>OY728143.1:717696191-718313691 GCA_963277665.1 Viscum album | reverse complement strand
TCTCTTTATAGATTGAATCATTCACAACCCAAGCTTGAGATCCCTATAGATAATGACATTGTGAGGATTCACCAGTGGATTCCCTTATAGTGTTGCAACAACTCCAAGCCTACACCTTGAAATTACTATAGATTCTATCTCAAACATAGAAATGTCCCTCGGCCATCCTTCACAGATCTCACAACACTAAGCACATGTACCCACATCATGTACTGTCTTGAACTCCATTTCAATTTCTTATTTTTTTTATTTGTTTCTTTTGTGCATATTCAACACCTGGTGAGGCCGAAAATCTTAAAAATACACCATGGATGCCCTATAAAAGCCTCACATACAAGGTATTTGACCAAATGCTCGAGTAACCTAACTGAATCTAGTATAGTGTATTGATTTCCAGGCCTAATCTACCAACTAGATCTAGTATTCATGATTTGTATACCATGTTTCACCATAGCTTCCTTATTGTTTCCTATCCCATAAACTCATATTCATTATCGCATCACTCCAAAATCATGTGGGGGTATGGTTTCAATAGTAATATGGCCTAATGAGATGATTGGTTAGGCTTTGAAGGATATTAACCATTGAGAAATATATGACCTAAATAGGATGGTTCTCTATGGGATATGGCTTTCATGAAAGGACGTCCAAGCTTGTAGGGAATATGAATCAGTGAGGAAGAACATAAATGGTCCTAATTTTATATTTTAACCACAGTGATGTTTCCTATGTATCCTGTTAAGGAGGAATAAAATCCTATATATATTGAGATGTGTAGTTCAAGGTCATGCAATAGGACGATTCCATGAAATTTTATATCATGTGGTAAGGACATTTTGGTCTCGAAAGTGGAAACAACAAAGGATTCAGTGTGGTCTACATATTGGGGTTTTCAAATATGGTTCAACATTATTTTTCGTAATAAAACAAAAGAGGATTTGGTTATACTTGTGAGGAATATGTCCCTATAAGTGGTACGGATTGTATAGAATATGTCCATTTGAGTAAAATTTATGAAGGATAGGGCCCCGTGAGGATGATTTGAGGCTTACACAAGGGATTCCAATGATGTTTCTCATGAATTCAGATAGAATTTGTGGGGCTTACACAAGAGTATGTGCTTCCTTAGTGTGTATACCTTCTATTGGTTAATTATTAGACAAAAGGATGACTAGATTTATGGGGGATAAGGCCTTGTGTAGAAGTGGTTGGGGATTACGTATGGGATACCGTTTTTGGTTCTTATCTGTTACTAGTAACGAGATAGGAGAGATTATAATTGGAATTCTTCTAAATATGGTGGTAGAAATTTTTATTAGGGATTAACCCAAATTTATCAAGGATTCAAAATATAAGATTGTGACATGTTATATAATACAAATAGTACATAATAATAATGGTATGAACCTGTCATTTGTGTGTTGGAACAATATCACCAATACTTAAATGGTTTTTTGAAGAGTTTGAATGTCATTCACTGGTGTTAAATCCAATAGGGACCTTTTATTTACTATAATAAATGATCCAACACAACATGAATCACTTAATTCACAAAGTCAATGTTAAATATCCATGAATGTGCAGCATAAAAAGTATCAATACATTAATTCATGAATCTGTAGAAGCTGAAACATCAATTCAGGTTTGTGTTAAATTGATGTGTTTAATAGATACATTAAATTGATTTTATTATATTAATTAATTAATGAAAATATAAATTTTATTTCAAACATTCTCTCACATTAATTGTATTAATTATTTAAAAAACACATGTATCAATTAAAACAAATCACATTATAATCCAAAGTATGACATAACTGTAGAAATAATATCTAAGAGGGAAATTATTCACAAAAGTGTTAATAATCATACAAAAAAATGGATTAAGAATTACATAATTAAATTTAACAATATATGTAATTCTAATAATGGTCCAAGAATCAAAAAATGCATTAAGAAATATAATATTCAAAATGATGTCATTAAAAAATAACTCTCAAATAAAAAAATCATTTATAGTGAGTTTTAAACTCTCACTAACCCAATACATCAACAGAACTTAACCAAACCCATATGGCTCAGATAAACCCAAATGGTTAAGTCTTTGGTTAGTGGGTCAGCCAATATAATCTCTTAATAAATATTCTCAATTTGAGTCCAAGATTGTAAAAAAGTATTTTATATCAAAATACATCGAACAAGAATCATATCTTCTTTTTTTTATGAGAATTTCATAGCATAAATATTTTCATAATACATCACAAGTGGCCTTTGTATTTTTTTTCAAACTGTTTTATCTTCATATTAAGCATGATAATCAACTTTTAAGGTAGAAGTGACTATTAGTATCTATTTGTCACTCCACTAAGAAATAGTCCTTCCTACCATCAAAAAGTAAATTCAAAAGTAGGCTTTCAGTCATAAGGGCACCGAACAAGACCAGAGTCAAAAAATAACCAAAAACCTGATGTTGATTGGACTACCTATATGTAAATATATAATTTTTAGTGCCTTGAAAATATCTTAAGAACTTTTACACTAATTTCTAAAAAAATTGTAATATTCAAGTATAGCCTCGAAACATTAACAAAAAAGTTAATATCATGGGAAATAAAAACATGTGCATACATAAAAGTTCTGATAGCGAAAGCATATGAGACATTTTTATCTCATTTATATCATTCAAAAATTAGTGCAGTGTGAGTGGATAAAGAACTTTTGTTAAATTTATTGAAGATATTTTCAATAAAACCTTTCTGAGGTAATAGAATAATACCACATGACCCATCCCAATGAATTTTTATGTGAAAAAAAAACATCCCCAACTCTTTTGTATCAAAGTGGTCATTAATTTTGTCTCAGCCAAAATTTAAACATAATTATTGGTCATAATTATGTCATCAACAATAAAAACATAAAATTTTTCCCACTAGTATTGAAACAAATGAACCAATCAAAATAATTCTCCTTAAACCCAAATTAATATCTAAGGATTATTTTCAATCCTCAAAAAATAATCTCATTTCAAATTTTGACTAAAATATGAAATGATGTTGTTACATTTAATTGACAAAAGAATCATTTAATATTCATAACTATTTATGGTACAAAAATAAATTATTCTAAATGAAAAACTAATTTCTTAAAAAATATTTCTTATGATCCTTTATAAGGGTCTCAAAATATAAAATTATAATTTTTCAATGTGTTATTTTTATGTAACCCAAAAATATAATACTGATAAATTATTTAGTATCAACATAAATTAAAAATCCACATATACATCATCATAATAATTTCAGGTCATAATAAATAAATTCTAATATTATGATGTATTAATTTATTTTCAATATTAAATATAAAATTGATGGGTATTTCATATTAACATAAATTAAAAGGTGTAAAACCATAATAATAATAATAATAATGGTCCTAGTTTAAAATAAAAGTATAATATTATGATGTGTGAATTTTATGTAAGAAAAAATATAATATCGATAGGTTATTTTGATATACACATAAATTATAAAACAATTCATCATAATAATATTAAGGGTCCCAATAATATTATAAAATTATACTAAAATGACGTAAAATTATTATGTCACGCAAAATTTAACATTGATAGGTTATTCAATGAAAAATGAAATAATTTTAAAACACAAATACATCATATTAATAACAAAATTACACTAATAATAATATATCAGTAGGATATACTTATTATTAATGGAATATAGTCCCATCTAAAAAAAGTATTATACACAAAATGTTTCTTAATTATTCCCATGATAGGAGAGTTCATAATTAAACAAAATATATCACAAAATTATATGTATACAAATATGGATACTTAATCCATATATTTATCAAAGGCATAATTTCAAAGATTTTATATCACAAAAAAATATTTTATAAACATATTTTCAATGAAGAAAATATTTCAAAGCTTTTATGACCATGAAAAAAATCAATTTATTATATTGAAAATAAATTCAACAAGATTTGAATATGTTTCAAAATCCATGAACTACAAACTAAAAATTTTCATATAACTATAAACCATCTTGAATTATGTGTCATTATAAAAAACTAAATTATAAAAATAATATAAAAATGAATTATAAATTTCAATAAATAATATATGGATAACAAAATTTTATAATTTATATTCTCACATATAATTAAATATCTAAGAAATTATATATATCTCTAAAAACTAATTATTATAATATATATCATGAATTCTACCAAAACAATATAATTCATGATTTTTTTCAATATCACAAAGTATTGAAATAATATAAATATAAATATATATAAATATTTTATTTTCACTACATGATATGTCACTCATGATAAAATGAATAAAAATTTATTCATGGGTGATGAAAATCATGATTGTAAAACAAAATAAAAGAAATAAATTTTGTTCAACAAAATTGGAAGAATCAAATCAAATAAAAAATTGTCATAACTTATATATGAATCCTTGTTGGATCTTATGTAGGTTTTTATAAAATTATATTATGGATTAACTAAAATTTATCAAGGATTAAAAATATGATATTTTGACATGTTATAGAATAAAAATATTACACAATAATAATGGTGTGTACCTATCATTTATATGTTTGATTCATATCTCCTATACTTCAATGGTTTGTTGAAGACTTTGTATATCGACCAAAGATGTAAAATCCATGATGCTTATTTATTTAAGAATAAGAAATAAATAAATAAAAAACATACTAATAAAGTCATACTAATCTCTTTCTAGTAAGCCTTCAAAAAATTGTCACAAACACTCCACATTGTATCAACCGCTGGATAGATAAATGATTTAAATAGGCAATACTAAATGAGAATAGAGACCTTTAATTGACTATAATAAATGATCCAATCTATCATGAATTTCTTAATTAAAAAAATTAAATATTAAATATTCATGAATTTTCAGTATACGAAGCATTAATACATTAATTCATGAATATACAGAAGCCAAAAAATCAATACATGTATGTGTTAAATTGATGCATTTAATTTATACATTAAATTAATGTTATCAAATTAATTCATTAATTCAAATCCAAATATTATTTCCAATATATGGCCCATTTAAGAGGATTGTCTTATAGGGAATATGGCCTATAAAATAGGATCCATGGAGGATAGGGATCTATGAGGATGAGTTGGGACTTACACATTGGGATTTCCCATTATGTTCCTCAGGAACATGGAGTGCATGAGTGGGGATTATGTGCGCAACTATGATTTGGGTGTTCCTAGTTCATTGATGTCCTCGAGTGATAAAATCATAAATGGGGACCATCTTATTTCCTATACCTAAAATGAATCCCATGGAACATGTCTCATTGATTGGAATCATGAGTTGATATGAGTATGTTGAACCTAGAGAGACCTCTCCAGTGTCCTTCCTATAAGGGCCCTCATTGTCAAGGTAATCCATAATTTTTATTCCCTTAAGGGTTCTACCTATCTAGGAATATAATTATCAAGACACCTTTTATCAAGGGAAAAAATGTTTGAAATAAGCCGATCTGATGTGCTTAAGGGATTGATCATGTTTATGGTTTGGTTTTAAAAGAGGTCATGATCTGAAATTTTTAGGGTTTAGACCTTTGCAAATAAGTATCACTAAGGTCATTTGAGTTGACATGAACCAAGTGGGTGAATTTATATGAGAAGGCGATAGAGGAGAGGTCTAATTTTCCATTTATTTAGTTCTTCATGAGGTTTCCATGGGGGTTCCAAATGCTACATGATCTGGGGTCACTAAGGATAGGGTAGAGAGTGCCTATGAAACCCTCCAATTCACATTGGGGTATGTGTTATACGAAGTGGGTTTAGATTTCATAGAGAATTATTTAAGGTTTCTTAAAAAATATTTCTACACAAGTCACCCTCTATGAACTAATTTTGTGGGGTCACTTCCTGGAGGAGTTTATATTACCTAAAAATGATTTCTAAAAATTTAACCTATGAAGGAAGAGAGATATCACCATTCGAGTTTCCTGAAATTAAAGTCTCTCTTTGAGAATCTCATTGCCTCATATATGCATCTTCTATTGGAATAAGGTATGGGGTATTTATCGGTAGTGGTTCTGGGTAACCTCTTTCTAAATTGGGAGGCCACATAGCAAGTTTTTCGTTTCATAATTTTCTTAATGACGACTTGTATGTTAACTGGGGAACCCATTGAGTGCTACATGGAGCATCCAAAATTCCCACTTTTGTGCTACAAATTATGGTTATGTGCTGCATATAAATCCCAAAAATAACAGCTTCCTGCCATAAATGATTACACTTCATGTAAATCCCAAAATTAATGTGTCACCACTACAAAATATGGCTCTTTGTGGTAGGACATGGAATTTCATGAAGGAGTAAATTATTCACATGGATCTTATGCAGCTATGAAAAACCCTATCATTTTCCAAATTTTGTTCAGTTTTTCCTCCTTTTGATCCCATATTTTATCAGTAAAGTTATTTCTAGTGTTTTCTTTGAGTATTTATGGATTTTTTTGTTCCCAACAATGGCATAAATACTCTACACATAACTCAATTCTCTTACATATAGATAAATCTTCTTACAAGGTCACAAATTTCATTCATGCAGTATAAATATCATACGCGTAGCTCAATTATCTTATGTGTAATTAAATTTTCTTCCATTGTCACAAACATCATATATACTTTGTGAATATGAAATTCATAGCTCAATTCTATTACATGTAGATCAATTTGCTTATGTGGGACACCAAATTTAATATTTGGTTACCATAATTTCTTACATGAGTCCCATAAGAAAATGTACTTATCCAAATATTCAACGTCCATTATAAGAATTATAGAATGTAGAAAAATATCATGAAATGTCTTGAATTTTCCATAGATTATCACAAGAACATTCCTTATAACTTGAAATAACACCTCAAAAACATCCAATGATTCTCAACTATTGGGAAAATCCCTCAAGGTGTTCTCTAGGAGTTTTGGGTGTGTTTGTGTTTGTTTACAAATCCATATGATCTCGAATGACTTCGGTTGATGTTTCTAAAGTAATCTTTTAAGGTGGAGCAGTTTCCTAGTGTTTGCCAAATTTTTGGGCCTCAAAATCGGAAGTTTGTTTTTGGTGAAGTATTTCCGCAAAGGAGTGAATAGTACAAAGATCATGAAACACAGTTCATAGACTACATATGAGGTACAAAAAATGACAAGGAAATCATAAAAGTAAGGTTTTCCGCATAGTATACCTATAAATATTGGGAAGCATGGTACGCAGACCATGTAGGGTAAATGGTTTGCGGGATGAAAATGGATCACGGGAAGGTGTTTGGTTCATGGAAGGTTTGAATTTCATGGGATAGCTATTGTTTTTGGATGAGAGGTGGTATCTAATTTGCAGAAGAGATTGGTCACTATAAAGGGAAAAGGTGGTACACATACCACATAGGAAAAAAAGTTCATGGAATAAGCAGTATGCGGTGAAGGTTATACCATGTTGAAGATTTGAGTCAATTGTATTAGAAAGATTTTTTGATCTATTTTCCTATATAAGGAATGAAAATCAAATGATTAAGTGTGATCAATTTTCATCAGAAAACATCTTCTCTCTAGAATAAATTCCGCAATGTCTGAATGGTTTGTGAGGGAGGTTCTGTGAAGTGAATTGGTTTATGAGGGAGAATTCTTTGAAGAAGGTTGTTCATGAGGAATAGTTTGAGAAAAGATATTTTTTTCAAGATTTTTATCTCACAAAAGAATATCATTCATAGAAGGGAAATGGTTCGTGGAAGAGGTGACTGTCTATGGAAGAGGTGGTGGTACGCATAAGAGTTGGTCTGTAAAAGTAGAGACCGTTCATAGAAAACTATTTGGTCTGTAGAGGAAGCGTTGGTCCACGGAAGTAGAGGCAATTTGTAGAGGAGAAACGATCCACAAAAGAAAAGAAAATATGTAGAGGAGAGGTGTTCTACAAAGCGCTTGTGCCACATGGTGAAACATAGTTCACGGAGGGATCAAGGTGGTATATGGAGAACTCAAATCAGTTTGTGAAAATAGTTCATGAAAGAAATTTTTTCAAACTACTAGTACGTGGAAAAGTGGATTTCATCTATGGGTGAAAAAGGGACTTCAATAGAGCATCCAAATAAAATTGAGGATGTGTTCTTTCATGAAAATTAATGCACCTACAATTCCATAAAATATGAGTGGATCCCTCCCAAGAGTATTTAAAAAAGGAAGATAAAGATGGGGATCCTTTCCACTAATAGTGATCTAGATAAAGAGATATAGGGAGTGACCCTTGGGAATGTAGTGAGTAGGCCCAAAATCTTGTAAAGGTAGTGATCCTGGGTATAAAAGTGATTTATCCTGAATCTTGTAATTTGGTAGTGAGACTTAGTGGATTTGGTATATCGGAACATCACATTTTTATGATCCTTGGACGTATCCTAGTGAGGGTGAACCAAGTAAAATCATTGTGTCATGTGCATGATTTCATTTCTATCCATACATTACTATGGGAGAAATAAATAATTGTTTTTTGTTTAACGATGAAACAAGTTTGAAGGGGCATTAATTTTAATCTTTCATACCTCGATTCACTCCCCCCCCCCTCCCCTCAGGTTAATTGTACTAGTGGACCTGTCATCAACAATGATTGACAGTAAATAAAAACTATCAACAACTCTAAGGGAACTTTATTTATTCTTCCAAATAGTGTATCAAACTAATAATAATACTCTTAAAATCATATTAGTGATATTTTTAAGTGATTTTGAAGTCATTAGAAGCATTGAGACACTCAGTTCCTTTGACCTAGGGATGCTTCTCATCCCTTGTATAATACATGGAATCAAGGTAGTGAGATTCACATGAATCAAAGGGAGACGAATCATCATAAATCACCCCTACTCAGTCATTGAGGGAGTACTCAAGGCACTTGTGATATGTTGAAGGGAAATTTGCACAAAAATGGATCCAAATCCTTTCCAATAAGGCATTGAATGTAGTGTCTTGTGAGATAACCATGAATTCAGTATTAGGTACCAAATCACCAACTAGTCCTTCTGTTTGATATTATCGAGTGGATTTTACTCGATCTTTACATATCCATGTATTATTGGGTTGGGTGATTCTATATTAGTCTCCATATACCCCAACTTATAAAGTATCTAGGTCAGGATGAGATTGATCTCAAAGTAACTATCAATCAATAACTGGAATATTTCAATACCATTGATATTTCCTAAGACTTGAAGGGGAATATTTAGACATGTATGATCATTATCTCATCTTCCCAGATAAAGAGATAATAGACTGATAGTCCTCATACTTACCTTCCTCTATACGATAAGTTTCAGCACTTTCCACTTCAGTTTCAAACTCAACAAAGTTCTTTTTGGCCTCGATGAGGGTGTTGTGAAGTTCCTTTGACAAGTGGGGAATATCAAGGAATGATATTCTGTCCAAGATACCAATGAGGTTCTCTAGAACGTTATACTTCCAAGGTAGGGTCATGTTCTTTCTCCCTTTTGGTTTATCTTTGAGAGAAAATGTGGAGGGACCTGCTGGTGGAGGTGATAGTTCCTGGTTAGCAACTGCCAATTAATTATTTTGGTTGGATGGTTATGGATAAGAAATGGATGACTATGAATAATCCAAACAATCATCCAATCAAATGGGTATGACAGTTGCAATGTTGGATTCTTCCATGGAGGGACTTTCTTACTGATCTTAGACGAGTTCTATTATTTTTTTCTCAGAAATGTAGACAACATTTTTAGAGATAGTGACCCTGATGTTGTTCTTCTGGGAAGGAAATTTTCCCTTGGCCTAAGAGTGTTGGAGAGATCCCCCATGGGATTTTGAAACTTTATTTCACTTCTATATTTTTCATATCAATCCAACAACTTGATGATATTGATAGAGGCATATTTCTGCTATTTCTTAGAGGAGTCCTCTATAGTATAATAGTTCATATAACTTTCTTAAATTGAGGGGGGTGATTTCCATGAGGGTGTATATAAGATTTGGAACTGTGAGAGGCTTATGATCATAATTTTGAGGTCTATTCCAATTCATTTGAAATTTAGAAGGTTGTGATGCTAATAAAACAAGATTTTCTTTTTTATTTTAATTAAACTTCACTTTTAAAACTCCCTAATACCATATTAATAATGGTTTTTTCAGGATTATCATATGATCATATAAATCATAAGACAACCTAAATATAGGAAGATGTATCTTTAAGAATCAATGGGTAAATAAACTATATAAAAATTGTACCTAGAAATGTAACACCCTGGCCCCAGTTACCTGGAGTCGGTGCATTATTATGTATCATTTTAATTATCACAAAAGATCAAGTCTTGAAAGACCGATTTGTTTAGTGGCCTTGGAAGTAATAGAAACATTCATAAGGTTTACATTACATCATAAAATGGAAAACTACAACAACATTGTTTCCATTGAAAACACTGAGATCCCATATACTATCCATGTAGGTCGTTCATAATATACTTCTTCACATCCTGGGAAAAATAAAACATAGAAAGAGGTGAGCTCAGATGCTCAGTAAGGATAACAATATAGCAGAAACTTTCATAAATAAGCATAAACATTTATGGCAATGTATAAGACTAAAAAAAGACTTTTAAACTTGAACTTCGGCATAATATGGCAATGATAAAATAAAATAATTCCATTTACTTATTCACATGGATATTCTACTAGTCAAATAATCACATGCAATATCAATAGCCACTTTCATAATGATGGAATGCATAATGAAAAAATTTATAACTACATAGTCAAGGCATTGTACCAAGACTACAAAAAAGATTTTTTCAAGGCCTTATGCCAAGACACTAGATTGTCTCATGATACCTACCGATGCATCGAGGAGCTATAGCGGGCTCCACCCGTCACTTACTAAGTCTAATGCATTCCTCATATGAAAAGGTTTAAACATAAAAAAAACATTCGTGATAAAACTGGCATAAAAAATGGAAATACTTTATCCATAAATCATGAATGGTATAAAAATAACACATCCACAGTCAAAAATATCACAAAACCTACAATATAATATGGAAGTTTTGTATCATAATAAATCAACTTCAAATAATCATAAAATCCATCAAAAGATGTTGACATATATGAAATCAAAACATTTTTTAGAGAAATATCTCTTTATATTTTTAAATCTTTTAAGAAAAAATTTATTTTGAAAATATTCTTATAATCCTGTAAGGGAATATTTTAAGATGTTATAATGGAGGAAAATAGTCGCACCTGCCGTATAAGTTAAAAAAACAATCTTACCTTAATTTTTTCAAAAAGGTCATAAGGTACCTTGTTTGGAAAACAACAGAAATATTCCTTTCAAACCATTTTATAAAAAGTCAAACATGGGTATAAATGACTTTAAACCATAGTCTAGTAAATAATAAAAATAATTTGGAATATGTTTTTAATAAACATGGATGTGAATGATAAAGAGGTCCCAATAGATACTTACGTAAAAACAACTTCGAATAATAAAGAGATTGTGAAATTAAACCTTACCTTGTACTTTTCCTTGGTCGAGGGTATGTTACCCTCCTGTATAATGGTTAAATAATTTTTATTAAATTATACATTAATCATATACATTAATATGATATCATATATTATCTTTTAATGTTTCTTGGTTAATAATATCTTAGTATTATCATCATTTCGGGTGTTAACTGATTCATTTTCCTTTATATTCTTTGTTATGTAAGTAATGTTTGTTATGGATAGGATATATATTATTAATATTCAGAATGATATTAAGTTTTTAAACATTATTTTTAATCATCTAATGAAAATTAGTCTTGAATGGATACGATGGGGAATGAATCTCATCGCGTTCGTGGAGACGGTAATCCGTACGTACGCAAGACCAAAAATATCATTCTTTTGATATTAAAATAATATATAATTGGATGGTATTTCATATATACATAATCATTATCATGTTATATTTATTATTTACATCAATTGTTATACCCATCCAAATAATAATGTATTGAATAACAATTAAACCACGACGTGGAGACAATAAACCGTACGTACGAACTTATGGTGACTTGTCATTCAAAGGATGGATAGAATAATGAATTTGGTTGTACCATATTTATAATAACATCAATTTATATAGAATATACTAGTGTTATTATTTTATAATGGAAACAACAAAGAAAGATGAAGTGGAAGAAGAAAGGAACTTGAAAGAGGTGATGAAATATTTACCTATTCTTCAGGATCTTCCTTTTGATTTGATCAAAAGGGATCCTTAGGTTGGATTTATGACTAAAGGGAGACCTCTATGATTAATGGAGGATAGTTTAGAGGGTATTTGGTAGGGGTTGGATGATTCAAAAGGCTTTGAAGGTGTGAATTTGGGGGAAGGGGGAGTGCCCTTTTATAAGAGGGGTGAGGTGCACCTTAGGAAATGCTAGAAATATTATTTTATAATAAAATCATTTTCGGTTTCTAATGGATTCAAAATGAATTATTGAAAGTATAAGGTGTGTATGGGTCGAAAAACACTCAACCAATAGGTTTTAGACAGGTTTGGGTCACTATATTAACTTTATTTTTTAGATTTAATTCTTAGTTAAATAGTTTGACATTTACCATGTCTCTTTGTATTTTTATATTATATAGTTAATAAAATTTCTATAAACTTTCAAGAGAACATAAAGTGGTTCATTAATGAAATATATAATATTATTTAAGATCTTTGGAAGAATCTTATATTTTTAAGAATAGAATATCAATTAATAATATAATATTTTTTAAAAAAACTCTTTTATGTCAATTTTGAAACTATTTGGTATTTTGTTTTTTATAAAATCATAACAGCATTATTACTTAGAAAAAAAATTATCTAACCAACCCTGACATGTCGTATTAACCTATAAAATTATTTTAATTCATAAAAAGTCTCAAATTACATTTATTTGGATATTTATAACATTAATTATTTAATATTTCATTAATATGGTAATTACTGCATCATCATTGTGTCGTAAATAAATTAAATTATTTAATGTATAAAAAATATAAATAAAATACCATTATGTATGAAATCATTTTATCATTCTAATTAATATTTATAGTATAATTTATCTTATGTGTAACCCTATATTAAAAATGGTTTAGTTATTAAACATTGAATTTAAAACTTTCAACTCTTCTTTGAATTAAATAATAATAAATGTCATAATCTAATACAAGGGGACCAAAGAGGTTCATATTTTATTTATAAGGTTTTTTTGGTCGATTTATACTTATACAATAGAATTAGGATATGTTTTAGGGAAATAGTAATACCATTTTTACCCTTAATTGCCCTATTTACTTTTAACTGTGGTAAATAAAAGTAAAAGGTTACTATTCACCAAAAAGTATTTTCATCTTATTGAACCACATTTTAATTACTGATATAAACCATGTCTCTTGGATTTTTGAAATTAAACTCACAGAAGTAGTAAAATTATGTTTTATGTAAATTTGCAAATGCTCCTAGGAGGTGGATAAAAGACGGTAAAAAGTTCAATAAAATTTTTATATATCTAAAATTATTATAAACTGACTCTAATGAATTACATTGAACTTATATAGGTATTATGTATCTATTTTTACCTAAAATAAATTTAAATAAAATAAATAATTATTTAAATAAAAATTCGGTTTTAAACTATAACTCAGTGTTTTTCACTATTCATCAAAAATTGAAAGTTTTCAAATAAATAACAAAAATTCACCCTAAGCTAATTTCGATACTCTGAATCCAAAAATGAAGTACATTTTGAAAGATAAAATTTAAAAAAAATCAAAAGGTGGTTATTACTATTCATAACAGCAAGTTTGATTGCTTGTGGTGTGTTAGAACTCGAAGTTGCGTACAACACACGCTATTGTATTATTCAAATAGAAGCATAACGTGGAAGCTTGAAATGTTACATTCTCCCCTCCTTAAAATAATTTAATCCTCAAAATTTCTATAATATTACTGCATAAAAAGACTTGGGTGGTTCTTCATCATAAGTTCCTCAAGTTCCCACATTGCCTCTTTCATCTTATGGTTTCTACATAGAACTTTTACCAGATGAGTCGTCTGATTTCTCAGAACTTGTTCTCTTGTATCAAGAATCTTGATAGGCTCTTCGCAATAAGACAAATTGGGTTCCGGTTCAAATTCCTCATAGGTAATTACATGTGTTGGGTCAGGCATGTATTTTCTCAACAGTGACACGTGGAACACATCGTGAACTTTGGAGAGACTTGGCGGCATTTCCAAATGGTAAGCTATAGCCCTAATTCATTCTAGAATTTCGAAAGGTCTGATGTACCTAGGACTTAATTTTCCCTTCTTAACAAAACGTATACCACCCTTCCATGGAGATACCTTCAAGAAAACATGATCTCCTACCTGAAATTCCGAATCCTTCCATCGGTTATCAGTATAGCTCTTATGCCTACTTTGAGCTGTATTGATGTGGTTTTGGATTACCTTCACATTTTTTATCTTTTCCTCCACAAGTTATGGTCCTACGAGTTTTCTTTCACCAACATCATCTCAATAAATTGGTGTGTGAAATCTCTTTCCGTATAATGCTTCACATGATTCCATCTGAATACTTGAATGGAAGCTATTGTTATAGGAAAATTCTACTATAGGTAAATATTGATCCCACATACCTTGAAAGTAAAGTTAGAATGATCTCAACATGTCTTCTAAAGTTTGAATAGTCCATTCTGATTTTCCATCAGTTTGGGGGTGGTAGGCGGTGCTCAAATGAAGTTCAGTATCCAAGGATTTCTAAAGACTTTTCCAGAATATTGATGTAAAATGGGGATCACAATAAGAAACAATCGATAAGGGTAATCCATGAAGTCTCACAACTTCATTAATATATATTCTTGCTAGACGTTCAAGTGGTAAATCTTCTCTTATAGCAAGAAAATTTGTTGACTTGGTAAGACTCTCAACAATGACCCATATTGCATCATTCCTTCTAAGAGTCTTTGGTATTCCCATGACAATGTCCATCGTAATATTATCCCATTTCCACTCCATTATGGGAATAGTTTGCATGAATCCTCTAGGCTGTTTCCATCCATCTTTCACTTGTTGAAAAACCATACATCTTGACACAAAATCAGAAATATCCCTCTTTATGTTGTCCCACCAAAAATGTTCCTTCAAATCTCTATACATCTTAGTGCTACCAGGGTATATAGAGAAATTGGAACTATGAGCATCATCCAACAATTCCCTTTTTAGATCAGGTATATCGGGAACACAAAGTATCTTCCCAAATTTAAAAATTACTTCTTTATACAAAAATTCACTCAATCTCCCATCATTCATAGAATTAATCTTCTTTTGAAACTCTTCATCATTGGTATAAGAACTCTTTATCATTTCTAGTAAAGATGGTTTGGCAACCATTTGAAAAAGTATTGATGTTTCACCTTCCATGGTGATTCCCATATCCATATTTACTAGATCCATGTATATAGGATCCTTTTCTGCTCTCATATTGCTCAAAAATCCATGATAATTTCTACTTAAAGTATCTGCCACCTTATTTGCCTTCCACGGGTGGTAGTGTATAGTGCAATCATAATCCTTGAGTAGTTCAATCCATCTCCTTTGCCTCAGACTCAGAAATTGTCTTTTCATATCTCCTCAATGGTCATTAGGAAAGTATTTTTCTAAGAAAATTTATTTAAACTCCCTTTATTCCATATTTGATACTTCATCTTCTTCCTTTGTGTTTTGAATCAATGACCACCATTGATCAGCATCTCCAGTGAGGCAGTAAACTGCCATGAAAAATTTTTCCCTTTCGCTACTCCCCAAGGCGTGGAATATTTTCTCTAAGGAATTTATCCATTGCTCGAATACTAGTGGATTTGTACCCCCATTGAATATTTGTGGTTGTTACCTCATGATGCGATCTAACATTGATCCTCCACACTGCAGATCAGGGTGCTCCATACAGGTAAGGTTATTATTCATAATCTGAGTGAGTTGTCCTAGTATGGTGATTAACTAATTAGAACTAGTTGCATAAATTGCGCCACTATAATTATCTTGAGTAGGAGGTAAATTCCTACGTGGAGTGCGTGCATTGATACGATTTCCATTCCTTCCACTAGGCATCATTTCTAAACAATGGCATAAACTAGATTAGTTTATGAATCGCAATACATAAATCCAAACTTGTAAAAAACTTAACATAAATTGAATAGTTTATGGATATAATCCATAATCATAAAAATGTTTTCTTTGGGTATGTATATACTCATAAACGCTTCATAATGGTTTGTAAAGAAAATGAGAATTATCCTAAGCATATCCCCCCGGGAGTGTTGTAACCAAGAGTGCAGCAAGGCCCGTTGTTGTGCACCAGTTCCCATTTGAGTCTAGCTCAAAGTGGTGTTTTTGGGTTTTACCCCTCGGTACTTCTGTGCCAGAGCGACCTCTACCTGCTCGTATCCAGACAGGGATGTATTTCTTAGTAAACTCACAAAATCTCTACAATACCAAAATTCTAGTAAGTTCTACTATACAAATCCTTAAAGTCTATCTTAGGGTAATGTGCTCTAATAAGAGTTTATCAAAATCTTGATTCCAAGGTTTGTACTAAACTTCCTATGATACCAACTGTAACACCCCGACCCCAGTTACCCAGAGTCGGTGCATTATTATGTATCATTGGCATGATCACAAAAGATCAAGTCTCAAAATACCGATTAGTTTAGTAGCCTTAGAAGTACAAGATACATTCATAAGGTTTACATTACATCATAATATGGAATACTGCAAAAATATTGTTTCCATAGACAACACTGAGATCCCATAGAATATCCCTACAGGTTAGTCATAATATACTTCTTCACATCCTGGGAAAAATAAAACATAGAAAGAGGTGAGATCAGATGCTTAGTAAGGATAACAATATAGCAAAAACTTTCATAAATAAGCATAAACATTTATGGCAATGTATAAGACTAAAACAAAAGCCTTTTAAAATTGAACTTCATCATAATATAGCAAAGATAAAATCAAATAATTCCATTTAATTATTCACATTGATATTCTACTAGTCGAATAATCACATGAAATATCAATAGTCACTTTCATAATGATGGAATGCATAATGCCAGACTTCATAACCACATAGTCAAGGCCTTATGCCAAGACTAAAAATAATATTTTGTCAAGTCCTTGTGCCAAGACACTAGTTTGTCTCATGAGACCTACTGATGCATCAAGGATCTATAGCGGGCTCCTCCCATGACTTACTAAGTCCAATGTATTCCTCATATGAAAAAGTTTAAACATAACATAAACATCTGTATAAAAACAGGCACAAAAATTGTCAACAATTTATCCATAAACCATTATGGTATGAAAATAATACATCCACTATCAAACATATCACAAAACCTTCAATACAATATAGAAGTTTTGTATCATAATAAATCAACTTCAAATAAGCTTTAAATCCCTCAAAGGATGTTGACATAGATGAAATAAAAACATTTTTTAGAGAAATATCTATTTCTATTTTGAAATCATTTAAGAAAATATTTATTTTGAAAATATTCTTATAATCTTGTAAGGTAAGCTTCGATGATTTTATAACAATGGAAAATAGTTGCACCCGCTGTATAAGTTAAAAAACATTCTTACCTTAATTTTGTTGAAAATGTCATAAGGTACCTTGTTTGGAAAACGAGAGAAAGATTCCTTTCATACCATTTTATAAAAATCCAAACAAGGGTATAAATTACTTTAAACCATAGTATAGTAAATATTAAAAATGTTTTGGAATACATTTTTAATAAACATGGATGTGAATGATAAAGAGGTCCCAGTAGATACTTATGTAAAAACAACCTCGGATAATAAAGAGATTGTAAAATTAACCCTTACCTTGTACTTTTCCTTGGTAGAGGATACGTTAACCTCTTGTATAATGGTGAAATAATTTTTTTAAAATTATAAAAGAATCATATACATTAATATGATATCATATATGATCTTTTAACATTGCTTGCTTAATAATATCTTAGTATTATCGTCGTTTCTGGTGTTAACTGATTCGTTTTCCTTTATATGTTTTGTTATGTAAGTAATGTTTGTTATGGATAGGATGTATCTTATTCATATTAATAATTATATTAAGTCTTTAAACATTATTTTTAATCATCTAATGAAAATTAGTCTTGAATGGATACGATGGGGAATGAATCTCATCGTGTTCATGGAGACGGTAATCCGTATATACGCACGAGCGACAATATCATTCTTTTGATATTAAAATAATATATAATTGGATGGTATATCATATATACATAATAATTATCATGTTATATTTATTATTTAAATCAATTTCAAATCATTATTATACACATCCAAATAATAATGTATTGAATAACAATTACACCACCATGTGGAGACATTAAGTCGTATGTACGCACGTATGG
This sequence comes from Viscum album, assembly GCA_963277665.1. NCBI lineage: Eukaryota > Viridiplantae > Streptophyta > Magnoliopsida > Santalales > Viscaceae > Viscum > Viscum album. The sequence continues at coordinate 718,295,122 of OY728143.1, read as the reverse complement.
TGACATGTCTTTAAAAGGATGGATAGAATAATGAATTTGGTTGTACCATATTTATAATAACATCACAGTATATAGAAGATACTGGAGTTATTATTTTAGAATGGAAACAACAAAGAAAGAGGAAGTGGAAGAAGAAAGGATCTTGAAAGAGGTGATGAAATATTTACCTCTTCTTCGGGTTCTTCCTTTTGATTTGATCAAAAGGGATCATTAGGTTGCCTTTTTGACTAAAGTAAGGCCTATATTATGAAGGTAGGACAGTTGAGAGGGTATTTGGGCAGTATCTGGCAGAGCCAAAAGGCTTTGAAGGTGTGAATTTTGGGGAAGGGGGAGTGCCCTTTTATAAGAGGGGTGAGGGGAACCTTAGGAAAAGCTAGAAATATTATTTTATAATAAAATAATTTTAGGTTTATAATGGCTCCAAAATGAATTATTTAAAGGATAAGGTGGTTATGGGTTGAAAACCACTCAAAAAATAGGTTTTAGATTGGTTTGGGTCACTATATTATCTTTATCTTTTAGATTTAACTCTTAGTTAATAGTTTGACATTTACCATGTCTCTTTGTATTTTTATATTATATGGTAAATAAACATACTATAAACTTTAAAGAGAAACTAAAGTGGTTAATTAATGAAATATATAATATTATTTTAGAACATTGGCCTAACCTTATATTTTTTGGAATATAATATCAATTAATAATATAATATTTTTTTAAACTCTTTTATGTCAATTTTGACACTATTTGGTATTTTGTTTTTTCTAAATTCATAACAGCATTATTACTTCGAAAAAAATTCATCTAACCAACCATAAAATGTCATATTAACCTATAAAATTAGTTTAGTTCATAAAAAGTCTCAAATTACATTTATTTTTATATTTATAATATCAATTATTTAATATTTCATTAATATGGTAATTACTACATCATCATTGTGTCATAAATAAATTAAATTATTTAATGTCTAAAAAATATAAATAAAATACAATTATGTAGTAAATATTTTTATATTTATAATGAATATTTATATTTGAATTTATATTATGTTTAACCCTATATTAAAAATGGTTTAGTTATTAAACTTTAAATTTAACACTTTTAACTCTTCTTTGAATTAAATAATAATAAATGTCCTAATCTAATCCAAGTGAACCAAAGAGGTTCATACTTTATTCCTAAGTATGTTTTTGGTCAAATTATACTTATACAATAGAATCAGTACATGTTTTAGGGTAATAATAATATAATTTTTACCCTTAATTGTCGTATTTACTTTTAACTGTGGTAAATAAAAGTAAAAAAGTTACTATTCACAAAAAATTATTTTCATCTTATTGAACCAAATTTTACTTATTGATATCAACCATGTCTCTCGGATTTTTGAAATTCAACTCACAAAAGTGGTAAAATTAAGTTTTATGTAAATTTGCAAATGCTCTTAGGAGGTGTGTAAAATACGGTAAAAAGTTCAATAAAGTTTTTATATATCTAAAATTATTATAAACTGACTCCAATGAATTAAATTGAAATTATAAAGGTATTATGTATCTATTTTGACCTAAAATAAATTTAAATAAAATAAATAATTATTTAAATAAAAATTCGGTTTTAAACTATAACTCTGTGTTTTTCACTATTCATCAAAAATTGAAAGTTTTCAGAAAAATACCAAAAATTCACCCTAAGCTAATTTCGATACTCCGAATCCAAAAATGAAGTCAATTTTCAAAGATAAAATTTATAAAATTCCAAAAAGTGGGTATTACTATTCATAACTGCTAGTTTGATTGGTTTTAGTGTGTTAGAACTCAAAGTTTCGTACACCACACCTTATTGTATTATTCAAAGAAAAACGTATTGTGGAAGTTTGGGGTGTTGCAATAAATCTCCAATGTTATCATTCTTCTTTTTCTTTCTTGGTCAAGGATAATTCTTGATTATGATCATGAAGTAGTAAAAAAATCACTATGCCTCTGAGGGGGTACACTAACCAATGGATCCACAATTATATCATGGGGATAGCCGAATGCTAAAGGGGTGATAGCACCTTCATCTTCAATGATGAATAGTTGTGTGGGAATAATAGAGAAATGTGAGGCTTGTTCACAATTTCTTGTTTTCAACATGAGGGATCACATACCTTTATATATAAATCCCCGGAGTTTTTCAATAAATGAAAAGACAACATCCATATAAATGTATCCATATGCATTTATTCCCATAATTCATTGAATCTAATTCAATGATCAATCTTTTGGATATGATTTTTCATCAAACTCTCTTCATTTTGAACAAACACTTCGTCTAAAATTTTATCTTTATCCAAGGACCTAATTGTGTGACTCTGTCTCCATTTAAATCAACTATGAAATCTCTATTTCATATATGTTGGAAAATAGTATCCTCTAGCAAAGCATCTATTCTACTCATGCTACTAAGGGGTATGGTCTGATCATTATCAAACATACCTGTATCTCTATATGAACATGTACACCATAATATGTATCATATAATCCATATTTATATTGTATAACCCCTTTTCCATGATGTTGATCAACCACCATATATGAAACATGTCAATATAGTACATACCTCTTATCATTTTCTTTGATTCTATGAAAAACACTAACCAAGTGGATGAATACATCACATGTCATTCATCTATCTGATAATCACATCACATGTCACTTATCCAAGTAGTTTAACACATCATATATGAGAAAACTAAGCATGGACATGCATCGCCTAAATATAATTCAATCAAGGGACATATGAATTTTCTTGTCATACAACTAGAAAAATCCCTTTTAGGTTTCACTCCAATCAAAAACATGATCAGCAACATACCCAACCACCCATGATTAGATAAGTTCATATGGTGACTTGCTTAAGTAGGGTATCAAAGTATGAATGTTCTCATTCTAGGTATCTCTCCAACCTCATGTAATAAGTACTAATAATAAGCATACATCCCTAATTATATTTATGACCATATTCCATTCCATAAGATATACATTAGTAGACCAATCCAAGTAATAAGTATATACTTATTACCTCAAGAATCTATTTGTTAATATCTCATATAAAACCCTTTGTAACCGGTATAAGAATCAACTCTGTCTAACCTTTTCATATCATCACAACCCATTAAAATCCATGATGATAATTGGTTAGGGACAACTCCATGTTTTTACTTTGAGGGGATATTTATCATTCAACCATTCATGTAAAATAAATTTCTACACACTTTAATGAATGATAAATAGAGATTTCCTTTATAATAATATCATGATACGTTTACAACCATTGAAATAAATATCTTAAGATATTCTAAATGAAACTCATGTAGTTTTTCAGTAATGGATTTTAAATATTTCATCCAAATGTAATTCCTATCATGTCCCTACATAAACATCTAATAAAATACTCCCATTAACCTCTTAGTGAGCAACATTTACGAGGAAAATTATTTTGAATAATTGTGAGTCTTAGGAATAATATTCCTTAAGTTCAACTCTTTGAACTTATATTCCAAATTATTAGCTTCATAACATTAAATGTTATAATTTTATATTCTATTGTATACTTAGAACTCTTTCTAATCACATCATCATCATCCTAGGAACCCTTTCCATTAAACTATTTTTTGAAATCTTTTATAAATAATTTAATTGTTTACATTATCACATTATCAGCTCATCCTAAACACTTTTAGGATAAAGTGATATCAACTTTTTTATGGTAACTAATGTAACTATTTACATTATCACTATACCAGCACATCCTATACTCTTTTAGGATAAATTGACATCAACTTCATTAAGGTAAATAATATAACTATTTACATTATTCTTCCCCTCCATACCCTAAACTCTTTTAGGATAAATTGATAAAACTTTTCTACAATTACTAATGTAACTATTTAAATTTTTATTTACCACCATACCCTAAACTTTTTTAGGATATAAAGTGTAATAATTTGAGTATTAACCGGTACAACACTTTATGAAATAGTGATGTTCACTTATTATGATATCTAAATGTAACTGTTTACATTTTTATTTACCATTATATCCTGAAATTGTTTAGGATATTAATTGAATTTCACTTTCTCACAGTAATTATTGTAACTATTTACATTTTTCAATACTTTCATATCCTAAAACTTATTTTATGACATCAAGTGAAATTCATGTTCTTATAATAACTAAACATAAATATGATATTTATTTGTTCTCATATATCATGAACCTTTTTGAAAATTTAGTGAAGAATCACTATGATCTTAGAATTGTACAATCCTTTAGTTAACATTAATATTAACTTTATCAAAATAACTAAATATAACTATTTACATTTTTCTTTACTATCACATAACCTAACTATTTATGATATAATGTAAATAGTCACATAATCTAAATGTGGTACAATCTTTTATTTATTTACTTTTGAACTTCTATAAGTTCATAAATACTCCCACTATCCTCTTAGAGACTATATTCATTTCAGAATATATTTCTAAGAGAATACAAAGTACTTTTTATTTAGGAAATAACATTTATTTTTGAAGTGGAAATGGTTTGACATATCCATGGACTTCATGACAGGGTTTCCATGAATAGTGAGATCCCATATCGGTGATAGTTGTCTGACTTATGAAGTTAGTGCACTTCCTTTCTATTAGGGAGTAGATTTTGGTGGAGAGATTAAGGCAGTTGTTTGTATGAGAGATCTTTCACTTTCATAGAGTTCCCTCGATGATTGTCTCCAACCATGATGCGTCATTTATGTCATGGTTATGGATGGGCATGCAAGAGGAATTTGGGGCCTAGATGTGGATGATTACAGCCTTCCACCCATAGATATATGGAAATATAAAGAGCACTATCTAGGTGATAGAGTATATAATGAGGTCTTATGTGTTAAACTTCATCCAGAGCTAGGAGTATAACTTTCCATTGGTATATTTTGTGTACAGTAATATCTAACACTCTACAATCGGCATGGAACCTTTCGAGGCCCTGTATGGGATACCCTATAGGTCACCCTTATACAGAAATGAGATTGATGAGGCATCTCTTATTAAGATAGAGATGATGAAGATGATGACAGAGAAGGTTTGTGTGATCCATGAGCAGATGAGGACAGCACAGATCAAGCAAAAATCTTATGCAAATCAATGTCGTAGGCCCTAGGATTTCAAGCAGCAAGACCACATTTTCCTAAGAGTCTCCCCATGAAGAGGATTGTGGAGATTAAGTCAGGGATGCAAGTTATCATTGAGGTTCATCAGGATGTTTGGGATCTTATAGAGGGTTTTCGAGGTTGCTTATTGCTTCTCCCTTGTAGTGGGTGCACAACATCTTCCATGTGTCGTAGCTGATGAGATACGTGCATGATCGTACGCACGTCATTGACTAGGGTGAGATGGACATCAATAATGGATCCAGTTTTATGGATCACTCGGTGGTGATCTAGGATCTTTAAGAGAGGACCTTGTGTGTATGGACCATCCCTTTGGTCCATGTATTATGGTAGCATCATATAATGCAGGAGAGCTCCTAGGATCATGAGATCCAGATGCGGGCTCAGTGTCCCCAAATTTTTGTTTGGATTTTTTTTAATTTTTAGTATGAAAATATTGAAGGAATGAATAATTTAAAGGCCTTGTTTTTTATTATTAGACTTTTAAATATATCTATAAATATTTTTAGGTTCAAGTGATGAGACGGAGAGTGATTTCGAGTCCTAGTGTGCCCAGAATTAATTTTATCAAAATGTTAAATATATTTTATATACATGTGGATGATTTTTCAATAAAAATGGGATAACTCCTAAATGTAATATTATATAAAACATATGATACCAAGGTTGAATTTAAAATTCAAGTTTTGCTTTAGGTTTGACCTAAAGTTGGTCGTCGTGGGGCATTCGGATAAAGGGACCATTGGAGATTGAATTTAAACTAAATTATTTACATAATTTAATTATTTAATTTAAATGAACTAATACTATAACCTTTATAAATACACTGTTATGGAATATATTCAAAGTTAACTTCATAACCCTAGGACCATTGAGAGTAATATTTCACCACCTGTAATTGGTAAATCAATATCAGATGATAATGAGAATTTGGATCAAGGAAAATTGAAGCACGGTGGACGTAAAGGATCTTCCTCCATTGGTGAGGACCTTCTTCATCAAAAAATGATTTGAATCAAAATAAAACTCATCATATGTAGATTTTTGCATTTATGACTAAATCATTGAGCATGATCATTCTTGTTCCTTTTATTTTCATTAATTTTAATCCTCTAAAAGTGCTAACATATCTAATTTATTTATTTTATTTGATTAATCCTTGTTTTTTCATGTTTCTCATCCCAAATATCACCAATTTGAATTTGTTGGAAAATAATTCTAGGCTAATGATTGAGGAACTTTTTTCTTATGCCTTTATCCTAATATTTCTTCACATTTTTAGTTAATTAGACTACAGGGTCTCAGTTTGACATTGCGAGGTGGGATCGAGCATGATGAGACACCCAAATTCAAGGCAGATTCACATGAAAGGAATGAATCAATGATCATATGATAGATTGGGATGATTTATGGGTTGTGATTGATTCCACCATGGATTTAGATATCTAGTCTGGTGGTGGAGGATCCATGAGAAACAGTGATACGCACGAGCATTGAGCGATGGATCAGAATTCGATTTTCAACCACTGGAGGATCAAAAATGATGGTAGAATGTGTTTACTACTGATTTAAGGTGGCCTAAAGGTGAAATTAGAAGTTTCAAAGGCAGATCTAAAATGTCAGAGTGGATATAAAATTTCTGTGGAAAACCTGACTATATGTTGTGTAGTCCAAATAACACATGACATGTAGCCCATAGTTGTGGAGGTTAGGGTTTTGAGTGAGTTAAATATCAAACATTGTGTGGGATCCCCGCATGTTGTGTGACTCAATGTTGGATACCCGACATGTACTCTAGGAGTACATGAACATGGGAATATATAAGAACATGTTTTGTAATAGCACACGGTCAGGGTACATGGACGAGGCCCGAAGACCATGGGTAGGACCCCTTGTGGGAGTACATGCTATGTATCGGAGTAGGCAGGCATAAGAAATAATACAAGAACATGTCCAAGAGAAAGGGAAATACCCCATGTGGATGATTCAAGTCATGTAGTCCCATTACATGTTGTTTAGGGATACGTGGGTAGTGAGCCATATACTAGTGAAGGACATGGACAAGTAGATATGTAGAACCACATGCTATTTGGGTCCCCTTACACGCTGTGTACCTCCTATTTTTTAGGAATATTTTACATATTTTATCTCCTTCATTTAGGCTCAGATTTTTTCCTATGAGTATCCTATCCTGAGTTCTTTTCCATGTAGAACATATTGGTGGCCTTCATGTTGGAATTAAGATATTATATGAGGTGTTCTGAGTGTGACACTTCTTTAGGGGGAGTTCAATGATGGCAGTGATCGAGAAGGATCACTAGAGACACTAGAGTGGCACCCTCATATTAGGATAGGTCATGGATCATCTACATATCTATAGAGTGGAACCCTCTTACTGATAGGGAATGGGTTCTCTATTGAATATAAGAGTGTCACCCTCCTGCTAGGCAGGCCATGGGTCCTCTATCTCTTCAAATAGCCTGAAGGCCTTCATTTTTTATTGATTTTGATAATCCACCTTTCAAGGGGTGAGGTGGAACCCTTACAAGGCTTGTAGGCATAATTATTACATAGCCTGTAGGCCTTAGAGGAATTCAATGCCCTTAGTCTTCTAACATTACATACAACCCAGACTAACTACTTGGAACTGCTCCTCCCAAGCATATTTATCATGAAATAAACTCTCCACCTTCACATGGCTTGTTCAGCTAGGCTTTCCCATGCATGCACAGGCTTTTCCCGATGGCAGGTGTCATACCCTCTCATTATTTCAATCCATTAAGCTTCTACTATGGTGAATTCTCCTTGCTCATACTCTTTTTTGAATCTTGTTCCTTGTAGTTTGTATGGTTTGCATCTGCACTTAATGTGGCCCGAAGGCCTTGAGGTGGCCTGAAGGCCTTACTGACCTGAAGGCCTGGGTGTCCTGAAGGCCTTAAAGGACTCGAGGACCAAATCAGTGGACCAAAGGCCCAAACGAGGGAATATTCCCGGCTGCTACAGTTCCAAACAGTTCCTGCTATAGTTTTTTCTATAGTACCTACTATAGTAACACATAGTTCCTGCTATAGTACTGCTATAGTAACTTGGAAATTATCCTCCACCTGGATTTGATCCTGGGTCACCTAGATGCACTTAAGGAGTCCTCACCAATTGGGTTGAGGCTCATGTGTTCATGGGTCCTCTATCAACTATCAGAGTGGAACCCTCCTACTAGGCTAAGCATGGGTCCTCTATCTATCATTAGAGTTGCACCCTCCTGTAGTTTCAGGGAATGGTTACTTTACTAGTATAATGTCACACTCGTACTAGTATAGGGCTTGAGTCCTCTATCTACCTTTTGAGTGTCACCCTCATCGTAGGTTAGAGTATGGGTCCTCGATTGACTATCAAATTGGAACCCTCCTCGAGTATTAGGGCATGGGTACTCTATCTACCTTTTGAGTGGCACTATCCTATGGTATCAGGGCATGGTTTATCAACCATTATAGTGTGAACCTCTTTAAGAGTCAGGGTATGGGTCCTTTACCTATTGATTGACACCCTCTTATTGTACCAGGGCATGATTTATCTACCTAGAGATTGTTTCCCCTCAACTATGTGGTATAGTGGTGAGGTGTGTATCTATATGGATATTTCTTCAGATAGAATCATGATATGATGGGAATCATTGATAGAACCCTATGGAATTGATGAAATACTCTCTTCCAGGGTTGATCTGTGAGATGGATATCCTCTTTCTCTCTCATTTAGTCTTATTTTTTTTATCATGTATATATATATATATATATATCAATTTTGTTGTATTTTTTTACACTCTTATTATGGGTTGATCTATTTATTCCTATTGTGTCTCTTACTGCTCCCCCTTCCTCTTTTGGGGTGTCTTACAATGTATGTATATACTCTCCCCTACATGGTCATTTCCTATACATTTCTTGTCTTGTGTAAATGATGGATAGGTCGAAGGAAATTATAGAGGAGAATAGGGATACCTGGTGAATTTGACCATGTTTGGTGGTTGGGGCATGGATATCTGGAGTCGATCTCTCTCACCACTTTACTTTTCTAGTTTTGTTAGGTTAGGACATCTTTCTGGTTGGGCATGCATTTTTTCCCTTTTTATTTTCCAGTTTATATTGTCATACTCTTGTATTCCCTAGAAATTTTTCATGAATGGTCTATTCTCTAGATGTTGAATCTTTTTATTATTATTCATCTTCAATTATATATGGAGATGTTTGGGTGTATGTGTACAGGTGCTTAGGAAAATGCCTCCTATATTAGTTATGTCTTTTGGGGCTTGTCTCCATCCCCCAAACTATGGAGGTGGGTTGGGGTGGTGGTACCTCAATCCCCATTGGGTCAGGCCATGATAGATAGGTATCAAAGTAGTTATTCTTTATAATGGTCTTTGGATTTGTCCCCTAACGAGTATTTGGTTGGGATTTAGGGAAATATTTTCAAAGCATTTTGAGTGCATATTTAAATATAGGGAAACAAATTTTGGTGGGGCGACCGACATATCCATTCACCAGGACTCTGACTACCTGCTTGTTGAATCAGCATACTGATGCATTGGTTGCAGGGATCAATCGTATATACATCATATAGGATTGAGTATTTTACTTTTCTTATTGAGTCATCTCCCCGTATGTATATGATCATATGACCATGTTACGTCTTAATTAAATTTTCAGGATTCCTCCATGAAGACAGCCAGCCAGGTTACCGATTCTGGATCATGACGATGATCAGATGAGTGATGAGGTCTCAATTTAGGGGTTATCATGTGAGATTATTCCTCTTGGTGGATAGGTAGTAGCACCCCCACCTATTGAGTAGTATATTATACTAGCAAAGTAGGCTGAGGATGCACACAGTCTTAGTGAACTATACAAGTTCTGATACCATAGGTTGCTGAGGTTCTACAGTGGGCCAAATCCCCAGTAAATGGAGGATTGGAAAGAGTCGGAAATATGAGTTTTTAGGATTATCCCAACACTAAATGATCATGTGGTTGTGATGGAAGCCATCCTTTTCTATGGAGTAGCTGGATGCTGGTGGAGTCTAGTCATGTAGATGCATGATGAGTCAACACTCTCATGGGTCGACTTCTTGAAGCTGTTTTGTGAGGAGTAATACCCATAATTCTTATTCTCAGTTCAGATTTAGGAGCTTCTAGATCTGTAGTAGGGAGGCATGAATGTGGATGAGTATGATGTGAGGTTTCTATACCTTACATGGTACTCCCTCAATATGATTCAGGATGGAAACTTCTGAGCACAGAAGTGTCAGCAGTGTCTCTATAGAAAAATCCATGCCAGTGTGGTACCCCTATGAATTCCCACCTATACTAGAGAGTTGGAGTGGGAACTAGTGATAGAGAGATTCCTCTTATAGGTGTTCCATATATCTAGAGATAAAAGTGGGCATTATAGTGATGAGTCATCTACAATAGATAGAAGGTTCTAATTGAGAGGGTCTCAGCACTAGAGATCTTACCAAGATCAAACTCAAGAACATGGTCAGGAGTCACTAGGACCGCACAGAGGAACAAGGTATCCCAAAGAGGGGGCATTCTCTACAAGTGATGGGTGAGGTCACATGGAATGTTATTTCTCAACCCAATGTGATGAGGATGGCAGAAAATAGCGGATGGACCACCATGGAAGAGGCAGCGTTGTGAAGGGATCTTCCAAGGGAGGTAAAGCTAGAAGAGGAGTAGGTGGGGATCCAAGAGGAGGAGTTGTGAGTGGTGGATGATGTTATGATAACCTTCCACCACCACCACCAGGCATCCCATGTTAGGCTCAGGGAGATAGTGGTTTGGGATTTGGGTAGATGTAGGCTATGGCATTGTATGAACCAGTGGCACACAAGATGATCAAATGTATGATCTTTGTTTATTATACTCATAATTCAGTACTATTAAACACGTGTGTGATTCATTCCTTAATCTAATTACTCCTAGTGTGAGTGTTGTAGCTCCCAATTGAGACATTGTCCTAGAAAATTTTCCTTGAGGTTCCTATAGGGAACGCTTCTTCGATCTCTTTTTTCTACTGGAATTGCAACCTATCACTTGGTGTATAGAGTTTCTCATGGGAACTTTTAGTTATCAAGATGAAACCTTATGACTTCATCATGGGTATGGATTTTTTTTACATGGTTTGATCCTAGATTGATTATAACCACATATGATTCAGATGTTATCACACTAATAGGACAAGATTCTACTTTTTTGTGAGATAGATCTCATAGAGGGATGAGTGGGTTTTTTGAGTAGGAGGTTGAAAACCATTACCCATTAGTTGGATAGTGTAGTCATTGGAATTGAAGTATCTTTAGGAATATATATTCCTTCAACAATGGAAAATTTTATGTATGACTTTATCAAGTACATTCATGGATAACCTCTAAGGCTGGAGATGGTGTTTTTCATTGACTTGCATCCTGAGACTGCTCTGATATCTTATAAGGCATATTAAAAGGCCCTACCAAGCTCTCAGTGTTGTGGGTGTAGTTGTAGGACCTTTGAGATATGGCTTTTATCATACCCAATGTGGCCCCCTGGGAAGCTCCAGTGTTGTTTGTGAAAAAGGAAAATGGGTTCTTATGGATTTATCTGGATTATCTTCACCTGAACCAGGACATGATAAATAACAAGTATACCTTAAAATGGAATGATGAACTCTATGATTAGTTTTGTGGTGTGATATGATTCTTAAATATTGATATCAGATCTGGATGTTATCAATTGAGAGTTCATAAGGATGATATTCTGAATCTGTCATTCTGATGTTGCCACGGACACTATAATTTTTTTATGATGCCATTCGGTTTTACAAATGACCCTTATATGTTTATGGAATTGATAAAATGTATCTTCTAGACATACTTAGAAATATTTTTCATTGGATTTATTAAAGGCATACTCATATACTCTGCATCAGAGGAGGAGTATGCAGTGCACTTAAGGATGGCCCTATATATGCTTTGAGACACTATAAGAGAAACGTTGTTTAGCGGTGGTTATTTTTGCATGTAGCGGCGATTTAAACCGCCGCTACATGGTTTGGTGGCAGTTTCTATAAACCGCCGCCTAATATAGTGTCGCCAATCTATTAGCAGTGTTTATTTTCATTTCACGACAGTTTGAGGAAAGCGTCATAGCTGCCTCATTTTGCGGTGGTTTAACTGAGTTTAGCGGCGGTTTTTTACGAGCCCTTGATATCACTTTATTCGCTACGGTTATAACCGCCGCGAATAAACTCAAATCCAGCTGCCGTAAAACCACCGCTGAAGTCACGAGAACCACTTCAGAATGAGCCCTCTACGATGCGACTATGTAGCAGCAGTTTTCACCATTTAGCGGTATTTTAAACCCCTGCCAATGTAAATTTAGTGGCGGTTAAAACCGCTGCTAAAAGCTGCCTAGAAAAAAAATTGCTTTCGCTACACCACTACCCTGAAAAAGAAATCAAACCAGAAATACCATATTGTACATACCAACAGACAACAAGAAACATCAACCTAGGAAATCATTATAGAATAAATTGAAAAAAAATAAGTAAACATTAACATGCTATATAAGAATGAACCATATTGTACATACCAACATACAACAAGAAAAATAAACCTAGGAAATCGGCATAGAATAAATTGAAAACAAAATATGATAGAATCAACTATAAAACATAGGTCCATTATTTGACTACTCTCTAAACATACATTTAGCTAATACTTCTTGATCCTCCATAATATATATCTCTTGAAAATGAAACATTAGATATACATGTGTGTCGGTGTTCCCATATAGGGATTGAGTGTAAAACACAGTTGGGTATCACCTAGTGAACCTCATATCACCATCCTATAAACTGTATACATGTATTATAATATAAATTATCCAGTACCGTCAGAGGAGGAAGGCCCCAGCCATCTCTCACCTCATGTTTTCAAACGACTCTATTTTGTTCCTTGATGCTGGAAGTAGATCTATTCACAATCTGAATAAAGTTCTGGGTGAGTATTCTCATTGGAGCAGCCAGATTATCAACAGGTGCAAGAGTGAATTATTCATTTCTAACAAGTGTTCCACGGTGAGGGTGGAGACTATCAGCAGACTTTAGGGTATGCAGAGGGGTGAATTCCCAATGTCTTATCTTGGAGCTCTTATATCAGACCAGCGGCTTAGGATCAGATATTTTGACGACCTCATCTCCAGGATCACTGATAGGGTGCTGAACTGGAAGAATAAATTTTTGTCTTTTGGGGGTAGGATCGCCCTTGTCAACAGTGTCCTAAAGACTGCTCCTATTCACAGTCTTTCATCCATAAGGGTTCCAAAAGGTGTGATCAGATCCATTGATAGGTTTCTGGCTAATTTTATGTGGGATCCAGGTGCGGAGGAAAGGAGGCACTGGGCTGCTTGGGGTAAAATGGAGAAGCCAATGTGTGAGGGAGGTATTAATGTGCGGAACCTCAAAGATACCCTTTACTACATGCATGTGAGGCTGTCTTGGAGTGTGCTGGAACGTCATACACTGTGGGGGATTACCATGCATAGGTATGCATCTTGCATTCGGTACCCTGGGCAGGGACTTTTCTCCCCAATATGGGTGATGGTGCACCCCATTTTTTCTGTTATACAGCCGTTTTCCCGATGGATTGTGGGGAAAGGTGATATCTCATTCTAGAACCAAAATTAGAGAGGATCGGTCTACTTGGCATTCTCAGCCAAATTTGGTCTGGGGTCTTCCCTTCAGGTGGAGGCATTGGAAATGTAGATTATTCTGGAGTTATGTAGGCAAAAAGGGTTAGAAATTTCTGAAGTGGAGACGGACTCTATGATTGTTCACAATGCCTTGAAAGGTTATGGTGACGTGCCTTGGTCGATTTGTTATGTGATCAGAAAATGCAGAAAGTTTCTTAATAGCAATGTCCAGGTGCTTCATACATGGAGGGAGGGGATTAAGGTTGCTAACTACTTGGCTTTATTGGAGTTTTCCAGCACGGCGGAGGTATTTCTTCAAAATGTAGTTATCATCAAGGCAGAGGGGGTCAACTTTATTAAAGGGAGTTCGCTCGGTCTATGTTATTTCAGGCTTCCTTAGCTAAGGATGGGACAATGGGGGGGAGGTGATGGGACCTCTTGCGTCTTTTATGTTTCCTTCTTTGTTTCTGCTTGTCTTTAATAAATAATACAATATGATAATGATGGTTATTGTGTGCTAACTAAAACACAAAGATTCTAGACCTCACATTCATCATCCAATATTGAAAGAGAAGGCATCCCACTATACAAACCCAAACAGGTACCCTATAACTTAGTGTAGGGTCCTATAACTGAGTCTCAACCTCTACCCTCTCACTTAGGGTACATTCTCATACAAAATCATGATCTCACATCAAGTCTCATACTAATATTATCACACTCAGTGTAAGGTCCCATACAATATCTCAAACTAAATCTCATACCTCTACCTTTCCACTTAGGATGGGGCCATAGAACAAGTAATGTATTACATCTCATAGCTCTAACCTCCACTAAAGGTTATTTGTTACATTATATCACAAACCTCATCTAAAACCATATCTCATACTACCATGCTCTCACTTAGGGTGAGGTCTCATCCCATACAACATTCCACATCCCAACTTAGCTTTCTCTGAGATGGTAACACATACAACAAAAAATAACCACCCTTACAAATCTCAACAACCAAAATCATTAACATAATATATATCTACACAACACTACCAATAATCCTAGGTCCATAATTCATACCCACAAAACTAGTATGACCCACAGGTCACATCTAGACACATTAAAAACACAAAACCTATCATGCAGGTCAATTACCACTCACAAGGGCCTCCTAGTAAGACAAATTATAAGGGCCTCACCTAAGTGCCCACAACATTATCCCCTTGATCACTATGAAATGACCCAATTTTTTCAACGCATAAACAATGGGTTTAAATCCTAGTCATCCAAAATATCAACCACCAATTCAAACACAGGCCTAAATATAATGATGTATACCACACTCGAGAAATAAAGACATAAAAATAAACATCAGAAATCAATAAAATGCATAAAAATAAACATGAGAAATCAAGGAAATTTTTTAAGACATGAAAATTTTTGGTGGAAAATATGTTCCACAAATGTTACATATAAAAACCAATTTTTCTCATATTTTTTCAACACGTCAACAATATAACTACTCACGGTTCGATGATGCATCGTCACCCTCTCCACCTTTATCTTCACTTTCTGCTGTCACCTGTAAGAATATTATATTGAAAATTAAATATGGTTGCATATTTATATTAAAACTTAAAACCAAGTAAAGTTAGAAAAATAAATGATTTTGATTTTTTGTGATTTACCTGCATACCACCAGTCAATGCACTACCACCGAGGGCATATCTGCTCATTTGCAGACGTATTTTTGTTAACTCTTTCTACAAAGCAGATATTTGATCCCCCTGCGGGTGAACTGTGTTTCGTAGAGAAACAATATCTTTCTGAGTATCTCCGGTTATGGGCTAACTAAAGCCAGGAGTAGATGTAGATTCTGTCCCTGGTGGCCTTCTAAAAACCTCAGATGGTACGGGTCTCAAACCCATCCTGCGCACTCTACCAGGATGCTTCTTTCCCAAAGACTTTAGCAACTGGGTCATCTTGGGAGACTGAGTAGGACTGCGCAGGATTGGCATCCCATAGTACTTTAATTTTTAGCTATAAATCAAATATCAATATATATTAACATAGTAAAAACTGATAATAAGTTATTATAATAAAAAATTGACTTCATACCCTAACTTCTTTAGTAGGATCATTAACAAAACTTCCATCTAATTTCTTGTGAACATCCAACTATAGTTCAGTATGGGATGATTCGTGCCCTAAACTTTGTGGCTGCATTAAACAAAGATAAATCAACAATTCAATATATTAAAAATATAATATTGTCTTATAAATATTTAAACTAATTAAAAGATTACCAATGTCATTCGGCTTCTCGAAAATCTTTTTGAGCTCGTAGTGTGAGGGATGACTTTCTTAGCCCGGTTTGATGCATTCTGTCTTGGGAGATCCTGAAATAAATAAAATGAAATTTAATAGTAATGTTTTCAATAGCATGTCCTCTTCATATACATGTATAAATGTAAAATGAGGATAATATAATAATATATATTTCAATACCATCCACTTCTCATCATGATGTCTTTAAACAAAAACCTTCCACTGTTCTTTCGGTAACCCACTGGGTAGCTTCTCATATATTTTTTGCATGGTCAACAAAGTATCGTTGACATCATGCCACAATCTCCATTTGAAATATTTCCATTTCTTACCTAGATTTTTCAACGTCCACTTCTGTGCTATCACATCAGCAACTGTAAAGTGGAAGAACATCTATATACAGAAATTCATTTTGAACATATTAGTAACATGACATTCAATTAAACCATAATGTAATAAATTTACCTTTATTTGAGAATCAAAAAATTCATTTTTCCATCTTGGAGGCATATGTCTCCAATCATCATAAGAAATAGGAAGGGAAATGGGCTCCACTGCCAGCTGGCCTAGAATCTGGCCAAGTAACCCCACGACGTCATCTGTAGGGACCCCATAAGAATCAAATGGCACGACTATCTTCTCGCCAGTAATATTCCAAACATCTGAACTTTTTATGTTTTTCTCGATGGTTGAATTTTTTTCATCTTCAATGATCAAACAATTAGTATAAACAAAATGCAATAAATTTATTTAATTAAAATTTGTACCTATGACAGTGACACTCCAGTATTCGTGTGATGAACTGGAAGGGGTGTGTTGCTGCCCCACTTCTGAGGCTCCTGAAGGGGGAGTCGATGACTCAGCCTCTAATGGGGCATCCATAGATGGTGTTAGAGATGGTTCAGGGGGAGATGGTGTAGGGCTGTAGGCAGATGGTGCCTCAGATGTCGTGGGGAGGGAGCCAGATGGATCGTCATCTGTCGCAGAACTAGATGAAATAGTGTACCGCTTCCTCCATGGCATTCCTTTCATTTAATCAAATTAAATTAATTTCAGAATATATATTTCAAAAAAATTATGCAGAAAAAAAAATTAAAAATGATAATAGATGCCCAGTACTAACAGACAAAGTATATATAACAATGATAATGAATGACTGCAGAAATGAAACAAGTGGTTGCTGAATTAATAAATAATTGTACATACAATCATTTTCCCCTTCAATCATGTCAGTTTACTAATCCATTGATTCATCCACTTCATTCATCCTTGCTAGACTAATATTTTCAATATCATGATGGAAAAATAATTCTACTTGTTATTGTTGATTAAATTCAATTTCAGAGGTCCAATTTTCCACTTTATCACTCATATCATACAAATCTCTTTGTATTACATGAGAAACTACACTCCACCCTTCATCAACAACATCATTCACATAATATACCATTTTTTCTTGCAATGCTAAGATATATGGATCATGCTATTCACGATCACCAACATCCATCAAGCGAGAGAAGTTCACAAAAGTAAATTGCAAGAAATATCTTTTAACACCTCTGATAATATTGACCCATTTTCATTTGAATAAAACAGCATAAAAATGTTTGTGGTAGTTTAATTCAATAATATCATTCAGCTTTCCATAGTATTCCACTTCAACAAATGTAAATATACCACTATTCTATGTTTTCAAACCCACTTCTCGATCGACTGTACGAAATCTAAATCCATTCACATTATAAGTTTCGAACTTTCTAACTTGTTTTAGAGGAACTCTAGCAAGAAGCTTCAAATATTTTGACACCTCTGCTCGAGTATCAGTATTCATGATCTGAAAAAAAGAAATATACTTTATTAGATTTACAAAATGTATGTGTCAAACTAATATTCGTATTTATTGCAATATTTATGAACTTACACGTCGTGAAAACCATTCTACAAGCTCTTTATTAACAGCATTCATTATATCTTTCTCATTTCGTGTTCGGTCTCTCATTCTTATCTTTGTTTGTATCCTCAACTCTTAAATAAATGGATCTGTAATTTCACTATTCATCAGCACATATCTATGTGCCTGTAATAATTCCAATTCAGTCAGTGTCAGATTTTAGGTCCTCCCAACAGATCGGCCAATAGTAGGAAATATTTTCGATTTCTGATGTATTTGAGATTGATTCAATGTGTCGTCAACACATAAAACTCAATTAAATATTGTCTCAATTTCATCCAAGTATCGAGAACAAAAGTTAAGACACTCCTCATCCAAATAGCCTTCAGCAATAGAGCCTTCTGGTTGAGCTTTATTTCTCATGTATGATTTCAAATGCCCAAGATATCTGTGAAATAAAATAAACATAATTATGCATTTAATTAAGTTCCAAAAATTGTTTACTTAACTAAAAAATGTATAAATAAAGTCTCACTCAATTGGATACATCCATCGATAATGAATGAGGCCTCGTAATTTAGCTTCCTCAACCAACTGCAGAGTTAAATGCATCATTACAGTAAAAACTAACAGAGGAAAGATCATCTCCATTGCACAAATGGTCAATACAAACCTCTCCTGGAGGTTGTCAATTTGAAATGGATGTAGAGATTTCTCACATAGTTGTATGAAAAATGTGCATAATTGGAGTACAAAAGTAGTAATTTTTTCAGGTAATATTGTATGCAATGCCAATGGTAGTAACTATTGTAACAAAATATGTGAATCATGACTTTTCAATCCATGTTACTTATGATTATTCAAGTCAACACAGCTCGAGATATTACTTGAATACCCATCAGATACCTTAAAATTATTTAAAATTCAAAGGAATGTATCTTTATCCCTATTTTTCATTGAAAAAATTGTCGGAGGATACTTTTCATTCTCATCTGGTCAGAGATCGCATTTTATGTTCATTGATTGTAAGTATTTGCGAGCATTGAGATGATCCTTCGACTTTCCATGCTCATTAAGAAATGTGAAAATAAAATTTTCACAGACATTATTCTCAATATTCATCACATCAAGATTATGCCACAAAAAAAAATAAATTCCCAATATGGAAGTTTGAGGAATATACTTTTTTTTATTCCATTGTTGCATTCCGATTTTTCTTGACGATGCACTTCGGACCCATTTTCAACTATCATTCGAATGATGAACCTTCCCAAATTCTGTTTCAACATTTTCAAGTTGTGTCAATATTTCAGAACCAGTTAACAACTTTGGATGTGGTCTACGATCAATGGAACCATTAAATTTTGATCTGTTCAGCCGAAATCTATGAGATGCATCAAGAAATCTTCGATGAAACAAGAAGCACCATTTTCTACTGTGAGGTAGCCATTTGGGATCAAAATCAAAGTTACAAATGGGACAATACAAACTTGTGTAAGTGTTCTAACCAGATAAATTCTCAAGCCCATGGAAGTCACTAATAATCCCCATTAAAGCCGCATACATTTTGAACATTGTTGTAGAAGAAACATCAAATGTCTCAACACCGTTTCTCCATAACTCTTGCAATTCTTCAATCAAAGGCTGTAAGTATACATCAATATCATTTCCAGGCATTTGTTTTCCAGGAATAACCATCAAAAGGATAAAAGATGTTTGTTGTATACACATCCACAGAGGCAGATTATAAGGGATAAAAACAACTGGCCAAATGCTATAACTGGTACTCAAAATCCCAAATGGGTTGAATCCATTGGGATCCAATCCCAATCGAACATTCCTAGGATCAGC
This sequence comes from Viscum album, assembly GCA_963277665.1. Lineage (NCBI taxonomy): Eukaryota > Viridiplantae > Streptophyta > Magnoliopsida > Santalales > Viscaceae > Viscum > Viscum album. Next base: position 718,275,128 of record OY728143.1, on the reverse strand, counting down.
TAAGAAATCTATATGTAATGAATCAAATATCTTCCATGATTGGGAATCTCATGGATGTCTCATTAACCCATCATTGTTATTATCTACAGAATGACACTTCATGTATTCAACGATTTTCGATGACATGAATAATCTTTGCAATCTAGGCTTCAAAGGAAAGTAACACAAAACCTTTGCAGGTGTGTTCCTTTTCTTCTTCTCCATTGAATTATGTTCTATTCAGACTTCCAACATCACCCTTTTCCTACTATATAAAAAAAGAAAATTTCATGCAATTCTGTCTACTTGAATACTCTCCCCAATAAAGCATAAGATCATTGGGACACTCATGTATTTTTGTATAATTCAGACCAAGCTTGTTAACAACTTTTTTCATATCATAAAAATATTCTGGGATTTTTGCTTCAGGAAATGCATCACGAATCAATTCCAATATCATGTACATTGCCTTATTTGTAATTCCACATAGACATTTGATATGGTAAAACTTCAGCAGAAATGAAAGCTTTGAATATTTCAAACACCCACTATACAACTCTTGATTTCCATCATCAACTAAATCATGAAACATTTTTCCCCAGTGAAGTGTTCTCTTACATTTGGATCCATATAATAAAGAGGAGGATCCAATGATATGTTAAAATCTTGATCTGCATGTGTTACAATCTCAAAAACATCACTTGTCACGTTGAAATTTGTAGCACCCTCTTCTGGTTGTTCTGATATGTTTTGATGCTGATAGTGGTGTCTTGCAGTGCCGAATGCATCATTTATGAGGTTTTGTATTTCATTTTCCATTGTCGATGAACTTGGGACCTCATTCTGTGGATTAACATCAGTGCTCAATCTTTCTGTAATGTTCGATTCTCCATGCCAAATCCAACACAAATATTGACCAGGGAATTGCTTCTGTATTAAATGTTCATAAACTTATTCTCTCTTCAATAGTGTTATAAATTTACATTTAGGACATGGACATTTTATTCTCCCTTCAACGGATCGATTAGAAATTGAAAAATCTAAAAACTCATTAAAACCCTTAACATACTGAGGTGTGTTCCTCGGTAATGTGATCCAGCTTTTATCCATGTATATCACAATGTGCCTACACAATAGAAAAAATTAAAACACATAGTTACTACTAAATAGAGAAAGAGATTCATATATATGATAGTATAAGATTACAGAAACATAATATAATAAAGATGATCCCCTGAGTTAGATATGAACCCTCTAGTGTTTGGGATAGGGGAAGTTTCTTTGGTAAAGAGAAACAGTGTTCTAACAACATGGTAGCTACTTTACCATGAAAACCAAAGCACATTGTTAATTTGGAATAACCCCAACCTAAGTTCTTTATAGAGTCTTCATATAAAACTCTAATATTGAATAAATCTATTATAAATAAAGTTTATGGAAAATAGAATAAATCTATTATAAATAATGTTTAGGGGAAACCTTATGATGCTTAAAAAACTCAAATCATTGTTAATTTGGAGTGACAAGAAACACGTGAGGGATGGTAGTCTTGAGTCATGATAAGTGGTGGTGTTCATGGAAATTCATGATGAAATAACTTGGTAGATTAGGTTTTGAGGTTCTAAAAACCTTTTGTGGATTGAATTACTAGACCTCTCTTTGGTGTATTAACATAGAAAAGAGTGGTGGTGTTACTTGAGGGTGATTTGGATCATATATGTGTTAGTGCTCATGAGTGTAGAATTATGGTTAAATGGGAAAATCGAGGATCTGACCATGGAGTTGAACTAAGATTCAGATTCAGACTTCGGTGTGGGCATTGAACATTTTTTTTATTCCTTGAGTTTTAAGGCATCGTGGTTGGGATATGATAGCGCACTGGTGGGTGGGATTGAGCGCCTTTGGTATAATTCATCTAGAGAAGGACTTACTAGTGTTGTTGCATAAAAATTGATGTGTTAAGGTGGAGACCACATCATAAATGGCATTTAAGATGCGGCTGATGTGGTTTGGGGATCAAACTAGGGTATTTGAAGAATAGTTGATGTGTCTAGGCTTGGTGTTTGGAGTTTCATAGTAGAATCATGTTGGTAATTTGGAGATGAAATGTGATGTGTTGGTACTATCATCCAGGACAACATAATAAGATAATCAGAATCACATAGGTGGAAATAGATCCTAGAAGGAATTCTCTCTAAACATTATATTCGGGAACTTGGAAGAATTATATTCATCTAAACCACTACAATAAGTTAAAATGAATTCAATACCATTCACTTCAACACAAAAAAGAAATTTATTCAAAGTAAAGGGATGCTATGATTGAGTAACACATGTTTGATGGACTCCATGATCGGGTATCAAAAGTATAAGTAACTCCATAACTAAGTGTCATAATTTATTATAGTCTAGTAGGCCTTATAAATAAATAGGTTATCCATTTCAAAAAATAATTAAAAATACAAAGATACATATTCAATGAAAGTGATTACTTTCATCCAAGACTATACATATTAATGAAAAATCATCTAGTTTGGATAACATATAGAGAAAGAAAATAAAAATAAAATTTAAATACAAAATAAACCTAGTTGAACTATCTCACAATAAAATTTCCCCAAAAAAGTCACAACCATATTCACAACTCAAAACATCTCCATGTGATCCCCAAAAAGTCACAACATTCCAATATAATATTGAAACACTTTTTCAATATCACATTTATTTATCATTAAGGCATGACTTCAAATATTTATCCTATGATGAGTAAAAAAATAAATATCCTTTTAGTAAAATTGATGAACATAGATCGATAGGAAAGTAGGTAGTGTGATTTAACAAACCTACACTTATATAAGGAAATGTTTTAGAATACATGAATTTATTATAATGATGTGTAAAAAATAATCTTAAATTATCATCTAAGTCTTGTAAATTGAATCTACATAGAGACAAATTCCTAACTTGGAAATAAGTAGAGGCCTCTCATTCTCATTTACCTAGAAAATTTTCTCATCATCTTTATGATGAATCCAGAGTGGCACTTATATAGGTGTAAACCTAGTCGTGTTTAGGTCATAAATTCACATATAAGTTTTCTACAATAAAAAATATCAAATATAAAAGAATAAAAAAATCTCAATAGGTTCAAAATAGAATAAATAAAATCATTTAGAATATATCATTGGAATTCCAAGACTATCCATCCTGTGGTAGTTCATTTACCACATGAAAACAAGCACATAAATCAAATCTTGATCACTATATAATGCTTTCACTGATCCAGTAGTATTCTATAATTAATGATATAAGTACTCATCTTAGAAAATATATAATTAGTGTCCTTACATAGAAATGAATCAACTATCATAACATATACTGGATTATCTAGCCTATGAGGCTAAACTCTAATACCTCTAACACCACTACCCTAGTTTTAATAAAACAACCAAAATATCATTAGTAATTAAATCTAATACCACTATCATGACTCTATTATTCAAGATCCCAACCTGGGTGGGCAATGAAATTGAGTTTAAAAAATATTCAAAAAAACTTATTTCAAACCTTAGGGTTCGTATAGGTCACTGGGGTCGCGGGGGGCTGGGGGAAGCGGGGTCACCGGGAGAAGCGGGGTCGCCGGGGGAAGCGGGGTCGTCGGGGTCGTTAGGGTCGTGGGGTCACCAGGGTCACGGGGGAAGAGGGTTCGCGAGGTGAGAAGGGGGGGAAGGGTGGAGGGGAAGGGTCGGCATTGTAAAAAAAATGTTTTTCAGTAGTTTATTATAAACCGTCGTGAAACCATTTTTAAAAAAGGTTTAGCGGTGGTTCTGGGAACCGCCGCTAGAGAAAATTTTGTTGTAGTGGGAGAACCAAATTTATGGTAATCGCTTGAAGTTCTTATTCTGGATCCACAAGATTTAATTCTTGGAGCATGAAATTTCTTATCAAGGGTTAGCTATGGACTCAGTGATGATTGATATAGTGATTTCTTAGGAGTCACCCAAGAGCGTGTTGGTGGTGTGGAGTGTTCTTAGCTTGGTTGGGTACTATAAGAGGTTTGTGGGAAACTTCTCCAGGATTATAGCCCCTTAGACTAGACTAATGGGGAAAGGGAATCCTTTTACCTAGAATGAGCACTGCCAAATATCCTTCAAGGATTTGAGGATGAGGCTTATGATTGCTCATATTTTAGACTATCAGAGGAGGGAATAGAGTATGTAGTGTATTGTGATGCCTCTAGATATGGGTTTAGCTACCTGTTGATGAAGATATAGGAAGTTATTACAGATGGATTGAGGTATTTGAGACCTCATTGGTAAAACCACGTGACTCAAGACTTTGTGTTGGTAGTGGTAGTCTTCTCTTTGAGGATATGGATACATTATCTTCAGGAAGATCTCTTTGTTGTTTACTCAAACCATTAGTCTCAGGTATGTCTTCATGCAAAGAGACTTGAACCTATGGAATAGATGATAGTTTTAGTTTCTATAGGACTATGAATTTTAGATAATATGTACTCTACGGAAGGTAAGTGTAGTGGTATATTACCTTATAATAAATTCCCAATCTCATTTGGTGCAGGAGGCCTTTGAGCAGTTGGATTCCTTACAACTAACCCTAGTTGAGGAGGAGGGTGCATGTTTTATTTATTCAATGGTGTTAACTCCAATTCTTATCCATCATGTGAGAGAGTCCTAGTTGGGAGACATTGGTTTTAAGGTATTACATGACGAGATATCCTTATAAGATTCACGAGATTGATTTTCTAAAGGAATCACATCATCATTTTTAGGGATGGATGGTGGACCCAATCAAGATGAAAGAGGAGTTGGTGAGTGAGTTTCACACATATCCTTTGGGTTTATATCCTGGTGTGGGGAATATGTATAGATTCCTTCAATGGAATTGTTTTTGGGTTGGTATGAAATAAAATGTTACTAAGTTCATCTCTGGGTGTCTCACCTATCAGTAGGTGAAGGATGAGCACCAGATTCTGATAGGTTTGTTGCAACCACTTGAGATCCTGAAGTGGAAATGGGATGACATATCCATGGACTTTGTGAAAAGTATTTTTTAAACAATGGTAGGCCATATGGGTGATTTTTTATTGACTTATAATGTTTTCTCACTTCCTTAATATCAAGGAGTGGAGTTTAGTGGAGAGTTTGAGGAAGTTGTATATACAGGAGATCATTCACCTTCATGGGGTTACCTCAATGATTGTCTTTGATAGTGATGATCTGTCTACATCATAGTTGTGGAGAGGCCTGAAAGAGGTATTTGGGACCTAGATGAGTATGAGTACAACCTTACACCCCCAGACATATGGGTATACCGAGTACACTATCCAAGTGCTAAAGGATATGCTTCGGGCTTTCATTTTAGACTTCGGCTGGAGCTGGGAGGATCACTTTCCATTGGTAGAGTTTTCTTACATAATAACTACCAATATACTATCAGTGTGAAACATTTCAAGTACATGTATGGGAGACCTTGTATGTCAACCTTTTTCTTGATAGAGATCGGTGAGGCATCTCTTATTGGACCAGAGATGGTGCATGCAACGACAGAGAAGGTCCCAGTGATCCATGAGAAGATGAGGACATCCCAAATTAGGTATAAATCTTATAATGATCGATGTTTCATTCCATTTGAGTTAACGTAGGGAGACCATATTTTTATTAGAGTCCCCCCATGATGATAATTATAGAGATTTGATCGGGGGAATGTTGTCCTCATGGTTTATCAGGCCATTCAAGATCTTGCAGAGGGTTGGTGAGGATTCTTATAGCCTCTCTCTACCCCCACAGTTGGAGCGGGTGCATGATGTCTTCCATGTGTCATATCTAAGGAGATACTTGCATTACCCCACACATTTCATTAACTAGGGTGATATATACATAGAGGGTGGATCCACTTTCACAGAACACTCGATAAATATCAAGGATTAGTAGGAGAGGACCCTGTGTGGATTGACCATCCCCCTGGTTTTTGTGTTGTGGTGACATGAGAGTATGTAGGAGATCTCCTGGGAGTGGGAGAGCCAGATATAGGCTTAGTATCCCCAAATTTTTGTTTAGATTTTTTCTTTTCAATGATGAAATCCTTGAAGAAGGGAATAATGTAGAGACCCAGTTTTTTCCTTATAATACTTTGAAATATATCTATAAATATTTTTATAGTCAATTGTTGAGATGGAGCACGATTTGGAGTCCTGGTGTTCCTATAATTAATTTTATAATAATATTAAATATACTTTATATACAGGTGCCATTTTTTCTAGTAAAAAAGGGATAACTATTAAATGGAATCTCAGATTGAAAATCTAAGACAATGTTTGAATCTGGAATGTGATGTTTACCCTAGGTAAGGCCTAAAGTAGGTCTTCATGGGATGTTCAGATAGAGGTATTATTGGAGGGTGCGTTTAGATTAAATTAATTTCTTAATTTAATTATTTAATTTAAATGAACTAATCCAAGAACCTCTATAAATATTTCATTATGGAATATATATGGGGTTATCCAAATAACCCTAGGACTGTTCAGAGGAGGATTTCACCACCTTTAATTGGAAAATCATGACTAGACGACATCGAGAATTTAGATCAAGGAAAATCGAAGCATAGTAGATGTGAAGAGTCTTTCTCTTTCATTGGAAAGCATGTTCTTCAACAAAAAACAATCTGAATCAAGGTATGACTCATAATATTTGGATTTCATCCATTATGATTAAAATATTGAGCATGATCATTCTTGTTCCTTTGATGTACATTAATTCTGAGCCTTTTCATCCGCCCACATATCAGATTTATTTATTTTATTTTATTAATCCCTGTTATTCAATGTTTCTCACCCGAGATATCCATAATTTGTATTTTTGTCCAAGGATGCTTGGATAATGATTGTTTCACCTTTTTTCTTGTGTCTTTATCCCAATCATTCTTCACATTATTATTTGATTGGCCTACGGGATCTCAGTTTGACATTTTCATGTGGGATCAAGAATGATCGGACCCCCAGATTTACGGTAGATTCATGTACAATGAATGGATCGACAATTATAGGATGGATTGGGATGAATTCCATTTTTTGGTTGTTTCCACCATGGATTTGGAGATTCGATGTGGCAGTAGAGGAGCCACAGGCGATGACGGTATGCACGGTCTTTGAGAAATGGATTAGAATCTGATTTTTGGCCACCATAGGACTAGAAATGAAGGATGAAGGTGTTTACTATCGATTTCAGGTGGCATAAAGTAATAATTTAATGTGTAAGAGGAATATCTAAAATTCCAAATAAGATCATTATTTTCTACAGAAAACCTATCTACACATCATGTAGTCCAAAGAACACAAGACATGTAGCCCCTTGGATGCGGCAGCCAGGGTTTCGAGTGAGTTAAATATCACACATCATGTGAGACCCCCAAGACCATGTGACTCGATGTTGGAAACCCAACATCTACTCTGAGAGTACATAAACACATGCATGTCTAGGAGCATTTCATTTACTGGAACATGACCAAGGTACATGGACACGGCCTGAAGAGCACGGGTAGGACCCTGTGCGGAAGGACACACTGTGTATTGGAATACACGGTCATGGGAAAGATTACATAGACATGGTCAGGAGCATGATCATGACCCCAAGTGGATGAGGAAAATCATGTAGGGATACATGGTAAATAGACCATGTACTGGAGAAGGACACATCCAGGCAGAGATGTGGGACCACATGTCGTGTGGGTCCCCTTGCATGTCATGTACCTCCTCTTTTTTGATGAATCTTCCACTTCTCATATCTCCTTCATTTGGACTCAAATTGATTCCTAAGATTATCCTATCCTTATTTTTTTCATGTAAAACATGATGGTGTCCTTAATGGTGGATTTAATATACAATGTGAGGTGTTTTGAGTGGGATTCTTCTTTAGGCGATGCTCGATGACATAAGTGATTGGGAAACATTACCAAAGACACTAAAGTGGTACCATCCTACTAAGATGGGGCATGATTCCTCAACCTACCTATAGAGTGGAACCATTCTAATGGTAAGGGCATGATTTCTCTATCGACTATTAGAGTAGCACTCTCATATTGGGAAGTGCATGTGTCCTCTATCAACTATTAGAGTGGCACCCTCCTGCATGGCAGCGCATGGTTCCTCTATCTATCATCAGAGTGGAACCCTCCTAAGGAATCAAGGAATTGTTTATTAACTATTATTGTGGCACCCTCCTTCTAGTAAAATGAATGCGTCCTCTATCTATATTTTGAGTGGAACCATCTTATTGGGTCAGGGCATGGGTCCTCGGTTGATATCAAAGTGGTACCCTCCTACAGTATTAGGACATGGGTCCATGACCATTAGAGTAAAACCCTCCTATTGGGATAGGTCATGGGTCCTTTATCTACCTTCTGAGTGACACCCTCATTTGGTATTCAGGCATGGTTCCTTGATCATTAGAGAGGCACCCTCTTGCAGAGTCAGGGTATGAGTCCTATGCCTATTAAGTGACACCCTCTTGTTGTATCAGGGCATGATTACTCTATCTAGAGATTGTGTGCCCTAAAATTTATGGAATAATGGAAAGGTGTCTCTTACTATGGATTTTTCTTAGGAATTATGAACAAGATTCTAGGAATAATTGATGGACCCCTATGGAACTGGTGATAGAATCTTTTCCTGGGTTGGGTTGTGTGATGGAGATCCCCTTTCTCTCTTGTTTGAGATTTTTTTTGATCATATATATATATATCCATGTTTTTGGATATTGTTACTCTCCTGATATGGTTTGAGTTATCAATTCCTATAATGTCTCTTATTGCTCCCTCTTCATCTTTTGGGGCATCCTACTGGGTATGTATATACTTATCCTTATGTGGTATTTTCCCACATGTGTCATGTATTATACGGATGATGGAAAAGTCAAAGGTGATTATAGAGGATCATTGGGATACCTAGTGCATTTTACCATGTTCGGTGGTTGGGGCTTGAAGATCTAGAGCTGAGCTCTCTCAGCACATTATTTTCCAGTTTTTTCAGGTTGGGACATCTTTCTAGTCATGCATGTATTTTTTTCCCTTTTCTTTTCCATTTTAAGATGTCTTACTATTGTATTCTCTAAAGTTTTTACATTCATGGTCTATTCTATAGATGTTGTATCTTTTTATTATTATTCTTTTTCACTTCTACATGAATATGGTTGGTTGTGTGCATACAGGTACCTAGGAAAAGGCCTCCTATTAATTATGCCATTTAGAACTTATATCTAGCCCCTAGCCTATAGAGTCGGTCTTGGGGTAGTTGCGGTTCAAACCTCATTGGGTCAGTTCATGATAAATATTGTCACATTTTGTGTTCATTTTTTTATTTTACACAATCTGAATTAAAAACCAATTTCCCTTATTTTAAACTTGTAGAATCAAACTCACATTCACTGGATTTAGAGGATTTGGATGAGGATTACATAGGATTGAAGGTACCCATATTCAAGTAAAATATGGTGTTAAAAGAAGAATATCTAGATAGGGATTATTTTAACAATTTTCTAAGGTCTGCTCTAGAGTAATTTGAAGAAGGAGCAACTAAATTGGTAGAGCTAAAAAATGTTAGAGTCGGTGTCCTAGTACCAACTGGTTATACTTTGATTACATGTATGTTTTATGTATTTAATATTAATTTAATGTCTTATTGCATATTATTCACTTTTTCTTCACGGATTTAATTTAATAATGTCGTATAGTATTTTTCACAATGATAAGGTCATAGAAGTTCACCGCTATGATGAGAAACTTGAAGTAATATGACAATATTCTTAATATAGTTCTATAGTTGGATAACATACTATGATGGGACACATCATATTTATACCATCAGGTGAGAGTGGTTGTAATCAGATGAGGCTTCTTCTTGTGAAGTTCGAACTTGATAATCTCCAAGATAAGAGATTATGAGAATATACCTATTAGTAGGAATTGCACATGTTTGGGTGTCATCATATATTCATATCTATGAGTGTTTTTAATGGTCCTTGGACTTTAAGATTTTCATTACTGTATGTCATAACATGAACACTTAGATTTACTGACCAAAACTTTCATGCCATATGTTGGTGGGAAGTAGGGTAAGTTGGGTGCATCATGATTGACTTATCCTTAATGGATAAGTCGAGGAAGTAATTTTCACTTCCATATTTATGGAAGCTGATATCTTATCCCTTCAATTGGAATATAATCATCACATTAAATTCCATGTCCATGGTGTAACGATGTGTTTATTTTAGATAGTCAAACAAATATGTATCGAGTAAATAGGTTAATGACATTATCGTGTAACCTACTTGATGAGATATTGTGAAAAAGGGGTTATATTAAATAACGAGTGTTTGTATTTGGTTTTCAATGTTGTGATATTAAGTTATTTCTCTTTTCTATCCTAACCTGATGATAAACACTAATCCTGGACTTTAGACAAGCCCACATAATTCAAATGAGAAATAATCCTAGAGGGTCACACAATAAGTGTTTTCATTGATCTTGATTAAATTTTATTTTAGTTTAATCAATGGAATAAATATTATTCTTGAGTTTGAGGAATAATTTTATTCAAGTTATATTGATCATATAAATTAAAAAATATATTTATTCACCAGCATGTGAATAAATTTTTTATTTTTTTATTTTTTTTGAAAATTTAATAAATATTTGTTAACCGGTATGTGAATTAAATATTTATTTAGAAATAAAATTTTATTTGGGTGTTCAATAAATTCAAGAGGATTTTAAATGGACCAAGACTATGTCCGCTGACAAATATTGATTAAAAAGCTAGTTAAATAATATTTTTTATTGTACAAGTTGGTAGGTTCCACAAAATAATAATAAAAATTATCATTATTATTATGAGGCATGGGGTTTATTAAAGGTAATAATTATTATTTAATGGTCGAAATACAATTAAATAATATTTTAACTATAATAATAACTCTATAAATAGACAGTTAGGTTTATTGTGTAGAGCATCCAAAATTTCTAATAGAGAATTTTTTTGCATAATAAATTCTCTATCAACTCCTCCTTATCTCTGCATCTCAAGAATGATAAGTATAAGAGATATTTCTTTAAGACCAAAGAATGGGTGATCAAGAACGAACAACACAAGTCATTTGACTCTCTACTCTAGCACCTGGAGATTGAGTGGTGTTGCTCAGAGATCATAGGAGCACATGTAGATCACCTCTTGAGGGATTCTATCCTTGGATCCTCACAGAATTATGAAGGTAATCCAAAAGGGTCTTTTCAGATGATCAAAATTCACTAACAAATAAATTTCCTAAGATCAGGTGTTTAATTCTTCAAATATTAAATAAATTAATTATAAATTTGACATGTAAGATCCTCTCTCTTGGTTTTGGGAAATGATTATTAAAAATAATAATATATCACCCACCACTACATGCTTCTGCTACACTCGGAACCATCAAGTGGTATTAGAGTGGTTACATTTAAATTTATAATTATTTATTTTATTATTGATCTATTCACAATTGTTGTAAGATTTTCATTTCATGTTATTCGCTCTTTAATCTAGTTTTAATTAACATGTTATCTACATATTAATCATGTCTAGTCAATGTTTAATTTTCTTAAAGTTTTAAGAATAGATGAAGAATGGTTAGATATTCCATCAGGAAGTATCAAATCATTGGTCAATGAAATTGATTTACACAGCGTGTAGCCAGAGGACACGTTGTGTACCCATGCACATTTGTACATAGATGTGATGAGTAATTAATAAGACACGGTGCATTTACCGCACACTGTATGTTGATCAGGATAACCTGGAACACATAAAGTGGATACATGGCATGTAGATGGACTGTACACCTCGTGTAGTCCTGCTGAGTTAACACACTGAAACCCCATGCATATGAATCTGATATATGTAAATTATAGTACACAACGTGCAGCTAGACTTTACACACCATGTAGTATCCCATTAAATTAAAAAATTAACAATTACATTAAATTGAAAATTGAACCATTAAAACCTTATTTTATTGATTGATACACCACTGTGTGTTTGAAAATTTAATAATGGTTTTAAAAAATATTAAATTCTTAATTAATTTATTGTAACTAATATGTCATTATTGGTTCTATCATTTATTTTACATGAATGCAATAAATGATGGGTATCTCCAATAATGTCCATATTATCATCAAAATGAAAGGGAATTAATTATTTATTTAATTAATTAATTAATGCATGTGTTTTAATATTAAATAATAATAAAAGAATAAAGAAATGAATTCTATCTTGTTACTTTTATGTATTCATTGCATGTATGACCATTCATGATCTTGACCATGATCTATGTATGCATTGGATGTTTTAATTTAATTTAATGCATGAGTTTTCATTTATTTATTATTAAATTAAATAATATGGTATGTGTGCCATCACTCCCTCCAATGTTATATAGGTCGTATGTGTCCAATTATATTTATATAGTCCCATTTTAACCAATAATTTGGTTCCCATCATCTCTACGTTAATCATAAATAAATGTAATTAATGGAGTATCCCAAGGCATATGGAGGCATTTCAAGATAGAACCATTATGATTCCAACTTAGTTTATACATAGGTAGACATGTGGAATGCTATAACTCATTCCAATACAAAAAAAAGGAGTTATTTCCCCTAAGTAATAAGTTGATTTAATATCCACTCATTAAATCAACCGTTAGATAAATCTCATGAATGGATCATTTAATTATTTATTTATTTCTGTCTATGCAATTATTTATTTTATGGATGAAAGGTCATGGTCACATAAATAAATGAATTAATGTTCAAAGATAGAATTTAAATAATTTTATTATGCATAAATGTTATATCCACATGGTTAATTAATTAATTAATATCGACTTAATATTAACAAGACATGTATAGTATAAAAAAGATGAAATTTATACATAATAAATTAAATAAATTAATTATGCATAAATGATTTATCCAACATGGATAATTAATTAAGTAACATACACTTAATATTAAAAAGACATGTAAAAGATAAAACAAGATAAAACTTATGCATAATTAATTAAAATCCCTTAACAAAATATTAATTTAGATTGAGCCTTTCGTTACTTGATTAGGAACAAATTTCAATAGAACTAAGTGATTGACCAACCCTTGTTGTGAAACTTACTTTTAGAATGGGGTTTATTATAAAGGTTTTGGGTTGACTTAACCATTTTACATAAATAATATTATCCCTTAATATACTTGGTGTAATTTGGATGAAATTGTTGAGGAAATCAAATTTGAGATTTCAGGAATGGGGAATCCACTCAATAAATTGAGGAGTTGCAAGCCCATAGTTGGCAAATAATTTCCTACATAAATAACTTCAAGTATATTGACCAAACCGTTTTGGGGTTATGCGAAGGGGTATATGGATCCATTCTACTAGAATGTTAAATAAACTATACATTCCAAGTTCAATGGTGAGGGCTATTGTAACTTGATAAAATAGTGGGATATTTGAAAAAATATATTAATTTATTATTTCTCACATAATTTATAATCAAGAAAAGTATTAATAATCTACTCTTTTAATTGTGTAATAAAATTTAAATATCATCATCCACATTATCCCTATGATCAATATTTGATAAAGACAACCTCCTAACTAGAAGTAACTTTCAGGAATGGTATAGACACCTTTGGGTTTTTCTATACCATTAACAGAAATATTATGTGCTAGAATCCCCAATTCTTGATCCACCTACTAAGGATGTGAGTGATGAATATTTATTGGCCTATAAAAAACATTTGAGTGGTGTGGTTGACATTAAATGTTTTATGTTTTCATCATTGTATAGTGAACTCATAAATTCTCATGAAAACATTGATTCATATAGCATACTTGAGAACCTATATGGTCTTTACCAAGAGAGATCTAGACGAGAATGGTTTTGTATTTATGAGGTACTCTTTCAGATAAATCTTGAAGGTTCCCCGGATGGACCTCATATAGTCAATATCATCAAATACATCGAGTGCCTAGAGGTTATAGGGTTTAAACTCCCAAAATAACTAGGAACTGATATCATCCTAGAATTTCTTCCTCAATGCTTCTCTATATTTTTTTAAATTTTAACATGAACAACATTGAGAAGTCTCTATCAGATCTTCTCACTCTTATTCTCCAAGTAGATAAGGAAAAAATCATGAAAAATCTTTCATCCTTATAGTGAATAAATAAAAAGGGAAAGAAAAGATATTTAAGACCAAAGATTCTTCACACCCTTCCAAGAAGAGGAAGATGAAGGGGAAATCAGAAGAATAGGATGTTGTCTATTTTGCATGTGGGGATAATGGACACTGGAAGAAAAACTACACCCCTCCAAAGAATCAAGGTGGGGCGTCAAGTATGTTTCTTATCGAGTGAAATTTATCTATTTCTACAAATTGATTCATAGATATATCTTGTGGTGATCATATATGTATTAAAATTTAGGAACCTAGTAGATTAAATATGATTGAACGAGGGGAGGTAGATCTATGAGTAGCCAATGGAGCTAAAATTGTTTTTTTAGCTATTAGGGATTACCACCTCACGTTGTCGACCAGAATGATATCGGTTTTGAAATTTTTTTATTATGTTCCATCAGCTACCAAAAATGTTATTTCTGTATCCATACTTGATACAGATAGAATTATTTTCAAATTTGGGAATAAATGTTGCTTATTTTTTAAATATATCATTTTATGGTAAGTTACATTTAAATAACAATTATTATGTGTTTTATTACATGAACCACGTAATGGAAATAAATGATGATGTTGTTTCACATCACTCTTACCATACCCAAATTTGGAATCACTAAATAGGCCATGTAAATAAAAAGTGATTGACTAAATTACATCAAGATTAATATTTAGATTATTTTGAACAAAAACCACTTGGTTTATGTCATGCATGTTTACAAGGAAAAATCAACAAATCCCCAAGGTGAAAGGGTTAAAGAGCATCTTGAATTAGTTTATACCGATGTGTGTGGACCATTTCTTAATAAAGTAAGGGTTGGGTATGAATACTTCATAACTTTTTCTGATCATTTTACCAGATATGGATATGTCTAATTAATGAAGTATAAGTTGGATTCTTTTGATAAATTCAAGGAATACGATAATGAAGTTAAGAACCATCTTGGAAAGAAGATTAAGAAAATCTTCTCAGACCGTGGTGGAGAATATCTTAATCAAGACTCCATTGATTACTTACAGGGGTTTGGGATTCAATCCCAACACACTCACACTTACACACCTCAATGGAATGGTGTAATCAAAAGGAGGAACCACACATTTTTTCACATTATGAGATCAATGATGAGTCGTGAAAGTATTCCATTATCCTTTTGAGGATATGTGTTACAAACAGTAGCACATTTACTAAACCAAGTACTAACTAAATTGATAGATCATATACCATATGAATTTTGGAGTGTAATAAAAACCATGTTATTGAATTTACATGTGTGGGGAAGCGAAGCATTTTTTAAGGCCTCTTCAAGTAAAAAACTTGAACTTCAAGGCACAAAGTGTACCTTTATATGATACCCTAAGGAAACAAGGTGATATTACCTATACGAACCCTCATAGAAAAAGGTTATAGTGGAAAGACATACCATACTCTATAAGAGGGGGAAAATATCTAAAAGATAAAGTGGAATCGGGATAGAATTTGATGAAGTTGAGGCTCAAGGTACACAAGAGTTGGTACAGGAATAGATTCCACAAATCCCCATGGAAGAAGAAATTA
Organism: Viscum album; assembly: GCA_963277665.1. NCBI lineage: Eukaryota > Viridiplantae > Streptophyta > Magnoliopsida > Santalales > Viscaceae > Viscum > Viscum album. The sequence continues at coordinate 718,259,311 of OY728143.1, read as the reverse complement.
TTTCAGAGACACAAGTACTGCATAGGAGTATAAGAAAGGTTAGAGAACTAGAACGTTATGGTTTTCTAGTCACCAAGGATGGTGACTCGCTATTAGTTGATAATAATGATCCTCTAACCTAAAAGGAAGCAATAAGTGGTATAGAGGTTTCCAAGTAGCAAGAAGCCATGAATTCTAAAATGGATTACATGTACCAAAACCAATCCTTTATTTTTGTAGAACCTCCACTAGATGTAAATACCATTAGTTTAAAATAGATATTCAATAAAAACTAGACATGGAAGGAAAATTCAGTACCTATAATGCGTGACTGGTTGCAAAAGGGTTTAAATAGCATCAGGGCATTGACTACGATGAAACCTTTAACTAGTTTCAATGTTGAAACCTATCAGAATTCTACTTTCCATTGTGGCTTACCTTTACTATTTGATTTGTAAAATTGATTTCTAAATAGACTTCTTTAATGGGAACCTTCAGGAATAAGTCTATATGACACAACCCAAAGTGTTTGTGACTCCAAAGGATTCTCATAAGATATGAAAATTGAAAAAATCCATTTATGGATTAAAGAAATCATCACAGTCAGAGAACATTTATTTTGATGAATCCATAATAGAATTTGGTTTCATAAATAATTAGTGTGATCCTTGTGTCTAAAAATGGTTTAGTGGGAGTTCAATCATTTTCTAAATAGTGTATATTGATGACATATTACTCATTGTAACCAAAATTCCAGTCTTACAGTCTGTTAAAGAGTGGTTGAATAAATTCTTCTCTATGAAGGACTTGGGAGAGGAAGCATATATTCTTGGGATCAAGATACATCATGATAGATCTTAGATATTTCTCAGCCTAAGTCAAGGTACATACATTAAAAAGATACTAAATAGATTCATTATGGAACAATACAATAGGTAATTATTTCCAATGTCACATGACATTCATCTTTTAAAGAAAATGTGTCCTTAGACACATGAGAAAATAAACAAAATGGAAAGGATTCTGTACACATCAGCGATTGGGTTATTCATGTGTGATATGTTATATATTAGGCTAGATATTGTTTGCGGGTTGAGTTTGGTAGGCATATATCAAGATGATCTAGGTGACCACCATTGGATGGTAGTCAAAACTATCCTTAAGTATCTAAGGCCTACTAAGGATATGTTCCTAGTTTTGAAGGAGATGAGGAACTAATCATCAGTGGTTATGAAAATACTAGTTTCTGAACTGATCGAGATGACATGAAGTCACAAACGGGATACATATTTCCTTTGAATGGAGGTGTTGTGATATAGAAGATCTCAAAGAAGGTCATGGTCATAGATTCTACAACATAGTCTTGGTATATTGTAGCTTATGAGGTAGCTAAAAAATGTGGTAAGGATGTGAAAATTCATCCAATAGATTGACATGTCACCTCATGGTAAAGATCCTATCACACTCTATTATAATAATAATGCAGTGGTGGATCTCAAAAAAGGGACAAGGTCACATCAATTGATGAATTAAATACTTCAGAAGTATTATCTCTTGAGGTATTTTTCTTAGAGAGGTGAGGTTGTGGTGAGTAGTATTTCCATGGAAGATAATAAGGAGTACCCCTTGACTAAATCCTTGACTCACCAGAAACATGATTATCATCTGAGGTCTAGCAGACTAAAAGTTGTAGCCAGTTGGCTCTAGTCTAAGTGTGAGGATGTTAGAGATGGTTTCCTAGGACCAACTGATTTTAATTTGATTACATGTATATTTTATTTATTCAATAATAATTTAACATCTTATTACATATTTTTCATTGTTTCTTCATGGATTTAGTGTAATAATGTCCTAGAGTATTTGTTGCATTGATTAGGTTATAGCAGTTCCCCACTATGATGAAAACAATGAATTGTTATGACAATATTATAAATATAGTTTTGGGGTTCGATAATGTATTGTGATTAGACATATTGTATTTAGACCATCGGGTGTAAGTTCTCATAAGCGTATGAGGCTTCTTCTCATGAAGTTCATACTTGATAATCTCCAAAATGGAAGATTATGAAGAAAGACCCACTAGTAGAAATTCTACAAGTTTTGGTGTCATCTTATATTCTTATCTACAAGAACATGTAATGGTACTTAGACTTAAAAATTATTATTAATGTATATCATGAATCCCGCACTTAGATTTAATGACCAAAACCATCATGCCATATGTGGGGGTAAGTAGGGTATGTTGGGTGCATCACGATTGACATGTCATTAATAGATAAGTCGATGAAGGATTTGTCCCTTCCATCTTTATGGAAGCTAATATCTTGTCCATTTGATTGAAATAGAATCGTCTCATTAAATTCAATGGCCATTGTGTAATGACATGTTTATTTCAAATAGTCAAAGAAAGGTGTATCGGGTAAATAGATTGATGACACCATCATGTAACCTGCTTGATGAGATATTTGGAAAAAGGAATTATATTACACAGTGAAAATTTGTATGTGGTTGTCAACATTAAAATATTAAGTTATTTCTCTTGGGTTCCTTGACCTATTGTTAGACACTAATCTTAGACTCTAAGCAAGACTACCTAATGTCAATGAGAAATAATCCTAGAGGTTCACACACTATGTGTTTCTATTGATCTCGATTAAATTTTATTTAAGTTTAATTAATGGAATAAATATTATTCTCAAGTCAAAATAATAATTTTTTTCAAGTTATATTTATCGCATAAATTAAATAAATATTTATTCATCGGTATGTGAATAAATAAATATATATTATTGAATATTTAATAAATATGTATTCTCTGGTTTGTAAATGAAATATTTCTTTATGAATAAAATTTTATTCAGGTGTTCAATAAATGAAAGAGGAGTTAGAACAGACCAAGATCATTTCCGATTAAAAATATTAATTAACAATCTGGTTAAATAGTATTTGTTATTACAAAAGTTGGAACACGTCACAAAATAGTAATATTATCATTATTATTATGAGGCATGGGGTTTATTAAATGTAATAAATGTTATTTAATGGTATATATACAATTAAATAATATTTTAAAGTAAATCCTAACTATATAAATAGACGGCTATGTTTATTGTGTAGAGAATCCAAAATTGATAATAGAGAATTGTTGTGCATAACGAATTCTATATCAACTCCTCATTATAACTCCCTCTCAAGAACAAGAAGTGGCAGAGATATTTATTCAAGATTGAAGAATGACTAATCAATAATGAAAAATGAAAGACATTTGAATCATCGTGCTATCACCTAGAGATCAAGTGGTGTTGCTCGTAGATCATAGGAGCATGTGTGGATCACCGCTATAGGGATTATATCCTTGGATCCTCATAGAAAAACTAATGTAATACAAAAGGGTTTTTTGGACGATCAACATTCACCAAGGAATAATGTTCCGAAGTCCGAGTATTTATTTCTTTAAATATTAAATAAATAAATTATAAATTTGGCATGAAAAATCCTCACTCTTGGTTTTTGGAAATGATTATTAAAATAAATTTTAATATATCACCCACAACCTCATGCTTCCACTATTCCTAGAACCAATATAAATAACTGTAGAGATTCCCTATGACGATCCCCTGTAAAAATATCAAGAAGACCAAATTAGGAGAGGCAGTGGAGAATAACAAGAGGCCCCATATATCATCCTTCTAGCCCCACCCTATAAGTATTTTGATATTTCTAAGGGGTTGGATACAAACCATATTATTAAAGAGTCCCTCCAAGAGAAGAATAAATTTGGGAAGAACATTGGAGAAAAAAATATATATTGGTTTAAATCAAAGATTCCCTATCCACCACATGATTGGGGATAATATCAGTGTTGTTCAGTTGTGGACATTATAATGCACATTACCTTTTGGGGGGTTACCCAAGATCTCACTTCTCTTTTCATCCTTTTTATATTGTTTTTAGTTAGAAAGTTTAAAATTTTAAAAGATGTATATTTCTATTTATTTCTATATGCAAGATATAGGTGGAAAAAGACTTCAACGCCTATTGGGAAATCATTTGGAGCCAAATAAAAATGGGGATCACTTTTCCCAGTACCTTCTATAATAGAATTACAGCATACAATTAAACATATTCCATTATACTTTAGTATATGATGTCCAATTAAAAATCTAATTGAAATATACATTATAATTTCCAATTAAAGATATACTCAAAATATACATTATACTATTGAGTCACTTTGAGGATTAAGCTCAAAATATGTTTGGGAGAGGGTATAAGTGATAGATTCCTTGTTTTTTATCCTTTTTTTATATTTTTAGTATGTTTGCAAAAATAAATAAAAATAATTTTATACTCTATTTTGAACAATGTACAAAGTTGTTTTAGGTGTTTTTGAGTGTATTTTTCAAACTTTCATTAAGCTGATTTGAAAATTCTAAATCATTTTTGGATAGGTAACAAGAACATACTTGTTGTATATTGCTGAAGAAGGAACCTGAATTACATGAATGGATGATGAGGAAATATATAAGATGAAATTAGATGATCGAGAGGTGTTATAGCACCCACACCCAAGATGAAAGTTGGCCCTATCCTCATGGATGATTTTTAACAATATTCTCTCTCTATGAAGATCCCTTATTCCCCTTTTAGAGATGGATTTACATACTACCCCTAGATATTCCCCTAGGACCATGATATATTCCTCCCATAATCTCTCTCTCTTATAACCTCTTCCTCCTCCAGTAGTTACCATAAAACACTTATTCTTTCAAGATGTCATAGCTAGCCTTTGTCACTACCTCCCCCTTAAAATCACCTTGACCTCAAGGTGAGAGACATGATGAAGTTCTAGTGCAACCTCCAATCACATGTGTTGTACGTCAGGGGCATGTTTCCATAGTGAGTGACTTGTCCCTGCCTCCTGTTAGTGTATAATCTCCACGTAATCTTCCAAATGGTCCTCCTTGCTTTATGGTTCTATACAAACTGATGACGATGCACCCTTTCTTTTCATATTCTCTATAAAATCTCCCAAATGCTCCAAACTTCTACACGATCCAGCAACACTCCATTCAACGTCCAGAAAAGTGTAGTGGATTAGACCAACAACCAAAATTTATTGAGTGTGGCCTGACCTTCTTATGTCATCATCTAAGCTCCCATTGTAAATTCGAGTCCTGTAAATGATGCTTTGTCACCCTGCTTCACATGTGTATTAGGATACATTGAGTATTTTCCTTCAAGAAGCACCAATATAAAGGAACGAAGAGTTGCCTCTTTGCAAAGTTTGTCTCCCATGATCATTGTAGACTATGTATTAACCCTCCCTTGTACCCCATCAGTCAGTACTGGTGGTGATAAAGTTTACTCCCATGTTTGTTGGTGCAGCTTCACCAAGTCACATGGAATATAGATTGACAACTCCCCCTTACTGTGCTACAGTCATTGTTGATAGGAGTAAAGGTCACTCTTCCTCATGAGGGGGCATATCTGTTAGACGATGTATCCAGGTTGCGTGGATTTTTTAGAACTCATCTTGGTCTTATGGTGTATTGAAGAGCATGGCAGTGATCTGTAGTAGGCACTCCTCCACCTCATCTATCAATATAATTATTGATTTATTTATGTTTTTAATAGAAAACCTGCGCTCTCTTTGTTTTTTTTGTTTTTTGTTATTTTTTTCACGCCTCTATTTATCCTCACAATGTTTTTTGTTTTTGTGTTTTGGTTTTGGCAAAAGAAGAACTAGAAAAAGGTACTTGATGGTGAACTTCAACCCCGCAGGTGAAACTAGTAGCACGCCTCCTCCACAAATGGCATTCTAGGAATTTCTTCTAGAAGAGTGATGCTCCTCGAGTTGCGAATGAGAATAGTCAATAGTGTGCAGCGGGTGGACCGGGATGCAGTGCAAGACAAGAGGCAGGATTATGAAATACTTACAAAGTTGCATCTGGTGACTGAGATTCCAGTGAAGAAGATCATTGGATGTGGCATGGCCGAGCACACTGCCTCAAAACCTGAGATGGCAGAGTGCGTCTTCTCCAAGCGGAGTCCTATCAGTGTGTGGCTCATCCAACCAAGTTGAGAACCAAGTGTCCCTCAGCTAATGTGATGTGGTTTAGCGTTTCACCTCAGAAAGAAGTTGAATACGCCCAAGTAGATAGAAACACTACTACAAAATATGCCTTTAACAACACTATCATTTATCAACGCTCTTCTTTAGCGCTCATAAAGGGAACCATTTATCAGCGCTTTATTTTTAGCACGAATAATGAATTCTAATTATTAGTTATTTATTTTCGCATTGATAAAGGGTATCATTTATCATCACTTTTTAGTACTGATAAAGGTCCCAAATAAAATAAAATAATTAAATAAATAAAAATTTAAAATGAGTAAATTTAAAAAATATTAAATTTTAGTAATTATATAATTATTGATAAAAATGAATAAATTTAATATACATATATATAAATTATAATTATTAATAAATAGTATATATTAAATATATAGATATTTAAAATGATTAAAATGAAATAATTAAAAATTAAAAATTAAAAATGAGTAAATTAAGGAAAATATTAAACATTTTATTAATTAAATAATTATTAATAAAAATGAATAAATTTAATTTACATATATATAGATTATAAATATTAATAAATTGTATATATTAAATATATATATAATGACTAAATTTTAATAATTAAACAAGAAAAATTGAAATGTATAAATTGTAATAATTAAACAAAAAAATAAAAATGAATAAATTACAAAAAAATTAAAAAACATATTCATGGAACAATTATTAATAAAAATGAATAAGTTTAATATATATATATATTATAAATATTAATAAATAATATATATTATATATAAATATAAAAAATGAATAAAATGTGATAATTAAAAACATACTAATGTCTTATTCATTTTTAATGGATTTTATACATAATTATTCATTGATACATTTAATATAGAAATATATTCATATATATATTTCTATATATATATATATATCAATATATATAATATTTACTAAAATTTGATTTATATAATACAAAATATTTATGCTTACAATAAATAATTCATATATTTAGTGATGAATGGTTTATGATTAAAAATTAATATTAATTAATACTAACTAATTGCATCAACTAATGGAAATAATTGAATATTGTTTGATTTTTAATTTAACATATATCAAACATGTGTTACATTGATTTCATATACATATATGTAATTAATGCATTTTTATATACAAAGCACACACACAAATATTTACGTAATTAATGAAATCTTATATAGAAACACAAACACCTATTATTTATGTAATTTATTCAAATTTTAGCATTCATTTTATAATTTCATTAGAACATGATACATTTAATATATTATATTTTTAATTGGTAAATTTTATTTATTTATTTTTAATATTATTACAGTTAAGTATTATTTATTCATTTTTAGTATTTTTATTTTTTTAGAATATAGTCATTTTCTATTATTTATTTATATTTATTTACTTTCTAATATTTTCAATATGTATTCATCTTTATTTCAATATATATCCTTATTATTTTAATAATTTATATTTAATTAATTAAACATATCCGTTTTTTTTTCAATATTTTTAAAGTGTAATCATTTTTAATTATTCAATTTCACTCATTTTTTACATGCATGCATTTAAGATTATATGTTCATTAATAATATTAAAAATATATTTGTAAATAAATATTTATAAATAAATATATTTATAAATGTACAATTACTATATTTATAACTTTATATATTTTATTTATAAATAATTAAATATTATTTTTTTAAAAGTATTTATATAATTATAAATATACATATAATTATCAAATTATAATAAATCTATTTAAATAATGAATATATTTACTATAATTATATTTATATTTATATTTATATTTATGTTTATATTTATATTTATATTTATATTTATATTTATATTTATATTTATATTTATATTTATATTTATATTTATATTTATATTTATATTTATATTTATATTTATATTTATATTTATATTTATATTTATATTTATATTTATATTTATATTTATATTTATATTTATATTTATATTTATATTTATATTTATATTTATATTTATATTTATGTTTATATTTATATATATTTATTAAATATTATTATAATGAGTATATTTATATTTATATTCATATTTATATATATTTATTAAATATATATATATATATAATTATAGAAATATATATACTGATATAAATATATTTAAAATTATAATATTATAAAAAATATATTTGAATAATGAATATATTTTCTATATTTATATTTATGAATATTTATTAACTATATATATAATTACATAAATATATATAATGATATAAATATAGTTATAATTATAAATAAATAATTATAAATATATTTACAAATATATTTATAAATGTATATTTATTATATTTATAAAATTAAATATTTATAAATATAAATATAAAATATAATTTTTTAAAAATATTTATATAATAACAAATAAATATATATATTTAAATAATTGTAAAATTATAATATATAAATATATAAATATATTTAAAAAATCATTTATAGTTATAATTATAAATCATTTATCAGCGCCAAAGTTTTAGTGCTGTTAAAGATGCATTTTATTAATTTTAAAAAAATCACTGATAAAGATATCTTTTATTTGTGCTTATTAATTTAGCCCTGATAAAAGATATCTTTATTAGTGTTTTTATGGATGCAATGATAAAAGTCTCCCTCACCTATTTAATGAACTCTAGCACACTGATTTCAGTCATGATATCTCAATATTTCGTAGAAGCCCACTGTTATCGGCGCTGCTTCTTCTCGAATCTAAGGATCGAATCAAGGCTCGAATGAATCCAAAGCTCGAATCAAGGCTCGAAAGAATCCAATATTTCATGATATATCTACTTTCTCTCAGATTAATCAAAGGAAGAATCCAAGGTATGTTATTTTATTCTCCTCCTCACTCATTGATTTTTTGTTTGGGTTCTGCATAAGGTGCTTTTGCCTATATATTTTTCAGAAGCAGGGTGATTTTGGAGTTTCACATTTTTTATTTCTCCTTTAATTATTTTGTTCAATATCCACTTTCTGATTTCTTCCTCCCAATTTATCTTAGTTTGGATCTCCTCTACACCCTATATCACATGTTCAATGTAGAAGATATCTCTTATAGCTTCCTCCATTTTTTCTCCATTTTTCTATGTATTTTTCCCATGGATTTAAATGGATTCTGGAAAGAAAATAATTATTTGATACCCATTATGGGTTCATAAATTTATTTTTATGCTCTCAATGTAAGCCATAAATGGTTTTCATGGGAATTAGAACCTTATTTATAAAACTATTGATTTATGATTTTTAAGTGTTTTTGTAAATGCATAAGAGAATATTTTAAATGAATAAGCTGAATGAAAAATGGTTTTGATCCTATTTTGAGTTCCAAAGGATGTAACCAATGGTTTAATGGCATAAAAAACAACTGTATGATTATTTGTTGACTCCAATGAGAGGAATGATTTTTTTTCAAATGCATTTATACCTATTATGTTTTTAAATGATATTTATAGCATGGTTTTACATGATGATTTTTAGTCCTTTTAGTAATTTATAAATGGTATCCTTAGTTTATAACATGGGTGATTTTGTAATAATATTTTCAACCATTTGGTCATTAAAGTCTAGTTGTCAATTTATTAAAAAAGATTCATTATGATTTTATCACCCTTATTTGGAAACCCTTAGGTTAGTGTTTTCTATAGTCTATTTCCCTTTGATGGGATATGTACTGATTATTATTAAGTGAAGCTTGTATGATGTGATAGGTGGAAATTTCTTGAGAGGGTGTTGGAGGTGCGACGAGGTTTATTGCTTATGTTTTATTATTGATTTATAAATTGATCATGTTCATATTTTTTTCTCACCTCCACTTTTATTATGTCATGGGAACCCAAGGTAACTATTTTAGTGATCTTTTGTGTGTCATAGTGTCTGGACATGATATCCTTATTGCTTTTCCCATACCATTAGTGATGTAATATCCATGTTGCTTCACCTATAGTTTTAGGGATTTGATAGCCTTATTTATTTGTTGATGGTGTTGTTATATATTGGAACCCTTGGGTTATTGATTCTACTAGTAAATTTTTAATATTTTCACACCCTTGGATCCATTGAGATTCCCATTATGATTTTTCATTTGATGGTATTAGCTTAGAGATCCCAACTAAACGCATTTTTTCATCCCTTTTTACATTTCATAGGCATGTTACAAAAATTTATTTTTATTACTATTATTATACATCATTGTTATAGTGGATCTCATTTGATCTATATTCCATCTTTAATTTATGGTTGAGTTTATATTTTTTTTAATATAAAATGTGTTTTGAGTAATGTTTTGAATGAAAAAAATTGATTTTGATTTATTTTTATAATCTCTAATGTATTTTATTTCTAAAAAGGTTTTTCCTTGGGATTTCAAAAAGAGATAAATGTATGATATTTTATTCCTTTATAATTTCCTTTTTTGAAACATTTTTTAAATGGTGTTCAGACTATTTTTTGTGAAATGTTTTATAAATGAAATTTAATTAATTATTTGGTGAAATATTACTAGGTTTGTTTATCTCACACCCTACATACACACCCATATGGGTATATATAGATTTTATGTTTTCATATATGTTTTGAGGTTATGATCTCAATTAATATGTCATTCATGTAGTCCATTTATGAAAATTTTGGTTGAGGTAAGTTACCATGGGTCACATGGAGATGTCCGAGTTGTGTCTTGGTTGTTGGTTTATTTTGGGATGTTCTTTTATTGTAAAATTTGGTAATATTATCTATTTGAATTTTATTTTCCTTTAAAAAGAGACATGATTTTGTAATACACTAATGTTTAATATAATAAGTGAGTTTGCAGTTATTTGTTTCTGAATCCTTTGTTCTGATTATTTATTTTTTCAATTTATTTTATATCCATGGATGTCTAATGTATTGACACGCCATGTTGGATAATAAATAACATACACAATTCTTTTTCAATGTTATTAAAGAGTGAAATAAATCCCAATTGTATATAGATTTATACCATGGTTCTTTCAGTTCTAGAATCACTTGTCTTGTTAGTAATGTAAAATTATGATTTAGTAAAACTTTTTTAAAGAATGAAAATACCTAAAGTTACAGTTTCATGAAAAAAACTTTTTATTTAATGTATTTATGTAAAACCAAATCCATACATAATTATTTTAGAAAATAGACACTTTTATTACTTTAAAAAATTGTTTTGGTTTAAAAAATAAAACAAGTTGATGATACTTAATAAGTTATCATAACAAATAATTTCTTCCTAATAAATCAACAAAACCATTATCTCATCATTGATGCAATAACTAAATCAAGTTTGTTTATTATTCATTGACTTATAATTCATTTAGGTTATAGTGAAAGGAAATGTATTTCTTTGTAATACAGGACAAGGGGTAAAAGGGAATACTAAACTAAGTATATTCATTCCATTTAAACTCATGATTTAAAACTAAATTCAGGTTTACTAAAAGTACTCAATACATAAAAACGTAAATATGTACCATTTAATGGCCCAGACCTCTCTGGTCCATTCCTTTGTGAAAATTTGGTGTTAGAGGTGTTCCGAGAAGTCAAGGTGACTTGGGGGGGGTGCGTTTGGGTGGACTTTTAAGGAAATATAAAGGGTTATGGCCTTCACACGGGAAGCGCACAGTTTGCCTAAACCATGCGGCCAAACCATTCAAGGCTGGTCTTTGAGGCAGTGGCTAACACATAGCTAGCGCACAGCTTGTCTAACCATGTGGACTAATCATGTGAGGAATGATTGTCGAGGCAGAATCTACCTCACGGTTAGCGCACGGTTTGTTAAACCGTGCGGACGAACCGTGCGGGCACTTAAAGTTAGATCCTAAAATTGTGGATCTAACTCTTTTTGCCTTTAATCACCTCGTTTAAGACCCTAATCAGCCATAACTCTGGATTACCCTTCCTTGGAGGTGGAAGAACCTCTCCCAATCATTTTAGAGGCGATCTGGAGGCTTCTCTTCGCGAATCGAAGCCGGTTTCTCGAGGTAAGTGATCCTTTTTTATTGGTTTCTTAGATCTACCTAGATTTAATCCTCCTCTTCTCTCGGGATCATAGATCTACGCCCATTATGGATAGATCTAAGTGTGTGGATGTCGTTTATGATGATCTTTGGTCTTGGTTGTGTTAGGAGAGGAGATCTATGGGGGATTCATAGAGAATCGACCCGGTTTCTTGGGCGTTCATCGACCGTTGTGGTTTCCCTAGAAAACCGTTGAGGTAGGGGATTCGTGGCTTCTCTAATTGTTCATGTGAAATCATAGAGTTAGCATGATTTATCCCTTTGGATCACAATGGAATTGAACTAATTAAATACTTAAACTGGATTAAAATAATTGGTTTGATCACATGTTGTTTCTTTATACCATGATACCAGTTTGCCTCTTGATTTTCAAGATAGTGTGATATATATATATTCCTTGCTTGTTAGCATGTAGTTCTTGATGGAAATTGATAAAGAACGTAAATCTGGAATTAATTGATAATTAATTGGATAAATATAAAGAGGCAGGTAAATGAATTCGGTTGTTTTCGTTGTTGTAGTTGTTCTAATTTGATGTTGATCAAATTTGGCATAGTAAGCATGTTTAATCTTCGTTGATAGATTTTTGAATTGGTTCATGATGTTGGAACCAACTAATTGAATCTGTTAATTCAAGATGGGTTAAATAACATGATTGAGTTCCATGAAGGGTTCGGAGTTACCCTCTTATTGTGAAGTAGGGCTAAAAGCCCTTTTTATGTGGTTGTTGGTGGTTGTTGTTTGAAGGTCGGATGCCTTGTTAAAGGGCCAAGAGCCCAATTTGATGTGATGTTTGTTTTCCTACTACTTGTGATGTGTTGTGACCTTGGAGGGGTGTTGTGATATCTTGTGTTGTAATGTGACCCTGGAGGGGTGTTGTGATATGTGGAGGCAGGTAGGTTTTATGGTTGTGGTAGCGGATGACACCTAGAGTGGCAAGATGCATCGGTTTATGCATGTGGGTGTCGGGGAGGACACCAGGGATTATGGTATGGGATGGATGTGGTTGTTGGATGCTTGGTGGGTTTATTGTTTGTTATCTACTTTACTTTTCCCCACTTCTCAAGGCAGTTGGTTTTTCTTACCCTTCTTTCGAAAGGGGCGAAGACGCGCGGGGTATGCCACATGTTTTCCGTGTTCAGCCTCTCGAGGAAGAATTGTCCTATGCTCTTGCTATAGGTGGAAAATACTTGACGGATAGTATATCTACTCACTGTGTCGAGTCCCCTTCTCTTTAGTAGCATAGGATTCTCTTCTAGAATGCATGGAAATAGGGGAAAGTAATTCTCAAATGAAAGTTTGATTAAATAATGATAATCCACGGGGATGGAGATGCTGAAATTTAATGGTGATGTTGTAACTTTAAAGGAACAGTAAATTTTGGATGTGATGCCAAGAAAGATTGAATGTGGTTTTTGTTCATGGTTAATTAACGTGTAAAGAATTAATTAACATAAAGTGGAATTGATGAAAAAAGGGAATGAAGTAACCTAATGAAGTTCTTTAACTGGTTGTGTGGTTATAGGATGCCTAGTCTTAGAAATAGCAGCCCAGAGTCCGAGAGACGTTAGCTGCAGTTGAGGCTAAGACTAGGTTGTACCCATAGTGTGGTTGTGAGATATATATTCTGTACTTTTTGGGTTTCTATATGCTAATCCACCCTGTCGGTAAGGGAAACTGACACCCTGGGGATTCTGAGCCCTAGGGGGGGTGTTTTCCCCAACATTCTGATGGGAGGATGAATGACTGACTACCCCCTTTGACCCCGCTCTCTTCTCTTGGTAGTTACTAGTGTCGTTGGCACAGCGGTTAGTTTTCCCCATATATGTGTGTAGAGGGCTGTAATGGCTTGTGATTATTTCCACACATATATTCTAGATGTAGTATCCTATGGACTACTATAGGTGTAACGTGTATAGGCTGTGATGGCTTGAGAATCCTTACGTGGTGTATGGGCTGTAATGGATTGAGGTACAATACCCGACGTATGATACATGTTATGCGGACTGTGGTGGCTCTCGGAACCTACCTGGTTACTTTTGGTTGTGAGGATGGTGTGGATCTTAGCCCAGGTGTCTACGAGAAAGCCTTTGTGGTGCACGAGGTGCAGATTGTGGAGCTTGTCCCAGGTTTATACGGGCGAGCCTTTGGAGAGAGATTCACAGGATGTATGTCGTTGGGGAAAATCAGAAAACCAGTGGGGAAGTAGTAGCGGGGTACCCTTGATATTCTTTACTATATACTATATTCTTGTATGTGTTACTTGGTGAGAGTATCCATGGTGAGGTTGGGAACATAGTATACCTGTTAGGTAGTGAGTTAGTTTCATTGTTGTTCACTGTGCTTTAGCATGCTTTATTTACTTTTGCACGAGAGGCTTCGAGGAGGATCCTACTAAGTATACTTTTATACTCACCCTACGTATATATAAATTGTTTTTCAGGTCACTTAGAGCAGGTTGGAGATCAGGCTGGTTACTGCTACCTTGTGGTTGCAGGAGATGTTCGGGCTTGTGATCGTTGCTGTTTTACTTTCTTTTGGGTACTTGTAGTTTCCCATTTCAGTTGTGGTACTTTTTGCATGAAATTACATATATGTACTTGGGTTTATTTTATATTTCATTTCTTAGTTGGAGTTGGTTTGTTTCTATCTTATCACTCTCTTCCACATGTGTTCTCTTAGAGGGTAATGCCTCCCATTTGTGTGTTTATTATACCTTCAGTGCTAGTCGCCAACCCGGGGCCTACTGGAGGTGGGACTCGGGGGTTCATTATCTCCCTTTCCACATTCCCGGCCCAAGAGGGGTACACTTTGTGGAGAGGGGTTCATGATAGAGTGGTATCAGAGTTCTGGTTGAGGGATAGGATGGAGTTTGGAGCTAGGCACATGTGAGGATGCATGGGTTGGTAGGGAAACGGTGTCATTCATGTTTAGCAAGTGGGGTAAACACTGGAGACCAGCAGAGACATTGGCGTTTAGGTCCCCCTATGATCTGTTGCACAGACCTTTAAGTTTACAATGGCTACTAAACAAGGTGATACTAGTTGCATGGTAGAGACCTAGGAAAGTATCATGCATCATTCTTCTTTATGCCTGTGTTTGAATGGGTAGACCTTGAGATAGGTTAACCTAAAACAAATGAAAGAAAACAAATAATTAATTAATGTTGAGTCTTCCATATTCCAGGATTATGAGATCTAATTGTTTTTTATTTTGCAGGTATGGATCCAGGTCGACGTCCTCGTCAGGTTGCATAGAAGATGTCCAGCAGGCTGTCCTAGAAGATCGTCGTAGGGTGGAGGTCGACGACGAAGACACTTGGAGGAAGACACTCCAAGAGTTTCAGCGCCAGAGTCTTCAGAAGTATGAGGGCTCCATTTCAGATGCAGTCATAGAAGACTGGTTGGAGGAGGTCGAGATAGTCTTCAGTTCGATCTGTGCTCAGAAGGAGCACTAGGTGTCCTTGGTTTTGATGATGCTGTGTGGAGCAGCAAGGCAGTGGTGGTTGTTGTTCCTTGGGTATCGTGAGGAGTCAGCGATCTCATGGGAGGAGTTCCGAGATAAGTTCAGGGTTGAGTTTCTTTCTTCGACCACAAAGGCGTCCAGTCGTCGGGATCTTCTTACCCTTCGATAGGGGAGCTCCATTGTTCGAGAGTTTGGAATCCGTTTCAGGAACCTTCTACGATATGCTTCAGACCTGTTACCAGATGAGGAGGACAGGTCGAGGCATTTTGAGGAGGTTTTGCGTCCAGAGATCCAGCGCCAGGTCACCCCATTTATGATGAAGACATGTTTTGAGTTGCTAGAGAGGGACGAGGTTGTTGAGAGGACTTTGTCCAGGACCAGATCATCATGAGAGGGGAATTTGCATGATTCCTCACAAAGCAGATATGTGGTCTGGGGTTCCTGGTTTTCAAGGCAGAATGGTTTTCATTCATTCGGGGGTAGGTCCCAGACTTTCACATCTCGTTACTCTGGAGTCGACAACTCTCAGGCCTATGCCAAGGGATTGGGTATTTTCTTTTCTTGTGGTGGTCGTGGCCATCAGTAGCAGGAGTACCCGACCTTTCAGGGCGATCATCGTGCACTGGGTGCTCTACTCCAGGTTCCTCCGTTGATGCAGTTCCAGCCGAGGCAGCAGCATCCAGTTGCACCAGCTTTCGATCAGTATAGGGTAGATGGGGCAGGCAGAGGACAATCCAATGATGCTCCTCATCCTCAAATAGAAGAGTGAGGCCATGGTGGTGGTCATCATCAGGGTCATAGAGGCCATGGAGGAGGTTGTGGTCAGCTTCATGCCCTAGCGTTTCCAGCTCCAGACGAGCCAGATGTCATTCGAGGTACCCTTTGCTTGTTTTCTACCTTAGTGTATGCCTTGTTTGATTCAGGAGAGACACACTCATTCATATCACCTACCATTTTCCATGCCTTAGGACTTGAGATAGAGAGGCTTCCAGTGCCCTTGGAATTGACTACACCAATTGGAGGTCGAGCTAGCTTGTTTGAAGTATGTAGAGATTATGAGCTAGTGTTGGGGAAGCACCGCTCTTGGGGAGATTTCCTATGTTTACGGATACAACCATATGATGTCATCCTCAGCATGGATTGGTTGTATTCGGTGCAGGCTATTGTGGATTGCTTCAGGAACAAGGTCGTTTTCCTTGGTGCCGATGGAGAGAAAGTGGTGTTTGTTGGTGAACGAGATCCTCGGATGGGTCATGGGTGCATTCCATACTTATCATCCATGATGGCCGAGTTGATGCTGAGTTCTTTAGAGGTTCAGCAGTTGGCGTTTCCTATGGTCGTGGAGGAGTACCCTGATGTTTTTCCAGAAGAGGGTGTAGCCTTACCCCCTCGACGGGAGATCGAGTTCAGGATCGAGCTATAGCCAGGAGCATCTCCTATCTCTATGTCTCCGTATAGGATGTACCCTTTTGAGTTACAGGAGCAACATATACAACTTGATGGTCTGTTGTAGTTTGGTTTTGTTCGACCCAGTGTGTCACCATGGGGTGCACCAGTTCTGTTCGTGAAGAAGGCCGATGGCAGTTTGCAGTTGTGTGTTAATTATCATCGCTTTAATAAAGTTAAAATAAAGAATCGTTATCCTCTTCTGCAGAATGATGATTTATTCGATCAAATGAAGGGTGCAAGTTGGTTCTTAAAGATCTACTTGCGGTCAGGATATCATCAGATGCGTGTGAAGGATGAGGATATCCCAAAGACTGTTTTTCGTTGTCATCATGGGCATTATGAGTTTGTTGTAATGTCGTTCGGCGCGACGAATGTTCCAGCTGTGTTCATGGGATTGATGAATACTGTGTTCTGTGAGTTCCTGGACAAGTTTGTGGTAGTCTTCATCGATGACATACTTGTGTACTCCATGTCTGAAGAGGAGAATGCTAAGCATCTGCGAGCCGTTTTGGGAGTTCTTTGTCGACATAAGTTGTTTGGGAAGTTGTCGAAGTGTGAGTTTAGGGCTCGATAAGTCTGTTTCTTGGGGCATGTGGTGTCCCAATAGGGAGTTGTTGTGGATACCTAGAATGTAGAAGCAGTTGTGTCTTGGGAAGCCCCCAAGACAATGTCAGAGGTGTGAAGTTTCCTTGGTCTCGCAGGCTATTAAAGGAGGTTTGTAGCCAATTTCTCATGGGTTGTGACTCCTCTAACAGCTTTGACCAAGAATGATCAAGACTTTGTATGGACTGATCAGTGCCAGGAAGCCTTCGAGTATCTAAAGGAGGAGTTAGTAAGTGCTCCAGTCCTTTGTCTTCCAGCTGAGGGAGTCCAGTTTGATGTCTTCTATGATGCTTCGCATCTAGGGTTAGGCTGTGTTCTCATACAGCAGAGGTCAGTTGTTTCTTATGGGTCTCGGCAGTTGCGTCCCCATGAACGCAACTATGCCACCAATGATCTTGAGTTGGCAGCCGTGGTGTTTGCTCTGATTTTTTGGAGACATTACCTCATTGGTGAACGCTTTGTGGTCTTCACCGACCATAAGAGTTTGAGGTATGTTTTCTCCAAGCATGACTTGAACTTGTGGCATCATCGGTAGATGGAGTTCCTACAGGAATACGACTTTGAAATATTGTATACACCTGGAAAAGGGAATTTTTTAGATAATGCGCTGAGCCAAAAGTCACGTAGTGATGTTGTGCATGAATCCGGTGATTCCTGAAGAGTAATGGAGGAACTGTCAGCTTTTCATCTTAACATGGGAGAATTTGGGGGTAGAGGTTGTCTTTTTTAGATGACAGTACAGTCATCCCTGATGCAGAGGGTGGAAGAGTCCCAGTTGGGGTATCCTGAGGTAGAGGTCTGGAGAGACTGAGTTGTTTGTGGTGAGGCCCCTGATGGTTGGTCTGAGGATGAACAACATAAAGAGTTGTATCATGGAAGGATTTTTGTTACCTTGGTGATGCACGAGATGGACCTCAGAGAGTTCCATGGTTCTCCTTTAGTGGTGCATCTTAGTGTGACAAAGAATTACCGATCCTTGAGGAGTCATTTTTGGTGGCCTGGGATGAAGCATGCAGTTGCAGAGTTTGTGTCTCGATGTTTAGTCTGCCAGAAGGTGAAGGCCGAACACCGTGTTCCTGGTGGTCTTCTCCAGCCATTAGATATTCCTCAATGGAAGTGGGAGGACATATCCATGGACTTTGTTACAGGTTTACCTCGTGATCCAAGAGGACATGATGCTATTTTGGTGGAAGTGGATCCTTTAAAAAAATCGGCCCACTTCATAGCAATCAAGGAGTTGAGATCAGTGGAAGTTTTGTCAAGGAAGTATCTAGAGGAGGTGGTGAGTCTTCATGGAGTCCCTAGGATTATCATTTTTTATCAAGATACTCGTTTTACCTCTAGGGTGTGGAGAGGTCTTCAACCTGCTTTCGGTTCTCAGATATGCCTTAGCACTTCTTTTCATCCTCAAATGGATGGTTAGACGGAGCGAACCATCCAAACTCTTGAAGACATGTTTCTCTCTTGTGTTCTTGGTTTTAGAGGTTCATGTATGAGACACTTACCCTTGGTGGAATTCGCTTACGATAATATTTTTCACTAGACCATCGGTATGGCGGCGTTTAAAGCCTTGTATGGACGGCATTGCCGTTCTCCGTTGTGCTGGACTGGGGTCGGAGAGTCAGCAATTCTCAGACCAAAACTAGTGCATAATACAACAGAGATGGTTCAGGTGATTCGTGAGTGGATGAATACAGCGCAAGATCATCAGAAATCATATGTTGATCAAAGGAGGAGACCCATAGAGTTTAATGTTGGGGATCATGTGTTTCTGAAGGTGACTCCCCATCGTGGGCAGTGAAGGTTTGGTCATGGGAGTAAGCTTTCTCCCTGTTTTGTTGGGCCTTTTGAGGTGTTATCTTGTGTTGGAGCTATGGCGTACCAAGTGGCACTTCCCCCTCAGATGAGTCAGATACATGATGTCTTCCATGTATCACACCTACGTCGTTATCTTCATGACGACTCTCACATCATCGATTGGGGAGAGATCGATGTTTATGATGATACCACCTTTGAGGAGTGACCTTTGGAGATTCAAGACCGCAAGGAGAAGGTGTTGTGTGGGTGATACATCCCTTTAGTTCGTGTCTTGTGGCGACACGGCGGCTTGGAAGAGATTACTTGGGAACGTGAGTCACAGATACGTGCTGAGTACCCAGAGTTGTTTGATGTTTAAATCTTTTTTTGTATCATTGTAACTTATGTGGCTATGGAACTTTCATGTTTATGAGATGGCTCCCTTTGTTGCTTTTGTGGCTTTCTCTCTTTTGAGAGGTATCTCGGTGGGTGGTTGTTCAGACCCTATTTTGTTTTCTCTTTAGGTGGGTTTTGGATTCTCGAGGACGAGAATGTTTTGAGAGGTATCTGATGTAATGGACTGAACCTCTCCAATCCATTCCTTTGTGAAAATGTGGTGTTAGAGGTGTTCCAGGAAGTCAAGGTGACTTGGGGGTGCATTTGGGTGGACTTTTAAGGAAATCTAAAGGGTTATGGCCTTCGCAAGGGAAGCGCACGGTTTGCCTAAACTGTGCAGTCAAACCGTGCAAGGAAGGTCTTGGAGGCAGTGGCTAATGCATGGTTAGCGCAGGGTTTGTCTAACCATGCTGACTAACCATGCAAGGAGTGATTGTCGAGGCAGAAGCTACCACACGGTTAGCGCACGGTTTGTTAAACCATGCGGACTAACCGTGCGGGCACTTATAATTAGATCCTAAAACTATGTATCTAACTCGTTTTGCCTTTAATCACCTCATTTAAGCCCCTAATTGGACATAACTCAGGATTACCCATCCTTGTAGGTGGAAGAACCTATCCCAAGAATTTTGGAGGTGGTCTGGAGGCTTCTCTTCGTGAATCGAAGCCAGTTTCTCGAGGTAAGTGATTCTTTTTGTTTGGCTTCTTAGATCTACCTAGATCTACTCCTCGTCTTCTCTCAGATCTTAGATCTACGCCTGTTATGGGTAGATCTATGTGTGTGGATGTCTTTTATGATGATATTTGTTCTTGGTTGTGTTAGGAGAGGAGATATAAGGAGGATTCGTGAAGAATCGACCCGGTTTCTTGGGCGCTCATCGACCGTTGTGGTTTCCCTCAAAAACCGTTGAGGTAGGGGATTCGTGGCTTCTCTAATTGTTCATTTGAAATCATAGAGTTAGCATGATTTATCCCTTTGGATCAAAATGGAATTGAGCTAATTAAATAATTGAACCAGATTAAAAGAATTGGTTTGATCGCATGTTGTTTCTTTGTACCGTGATAACGGTTTGCCTCTTGATTTGCTAGATATTGTGATATATATATATATATGCCTTGCTTGTTAGCATGTTGTTCTTGATGGAAATTAATAAAGAACCTAAAGCCGGAATTAATTGATAATTAATTGGCTAAAGATAAAAAGGCATGTAAATGAATCCAATTGTTGTCATTGTTGTAGTTGTTCTAATTTGATGTTGATCAAATTTGGCATAGTAAGCATGTTTAATCTTCGGTGATAGCTTACTGAATTGGTTCATGATGTTGGAACCAACTAATTGAATCTGTTAATTCAAGATGGGTTAAATAACTTGATTGTGTTCCATGAAGGGTTTGGAGTTACCCTCTTGTTGTGAAGTAGGGCTAAAATCCCTTTTGATGTGATTGTTAGTGGTTGTTGTTTGAAATCTGGATGCCTTGTTAAAGGGCCAAGAGCCCAATTTGATGTGATGTTTGTTTTCCTGTGGCTTGTGATGTGATGTGACCCTGGAGGGGTGTTGTGATATCTTGTGTTGTGATGTGGCCATGGAGGGGTGTTGTGATATGTGGAGGTTGGGAGGCCTTGTTGTTGTGGTAGCGGATGATGCCTAGAGTGGCGAGATGCATCGGTTTATGCATGTGGATGTCGGGGAGGACACCAGGGATGATGGTATGGGATGGATGTGGTTGTTGGATGCTTTGTGGGTTGATTGGTTGTTATCTGCTTTGATTTTCCCCACTGCTCAAGGTGGATAGTTTTGCTTACCCTTCTTCTGAAAGGGGCGAAGACGCTCGGGGTATGCCACGTGCTTTCCGTGTTTAGCCTCTCGAGGAAGAATGGGCCTACGCTCTTGCTATAGGCAGCAAAGACTCGACGGGTAGTATATCTACTCACCGTGTCGAGCCCCCTTGTGTTTAGTAGCATAGGAAGCTCTTCTAGAATGACTGGGAATAGGGGAAAGTAATTCTGAAATGAAATTTTGATTAAATAATGATAATCCACAGGGATGGAGATGCTGAAATTTAATGGAGATGTTGTAACTTTAATGGAACAGAAAATTTTGAATGTGATGCCAGGAATGTTTGAATGTGGTTTTTGTTCATGGTTAATTAACATGAAAAGAATTAATTAACGTAAAGTGGAATTGATGAAAAAAGGGAATGAATTAACCTAATGAAGTTCTTTACCTGGTTGTGTTCTTATAGGATGCCTAGTCTTAGAAATAGCAATCTGAAGTCCGAGAGACGTTAGATGCAGTTGAGGCTAATACTAGGTTATGCCCATAGTGTAGCTTTGAGATATATATTTTGTACTTTTTGTGTTTCTATACGCTACTCCACCCTATCGGTAAGGGCAACTAACACCCCGGGAATTATGAGCCCTGGGGGTGTGTTTTCCCCAACATTTCGGTGGGAGGATGAATGGATGACTACCCCCTTTGACCCTGCTCTCTTCTCTTGGTAGTTACTAGTTCTGTTGGCATAGTGGTTAGTTTTCCCTATATATGTGTGTATAGGGATGTAATGGCTTGTGGTTATTTCCACACATATATTTTGGATTTAGTATCCTATGGACTACTATAGGTGTAACGTGTATAGTCTGTGATGGCTTGAGGATCCTTATGCGGTGTATGGGCTGTAATGGCTTGAGGTACAATACCCGACGTATGATACACGTTATGCAGGTTGTGGTGGATCCCAAAACCTACCTGGTTACTTTTGGTTGTGAGGATGGTGTGGAGCTTAGCCCAGGTGTCTGCGGGCAATCCTTTGTGGTGCACGAGGTGCAGATTGTGGAGGTTGGCCCAAGTTTATACGGGCGAGCCTTTGGAGAGAGATGCACAGGATGTATGTCATTGGGGAAAAGCGGAAAACCAGTGGGGAAGTAGTAGCGGGTTACCCTTGATATTCTTTACTATATACTATATTCTTTTATGTGTTACTTGGTGAGAGTATCCATGGTGAGGTTGGGAACATAGTATACCTGTTAGGTGACGAGTTAGTTTCATTGTTGTTCACTGTGCTTTAGCATGCTTTCTTTACTTTTGCACGAGAGGATTCGGGGAGGATCCTACTGAGTATACTGTTATACTCACCCTACATATATATAAACTCTTTTTCAGGTCACTTGGAGCAGGTTGGATATCAGGCTGGTTACTACTAGCTTGTGGTTTGCAGGAGCTGTTCGGGCTTGTGATCGCTGCTGTTTTACTTTCTTTTGGGTACTTATAGTTTCCCCTTTCAGTTGTGGTACTTTTTTCATGACATTACATATATGTACTTGGGTTTCTTTTATATTTAAGTTCTTAGTTGGAGTTGGTTTGTGTCTATCTTATCTATCTCTTCCACATGTGTTCTCTTAGAGGGTAATGCCTCCCATTTGTGTGTTTATTATACCTTCAGTGCTAATCGCCAAACCGGGCCTACTGGAGGCGAGACTCAGGAGTCATTATCTCCCTTTCCACATTGTCAGCTTAGGAGGGGTACACTTTGTGGGGAGGGGGTCATGACATACCAAATAGTAATTTCTTTTCTTGAACAATGATCTAATACATGTGAATATTTAGGTTAATTCATAAAAATAAAGTGACTAACATAACCCAAACATATGATAGTTTCATTCCTTTATGGATATTAAAATGATTTAGAGCTTATAGGATTTTTAATCATGAACTTATATAAATAAAACAATGTAAATAATTAATGAACACAAGTCCAAACTTTGATTTCATAGAATAAATAATTTTAAAACAAGTAAAGATGTTTAATTGACTTTACACAATAAATCAAAAAAATATAATGTGAACAATACACATGAAAGGCATTTTCATGGGTGCCCTCAAATTATTAGTGGTTTTTGGGGTACTTAGGTGCAGTAGAGTGGCTGACCAAGGTCGTTTCTCAAAGGAGGAAGTAAATTAAAACAACTTCTTAAAGGTATTCTAAAAATAAAATAGAATAGAATTAAAACACTATTTTAAAGGATGAGTGGGTATGTTTATCATTTATAAAACTTGAAGAAGTTTTCTGGAAGAATATTTCATTTTTTTTTAATTTTGAAATGAAGTTTGATTAAAAAGACGCAACAAAAAGATGTTTTTTTTAATATTTTAAAAGGTGTATTCGATATAAATCTACCTCTTCAATTAATTATTAATCATTATCATTTAAATCAATATCCACTTAATTATGATCTCCAAATTTGTTAACCCTCAAACCCTACTAGAGTTAACTAAAACACTAAGATGAAATTACTTAAACCCTAGGCTAGCTTCGGAACACGCAATCGCAACACCCTGCTTTGATTGTTGTTCTAAGGTTAGCATATGGTCAGTGTCTAATTAGATCACATATCCATTCTTTAAATGAGTATGAATTGTTTTTAGGGATTATATTTGAACTCTAAAAATTTATCCAATGTGGTCTTGTATTACCGATTAAGATCATGCTCTCACAATTTACACAAAATATCGACCTCACGTGTTTTTGTGTTAATTGTTCAATTTCTTGATTAGTTTATTATAATTTAAAAAAACAATTCATGGGTCATATTAAGTGAATTACAGTATATCAATGATTCAAAATAATTAAATGAAGAGGGTATAAGATAGATCGATCACTAAGGAAACTACCCTACCATGGGTGGTGTGGTCATCGTGGAGACGTTTTGCATGAGCAAAGGATTGAAAGGGTAGAACTCAATATTGTATCCACTATTGATTCCAAACTAATTAGGAAGATTAAGATATGAATAAAAGGTAATAACATATAAGATTATTTGATGAAAAATTCAAGATACAAACATGAAATAAAAGAAATACAAAAGGAGGTGGGAGAGGAGAGCATTTTTGGAAGAGATGTTTGCACAAAGCCTTACTTCTTCCAAGAGTTTTGAGGGGCTTCCAAGAGACACCCTTTCGTCCACACCTTCCCAAAGCCTCAACCAACCCTCCCAAAGAGTGAAAAAATCTTTTAAATGGAGTTGGGGAGGGCTAGGGTTACAAAACATTATTAAATGTGAAAGGGAAATTCGGCCAAATATTTTAATCTCACTTGAACTGCATATTTGACCTCCAAAACGCGTGAATTGGCTGGCCTTCTATAAGTATTATTTTTTAATAATCATATCCCCAATCTTACCTCAATATTTGGGCTCAATCCAAGCCCTGATGAAGAAGATATGTCCCAAATGGTAAAGTGATGTCCAATCTGGATAGTTCAGTCCATCTTTGTCTTCATGGCCCATTTACTCCACTCAAATGGCCGATCCAAATCACATTTCCTGAATAGAATTTGTATACCAGTAAGTCAGGAACACAGGTACAAAATTTTAAGTCAAAATAATTTACAAAAAAAATTATGCCTGAAATACTGCAGTAAATTTTAAAAGGGTAAAACGGGAATTTTCATCAAATTTGCAAATGAATGATCTAATCCCAAATATTTTATAATTGAACATATTTAGAATAATTTGAGGAAATTATATCATCTATTATCATTAAAATATTCAATAAAATTGTGTTTTATCAACTCCCTCACACTTACCCTTTTGCACTCCTAGGCAAAACCTCATATCAAGTAAACATCAATATCAAATCAAAACCAATTTTAAAACACATATTCTTGAGATCCAAAAATCCCACACCAAGAAACAAAATATATCATTCATAATAAAAAAACTTTATTTCAAGTTTTCCATTTATATCATTCAATATATTTCCACTTCATTTATCCTCCCATGCACAAAACACTTGCCTCACTTTTATTTTCTCTTATCACCCAAAT
This sequence comes from Viscum album, assembly GCA_963277665.1. Taxonomy (NCBI): domain Eukaryota; kingdom Viridiplantae; phylum Streptophyta; class Magnoliopsida; order Santalales; family Viscaceae; genus Viscum; species Viscum album. The sequence goes on along the minus strand of OY728143.1, from coordinate 718,233,608 downwards.
GTCGATTTTTAGAAATGCCTTTCTCATCCAAACTCATACAAGGGTCACCATAGGCTTTATAAATTCCTACATCACCACCCAATGTGACTCAAGGACATATTTTTATCATGAGGACTTTTTAGTGTTATTCTTTGGCTTTCAGTTGGTAGGTTTTAGATGTGAAAAACTCTGAGGCTGAATGAGGAGGTCTTGACTCTTTTTGAAGAAAAATTGCATTAATCTAATTTTCACTTAAATTCGGTCTACTTATTAATCCCCTTATCATAAATTCAGCTCCATCATCATGAAAAGTCATGTAAAGTTTACACTATTCATCATTTCAGTAACAAAAATGTCAATCTTATCCAAAATAGTTTTTCATGAAAGTTATAGATAGGCACAACATTCTTTCTTTTTAGAAGCTCTAGAAAGGCACAACTTCACTTGTCATGAAAGCTCCAGAAAAGGCACAGATTTCAATAGAATGATTTTTTCCGCAACAAACACATCTCTTCATAATTTAAACTATCACAAAATATTTCCTCACAATACAAGATAGCTTCCCCCACACTTAAGTTCAACTAGATTATAAAATTTCACTTCAAGAGTTGGTTGGATAGGGGAAATTGGCTTATAATGTGGCTAACCTAATAGGTTGTTCATGTATTCTAAGGGATAAAAGGATTAAATGTTCGAGGCAAGGCATTATAAAGAAGGATTCTTTGGAATAGGGGCTTTAATTCCAAACAAATGCCTCAATCATTTAAACATAAGTACCTCAAACCCTCAAGTTTTGATTGGAATAAATCAAATTATGGTTAAATCAAGCATGGTTTGGTTCTCTCAAGAAGTGATTCAAATGTGAATAATATGAAAATAATGGTTCAGAAGCCTCAGAGGAAAGTGATTTCAAATATAAAGATAGTGAGATGTGGCATGGGATTCAAAATTTAGTGTACTTTTCATGAAATTACTAAATATTTCAACTTGAAACAAAGTCATTTTTAGCATTCATTTAAGCTCGGTTTAAAGGAATAAATTTTTTCACTTATTGAAATGGATTTAAAATGGTGATGAGAATCATTTCAGCTCAAAAGTTTCAAAAAGACACAAAAAAATTGAAAAATAAACACACAAAATTTAAATAACACATTTTTTTTAAATTGGAAAACAATTGAAATTACTAAACTAAAAGGTTCCCTCCCACACACTAAAAATATTGCATTGTACTCAATGTAAACCTATGAGATGATATATGCACATGAAATGTATAATTTTAAATAGGACAAATAATAAAAAAGTTAAAGGGTTAGGAATAGCCTGATGTGCTCAAGTGATGATGGGGTCATACAGTGTGATAAAATCCACTCCATCAGTAGGAAGTCCCTCAATGTATCTCTTCAAACGTTTCCCATTGACTATAAAGCTCCTTCTTGTGTCCTCTTGTGTGATCTCCACTACACCATAAGGAAAAAAATTAGTCACAACATAAGGACCTAACCATCTGGAATGCAACTTATCAGGCCTCAACTTCAGTCGTGAACTATAGAGAAGGACTTTCTCTCCAGCATGAAACTCCCTTTATTGGATCATTTTGTCATGAGCTTCTTTGGATCTTTCCTTATAGAGCCTTGAGTTCTCATATGAAGAAAATAAAAGATCATCAAGCTCTTGAATTTTCAGCTTCCTTTGGATTCTAGCTTGGGCCAAATCCATGTTCCATTTCTTTATAGCCCAATAAGCTCGATGCTTAACTTCCATAGGGAGATGGAACGCTTTCCCAAAAACATTCCGAAATGGGGAAATACCAATGGGAGTTTTGTATGTTGTCATATATTCCCATAGTTCATCATCCAAGCGCTTTCACTACTGGAAAAATACCCTATACGAATGGTTTGGAACCGTTGGTATAGGCCCTCAAACCGTTGGCAAGTAAGCCGTGACAATAGGTCTATACCAACAGTTTTGGGAAAACCGTTGGTATAAGTAAAATGAAAACCTATACCAACAGTTCTCAAAACCGTTGGTATATGTATTTCAAAAAAAAACATTTGGTGGGATTTGATCCCAGGACCTCTAGTTTATAATTGAATGACTTAACCACTAACCTAACATGACTTTTTTGAACATAATTTCATAAATATATATATATATATATATATGTATTGTTATAATAATTTTAAATTTTGATTTATATAATGTTCTCGGCCAGAATATTCGATTAAAAATCGAAGGACCTATACCAACGGTTCTCAAAACCGTTGGTATAGGTCCTTTGATTTTAGGACCTATACCAACAGTTTTGGACAAACCGTTGGTATAGGGGATAATGGAATTATACCAACGTTTTGGCCAAAACCGTTGGTATAGGTCCTATAGGTCCCCCCCTATACCAATGGTTTGTCCAAAACCGTTGGTATAGGTCCATATAAGTGACCTATACCAACGGTTTTGGCCAAACCGTTGGTATAGGTCCAAATTAATGAACTATACCACCGGTTTGGCCAAAACCGTTGGTAAAAGTCATATTTCCAGTAGTGTTGCTCCAATCCTTCCTATTTGGCTACACAGTTTTCTCTAAAATATGTTTCAACTCACGATTTGAAACCTCAGCCTTTCCATTTGTTTGGGGGTGGTATGGTGTTGATGTTTTGTGTGTCACCCCATACTTCTGAAAGAGGGAAGCCAAATTCCGATTGCAGAAGTGTGTCCCTTGGTCACTGATGATGGCCTTCGGTACTCCAAACCTGCAAAAAATTTGCGCTTTGACAAAGTCCACAACAACATGAGAATCATCAGTCATGGTGGTCTTAGCCTCCACCCATTTACTCACATGATCAACAACAACCAAAATTTACAAAAAACTAAAGGAACTAGAAAAAGGACCCATAAAATTGATGCCACATACATCAAAAATATCATAGAATAGTATGGGTTGTTGGGGCATCTCATGTATCCTAGAAATGTTTCGTGTGTGTTGACAACATGAGCATGACTTACAATACACATGAAAATCATGTAATAAGCTAGGCCAATATAATCTAGAGTCTAAAACTTTCCTAGCTATCCATTGGGGTCCAAAGTGTCCACCACAAGAAAGTGTATGACAGAATTGTAGAATAGACTCAAACTCATGATCAGGAACACACCTCCTAATAACTTGGTCACTACACATGCGCCATAAATAGGGATCATCCCACACATAAAATCTAGACTCACTCTTTAACTTTTAGACTTGATGTTTCTTTAAATTTTTAGGGATTTCAGATGAAAAAAGGTAGTCGCTAAATCTACATACCAAGGATTCATACCTGAGATGGCATAAAGATTCTCATCGGGGAAGGTGTCCCAAAGTGGTACCCGGTCCATGGTGTCATCCTCTAGTGTGTGAGTAAGCCTACTCATGTGGTCCACCACTAGGTTTTCTGACCCCTTCTTATCCTTTATCTCAATATGAAATTCTTAAAGAAGGAGCATCCATCAAATAAGTCTGGGCTTTGCGTCTGGCTTCTTTAAGAGGTACCTCAGAGCTGCATGGTCAGAAAAAACAACTACTTTAAAGCCTAATAAATATGAATGGAATTTATCTAAAGAAAATATAACAGTAAGAAACTCCTTTTCCATGGTTTTTTAGTTTGATTGGGATGAATCTAGTGTCCTCTATTCATAGGAAATCACATGTGAATGTCCCTCCACCCTCTGAGATAAGACATCTCCAACCGCGAAGTTGGAGGCGTCACACATAAGCTCAAAAGGAATCTCCCACCGTGGGGGCTGTATGATCAGTGGATTGTTCAGACACTTCTTTAGATCATCAAAGGAATTCTTAAAAAAATCATCAAACACAAAATCAGAATCCTTTTGAAGTAATCATGACATAGGAAGAGAAATCTTACTAAAATCTTTGATGAAGAGCCGATAAAATCCTGCATGCCCTAGGAAAGATCTAACATCACGCACACATTAAGGATATGGTAAGGATGAAATAATATCTACCTTAGATCTATCAACCTCTATCCCATGTCTTGACACTACATGACCTTAAACAATGTCATTATCTACCATGAAATGAAACTTTTCAAAGTTCAAGACCAGATTCTTCTCAATACAACGATTCAATACCTTTCCCAAACTAATTAGAAATTCATAAAATGAAGACCCATACACTGTAAAATCATCCATGAATACCTCCATGTAGGTTTCAATAAAATCATAAAAAATACTCACCATGCATCTCTAGAAGGTACCTGGGTCGTTGAAAAGTCCAAATGGCATCTTTCGGTAGGCAAACGTGCCAAAAGGACAGGTGAATGTAGTCTTCTTCTGATAATACGGAGCTATAGGAACCTGAAAATATCCAAACAAATCCATCCAAGAAACAATAGTGTGTCTTCCTAGCTAGTCTCTCAAGCATATGATCAATAAATGGGAGGGGGAAATGGTCTTTGTGAGTAGACTGGTTTAGTTTCCTATATTCAATACACACACGCCAACTATTTTGTACCCTCATCGGAACTAACTCCTCTTTATAATTTTTTAAAATTGTAACACCAATTTTCTTAGGCACAACCTAAATAGGACTCACCCACTGGGAATCTGAAATGGGATATATTATAACTTCCTCGAGCAATTTTTCTAGCTCTTTTTTAACAACATCCAAAATTGTTGGATTGAGTCTTTTTTATGGCTGCCTAACCGGTTTAGCTCCATCCTCCAAAAGAATCCTATGCAAGAAAATAGAGGGTCTAATACCTGATATGTGAGCCAAAGTCCACCCAATTGCCTTGATGTTATCCCTCAAAAGATTCAAAAGTTTTTATTCATGTTCAAAAGGGAGATTGTTAGCAATGATAATAGGTAATTTCTCACCACTTAACAAGTATGAGTATTTGAGATTTGGTGGCAATGGCTTGAGTTCCATTGTAGGGGGTGGTGTACAGATGGAGACATAGAAGGAATTGAAATATGTGCACAAAGAGAATTAGTATCAGAATATACATCATCAAAATCATAGAAATAAGCATCAAATCCATCAACATACTCAACAGCCATGTCATAATTAGAGTTCACATGATCAAAATCAGAATATGGCTCTATTTCAAAATCAAATCTAAGAGAGTCTTTTGCATTAGAAATAGGTGTTTAAGTACTCTTAGACATAAAACTAGAACCAATACTCATAATCTTCCTAAGTATAGAACAATCAAATTCCATGGGGTTTTTATTTGGTGGTTCAAAATGGGAGATGAAAAATTCAGAATGATCCTCTGAGGGGTACTTCATGGAATCCATAACATTAAATATCACAACTTTATCCCCAAATTCCATGGAAAGTGTACCCTTGTTAACATTTATGATTGTTTTTGCAGTTTTGATGGAGGTTCTACCTAAGATAATGGGGGAAAGAGAACTTACCTGATTATCCTCCATGTTAAGCACGTAGAAATCTACTGAAAATATCATGTCTCTTACCCGGACAAGTACAACCTCAAGAACTCCTGCTGGATATGTCATAGCTCTATTTGCTAATTGCACCACTACTCTTGTCAGTTTCATCTCACCATCCTGCAAAAAAGATAATACAAAGTGAGGCATCACATTTATGGAAGCTCCCAAATCACAAAGTGCATCAGAAAAGTGAAACTCCCCTATGGTGCATGGGATGTTGAATGTCCCTGGATCCTTACACTTTGTTGGAATTGATAGATTTGTTGTAATGAGTTCTGAAACATTCCTTCCAAGATTTATCCTCTCATTTACCTTGAACCCTCTTCGATTGGTACAAAGTTCTTTTAAGAATTTTGAATACCTTGGGATTTTCTTGATGGCTTCAAGTAAAGGGATGTTGATATCCACGTGCTTGAATGTATCCAAAACTTATTTTTGCATCGCATCCTCATCCATATTCATGGTTTGTACAAACCTATTTGGAAATGGAAGGGGTTTAGGAGGAAGATCATCAATCTCTTTCTTACCTTTATTTTTCTCCTTGGATTGCTCATTAGTTAGTATGGAATGTGGCTTCTCCAGAGTTGAGGTGAATCCTGGTGGAATGGTAGGTGGAGAAGCATAAGTTATTTGCTTACCACTTCTCAATGTGATGGCGGTGACATTCCCCTTGGGATTTGGAGTAGGTTGGGATGGTAGATTTCTAGAATTCTTACTTACCAGTTCATGGAGGGCAGTGGAAATCTGGCTCATTTGAGTCTTCAACTACCTTAGCTCTAAACCTTGACTCTTCAGCTCATTATGTTGATTAAGAACAATTTTCTTCAAAAGTTCATTAGTGTTAGAATCTACCTTGGGTGGGGGATTCCCTTCTTGTTGTCTTTTTGATGCTTGGGCTTCAAATTTCCTTTGGTATTGTTGGAAACCCTGCTGGTAAGATGGAGGCTGCTGGAATTTTTTGTTGAAAAGGGGCTCTTTTTGTTGTACAGAGCCATGCCTCATGTCTGATTGATCCTTCCACCCTTGGTTGTATGTTGGAGAAAATGAATAAAACTTCTTTTGGGGGTATGTTTGTTGTTTCTTCTGATATGGTCTCCCTGGAAATACTGCAGCACAATCCTCTGTCTCTTGTAGTTGTGGGCAACAGTCAGTCAGGTGGCTTGTCTCAGTACAAATTCTACAAGGCCTTAAAGGAGGGGGTTGGGATATATATTGTGCCAAAGCAATCTACCTCACCATATTTTTCAATTCTTCTAACTTGGTTTCAATCAAATGACTCTCAAGAAAAGAAGGACCTGCCTGATGTACTCCCCTGGCATGTGGTGTACCTCGATCGCCAAATTGTTGGCAGTTTTGGGCCATTTTGTCAATCAATGCATGTGAAGCTACTGGTATCTTGTCCACCAATGCTCCTCCAGCCACAGCATCCACCACGATCCTCTCCATAGGTGTGAGTCCTTCATAGAAGTATTGTATGAGGAGTTTCTCACTGATTTGGTGATGTGGGCAGCTTGCACACAACTTCTTGTATCACTCCCAGTACTTATACATGGACTCCCCTTGGTCTTGCTTAATCCATGATATCTTCTTACGAATGGAAGTGGTCCTTGATGCTGGAAGAAATATCTGCAAGAAAAGATGTTTCAAATCATTCCAACAAGATACATCTTCAGGTTGTAAATAATACATGCAGTCTTTCGCAGCTCCATCAAGTGAGAATGGGAATGCTCTTAGTTTGATTTGATCTTCATAAACATTTTTGGTTTTAAGGTTTGAGAAAACCACATTAAATTACTTCAAATGTTTGTTTGTATCCTCACCAGATAATCCATGAAACTTTGGAAGAAGATGAATTAACCCAGATTTCAGTTCAAAGTCCGATTCGAGATTCGGGTATGCAATACAATTTGGTTTATAGTTAATATTTGGTGTAGCAAATTATAGAATAGTTCTATTGGGTTAATTTCTATTATTTTGAGCCATTGGTTCTTGATTCATGGTGGAATTATAATTTTTTCCAATTTCAATGTTCTTGGAGTGGAGAAATTCTCCAACTGTTTGAATGTTGAAACTTCCCGTAGACTGAGAATGTATGATTCGAGACCTAAGGTTGCGTTCAATCTCAGGGTCAAGATCTAAGAGATCTTCAAGATTAGTTCATATCATAAATCAAATAAAAATTAATAGAAGGAAAGTGTACCATAGTAAAATAAAAATTAGAAGTTTGAGTTAATGGTCCCAAAAATAAGTAGAAGAAAATAAAAAAAGAAGAAAAAAAAATCAGATTAGGTAAAGAAGGGTGAAAGAAGATAGGAAGAGAATAAAATGTAAAATAAAATAAATAACTATAATTGGATGAAATAATTTATTGCCTCCCCGGAAATGGCACCAATTTGAAATGGGTTTTCATGGGCGCCCTCAAATTATTAGTGGTTTTTGGGGTACTTAGGTGCAGTAGAGAGGCTGACTAAGTTTCTTTCTCTAAGGATGAAGTAAATTAAAACAACTTCTTAAAGGTATTCTAAAAATAAAATAGAATAGAATTAAAACACTATTTTAAAGGATGGGGGGGTTTATCATTTATAAAACTTGAAGAAGTTTTCTGGAAGAAGATTGCATTTTTTTGTTTTTAATTTTGAAATGAAGTTTGATTAAAAATACGCAACAAAAAGATGTTTTTTTAATATTTTAAAAAGAATAATCGATCTAACTCAAACTATTCATTTACTTATTAATAATTATCATTTAAATCAATATACACTTAATTATGATTACCTAATTTGTTAACCCTCAAACCCTATGAGAGTTAACTTAACCACAAAGATGAAATTAATTAAACCCTAGGCTAGCTTCGGAACACGCAATCGTAATACCTTGCTTTGATTGTTGTTCTAAGGTTAGATTATTGTCAGTGGATAATTAGATCACATATCCATTCTGTAAATTAGGATGAATTTTTTTAGGGATTATATTTGAACTCTGCAAATTTATCTTGTGTGGTCTTGTATTACCGATTAAGACCGCGCTCTCACAATTTACACAAAATATCGACCTCACGTGTTTTTGTGTTAATTGTTAAATTGCTTTCTTAGTTTCTTATAATTTAAAAACACAATTCATGGATCATATTAAGTTAATTACTGTATCTCAATGATTCAAAATAATTAAATGAAGAGGGTAGAAGATAGATCGATCACTAAGAAAACTAATCTTCCCTGGGTGGTGAGGTCATCGTAGAGAAGTTTTGCATGAGCAAAGGATTGAAAGGGTAGAACCCAATATCATATCCACTCTTTATTCCAACCTAATTATAAAGATTAATATAAGAAGTAAATTTAAGAACACAGAAGATTAATTGAATAAAAATGCAAGATACAAACATGAAATAAAATAAATACAAAGAGAAGGTGGGAGATGAGAGCCTTTTTGGAAGAGATGTTTTCACAAAGCCTTACTTCTTCCAAGAGTTTTGAGGGACACTCAAGAGACACCCTTTCGGTCACACCTTCCCAAATCCTCAACCATCCCTCTTAAAGAGTTAAAACATCCTTTAAATAGAGTTGGGGAGGGCTAGGGTTACAAAACTTTATTAAATGTGAAAGGGAAATTCGGACAAATATTTTAATCCCACTTTCACCGCATATTTGACCTCCAAAATGCGTGAATTGGCCAGCCTTATAGAAGGATTATTTGTTCATAATAAAATCCCTGATATTTCCTAAATATTTGGGCCCAATATAATCCTATATGAGTAAGATATGTCCCAAATGGTGAAGTGATGTCCAATCTGGATAGTTCAGTCCATCTTTGTTTTTATGGACCATTTACGCCACACAAATGGCTGATTCAGCTCACATGTCCTGAATATAATTTGTATCCCATTAAGTCACGAACACAAGTACAAAATTATAATTCAAAATAATTTACAGAAAAATATTTATGCCCGAAATACTATAGTACATTTTAAAAGGGTAAAACTGGAATTTTCATCAAATTTGCAAATGAATGATCTAATCCAAAATATTTCATAATTGAACATATTTAGCATGAATTGAGGAAATTATATCATCTATTATCAATAAAATATTCAATAAAATTTTGTTTTATCAATGCACGATGTGGTTTCCATATCACCACACCCAATCTCATGAAAAACATCATTCAGTCCTCTAGAAAAAAATTCACCAAAAATGCTCAGTTGCACCCATCTACGTGCTATATCATCAATCTTTCACAATTCCTAAACAAAAAAATCATACCATGATCTTTTAAACAACCATAAATATTTACAAACATGAAACTTGGTGTAACTTAATGGATGGTTCCTTTCTAAATAAAAACCAAAAGCATTATCGTTCTCTCACCATAGGTATTATAACACATCCAATTCAACTCATACTCAGATAAATTCAAATCAAACCCAAGCCCAATATCAGACATGGACTCCGTCTAACACCTCATGAGCTTTTGGAAAATATTTTTCAGTGTCAGAAATATTTTTAAAAACTTCTTGACGTTGATTCTTGAATAAATTGTATGAAACATGAAAGATTGGATTTTTGGCTTCTTGTGTGGTATTTGATGAAACTTGTTTTTGATAAATGAATAGTCCCTTGATTGAATTTTGAAATAATCCATGGAAAACTTTTTATTTATGTGTTTATTCTAGAACAATCATGTTAGGATTTCAATTATTAATTTACTACTATCTTCTGAAAAAAAAATTCATGAAAACTTTATAAAATGTTTATGAAATGTTTAATATTCATGCATTTCTTTAGACGTAGTAGTAGCCTACTTATCTTTTTTATGGTCAAATCTATTTTAAATATTATTTTTGAAAAATTAAACTTGGTTTTAAATGTTAAAGTGGGTTTTGAAATAAAAAAAATGAGGTTTCTCCTTAAAATGAACTAAAATGGATTCGGTGTTTTGAAACTCATGAAGTGATTTCAAAGTGAACCTGTAAAGTTTTAAGCATTTCAAAGTGTACATATTTCCATATAAATAGCTTTAACCTTTTAATTTACTGCTAATGGTTTTTTAATTTTATTTTAAAAGTTTTCACTTGATGCTTATAGTTTTTATAGAAAAGGGGGTTCGTATCCCATTAATTGTTTTAAAAAATCATTAATTTTCATGTGGAATTTAAAAAACAAATTTCAAGTGGGGTTTTAAAAATTCAAAAATCATCATTTTTAATTTTGAAAGTGGTTTTGAGATGAGTTTTGAAATTCGAAATTAAGATGTGTTAATTTAATAATTTTTAAGGATAAAACTATCATCCTAGTCAACATCATCTCCTAAATAGGTATTATTGAATTTTGTTGCTTGAGACTCATCCCCCATTTCTTCAGGACATGAACCTATGTTGCTTGAAGTACTATGTGAAATAATCATCCTATACTTGGTACTAGTGATCATTTTGGATGAATTAAAAGGATAAAACCTACCATAGTAGAGAAATTAATATCTTAAATTCAATTACCGATTTCCTTCAAATCATACTAAAATTATTTGAAATAATCAAATGTTGGGTTCTCCTTATTTTAATTATCTATAACTTTCACCTTTGATAATGAATATATTATGTGTATTTATTTATTTTTTATATAAAATGATTATTTTATGAACCTAATAGTATGTATATGAATTTAAAATAGATGAATGTTAATTGCACGACAAAATATTATGAAGATGGAGTTATAGAGTTCATCAAGTTTGCAATAAATCGTGCATATGACCCCGCTCAAATAATTTTTATATGTTTGCGTTGTTGTTATTCTAGTAAAATTAGATTGGAAGAGTTAAAAGAATATTTTATTTGTCAAATAATAGATCATATCTATACATGTTGGACTAAACAAGTGGAAAAACTGAATGTGCATGCCGATTGGGATGATACTGTAGTTTATGGATCATTTGATATGAATACCAGTGTTGATGATGATGAAGGTTTCATGGAAGAAATGATAATGGAAATTGAATATGACCTTCGTGATTTTCCAAATTTTTTTGATAAATTATGTAGTTGTGCTAAGAGACCATTGTATACTGGTTGTACTAAATACACAACATTTTCAGGTGTATTGAATTTATATAATTTGAAAGATGGAAGTGGATGGAGTGACACCAACTTTAAAAAACTACTTGGTCTCCAGAATGATATGCTACCAAAATAAAATGAACATCCATGTTGAACATATGATGCTAAAAAAAATTATATTCAATGGGAATGATATCTAAAAAAATACATGTTTTTCTAAATGATTTCATATTGTTTTACAAAGACCATTAATCACTCATAAAATTCCCTAAGTGTGGCACAGATTGATACAATAAAAATGAATCAAGTCCTTCAAAAGTTGTATGTTAATTTCCTATCATTATATTATTTTGATGATTATATAGATGTTAGGAAACCACGAGACAATTAACATGGAAAACATACATAATAATTAAATATGGGAACCTATGTTATCCAGTATATTATCATCAGTCGAATAAAATTGTTTATGAGTATCCTGAATTTGAAAATGAGCCAAGAAAAACTTTTCTTGTGTTATCTACAGATGGAATAAATCATTTTGGTGTATATTGTAGTACCCACGGTATATGGCTCATCATGTTGGTAAATTATAACTTGCCTCCATAGAAATTCATGAAGCACAAATAGATTATGTAGTCTCTACTTATATCTAGACCAAAGAAACCTGATAATGATATTGATGTATATTTGGATCGATTGATCTAAGATCTAAAATTGATGTGGGATACATGTGTTACAATTTATGATAGTCATAGAAATAAATAATTCACATTGAGGCCCATATTGTACGGGATGATAAATAACTTTCCTGCTTATGAAAATTTGTCAGGCTATAGCATTAAATGAATGTAGGGGTGTACCATTTGTCAAGAATGCACACACTCAATTTAAATGAAATATTCCTTGAAGACTATGTTTTTAAGACATCATACTTTTTTAACTCAACGACATAAATATTGATCCTAGATGACAACATTAGATGGGAATACCAAAAAAGCTACAACACTATCTCCACTAATGGATGATCAACTATTCAATAAAGTAAAAGATATTGACAGTGTTTTTGGTGAACCATTTTCGAATAACCTTATAAAATCATATTGGAAAAAGATATCATTTTTCTTTGAATTACTATAATAGAATTTTTTCTATGCCAAACATTTTCTTGATGTCATGAATATAGAAAAAAATTGAATTTGATAGTATTAATGGAAATTTACTTAATGTTCTTAGAAAAACAAAAGATGGAATCAAGTCTAGGTTGGACATGATTGAAATAGGGATAAGGGATGAGTTGGCACCGGTGAAGGGTAAAGGGAGGAAGTTTCTTCCTCCAGCAGCTTACACTCTATCTATATAGTAAAAAATGCAATTTTGCATTTTTTTAATGGTGTAAAATTTTTAGAGGGGTATTAATCAAATATCAAGAATTTCATTTCAAGGACTAATTTGAATTTACAGGGACTAAAATCACACGATTGCCATATTTTGATGAAATATTTGATACCCAACTCTTTATGTTGAATTCTACCTAAAAATATATGACATACATTAACCAAACTATGCTTCTTTTTCAAAGCCATGTACAGTAAAGTTATAGACCTGATGAAGTTTCCAATCATGAATAAGGATGTTTCAGTCTTATTATGTGAATTATAGATGTTATTCCTGCCATATTTTTTTGATATAACAGTCCACTTGATGGTTCACTTGGTTAGATAGGTTCAACTATTTGGTATTGTCCATTATAGATGGATGTACCCCATTTAATGGTATATGAAGATTTTAAAAGGGTGTGTCAAGAATCGAAGTCAGTTGGAAGGTTGTGTTGAAAATGATATATTTTTTAAGAAGACATTGAATTCTATACTGATTAACTATTGAATTTTGATAGAATTAATTTCCCAAAGTCTTATTACAGTGGATGCCTTATGGGTGAATGTATTTCCAAAATAGATGTTGTTACAATTACAATTATATAGTGGGATAAAGTGAACCTTTACATTTTACATAATAGTTAAGATTTTGAACTATACATTGAATCCCACAAATAATTTCTAAGATATTTTAATCCATCGAGGGTTTAAGTATGGATATAAAATAAACATAATTAGTAGTTTATAGGATTGTTCTGAGATTAAATTTATAAGGAGTTATTTGAAAATCTGAATTCAATTGTATAATGACTTGGATGGATATCTAGGGTACCAAATGAAAAAATTATATCTTAAATTGTTTTTGTAATAAATGGTTATATGTTCTATATAAAAGAAAACGATGACTGCAGTATGATGCAAAATAGTGGAGTTACACTTGTGGTGGAAGTGATGCACATAATTGGTTCCAAGGATAGAAACCCAATTTATGATAATATGTTATATTTCAGAATTATAAAATAGATATTCGAGTTTTATTATACAACATTTCAAGTTCCTATTTTCTATTGCAAATGGTTTGACAATAGGAGTGTAGTGAAAGTTAATGAAATGAGCTTCATGAAGGTGAATTTTAGTGTGGAATGGGAAAAGGACATGTAGTTGATAATGAAATCACAAGTAGTGTAAATATTTTATGTCTTAGATCCGATAAAAAATAATAAGTCGATTTTCATACTAGTGACTAAAACAATTATAGATTCATATGAAAATTAAATAGAGGATGACCCTTTCATTGGACGATCACAATCAGTTCATGGTGGTCTCAATGTAGACAATGTCTTGTATGTTAGAGGGGACTGTAAAGAGGGGATTTGGATTCTCGATAGAGGATCTAAATCCCTTCAACCATTAAAAATATAAAGAGAGTTCAATGATAAGGTTAAATTGTTTTTTAATATACTATGATTTTCCTCATAATATTATTTTTTCTCTAATATATTAACATAATCTAAATTAAATGTTTTAACACTCATACAGACAATGTCTTTTACACATGATGATGTTACCAATCCTAGGGAAGAATAGACTATTGATGCTAAAACTACAGAATTATTAGGGGATCAACAACATGTTAATGAAGAAAACAATAATGATGTAGCATCATAGTGTTGAATAAAATTATTAAGGACTGAAGTAAGGGTATAAAATTTAAGGTTAGTTTGAATGAATACAGAAAACCTATTGAACCCAACAATCCATCGTCCATTAGTGATGTTGGGGTAACAATGAGGATGAATGTTCTAATTGATATAGATTTATGGCACCACATTCATCCTATAATAAAGGAAACCCTTTGAGAAGAAATAAAGGAAATTTAATGTTATACTTTATCTATTTTACAAAAAAATATATAATTAAATGTTGATTTAATTTTTATTATTACTTGTAGAGTTCATTTAATTTAGAATATTTTGTAATAAATATGTCTTAATGGCCACTATAAAATCTCATAGAGGATTCCAGACTCTTCTTACCAAGTTACATCATAGAGATGTTGAGGGGAAAGTAAAGCCTCGCCCAACGGTTAGTTATGCACACATTATAAATGTAGAGAACATATAATTATTTCATGATTAGTTATGATGAGAAATCATTTCAGATTCATTTTATTTGATAATATGTTATTTGAAATTATTTATTTTTTCCAATTTGATTCAAAATTGTTAATTTATGAAACATCAAAAGAGTGCTGAAAATAAAAAACCTGTGTAAAAACCAATGTAATATTATCACAAAGTAAGGATGGGGTACGGTTCACTAGAGAAGAAATTTTTTTGTATTTTAAGTCAAAAAAAAAGTTTTAAATGCTATGAAACAACATATGTTCCTTTTTTTGTATGCATATTGATGAATGAAAATCTGAAGTCACTTCCATCTCACTTCATGTTCCATGGAAGGAGGCTCTCCTAAAAAAGGAGGGTAAACTAGATTAAAATAAAAATATAGTATGGGAAAACATGTGTAAGTATGAGATGATATTATTTTTTATGATTTATAATAGGATTATATAAAAATATCTATTTATTTTCATATGTTTTTTATACAGTTTAGACATAAGAATTGACAGTGACCGTACCGGAAGAAAAAGTACTTTCAGTAGTTTTGAAGCTGCCGGAACAATGTGGATACTAAGAGGATTTGGTTTTGGAGTATCTCCTAGAACATATTTCAAGAAGGTAAAACCATAAGAAGATACAAATAATATGATGAAAGTATTTCAGGAAAAAAATAGATACTTTGTAAGATATTATTGTTCATTCTGGTTTGGCTGACCAATATATGAGAAATGATCAAAACAAACTATTTTGAAGAAATATCCACACATGAAGAACCCAATGACCCCACTTGATTTGAGGCTAATAATTCTCATAAACCACATAACTTACCAGAGGTAATAAATTTTTCCATTACTCTTCATCCTAAATGTGAATAAAACAACTTTCAATAACTTTATATTACTAAAATTATACAGGGTAAAGTTGTATGCGATTTCTATCTGTCAATACTGATGCACCACCTTGTTATGATAGGTACGATGTATAATATCCCAGGATACAAGATAAATAATAATGCAATCCTAGAAGATCACATGAGAGTGGGGATTGAGGTATCTCAAGATCTGACCACTAAGTTGTTTATTCCACTTCATGATCCAGATATTACAATGTTATTAGAACTTCCGTAGCATAGCTATATAATCATAGAAATATACATGAGGTATGCCTTTAAAAAATTCTTATAAAAAACCTATAATAGTTGATGAAGAAAGTTCTGAAGTGAGGTATGGTATTACAAATGGATAAAGCTATAGGTAAATGGATGTTTGGATCAAGAAAATCTAGTGAATCGACCAAGAAATCAAAAGGACCTTCCAAGAGTACCTTCTATCCTCTAGTTCCACATCAACATTTATTATCATTACAACTTTATGTTGATACCACATTTAAAGATGAAAATATGTCTTACATTCTATATAAATAAGAAATATTTGAAACCTTCGTTACAGACATAGTTGGTCTTGAGAGTATAAATGAGATTATCAAGTTTAAATGGTTGTGATCCTTAGTTCCGAATACATACATAAGGTACATTTTCATAATATGCATATCCAAAAAAAGTGATCTAATATGTTCATTAAAGTTAATAACTATTCATATTTTCTACAGGCATTTATATTACTACTATATAAATGGAAACCCATGTGAAGCACGATTTTGATTCATTAATCCCTTTATCATTTCTACGGACAATATGTTTTTAGAGAAGGAAGAAATTGAAAAGAAGAAAGATGAACTATATGATGAGTTTGAGAAAAAAAAATAACATATGATATACTCTTTTTGATGCCTATAATATAGGGGTAAAACTCTACAATCTAATCACATAAAATATATTTTTATTTTTTTCATTATATAGTAGTTTTTGTTTTTTAGTAAGCACTGGATGTTGATCACAATCAATTTGGATACCCAATATATGTATTTTTTGGATCCAATGCATGGATATCCAACAAACTGACCACATGTGATGTGTATTTTGATTTTTTAATACATTATAATCAACATTTTATAGATAAACTTTGAATTATATATTTTATTATGTGTTTTGTAAATAATTTTGTTATGAAATATCGATCCCTAAATATAGGCTAAATCATGGCATGAAGTTGGTGAATGGACATAAAAAAAGCCTGTGGATTACTTCAAATGAAAATAGATTAAGGTATATATAGAAATATTCAACTATCAAAACATATTTCAAAACAATTTACTTATTTTGTTCAAATTTTATGCAGTGTTTGAAGCTAGATAATAGAAAATATTTTGGATATTATGTTTAAAATTTTATGAGAGAGATAATAAACCATTAAAAGACCAGTATCCCTATACAGGCAATTTCCAAAGGTAATTACAATTTCATTAAAAATATTTCTTAATCATTTTATTCCCAAATTTTCTCAGTATTACCAATATTTCTGACATCCTTTATACTCAGAAGAAGAATTAAATTTATTTAGAGATGAGTGGGCAGCATACATGGTGTTAAAATGTTTTTCTATAATAAATTTTGGTGATTACCTACTATTTTTATGATATAGTATGATATATGATATTAGAAATATATTTTATAATATAGTAAATCAATTTGTTTATAAACAAGCAGAAAACATGGTGTCAGAATGTATACATGCATCACGAAGATGTGACTTTCTACTACTTATTTACTTAATTTTTTCATCATTTTATCTCATTTTTTTAGTTAATTTCCTTATAATTTTTAAAATAAAATTAGAATAATTCTCTCTCTAGGGTTCCATCATGGGTAGTGGTAAATGGTAGAATAAAATAACAATATAGTGGTTTCACTTTGGTGGGTGGTGGAATTATTTGGGTTATTTGATCATCAATTAGATGCATGATATAATATCTTAAATTCTAGTGCAATCCATACAAGTAACACATCAAGTTTACATTAGTGAAATGTATTGACTAAAACTAATTATTTTGAATGAACATGATGTAAAATTAAACCATCCCACCATTATATCACAGAGAATCTCACAATCATTACATGATTACAGGTGTTTAACCTATCCTCATTTGCATATAGATTCTTTTTCACCATCTCACCATCAAAAAATATGTCCATTGATTCATCACTAATATTCATGTGCACATTCATTGTGTAAAACAATCCTTGTTCATAAGATCATTAATAAAAAAACTCATCATCATTATCAATCAAAAAATACATGAGAGTAGGGATGTTCCCATTTTGATGAACAAATAATGATGATGTTATGTTAGAGTTTATCATCAACCAGAATATTTAAAAGGATATATAAATATATAGCACAATCTAGGAATACTTAATGAATGTGATATATTTTAGTGTTATTTAGATTCTATAAAGGGATATACTGATGTTTAATATTGTCAAAAAGGTGTAAACAATTTATAATGGATTTTAGTCTCTTCTAAAAATAGATAATGGGTCACACTGATGTTTTCTCCATCAAAGAAGGTAAATGGTTTATCATGGATTTTTTACTCTCTATAATCATGAAATGAAAAGATAGATTTTATTATGTTCCATAAAAACTCAAATGAAAATATTTATTTTATTTCAATCAATTAACGCTAATAGGTTTACACTAATGGTTAATGTTTTATAGGAATAAATAAATGTATACACTAATGTTTAGTATAATACAAGAATATATAATGTGTTATTCTAGTTTTTTGTAGAAAATAAGAAGGAAAATTTTTATATATGAGTTTTACACCAACCCAAAAGGATAAATGTATTTATGGAAATTTTTTATAATATGTGAATGTTATGATTTTGTAAAGTGGTTAAATATATCATGTTGTTTGGATTGAGATTATAATATATCTCATATGTATCTGTAGTGGGTGAATCAAAAATATTATAGTTTGGAATCATAGTTTAAAATAATGGGACTAGGAATGCATTGGTTCATGTTTATGTTTAATTTATTTCTTTATAGTATTATTAACATAAATATTTTTTTTCTTATACATGTGGATTATTTTTCTTGAGTTGGGGTGTTTTTTTTTGAAGCTTCTCATGCTCATGAGATATTGGACTTTGAGGCTACAACTAAGATAATGAAAATAATTAAATGGGTCAAGAACATGTTTCATTCTGATAGAAGAGGAAACCCCATGTTGCCTGAAATGTGAAGTGTTTGAGGCAGCATTCGGTTTTCTCTTCCATCAGAATAGAACATGTTCTCTCATTTTTGGATTTCTATAGATACTTAAAAGAAAAACAAATATAAGATACTCAAACATCTGCACCTCAATATGATACACAATTTTCTCAGTATGTATCAAACTGTATGTTTTTAGTTTATAATTTACATTTTAGCTTAAAAAACATATCACATGATCAAATCTGAGAAAACACATTAATATTGTTTTTATACTTTGGGGAAAAATTCAAAAGCTGTTTCTGGTGTGTATGAATTATTCATGCCTCAATCTGACACATGGTGTGACCGGTATGACTCCAAGTGTGTATTTTTATTTAAAATTGACATTAATTTTAGTAAAAAAGACAACTAACATACTCAAAACTGAGAAAACACATTTAGATTATTTTGATACATTAATAAAATGATCTATAAGTAATTTTTCATTTGTAGTAATCATCTTCACCTAAATTTGATACATGGTGTTCCCGGTATGACTCAAAGTGTCCATTATCTATTTAAAATTGACATTTTTAGTTCAAAATGTGTGTCACTCATTGAAAACCAAGAAAACATGATCAGATTGTCTTCATAATTTAGTAAAATTATTCATAATTCATTTTTGACATGTAGGAATCGGTCTCATGTCAAAATGACACACTATGTGACTGGTATGACTCAAAATACTTATTTCCAGTTTAAAATGACATTTTAGTAAAAAAACACCAGTGACATACTCAAAATTGAGAAAAAATATTCAGATTGTTTTTATACTTTAGGAAAAATATCAATAAATAATTTTTGACATGTGGGAATCAAATTCACCTCAATACGATGCACTTTGTGACTGATATGACTCCAAGTGTGCCTTTTTATTTAAAATTGACATTAATTTTAGTAAAAAATTCAACTGACATACTCAAAACTAAGAAAACATTTTTAGATTGTTTTGATACTTTATGAAAATGATACATAAGTCATTTGAGGTGTATTAATTAGTCTCACCTCAATCTGATACATGATGTGCCTGGTATGGCTCAATGTGTCCGTTATCAGTTTAAAATTGACATTTTAGTTCAAAAAGTGTCACTCACTAAAAATTAGGAAAACACACTTATATTATTTTAACAATTTAGTAAAACATTTCATAAGTCATCTTTTATTTGTAGGAGTCCATATCACATCAAACTAACACATGATGTGACTAGTATGACTCCAAGTGTGTGTTTCCAGTTTAAAACGAAATTTTAGTAAAAAAGACTAGTGACATACAAAAAACCAAGAAGATGCATTCGTATTGTTTTGATACTTTATTAAAATGGTCAATAAGTCATTTTTGGTATGTAGGAATCAGACAAACCTCAATCTGATGCATGGTGTAATCGGTATGACTCCAACAATATCCTTTTTTTTTAAATTGACATTAATTTTCATAAAAAAGATAAGTGACGTGCTCAAAACAGCGAAAACACATTCATATTGTTTTAATACTTTAAAAAAAATATCCATAAGTCATTTTTGATTTGTAGTAATTATCCTTACCTCAATCCAATACATGATGTGTCCAGTATGACTCGAAGTATCCATTATCATTTTAAAATTGACAATTTAGTTCCGAAAGTGTAACTTAATGAAAACTGGGAAAATTCACTCTAATTGTCTTGGTAATCTAGGAAAATGATTCATAATTCATTTGTGACATGTAGGAATCATTCTAACATCAAACCAACACACGATATGACTGATATCACTCAAAAGTGTGTGTTTCTAGTTTAAAATGGCATTCTAGTAAAAAAGATAAGTGACATACTCAAAACTAAGATAATGCAATCCAATTATTTTGATATTTTTTTACAACAATCCATAAGTCATTTTTGACATGTAGGAATCATCCACACCTCAATCTTATGTACGATGTGATCGATATGACTCTAAACATGTATTTTTATTTAAATATGACATTAATTTTAGTAAAAAAATGAGTGACATGCTCAAAACCCAAGAAAACACATTTGGGTTGTTTTGATACTTTAGTAAAATGATCCATAATTCATTTTTGGTATGTATAAATCATCTATACCTCAATTGGATACACGATGTGCCTGATATGATTCAAAGTGTCTATTATCAGTTTAAAATTGACATTTTAGTTCAAAAAGTGTCACTCATTGAAAACTAAGAAAACACACTCATATTGCATTGTGTGCCCAATATGACTCCATGTGTGTTTTTTCATTATATAAGTTTCATTTTAGTTTAAAACATTCATCACATCGCCAAAACTGAGAAAACGAGACTATGTTATTTTCTCTTCATTCTATCTTCTATTTCTTAATTAATTTCCTTATCATTTTTATCTTACACTTTTTTTAGTTAATTTTCACATAGATAATGCTTAAATATGAACAATAAAAGATGTGACGTGCAAGAATCAAACACAACTAAATTTTATATACAGTTTTCCTTGCATGAATCAAAGTTTAGTTTAAAATTAACACTTTATATTTAATTTTATTATATATAGTATTATTAACATAATAATTTTTTTCTTATATAGGTGCATTCTTTTGTTCAAACTGGGGTGTTTTGTTGGGCAATAGCATGAGTGAGGGTCAGGGACAAAGGAAAAGTAACATTTATTTTTTTAGTTTAAAATGACATTCTAGTAAAATGACATTCTAGTAAAAAAGACAAATGACATACTAAAAACTAAGATAATGCAATCCAATTATTATGATTTTTTTACAACAATCCATAAGTCATTTTTGACATGTAGGAATCATCCACACCTCAATCTGATGCATGATGTGATCTATATGACTCTAAACATGTATTTTTATTTAAATACGGCATTAATTTTAGTAAAAAATGAGTGACATGATCAAAACCCAAGAAAAAAAATTCGGGTTGTTTTGATACTTTAGTAAAATGATCCATAATTAATTTTTGGTATGTATAAATAATCTATACCTCAATTTGATACACAATGTGCCTGATATGATTCAAAATGTCTATTATCAGTTTAAAATTGAAATTTTTGTTCAAAAAGTGTTACTCATTGAAAACTAATAAAACACACTCATATTGTATTGATAATTTAGGAAAATAATTCATAAGTCATTTTTTATGTGTACGGATTAGTCTCACATCAAACTGACACATGATGTGACCTATTTGTCTCTAATTACATGTTTCTGTTTTAAAATGACATTTTATTAAAAAATACAAATGACATAATAAAAACCATGAAAACACATTTGGATTATTCTGTTACTTTATTAAAATAATAAATATTTCATTTGTGACATGTAAAAAATTATTCTCACCTCAATATGATGCATAATGCGACTGGTATGACTCCATGTTTATTTAAAATTGGAATTATTTTTAGTTAAAAATATAAGTGACACACTCAAAACCAATAAAACACATTCATATTATTTTAATACATTATTAAAATGATCCATAAGTCATTTTTTAGGGGTATAAATCATCTGAACCTCAATCTAATACACGATGTCCACTATATAACTCAATGTGTTCGTTATCAGTTTAAAATTGACATTTTAGTTCAAAAAGTGTCACTCACTGAAAATTGAGAAAATGCACTGAAATTGTCTTGAAAATTTAGGAAAATGAATAATAATTCATTTTTGATGTGTACAAATCAGTTTCACATCAAACTGATACATGATGTGACCTGTATAACTCAAACTGTGTGTTTCCAATTTAAAATGACATTTTAGTAAAAAACACAAATGAAATACTCAAAACTAATCAAGTTCATTTATATTTTTTTTATACTTCATAAAAATGATCCATAAGTCATTTATGATATATAGGAATCAGCCTCACCTCAATATAATGCACAGTGTCACTGATATGACTTCAAGTGTCTTTTTATTTAAAATTGACATTAATTTTAGTAAAAAAGACAAGTGACATACTCAAAAAAGGATTAAATACATTCAGATTGTTTTATACTTTTAAAAAAATGATCTTAAGTCATTTTTTATGTGTATGCATCAACATCACCTCAATCTGATACATGATATTCCTATTATGACTCAAACTGTTCGTTATCAGTTTAAAATTGACATTTTAGTTCAAAAAATGTCACTCATTAAAGACCAATAAAGCATGCTTATATTGTCTTTATAATTTATCAAAATGATTTATAAGTCATTTTTGATGTTTAGGAATTGGTCTTATATGAAACCGACACATGATGTGTCTGGTATGACTCCAAGTGCGTGTTTCCAATTTAAAATGACATTTTAGTAAAAAAAGACAAGTGACATACTCAAAACTAAGAAAATGAATTTGAATCATTTTGATACATTATGAAAATTATCCATATGTCATTTTTGATGTGTAGGAATCAGTCGTACCTTAATTCGATACATGATGTGTCTTTTATGACTCAATGTGTATGTCATCAGTTTAAAATTGGCATTTTAGTTCAAAAAGCATCACTCACTGAAAAAAATGATAAAACATGCTCATATTATCTTAATAATTTAGTAAAATGATTCATAATTCATTTCATACATATAGGAATTAGTTTCATATCAAACCAACACATGATGTGACCAGAATCACTCAAATTGTGTGTTTTCGGTTTTAAATGAAATTTTAGAAAAGAACATAAGTGACATATTAAAAACTAAGGAAAACATTCATATTGTTTTGAT
Organism: Viscum album; assembly: GCA_963277665.1. Classification (NCBI taxonomy): domain Eukaryota; kingdom Viridiplantae; phylum Streptophyta; class Magnoliopsida; order Santalales; family Viscaceae; genus Viscum; species Viscum album. Next base: position 718,209,782 of record OY728143.1, on the reverse strand, counting down.
AATTTATGAAAATGATCCATAAGACTTTTTTATGTGTAGGAATCATCCACACTTTAATCCAACTCACAACATGACCGGTATGACTCTAGGTATGTCTTTTTATTTAAAATTGACATTAATTTTATTGAAAAACACAATTGACATACTCAAAACCTAATAGAACACATTAGGATTGTTTTGATACTTTAGTAAAACTATCCATAAGTCATTTGTGATGTGTAAGAATCATACTCACCTCAATCTAATACATTATGTGATCAGTATGACTTAAAGTGTTTGTTATCTATTTAAAATTAACATTTTAGTTCAAAAATTGTCACTCATTGATAACTGAGAAAACATGCTTGGATTGTCTTGATAATTTTGGACAATGATTCATAAGCCATTTTTTATGTATAGGAATCAGTCTCACATCAAACTAACGCATTATGTGAATGGTATGACTAAAATTTCGTGTTTCATGTTTAAAATGAAATTTCAGTACAAAACATATTGACATACTCAAAATTGATAAAACACATTCAAATTGTTTGGATACTTTAGGGTAATGATTCATAAGTCATTTGTGATGTGTAGGAATCATCCACACCTTAATCTAATGCATTGTGTGCCCAATATGACTCCATGTGTGTTTTTTCATTATATAAGTGTCATTTTAGTTTAAAACATTCATCACATTTCCAAAACTGAGCAAATGAGACTATGTTATTCTCTATTCATTCTATCTTCTATTACTTAATTAATTTCCTTATCATTTTTATCTTACACTTTTCTTAGTTAATTTTCACATAGATAATGCTTAAATATGAACAAGAGAAGTTGTGACATGAAAGAATCAAACACAACTCAATCTTATATACAATGTTCCTTGCATGACTCAAAGTTTAGTTTAAAATTAACACTTTATATTTAATTTTATTCTTTATAGTATTATTAACATAATAATTTTTTTCTTATATAGGTGCATTCTTTTGTTCAAACTGGGGTGGTTTGTTCGGCAATAGCATGAGTGAGGGTTAGGTCCAAAGGAAAAGGAACATTGATGTTTTTAAATATCTATGATAATTTTTACTTACTCATGTAATTGTATAATTTTTTATAAATGTCTATAATATAGTATTTTTTTCTTGTATTTGGGTTGTAAACTTTATTTCATTTATAATTTGTATTTGTACATGTGATCTGTTGTTTCTGGTTCTATAGTGTGTTGTAAATTTAGCACCACATAGTAGTATCCCCCTTTATTAGTGAAAAATAAAAGCTCTATTAAATTGGATCCTTTATTAGAACTTTTTTTAAAACTGATAAAAGACTGGAGCTTTTAATATTTCCCTGATAGTCAGCATTTTTTATGCAGAAAAAGGCCAATTTTAGCATTGTTAAAGGCTTGTTTTGCAGTATTGAAACCTATAATGCATGCCTCTGGGAGAAATAAAATCCAACGACAAGGTGTAAGAAATCTGGCAGGTTGGGCCAATTGATAGGTAACAATAACAGACTAGTTATATATTGAAAAAGAAGGAACAAGAATTACATGAATCATGGAAGATGAAGGATGGAAGAAGAAATTAGACGCATGAGAGGCGTTGTAGCACCCTCACCCAATATGAACACCGGCCCAAGCCTCATGGATGATTCTTAATATTACTCTCTCTATGTAGATCCATTATTCCCCTTTTATAGAGGGATTTACAATATACCCCTGGATATTCCCCTAGGCTCAAAACATATTCCCCTCATACTCTCTCTTATAACCTCTTCCTCCTTCAACATTTACCCTATATCCCTTATTATTTCTAGGTGGAATGGAAGGTATTTATCATTTTTAAACTCTAAATTCATTGTGAAGATCAAGATCATATTATTGAACATAAAAAACATAAATGATTATTGATTTGTATTTGTTTTCTTGGGCTATGATTTCAATCATTTTCATGACCTTTAACTATAAATTGAAATCCAAATCAATGACTGACTAGCCAAATTTAAATCCATATATTGAGAGGTTGTGAACTGCTTTTAAATAATCTTTCTAATACCTTCAGTTCTTGAGATAATCTTGAGATTTATTTATGAACTAGAGCTTGTGTTTATTTTATTTCAAATATTTGGAATTCATGAGATGATTTCAATATGATTAAGGCATTCAATTGAATATCCCATCATCTATCATTTATATTTACCTTGAACATTGACACTAGTAAATCCCTTTGATAACCATAAATAACCTTATAAGTTTAAGCTGCATCACAAGCCTACTTATCCCTTACCTACCCTCACTCTAAAATATATTTTCATGATTAATTCAAATTTGAGTGTGGGGAAACTGGCTTCCATGTGTTTTTATTTGAGAATTATTGCTTATTAATGGGAAAGTGATCATCATTTTGGGGAATTTGGAAGAAAGAAATGGGCATGAATCATCATCATCCATTCCATTAAATTTTTTATCATCCTAAAACAATTGTACATGGAAAAAAATAAAAAAGGATATTAGATTAGAACTCTAATTATTATTGTTTATGTGATTCATGAATCTAATCAAGAAAAGGGCGTGAATCAATATTCATTTTACTCAATTGAAAACTCATTCTCATCAAGAAAAAAAAGAACAAAGTATACATTAAAAACATGAAAACAAAAGAAATGATAATAAAGATGTAGCCATTAGTTGGACTCATCTTCATGACTCATGGACCAGAAATGAAACAAAGCGGGGTTAGGGATACCAATTTTAAGAGAAATTGATTGAAGTGGACCTTCATTGATTAACTTGATAAATTATTCATTGTATTTAAATATTCAAACCTTTATCTTTATGTCCATTGTTTTTAAACACTTACCAAACTCAAGACACCAAAAAACTTGTTCAATACTTATTGATTCATTGTATTGTCATGTCTCACACTATGGATATATGATAATTTTCAAAATCTTATTGTAAATATTTATTTCATAATCACAAGTATAACTCTATATAAATATATTCTCTTGATTGAAGTATGAAATTGAATTTCATGCGAGTTAGGTCATGAAATATTTTTGAATGGATATTAAATGTTGAATTTTATGCATTGGAATTTATTGCATCCATAAATAATAATATAATTTTTCACTGGAAGGAACTAAAAAAGTTCTTCCACTATTTTCTTGGTAGTAAGAATTGGCTACTAGTTTATCTTTTTTTTATCATTGATTAATTTTTTTTAAATAAAATTAATTGAATTGTGTTAGAATGGAATAGTGGAGACCTAACCCTCAATATGTCTTTCTAAGGGAGATCATGATGTTTATTTATAATGAATAATAAATATGATATGATATCTAAGTCCAATGTGAGATTCACATCAACTTATCCCTAGCACTCCTTGTTCACGTAGCCTAATGGTAATTATAGTAATAATGAGTAAGTCTGACAGTGATATAGATAGCTTGATGGTGATTTGAAAAATGATGTAGAAGTTCAATGATAATACGGACTGTAATGAATAAGTCTGACGATAATGCAGACGGTGTTGGAATAATCCTACGAAAATGACACCATGGTCTGTGGGGAAGACACTACTGGGTGTGTCTGAAAATCAGTCCATACTTCTTAAGAATTGTTAGGATGGAGACTAGGAGAAGCAGTGCCTGCCTGGATCACTAAAGGAGGCCCGACCTGAGTGAATATTTACAGAAGAGTTTATGTGCAGCAAAACGGGAGGAGAGATGCCTGGTAGCACAATCAGAGGTCATGCCTCGGGGCTTGCGCTTAGTTCAATGTGCACTGGAGTGATGCGGGGTGAAGAGTAGATCTTCATCAGCAGGAAGGGGTTTAAAATCCCTATAATGGTTTGCACTATCAAGACACCCTTTGTGTCCCTCCTCACCCTTATATATATACAGGTTTTATTTATGGACCGAGATGGTGGATGCTCTGATACTTGCAAAGGATTGGCTTGAACATGGAACCTTGTTCTTTGAAATAGATGGAAACCCAGAACAAAATCAATCAGTTGGAATGTGCAAAGATGGATTCTAAATGTTGTGATGTAACCATATCCAGATTTAGAGGCAGTTTTCATCCATGTTGTTGTAGTTTTCCTATCGACCGTTTAGAACAAATTGTTTTCAGTGACTCTGAATCGGCCCTTTCCCAAATGATGATTCAAAGTTACTGAAAATAATTTGTTCTCAAATGGACCACCCTAATTGTAGCACCCCCCCCCCAAATAGCCCTCGCAGACCACAGAAAACAGAACACCGAGCACCTTCACCCTCATTGTGAATTAGATTTAGTTCTATTTTAATTTCTTATTTTTATTTGTTTCTTCTATGCAGATTTAATACCCAGTGAGTCCAAGAACCTTCCAAATACACCATGGATTCCCTCTTGGAGCATCGTATACGGGGTGTTTGACCAAATTCCTCAGTGACCCAACTAGCTCTATTACAGTGCAATGGTATCCAGGCCTGAGTGACCCACTATAGCTCCCTTGCTTCTACTTATCCCATAAACTCAGATATTTCATCGCAACATCGATTTTGAAGACCTGAAATTGATCCAGTATCCAAGAAGACATGCCTTCATATTTTTGTTCTTATTACACCTGTGATTTCTACACGTGAAGCGATCACCATGTGTTCATATAAACTCCAAAACTAACCGAGTCAACTGCTAGTCAGTGGTCAACATTGCTGTTCAGCTTCAATTATTCTCGAATACAAACAGATCATGGTCATAGGATGAGTCTCTGAACTTAATAAGATTCCTTTTTTCAATTCCATTTTAGAGGTGAGGCTAGGATGAGATATAAAATTGGATTAGGGGACATGGGGTCTGATAATTCCTATATGGTGGGATGACTCGTATCTATTTTCTTCTGCTCCTGTATATCCATTCTGCATTGGTTTCTTGAAGAATTCGTATATCGGTCACCGGTGTCAAATCCATGAGGCTTATTTATTTAAAACTAATAATAATAAAAAATACATACAAATGAAGGCATACTAATCACTTTCTAGTAAGCCTTCCAAAATGTGTCGCACTCCACATCGTATCAACCGCTGGATGGAGCATTGATTTAAATATCCAATACTAGATGAGAATAGGTACCTTTCATTGACTATAATAAATGATCCAATCCATCATGAATCAATTAATTAAAAAATCCAGTATTAAATATCCATGAATGTGCAACATAAGAAGCATTAATACATTAATTCATGAATATGTGAAAGCTGAAACATCAATTCATTTGTGTGTTAAATTGATTCATTTAATTGATACATTAAATTAATGTTATCAAATTAATTAATTAATGAAAATCCAAATATTATTTACAATATATGTCCCATTTAGTTTAATTGGATTATAGGGAATATTACCATTTAAAAAATATTCCTGGAGGATAGGGATCCATGAAGATGAGTTGGGGCTTACTCATTGGGTTTCCCATGATACTGCTTAGGAACTGATAGTGCATGAGTGGGGCTTACATGTGCTACTCTGATATGGATTTTCTTGGATCATTGATTCCTTAGAGTGATAAAATCATCAATGGGAACTATATTATGTCTTATACCTAAAAAAGGAATCCCATAGAACATGTCTCATTGGTTGGAAGCAGGAGCCGAGATGAGTACGTTGAACCAGTAGAGACCTCTCCAGTGTCCTTCCGATAAGGGCTATCATTGTCCATGGAATCCATAATTTTGATTCACTTGAGGTTTCTACCTATCTAGGAAGATAATTCACAAGACTCCTCCTATCAAGGGAATAAATGATCTAAAGGATCTTCCCTGATGTTTCCAATGGATTGATCATGTTTATGGATTGGTTTTAGAAGAGTTCATGATCCAAAATTTTCAGGGATTCGACCATTGCATAGAGGTGTCACTAAGGTCATTTGAGTTGACATGACCCAAGTGGGTGACTTTAGCTAAGAATGGGAAATAGGAGAGGTCTAATTTTCTATTACTTGAGTTATTCATGAGGTGTCCATGGGGGGTTCTAGATTCTACGTGAGCTGGGATCGCTAGGGATAGGGTGGTGGGTTCTACTGAAAACCTCTAATTCACATTGGGGTATGTGCTATGCGAAGTGGGTGTGGTTCATGAAGGGAATTATTTAAGGTTGTCTCACAAAGATTTTTACACAAGTCATCTCTATAAGATATTTTTTGGGGGTCACTTCACGGAAGAGTTGATATTACTTGCAAAGGATTTCTCTAAAGTTTCCCCACAAAGGAATAGGGATCTCATCGTTCGAGTTTCCTAAAATGAAAGTCTCTATGTGAGGGTCTCATTGTCTCCACTTTGCACGTTATATTTTCAAAAGGTATGCGTTATTTATAGGTGGTGGTGTTGGGTAACCACTTCATGAATTGGGCGGCCACATAGGGAGTATGTGGTTTCATAATGCACTTCCGAACAATTTGTATATGAACTGGGGAAACCATAGAGTGATACGCCGAGCGTCCAAAATTCCAACCTTTGCACTGAAAATTATGGTTATATGCTACATGGAAATCCAAAAAATAACCTCTTCCCACCATAAATGATAACACTTCATGACAGTCCCAAAATTAATGGATCACCACCACAAACTATAGTGCTTCGCGGGAGGGCATGGAGTTTCATGAAGGAATAAATGCTTCACAGAGCGCTTAAGATGCAATGTGAAACCCTATCATTTTACAAATTTTGTTCATATTTTTATCATGTTGTTCCCATCATTGATTAGTAAACTTCTTCCTAGTTTTTTTGGAGTATTTATGACTTTTTGATCCCCAAAAATGGCATAAATATCCTACAAATAACTCAATTCTCTTACATGCAGATCAATCTTCTTACATGTTCACAAATTCCACATGTGTGACTTAAATATTTTACAAGTAGCTCAATTCTCTTATGTGTAGATCAATTTTCTTACATGTTCACAAATTTCATATATACTGCATGAATATCATACGCATAGCTCAATTCTATTACTTGTAGATCAATCTTCTTACATGGGTTGCCAAATTTCATACGTGGTTACCATAATTTATTACATGAGGCCCATAAGATAATTTACTTATCCAAATATTAAACGCCCAGTACAAGAATTCTATAATGTAGTAAACACTCACATAACATCTTGAATTGTCCACAGATCACCTCAAAACATCTCAAGAACATTCCTCATAGCTGGAAATAACACCTCAACAACTTCTAATGATTCTCAACCATGATTTACTAGAATTAAAAACTATCAAAAACTCTAAGTTCACTTCAGTTATTCTTCCAAGTGGTGGATCAAAAGAATAATTCTACTCTTCAATTCATCTTATGGGCCTTTTTAAGTGATTTCCAACTCATTAAGGGCATTTACACACTCAATTCCTTTGACATAGGGATACTTTTCATCCATTTTATAATACATGGCATCAAGGTAGCGAGCTCCACATGAATCAAAGGGAGCAGAAACATCATAAAGAATTCATAATCAGTTTTTGAGGGAGTACTTGAGGCACTAGTGATATGATGAAGATACATGAATAGAATTGGAGCCAAGGCCTTCCCAGTAAGGGAATTGAAATTGGTGTCTTGAGAGATAACCATGAATTCGGTATTAGATACCACATCACCAAACTAGGCCTTCTATTAGATCTTGTTAAGTGAGTTCTACCAGATCATTCCATAAACTTGTATTGTTGGGTTGGGTGATTCTAGATTAGTCTCTATATACCCGAGCTTTTAGGGTATCTAGGTCAGGATGAGATTGATCCCAAAACAACTATTGACCAATCATTGGTGGATATCAATGCCATTAGGATTTCCCAAGAAGTAGAGGGGGCAGATGTATCCCTGTATGACCACACCCTAATCTTACATAGAGAATGAGATGATGGACTGATAGTCCTCATACTCACTTTCCTCTACATGATAGTCTTTAGCAGCATCCACTTCAGTTTCAAACTCAATAGGGCTCTTTAGGGACTTGATGGGGGTGTTGTGAAGTTCCTCTAATAGGTGGATCATGTCAATAAATGAGAGTTGATTTGAGATACCAATGAGTTCATTGATCACATCATACTTTCAAGGTAGGGTTGTATTCTTTCTCCCTTAGGGTTTTTCTTTGATAGAAAGCATGGAGGGACCCGCTGGCTGAGGCGATGGTGCCTGGTTGGCATCCACCAATTTCTTTTATTGGTTGGATGGTTGTGGTTGAGCACTGGATGACTATGAATAATCCAAACAATCAACCAATTAAATGGGTCTCAAGGTTGCACTGGATAATGCTTTCATGGAGTTATTTTCTTACTGACCTTGGAGCAATGCTTGTCTTCTCATCTCAGCAATGTAGACAACATTTTCATAGATAGTTCCCCTGGTGTTGTGCTTGTTGGAGGAGAATTTCCCCTTAACCTAAGACTGTTGGAGAGATCCTATAATGGGAGTTGGAAACTTTGGTTCACTCATGTATTTTGCATAGCGATCCACCAGAGGTATATTCTTCCTCTATAGTAGAACGATCCATAGAGCTTCCTCAAATTGTGGGGGGCATGAATTCCATGAGGGTGCACATTAGATTTGGAACTAGGATGGGCTTTTGATCATACTTGTGAAGTCGATGTCATTGACTTCAAGCTTTAGAAGGTTTTAAGGATGATAAAACAAAGTTTTCATGTTTATTTTAATTCAAATCATCTTTTAAAACTCCCTCATACCATAATAAAACATCAAAGTTAATCATTTTTTTATATTTTTGGCATGTTTTGAGTGAATAAATTAAATTTAGTTTAATTTGAGGACTATAATGATAAAAATAAATTTGATGTTTCTTGTCTTAGCTTGATTCAATTATTATTGAATTAATTCTTACTTTTAAAAGCTGAAATGGTATAATGCACCTATGCATCTTAAATTTCAATTAATTATTTCATAAGTGCGTTTTCATTTTGATGGGTGTAAAAAATGAATTTAAATTTACTGCTACCCCTTTTTTATTGATTTAGGTGATTTTTTAAATGCACTTGTGTTAGGAATAAAGGGGGTTGTCCAGGTGTTAGAGTTTGTTATTGGATGGAGGTTGTTGGTTTGTTAGAGGAGAGAGGAGAATATACATGGCTGGAGGTTGTTGGGTTGTTAGAGGAGAGAGGGGAATATTCATGGCTAGTGGGGGACCACCTAAAAGCAGTTAGTTTGAGGGGGTTGGGTGGGCCTTTAAATAAATGGGGTCTATGTTAGGAAGGGGATTCATTTTGGAGGTTTACCAGCTGGCTACTGCGGGGCTCAATCCTTGGGTGGATTCTGCCAAGCTCTTGGAAGTGGTCTTCCACAGGTTATACACACACTCTCTCTCCATCCTTCTCCCTCCCCTACCTCCCTACTATATTTTCCTATAATTCTGATGTATTACTACTATAATTTTGCTACTGTGATTCTCCTGCTACCTCGACATACAGAGTCCACTCCTCTTTTCTCCCTCTCTCAATCATTTTTATATAACAAATTGGTGACTCCGCTAGGGAGATCACTTGAGGGAAGATGACCTGAGATTACTGGACGCTGGAGAGAGAAGTCACTGTTGAGGAGGAAAATGCTACTGTGTTGCAGTACAGGTTCTTCCTCAACAAAAATTTTGCAGGAGGAGGATGATCGTCTCTAAGGAAGTCACATTCTTTGCTGAAGACGCATTGCGGTGGCTAGTGGTTAGTGTGCTAGCTGCTGTTGAGGACACGTCGAGCTGTTAGGGAATGAACGCAGTTGTGTAACAGTCATTGGAGAAGTGATATAGTTCTTACAGGATGGACGTGAAGAAGAAAAATGCACACTCAAAACTCTTTCCATTCTGTTCGGCCAACCCAAGCAGAAAGGTACAACTCAGTGAAATCACTGAGTGCTATTCTCTATCTTCTACTTTCCTTATTCTGTGAAAACATTGTTGAGAGCATTGTCTATGTGGATAATAAGGATGGAGAATAGCTTTTCTAATGTCGAATCAGCTATGGAAAAGTTACAGCAGATGTTGAAGACTATTCAGGAAGATTTAGAGAAGCTTGTTCAAGAACAAGCAGAATTCCTATAATCTGTGAGTGTTTAGATGTAGCGAACTGCGAATGCTCCACTCGGGTTTCATTTCTTCAGAAATCACACAACAGAGGTTCATTTGGGACTAGATTTGTTGGAGGAACATATTATGGTGACTGGGAGATAGAGTGGGGGTACAACGATTATCAGACTAAATTCAGGTGCAAAAACACAGAGGAAGGTTGCAGACAAGGTGGAAGCAAGCTGCTAAAGGATTTTGATCAAAAAAAAGTATGAAAATAATGACAAAGAAGGTTGAGCTGCCTTATTTTTTTTGGAGAAGATCCATTGGGATGGATCATGAAAGAAGAGGCATATTTCTAGTTTTTTCAAATAGAAGAGGACATGAAAATACTTTGGGCGTAGCTAAGTATGGAGTACACGGTTCTAGATTGGTTCTTGTCTTGGATGTCTGAAAACACTGATGTGAGTTAGGAGAAGTTGAATCCCACATTGATGAAGGGATATGGGAATTAAAAGAAGAAGTGGGAGTTCTTTCAATGATAGTATGACAAGCAGCAGACCACACAGGATTTGGAAGACATAAAGCAGAAGTTTACGTCCATTCCAGAGTAACTAGAAGAGTTAATTATTGATCTAAATTCAAATGACGGTAAAATGGAATAGAGAATTCCCAATACTAGTTCTAAAAGTGGTGACAACATAAAGGTGATGAAAGGGGATGTTTTTTATTTTCCTTCCTACCCAATAACTACATTGGAGGTAAATGCAGTTTTTACAGTTAGCATACATTTTTCTTTGGTTGTGAGAACTATAGGTTTTTCTGTGAGTGACTAAGGACAAATTATTACAATTCTCCAACTGGGCTATAAGAAAATTATTGCTAAAGGAAGCTGCATAACTTATGTTGGGAAAGCTGTTAGACCAACGGTTTTTGTAGTCAAAAACATCACGGGCGGGCAGTTATTTCTCCAAGCCGCTGACTCACTCTGGCTCCTAGAAAAGGGAAATTATGTTTTCTAGGTTTTTTCTATTAATATTTATTTTCTAGACTCATATGTATTCCCACAATATGAAGGACAACACAATTTTCTTACAAAATTTAGTGAATGTTTTGGCATCAACACAAATCTTGGAGTTGGCCCAATATTAATTTTTGAAAAGGATAAAAATGGATTAAAGGATTTCATCATGTAAGAATAATTGGAACTACCTCAACTTCAATTCATGAAAAGGCAATTTGGATTGTGGGACTTGTTCCCGTCATTGTTTTTTGCAATTCATATCTAAAAGCTACAGCCACTTGGGAAGTTAAAGAAACGAGCTTAAATATTGGGGTTCCTTGCTCTATGTACCACCTTATTGTTCATGCTATTGTGCATCTAGTTTCTATTTTTGGAGTGAGTTACTTCCATAAGAAGAGACAATAAAGTTTTACTAAAATTAGGGTTGTCACAGAAGATTCTGATCCTTCAAACTGTCTTGGAGCAGGTAGTTTCAGACCTATTTATATGTGCATTCTAGGAGATAATTCATTTGAAGATGATTTTAATTGGACTAGAAGCAGAATATTTGGGTTTTTTCATAAGGTTCCTTCTGAAATTTGTGTGGGAGTACTCATAGGCAAAGCTGAATCAGGGGCTTGTGGTGTTAAAGGTTACAAAGAATATTTGTATTGGAAACACTATCCACCTGTATTAACTGGAGAAGTGTGAATTTTGGAAATTATTGACTTCAGTTGGGATACATGGGGTCATTTATTTGGCCTACATGCTGAATTTTCAGCCAAGGGTACATGTGGCCAGCAGTTCCTCTCTCTCTACTTTTACTTCCCTAGTTTTCTCAGTGCTTCTATTTTTCGTACCGGTACCCGAAAATCATTAACCTTTCTTGGGGCAGCTAAATAAGGGAAAGGATACTCTATTTCTGGCTTGACTGAGGCTACAGAATCCTGGAATTTCAATGGAAAATTATTCCAGAAAATTTATCCACCTACAAAGGTTGCTCAAGTTTGCTCAAGTGTGTTGCCGACTTCCAATTAAGATGCAATGATGTTGAGGCCTCCACCCAAGCTTCCACTAGGTGATATTGTCCCAATAAATAGCCAAGAAAAGGTTGAGTTGTTCCACCATGAGGACAAGGTGGTTTTTAGGTGGGAGGGAATTGTTAGGAATAAAGGGGGTTGTCCAGGTGTTAGAGTTTGTTATTGGATAGAGGATATTGGTTTGTTAGAGGGGAGAAGAGAATATACTTGGATGGAGGTTGTTGTGCTATTAGAGGAGAGGGGGGAATATTCTTGGTTGGAGGGGGACCACCTAAATGATGTTAGTTTGAGGGGGATGGGTGGGACTTTAAATAAAGGGGGTCTGTGTTAGGAAGGGGATTCATTCTGAAGGTTTACCAGCTGGCTGCTGTGGGGCTCAATCCTTGGAAGGATTCTTCCAGGCTCTTGGAAATGGTCTTCCATGGGTTCTACACACACTCTCTCTCTCCATCCTTCTCCTTCCCCTACCTCCCTGATTTATTTTCCTATAATTCTACTGTGTTTCTACTGTAATTTTGCTACTATAATTCTGCTGCTACATCAACATGCAGATTCCACTCCTCTTTTCTCCCTCTCTTAATCATTTTTACACAAAAAATTGGAAACTCTGCTGGGGAGATCACTTAACGGAAGATGAACCGAGCTTGTTGGATGCTGGAGAGAGAAGTCGCTGCTGAGGAGGAAAATACCAGTGTGTTGGAGCGCGGGTTCTTCCTCAAAATAAATGTTGCAGGAGGAGGACGATATTCTCTATGTAAGTCACGTTCATTACTGAAGACGCATCATGGTGGCTAGTGAATAGCGTGCTAGCTGTTGCTAAGGATGCATCGAGCTATGAGGGAATGGATACAACTGTGAAATAGTCATTGGAGAAGCGCGGTCATTCTTATAGGATAGATGTGAAGAAGAAAAATGCACACTCAAAACTCATTCCATTTTTTTTGCCAACCTAAGCAGAAAGGTATGACTCAGTGAAGTCACTGTGTGCTATTCTCTATCTTCTACCTGCCTTATTCTATGAAAACGTTGTTGAGATCACTGCAGACATGGAGAATAAGGATGGAGAATAGCCTTGCTAATGTCAAATCGAATACAGAAAAGGTACAACAGATGTTGAAGACTATTCAGGAAGGTTTAGAGAAGCTGGTTCAAGAACGAGTAGAATTCCTGCAATCTGCGAGTGTTCAAACACAGCGATCGGAGAACGCTTCGCTCAGGTTTCATGGATTTGAAAAGAACACAACATAGGTCCATTTGGGACTAGAGTTTCTTGAGGAACATATTATGGTGACTGGGAGACAGAGTGGGGGTACACTGATTATTAGGCTAAATGCAGGTGCAAAACCACAGAGGAAGGTTGCAGACAAGGTGGAAGCAAGCTATTGAAGGCTTTTGATCGAACAGAAAGTCTGACAAGAATTACAAAGAAGTTTTATATGACTTGTTTTTTTGGAGAAGATACATTGGGATGGATCACAAAAGTATAGGAATATTTTCTTTTTTTTCAAATAGCAGAGGACATGAAAATACATTGGGTGCAGCTAAGTATGGAGTACACGGTTCTGCACTGGTTCTTGTCTTGCCTGTTTGAAACCCTTGATGTGTGTTGGGAGTAGTTGAAGCCAGCATTGATGATGGAATATAGGAATGAAAAGGCGAAGTGGGAGTTCTTTCAATAACAATACGATAAAATCATCCCACACAGGCTTTGGAAGATGTAAAGGAGAAGTTTACATCCATTCTAGAACAACCAGAAGAGGTAATTATTGATCTGAATTAAAACGAGGATAAACTAGAAAGGATCTATACCATTACTAGTTCTAAAAGTGGTGAAAACAGAAAGGTGATGATAGGGGTTGTTGGTTATTTTCCTTCCTGCCCAACAACTACATTGGAGGTAAATGCAGCGTTTATAGTTAGCATACATTTTTCTTTGGTTGTGAGTACTAGAGGTGTTGTTGTGAGTGACCAAGGACCTCCTATTACTATTCTCCAACTGGGCTATCATAAAATTATTGCTAAAGGAAGTTGCAGACCTTATGTTGGGAAAGTCATTAGACCAACGATTGTTGCAGTCAAAAACATCACAGGCGGGCAGTTATTTCCCCAAGCCGCTGACTCACTCTGCCTCCTAGAAAAAGGAAATTATGTTTTCTGGGTTTTTGCTATTAATATTACTTTTCCAGATTTATATGTCTTCCCACAATATGAAGATGGACAACACTATTGTCTTCCAAAATTTAGTGAATGTTTTGGCATCGACAAAAATCTTAGAGTTGGCACGATATTAATTTTAGAAAAGGATAAAAAATGGCTTGAAGGATTTCATCATGTAAGAATAGTTGGAACTACTTCAACTTCAATTAATGAAAAGGCAATTTGGACTATGGGTGTAACGACCCGAAATTTTGAATAAATCTTGTTTCCTAATTTTGTGTGTAATTTTATTTTTCATACTCAAAAAAACCGTTTCATTAAATAACATGAGTATAATTAAAATGAGACTGTTGGGTTTTGACTATTATATGACCGTTAGTCAGTATGACCGTTGGAAACTGAATATTGAGACTACTGTCTCTAAATACCAGTGATATTGGTAATTAATATAGAAAGAAGATTCGATGGCCTCATCCAGTAGTCTTGGACCAATCGAAGCCCATCTAACAGAACTTGGGAAGGAGGTAGCACCACGGGGCTTTGCTCTGGACAAAACCCAAGCCGAACTTCATCGTGTGAAGCTAGAACGGAATCGCCATCATGAGAAGTTCAAACTGATAGAAATTACTACTCATGTGATGTTGGCCGAGCCGCCCTCAGATTCTCTCACCTTAGCACACCTTACACTTAGGTCCTATACTGGGGTTATAAGGGGCTATGTAATGAGACCATAATCCTTTGTTATAAATAAAATTGTGTTTTCTTCTTATGGTGAAGTTTGGGAGTTTTCAAATGTTTGAATGAATATAGGATGTATTTTATTGATGTATTTTGAAAAAAGGATATTTTAAAATATTTATGTAAACCATAAATAATTAATTATGTGTAATGATTTTCAAAAAATGGTCTTCTACAATTATGTTCAGTATGAAATTTAGAGTCTAATAAGATCAACTTAATTTTTGATGAATAGTAAATTATGAATAGTGAATTTCTGTTTAGGATTAGTAATGTGACCAAATGGATTAGTAATATCACTTAAAAAAAGTATTAATATAATCTAGGCACCTTGATTAAGTAATGTGATTCAATAAAATAGGTAAATAACTATTTCAAAAATTATTAGTCAATTATTAGTTTTTTCAGATGAATAGTGTTTTTTAATTAAAAATTAAATTAAAAATATTTAGAAAATTATTTTTATAAAATGGATTTCATTTTTGAACTCAGAGCATCGATATTATGTTAAGGTAATTTTTTTGGGATTTTTCTGAAAAAAAATGAATTTTCGGTGAATAGTGTATTTATTTAAAAATTTTATTAAAAATATTTAGAAAATTAGTTTTATAAAATGGAGTTCATTTTTGAAATTAGAGCATTGATATTTGGTTAAGGTGAAATTTTGGGAGTTTTCGAAAAAAGTTGAATTTTCAGTGAATAGTAAAAATACAGTTTTAGGGTTTCGGTATGTTTAATGACATCATGACTGCATCATGATGATGTCATGAGATATTTTAAGGTATGGTCGACTAAAGGGGATGAATTATTGTATGATGGGTCCCATGTGTCCAAAACCATGGGCAAATACCATGGGTAAGCCCATGGTTTTTCCAAAACCACTAGTGAGGTGTCCCTTGAAATTATTAAAGTATCACCTCCCTTTCCCTATAAATACCCACCCTTTCCTCCTTTAGTTTTCACTCCCAACTCTCCCCCAATGAAACTATGGTCTCATTACCTCCCAAGAAGTCCTCCCAAGGTTTCCCCAAGCCCTCAAGGTCCCAACCTTTGAGTGTTAAGAGATACATTTTAAGGTAAGGGATCCAACCTCTCTCTTTCTTTTCAAATACTCTCTTTTAAGTCATTTATTTTATGCTCCATGTTCTTATGATGGAGGATTTTATTTTATATTCTTATTACTTACCTTTTCATGTTCATATAATGAGATATCCCCTCTTACTCTCATCATTTCATTTTATGAATGTTTAAGTAGCGTCGTTAGGCTGCCAAAATTTTTGTAACGGATTCTTTCACCCTTCTCATTTTCAAGTTCTATTTTCTTGTCAAGTCTTTCAAGTTTCTTTTTATTATGTTGGGGTATGATCTCTATATCTATAATACGGTTCTTTTATGTTCATATGATGAGAGACCCTATTTTATCTCGTCAATTCATTTTTTTGAAGTTTTAGTGACGTTGTTAGGCTGCCGATTTTTTAAGGGATTCTTTCACCCTTCTCGTTTTCAAGATCTATTTTCATGTCAAGTCTTTCATGTTCCTTTTTATTATGTTGGGGTATGATCTCTATATCTATCATACTGATATTTTAGGTTCATATTATGAGATACCCTATTTGATCTCATCAATTCATTTTTTTAAAGTTTAAGTGACGCCGTTAGGCTGCCGAATTTTTAAGAGATTCTTTCACCCTTCTCATTTTCAAGTTCTATTTTCTTGTCAAGTATTTAAAGTTCCTTTTTATTATGTTGGGGTATGATATCTATATCTATCATACTGATATTTTATTTTCATATGATGAGAGACCCTATTTTATCTCGTCAATTCATTTTTTTGAAGTTTAATTGACGCAGTTAGGCTGCTGAATTTTCATAAGAGAAATCTTATTTTTGTCTTCCTTTAATGTTCTTCATTTCATATGGTATATCTTTCAAATTTCATTAACATGATCTTAAATCCTTTATATTATTTACCCCTACTGTTTTATGGATTATTTATGAGTGGGTGACCCATGTCCCCTCTCTTTTCAATGTTTTCTAAAACCCTACAACATAGCCGTTATGCTGCCGAATTTTAGTCTCAAAATGTCTCTCTTTTTCTCAAATTATTTTGTTTTATTTAGTGAATACTCAAAGATCTTTATTCTATAAGGTTATTCACATATATATCAAAATTTTCTATTTTAAATTCTTGGATTTACATACATGAGACTCGCTTTCCTTTTCCGTGGGTTTAAAGTGACATAAAGATCATGTCTTTAAAGCTGTTTTAAAACGCTATGATTATGAAAGGAAACCCATTTCTTTTATGTTATATGGGTTATTTATGAAGTTTTTGATGATTATATATGTGGATCACATGATAATAAAGACAAATTTAAGGGTGCACCCTGATAGCACTCTAATGCATTGGGTAATGATGTAACCACTGGAGATTACAAATTTAAGGGTGTGCCCTGATAGCGCTCTAATGCATTGGATAATGATGTAACCATTAGAGATTACAATTTTAACGATACCTTGGGGTTTACCTTGGTAATTTCAAATGACACCTTGGGGTTTACCTTGGTGATATGTTCATGATTGTATAAGTTAAATGTTTCATCCACATCTTCAAGTTATGAAAAACATTATTTTTATTATGATATGCCTCGTGATTTCTTTCTAATGCCTTAGAGTTCTTTTTCATGACTTTATTGATGTATCTCAAGTTCACATGTTAAATGTTTCCCTTGTTTCCCTTACTGGGCCTTCTTCTCACCCTTTCTTTTGATGTATGTCCACAGGTTATGAGATGCATTAATGAACCTAGGATGAACATAAGGAGAAGCCTTTCAAATGTTTAAGAAGTATGTTTTATGTTTTAATGTTTTGAGTTCCTGGTTTCCAAGACACTAAACCTTAAAGATCCTAAGTTTTGTATAATGTAATGAAAGTTTATGTGATAAAAATGTGGGATGTCATAATGGTACTTGTTCCTGACATTGTTTTTTTCAATTCAAATCTAAAAGCTTCAGCCACTTGGGATGATAAAGAAATGAGCTTAACTATTGGGGTTCCTTTCTCTATGTACCACCTTATTGTTCTTGCTATTGTGCATCCAGTTTCTATTTTTGGAGTGAGTTACTTCCATAAGAAGAGACAACAAATCTTTACTGAAATTAGGTATGTCATAGAAGATTCTGCTCCTTCAAACATTATTGGAGCAGGTAGTTTTATACCTATTTATAGGTGAATTCTGGG
Source organism: Viscum album (assembly GCA_963277665.1). Classification (NCBI taxonomy): domain Eukaryota; kingdom Viridiplantae; phylum Streptophyta; class Magnoliopsida; order Santalales; family Viscaceae; genus Viscum; species Viscum album. The sequence goes on along the minus strand of OY728143.1, from coordinate 718,191,583 downwards.
AGAGGATTCATTTGCAGATGATTTTAATTGGACTAGAAGCATAAGATTCGAGTTTGGCCATAAGGTTCCTTCTAGAATTTGTGAGGTAGTACTCATAGGCGAAGCTGAATCAGGGGCTTGTGGTGTTAACGGTTACAATGAATAATTGTATTGGAAACACTATCCACCTGTATTAACTGGAGAAGTGTGGATCTTGGCAATTATTGACTTCAGTTGGGATACATGGGGTCATTTATTTGGCCTACATATTGAATTTTCAGCCAAGGGTACCTGTGGCCAGTAGTTCCTCTCTCTCTACTTTTACTGCCCTAGTTTGCTCATTGCTGTTGTTTTTCATACAGGTACCAGCGAAGCTTCAACATAGCTTGGGGAAGCTAAAGAAGGGGAAGGATACTCTATTTATGGCTTGACCGAGGCTGCAGAATCCTAGAATTTCAATGGAAACTTATTCCGGAAAAGTTATCCACCTACAAAGGGTGCTCAAGTTTGCTCATGTGTTTTGCCAACTTCTAATGAAGATGCAATGATGTTGAGGCCTCCACCTAAACCGCCACCAGGTGCTATTGTCCCAATGAACAGCGAAGAAAAGGTTGAGTTGTTCCACCTTGAGGACAATATGGGTCTTAGGTGGGAGGGAATTTTTAGGAATAAAGGGGGTTGTCCAGGTGTTAGAGTTTGTTATTGGATGGAGGTTGTTGGTTTTTTAAGGGATAGAAAATAATATACTTGGTTGGATGTTGTTAGGATGTTAGAGGAGAGAGGGGAATATTCTTGGCTAGAGGGGGACCACCTAAAATAAATTATATTGATGGGGCTGGGTGGGCCTTTAAATAAAGGGGGACTATGTTATGAAGGGGATTCATTTTGGAGGTTTACCAGCTTGTGGATACGGGGCTCAATCCTTGGTAGGATTCTCTCATGCTCTTGGAAGTGGTCTTCCATGGTTTCTACATAATATCTCTCTCCATCCTTATCCTTTCCATACCTCCCTACTGTATTTTCCTATAATTCTGCTATGTTTCTACTATAATTCTGCTATTGTAATTCTACTGTTACCTAAATATATAGAGTCCACTCCTATTTTATCCCTCCCTAAATCATTTTTACATAACAACTTTCCATGTTGCAACAAGCACACCCACAGAGCCCAATAGCCTTTTAGCACTACCTCTCCACACAAGCAAGGCAACACCTTGAAAACAAGAAACTTGAAATTTCACCAGATTCAAGCCGTAAACCAGTTTTCCAAAGCCAACACATCTCTCTTTATAGATCAAATCATTCGCAACCCAATCTTGATATCCCTATTGATCATGACATCATGAGGATTCACTAGTGGATTCTCATACAACATTGCAACAACTCCAAGCCCACACCTTTCAATTACTACAGATTCTATCTCCATCGCAGCAACATCCCTCGGCCATCCTTCACAGATCTCATAACACTGAGCACCTGTCTTGAATTCCATTTCAATTTATTATTATTTTAATTTCTTTCTTTTGTGTATATTAAACATCAGGTGAGGCCAATAAACTTCCAAATACACCATGGATTTCCTATTAAGGACTCACATACAAGGTTTTTGGCCAAATTCTTGAGTAACACAACCGACTCTAACACGGTGCAGTGAAGTCTAGCCTACTCTACCTACCAGCTCCATTCTGCATGACTTGTATACCATGTTCCACCATAGCTCCCTTGTTTCTGTGTATCCCATAAACTCATATTCGTTTTCGTAGTGCTCTAGACTCAATCCTGAAGACCTAAAATAGATATTGACTCTAAGAAGGTATGAACAATTCATCTTCTTTTTTCTTGTTACACTCATGATCACTGCACAAGAAGAACCCACCATGTGTTCATATAAATTTTTGAAACAATCGAATTAATCACAATACATTGACCAACATCATTGTTTAGTCATCAAGCAGGACCTTCCTGTGGTCCAATTGCCTATGGTCCTGCTCTACTAAACCTCAATAAAAATCCAAATAACACACTTAAAATATATCAAATACTAAGATATTTTAATCCCACTGACTCAAGTCTAAACCAGGCAGCACATGCATCACCTCTCTCAAATTCCTCCTTACATGAGTCTTCCAGCAGCGGTTTCATGAGAATGCTGAGTAGAACCTGATTTCCACTACAGTTAAGATGAAACAAAGCAAATCAACTCTAATTCTTCTCAAATACGTATGAAGCTTGATCATGGGATTAGTTTCTCAACTGATTATGATTCATTTTTCAGTTCTGTTTGAGGGGCTGGGCTAGATTGAGATATAAAAGGGGATTTAGGGATTTGGGGTATGATAATTCCTTTGGTTGGGTGACTCTTATAATTTTCTTATACTTTTATATATGCATTTGGTTAGTGTTATGTGAAGTTAAATTTTACTCATTTCTTCTTCAAATGTGTTGTCCCCTTCTCCTCTACTCTATTATCATTGTGTTTCTTCATCATTGTGTTGTGCATGTGATCTCCTGCTTCATAATAATGAAGAACTAACTAGAAGGTTAATACATGGATGGGGTACTATGTTATTTTTGATTATTTAATAATTAACACTTCATTATTTCATTTAAACTCTAAGACTATAGGGGTTATTATATCCATAGGCAGGTGATAGTGGCCTCTTATTCTGATTTCTTATTTACTTTTTCCCCTTGTTGTTAAGGTTTTTCTCCCTTCATTAAATTTAATAGATCACGATATGACTAGTAGGTTTGAATGTTGAATAGATACAAAATCATGTCAGGAAGGTGAGTGATGTTATACTCTTGGTAGAGGTGTATCATTTCATACTAACCTAGGAAGAGATGAGTATGTGATACACTTTTAGTGGAATCTTGAGTGTGTCATTTATTCAAAACATAGTGGCAGTGAGGGACGGGTTTTTATACAGAGGAGCATAATTATTTTGTGAGTGAGATAAATATTAATTAGACAATGAATGAATTCATAGAAAATCATCCAAGGGATAACACTTTTCTTTATAACATCACAATTTTTTCATTTCATTCATCTCATTGCATTGCCACTATTTTTACATTTTAACTCTCACAAATTTCACTCAAAATATTTTTTCCTCTGTTTAGAATTAAGAAAACAATAAAAACATACATAAGTGTAAGAATAGTGAGTCTCTAGGCCTATCTATTTGAGATATGACCATAGTTAACCATTGTACTTCATTCTGGGTTTTTGAAATTCTATTTGAGAAAAGCCTCATGATAGGTTCTTCATCAACTTGACGCTATTGTCAAGAAGTTATGTTGAGTATTTATCATGTTTACACATTTTTAATTAGTTTTCTTTTTTATTTTAATTTCATGCTTTTATTATTTTAACACAATCCTCACAACCTAAATAAATTCTGAAAATATGTCTCTAGAATAATTAACTTCCTGGGAAAATCATCAAAGAATGGTTAAAGAGATAAAACTAATATATTGTACTCACGATAATTTCACAAGTGAAGAATAAAGGGGAGATCACTACGAATCATCTGTAAGAGTGGAAGGATAAGATATGTTAGATCAACAATTCCCTCTTAAAACATATTATAGAAGAAGCGGATCAAGTGGTGGTGGAAGAAGATGGACCTAAAGTAAATCCCCTGATTATATCAATAGTCAAAGTGGAAGGGAAACTTCAAGAAACCCCACTACTTGAGAAAACAAAATTATTTCCCAAGGCACTCATTGAGAAACCTGAGGTACCACATCAACCACTTCGGGGTGATGACTGAACCTTGGACTCTTGTTTTACCAATTCTAAAATTTACATGAGAACTCATGAATCCTTCTTTGATTCAATAAATTCAGAACTTATGGAGTTTTTATTTAATGAAGATTAAGAGAAGAAGGTAATGAGCTTCTAGGAAGGTCTAGAGTGTCCACTGTTTATCCCAAAAGATGGTTTCCTTGGAGCCTTGTGCAAGGAAGATGATTTTAAATTTGATGTAATGGGGATAGATTGTTATATTTTGAGTTCATTTTTTGATTTTACACCATCTGAATTACAAACTAATTTACCTAATTTTTACCTTTTAGAATCAGGATCACTTTCACAGGATATGGATGATTTGGATGAGGATTACATAGAGTTAAGGTAACCATATTCAAGAAAAATATGCGTTAAAAGAGGAAGATCTAGATAAGGATTATTTTAACAATATTCTGAATTATTCTCAAGAGTAATTTTAAGGAGAAACTAAATTGGTAGAGCTAGAAAAAACTATAAAGATTCCCTATGAAGAGCCCCCACAAAAATATCAAGACCATATTAGGGAGGTAAGGAAGAATAACAAGAGTCACCATATATCATCCTTTCAACTCTACCCTACAAGTTGTCTGGTATTGCTAAGGGGTTGGACACACACCATACTTTCAGAGTGGACCTCTAAGAGAAGAATCAATTTGTGAAGAACATTGTGGAAAAAAAATATAATGGTTCAAATCAAAGAATCCACACCCACCACATGATTGGGGATAATCTTAGTGTTGTTCATTAGTGGACAATATAAATCACAGTACCTCTTGGGGGATTACCTATGATCTCACTTCTCTTTTCATCCTTTTTCTATTGTTTTTAGTTAGAAATTTTAAATTTTTAAAAGATACCTATTTCTATTTATTTCTATATGAAAGATATAGGCGGAAAACGACTTCAACACATACTAGGAAATTACTTGGAGCCAAATAAGAATGGGAATCACTTCTTCCCAGTACTGTTTACAATATAATGACAACATCCAAGTGAACACCTTCCATTATACCTTAGTATATGATGTACAATTAAAAATATACTTTAAATATACATTATACTATTGAGTTTCTTTGAGGATTAAGCTAAAACTAACTGCAGGAGAGGGGATAACTGATGGCTTGTTTTCTATCTTATATTATTTTTATTTTATATTTTTTGTATGTTTGTAAAAAAACAAAAAAAAAACTTTATTTTGAACAATGTAAAGAGTTGTTTTAGGTATTTTTTAGTTTATTTTTCAAACTTTCATTAAGTTGATTTGAAAAATCTAAATCATTTTTTGATAGGTAACAAGAACAGACAAGTTATATATTGCAAGAGAAGGAACCGGAATTACATGAATGAAGGAAGAGGAAGAATGAAAGAAGAAAGTAGATGATTGAGAGGCATTATAGCACCCTCACTCAAGATGAAATCAAACCCAAGCCTGACATAAAATTTCTAATAATATTCTTTATGTGAAAATACCTTATTCCCCATTTATATAGGGATTTATAAAATACCCATGGATATTCCCATGGGCCCACAACATATTCCCCCCCATACTCTCTCTTCTCACCTCTTCCTCCTCCAACAGTTACCATATAGCCCTTATTCTTTATAAGTGGCATAGTTGGTCTTGATCACTACCACCCCCATAAAATTCATCATGTCATCAAGTTGAGAGACATGATGAAGATCTGGTGAAACCTTTATTCTCATGTGTTGTACGTCGAGGCGCATGTTGCCATAGTGAGTGACTTGGTCCTACCTCATGTTAGCACGTGATCTTCATACAATATTCCAAAGAGTCCTCCTTGATTTATGGGTTTTTAGAAACTGATGGTGATGTTCCCTTTCTCCATATATTCTCCAGACAATCTCCCTGGTGCTCTTCACATCTGCATGAGCCAACAAATCTCCATAAAACTTCTAGAAAAGTGCAGCCAACTGGATCGACAACCATAATTTATCGAGAGTGGTTTGAGATTCTTGTGTCATCATCTAAGCTCCCATCATAAATTCTAGTCCCAAAAATTCTGATTTGTCGCCCTGCTTCTCCTGTGTAATGGATGACGTTGGGTAATGTTGTTCAAGTAGTGCCAACATCAAGTCAGGAAGAGTTGCCTCATCACAAATTGTGTCTCCCATGATCGATGTAGACTACGAATTAACCCTCCCCGGTACACCATCAGTCAGCACTAGTGGGGATGAAGTGTGATCCTCTGTTTTTTGGTGTAGCTTCGTCAAGTCACATGGATTACAATTTTACAACACTCATTATTTTGTTGCAGTCATCACTGATAGAAGTTAAGGTCGATCCTCTTCACGAGGCAACATCTCGGTCATATAATGCACCCAGATTGCACGAGATGTTTAGAACTCAACCCACTCATGCGGTGTCTTTAAGAGCATGACAGTGATCCACTATAGGCTCTCCTCCAACTCATCCATCAATGTCATTAATGATTTATTTCTCTTTTTTTAACAGAAAATTCAGGCTTTGTTTTTTTTTTCATTAATTTACACCCCCATTTCCTTTCCTTTTTTTGTTTGTTTTTGTGTTTTGGTTTTGTCCAAATAGGAACCAAAAAAAGGTACCTAATGGTGAACTGCACCCCCACAAGTGAAACTAGTAGTGCACCTCCTCCAAGGATGGCGTTTTTGGCATTCCTTCTCGAATAGTGCGGCTCCTCGAGTCGTAAATGAGAATATCCCACATTTCACGGCTGGAGGATTAGGATACAGTGCTAAACGAGAGGCATGGAAGAGGATACTTACAAATAAGTATTCAATTACTGAGACTCCAGTGTAGGAGATCATTGTACGTGTCATGTAAGAGCATTCCATCTTGAAACATGAGATGGAAGATGGAGCCTCCTTTATGCAGAGTCTTTTCAGTGTGTGGATCTTTTGAGCAAGTTGATAACCGAGTACACATTGACTAATGTGATGTGGCTCAGCATGTCACCTCAGAAAGGAGGTGAAGAAGTTCAAGAAGATGGAAACATATTATACGCGCCTCAGGGAGGAAGAAAATTCAGCAACATGGTGTGAGAAATCCAAGAGCTTGGACTAATTGATAGGTAACAAGAACAAAATAGTTATATATTGCAGAAGAAGGAACCAAAATTACATGAATAGAGAAAGATGAAGGCTTTAAGAATAAAGAAGATGCTCAAGATACATTGTAGCACCCACACCCGAGATGAATGCCAACCCAATCCTCATGGTCGATTCCTAATAATACTCTCTATGTGCAAATCCCTTATTCCCTTGAGGGATTTACATAATACCTATGGATATTCCCCTAGGCTCACAATATATTTTCCCCATACTCTCTCTTATAACCTCTTAATCCATCAGTGGTTACCCAGTAGAACTTATTTTTTCTAGGTGGAATAGCTGGTCTCTATCATTTTTAAACTCCAAGTTCATTATGAAGAGCATTATCATATTACTCAACATCAAAAAATTAAATGATTACCGATTTGTATTTATTTTATTGGGTTGTGATTTTCAAGAATTTTCATGATATTTCACTATAAATTGAAATCCAAAACCATTAGTGACTAGCCAAATTTAAATCCCTATCCTAAGAGGTTTCTGAACTTCTTTGAAATCATCTTTCTAATACCCTCACTTTCTTGAGAAAAACTTAATTTTTTTTATAAGCTAGAACTTTTGTTTATTTTGTATCAAATATTTGAAATTCATGACATACTTTCAATGTGATTGAGACATTCAATTGGATATCCCCCCTTCTATCATTGAGATCTACCTTGAACATTGACACTAGTTTAAGCCTCATTATGATCCTACTTATCCCCTACCTAACCTCACTCTAAAATATATTTTCAGAATTAATTAAAGTCTATGTGTTGGGTAAAATAGGTTCCATGTGTTTTTATTTGAGAATTATTGCATGATTAGGGGAAAGTGATCATTATTTTGGGGAATTTGGAAGAGGGAAATGGGCATGAATCTTTATCATCCATTTCACTCCATTTTTTATCATCCTATTATCTTAAAAATTTGTACATGGAAAAAAACGAGAAAAATAATATTAGATAGAACTTTAATTATTATTATTGGCATGATTCATGAATCTAATCAAGAAAATTTCATGAATCAATATCCTTTGTACTCAATTGAGAACTCATTCTTCTAGAGAAAAAAAATAAAAAAATAAACATTAAAAAAAACATGAAAACAAATCAAAGTAGATTAAGCATGTAGTCATTCATTGGACTAATTTTCATGAATCATGGCCTGAAAATGAAACAAAGTGAGGTTTGGGATACCAATTGTAAGGGAAATTGAGTGAATTTGACCTTCATTTATTAACATGATAAATTATTCATTGCATTTAAATATTCACACCATTCTCTTTCTGACAGAGGATTTTAAACACTTACACACCAACCTCAAGCTACCGAACAACCTTTTCAATCACTCATGATTGATTGTATTGTCATGTAACACAATGTGGAGAGATGAAATTTTTTAAAATCATATGATAAATATTTATTTCCTAATCATTATTATAACTCCATATAAATACATTCTCTTTAGTGAAGTGCGACATTGAATTCCAAGAGAGTTAGGTCACAAAATATTTTCCAATCGATATTGAAGGTTGAATTTCATGAAGATAAGAGAATTTCATTCCTTGGAATTAAATACATACATAAATCATAATGAAATTTTTAGTGGAAGGAACAAGTTCCTTCACTCTTTTCTTGGTAGTAAGAATTGGTTCTCATTGTCTCCTCTATGCATGTTCTATTTTCAAAAGGTATGGGTTATTTATAGGTGGTGGTGTTGGGTAACCTCTTCCTGAATTGGGCAGCCACATAGGGAGTATGTGGTTTTATACTACACTTGCAAATGATTTTTATGTGAACTAGGGAACCCATAGAGCACTATGCGGAGCATCTAAAATTCCACATTCGCACTGTAAATGATGGTTATGTGATACATAGAAATCCAAAAAATTACAGTTTCCCACTACAAATAATAAAAATTCATGGAAATACCAAAAATAATGCCTTTCCACTTAAAATTATAGTGCTTCGCGAGAAGGCATGGCATTTCATGAAGGAATAAATGCTTCACAGAGTGCTTAAGCTATTATGTGAACCCCTATCATTTTCCAAATTTTGTTCGGCTTTTCACCTTGTTGTTCCCATCATTGATTAGTAAACTTATTCCTAATGTTTTTTTTTGAGTATTTATGACTTTTCAATCCCAAAAAATGGTGTAAATATCATACACATAACTCAATTCTCTTACATGTAGATCAATATTCTTACATGTTCACAAAATTCATACGTGCGACATAAATATCGTACACATAGCTCAATTCTCTTATGTGCAGATCAATTTTCTTACATGGTCACAAATTTCATATGTACTGCATGAATATCACATGCATAGCTCAATTCTATTACATGTAGTTTAATATTCTTACATGGGTTACCAAATTTCATATGTGGTTGCCATAATTTCTTACATGATGCCTATAAGATAATGTACTTAGCCAAATATTCAACGTCCAGTACAGGAATTCTAGAATGTAGAAATCATTCACAGAACATCTTGAATTTTTCACAGATCACCTAAAAACATTTCAAGAACATTCATCATAGCTTGAAATAACACCTCAATAACTTCCTATGATTTTGAACCATGACTGACAACAAATAAAAACTATCAAGAACTCTAAGGGAACTTCAGTTTTTCTTACAAATAGTGGATCAAAAGAAGAATACTACTCTTTAAGTCATCTTAGGGGTCTCTTGAAGTGATTTTCAACTCATTAGAAGCATTGATACACTTAATTTATTTGACTTAGGGATGCTTTTCATCCCATTTATAATACATGGCATCAAGGTAGCGAGTTCCAAATAAATCAAAGGGGGAAAATCATCATAAACACTACTAAAAAAATAGGAAAGGGAAGCGTCACCTTTTATCAACGCTAAGAAAAAAACGCTGATAAAGGAACCCTGTATCCGCACTAAAATTTTAGCATTGATATAGGGATTCTTTATCAGAACTTTTCTAGTGCTGATAAAGAATCCCTTTATGAGTGCTAGAAAATCATTGATAAAGCATCCCTATATCCGTGCTAAAATTTTAGCGCTCATAAAGTGTACCCTTTATCAGTGCTTTTTTAGCCCTGATAAATGGTCCCTTTATTAGTGCTAAAAAAAATGCTGATACAGGCTACCTTTATCAGCGCTAAAATTTTAACGCTGATAAAGGGACTCTTTATCAGTGCTAAAAAACCTTGATAAATCATCCCTTTATTAGCACAAAAAATTTATCGCTGATAAAGATAGCCTTTATCAGTGCTTTTTTAGCACTGATAAAACCGTAGTCCCATATTTTATAAAATCGAGCGCACAGTATCCTCTATTTATCGCGCCCTCAAGCTCTCGTGGTACTGTACCCCTGCAACAACTCCCCCCCCCCCCCGATCTTCTCATTTCCAGACCTCTGCCGCTATCCCTACTCATTATCCTCCCCCTCGAACCCCTTCCACGGATCCTCCTCCCCACAAACCCTACTTATCCTCCTCTCTGCTCGACCCTACTCCCCGTGAACCCTACTCCTCCATTTCTCAACGGTTGGTGGCTACTCTTGTGCACCTCCTCCTCTGGCAGTCGTGCCTTCCCCTCCCGACGTAGCGCAGAAGGCTCCCAACCGCTTGACGCTTCTTCTCTCCCTCTATCGCGGGTGCGATCTACTCTAGGTAAATATCCCACTTCTCCTTTTAGGTTTATTTTTGGTGGATAGGTTTTGAAGTGTAATTTTGGTTACTACATAAAGTATTTTTTTCATGGTGTAATGATCACTAGGTTATTCTTATATAGGGATGTCCCTAGATTAATCTGATATACTCCCTTTTGGGTTTATCTTATGCGATCTTAGTTGTGTTGTGAGGGGTGGTAATGCGGTGTGATGTTCTTAAGTTGTTTTATGTTCATATTATACGATCATTTTGGTTAATCTTATATAAGTGGTATTATAGAATGATTCTCCTTTATATGATATGGAAACATAGGTGGTAACTTGCAAAGTTGTGTCTATTTGAGTTATGTTTCACTATATTACCTTCTATTGCATCGTGGTCTGGTTTAAGGTTCTCTGAGTTAGAGGGAGGAGGCTGAGGATCACACTGTGATCCTAGATATTTTGAGTGCCATGACATGGTTGACTTGTTTGTTTCATGGACCTTATTATATTAATATCAATTTTAATGTGGTTTGACCCAATAATTTCAAGGGATAACATGCCATGGTTTTTGGATCAGAGTTGTATTATAGAATGGTGAACTTTTTCACATCATTATCCTTTAATTTTATAGAATGGTTATAAATCTAGGCCTTGTATCAAATTATTTCTTATTCAAAAAACTTTCCTAGAACCCAAGGTGATTAGTGATGTATATTTGGATATCTTAGCCACCAATGATTGGTTTTCTTCCAAAATTTTAAGAGATTAGCCTCTTTAAAATCTAAGGTGAATTTCTTTTCTCTTCTTCTTGATTCTCTTCTTTAACTTTCTTTTTAGGAAGGATGTGACAACAATGCTGAATCGGTTTTTGTTTTTTTTGTATGGTTTTAATGGTTAATGGTCATACATAGGCCTTTTAGATTACCCTCATGTGTTAAGTCATGTTTTATTTGAGTATTCTTCTCATTTTTATAAAATATTTGTTAAATATTTAGTTGAGGTTGGGGAAATTAAATTTCTCTTTCTTTATTATGTTTAAATTGTGGAATTATCATGTTATTTTGTTTCCATTGGAAGGATATTACTGACTAACCTAAATACTGAAATGAATTACACTAAAGAAAATTAAATTGAAGAGGGATTTTTGCATGTGATTTATGAAGTTCCATAATATTTCTTATATATTTATGGATTTATTGGGGTTGTTTCTAAGTGAATTATTCTTGATGTTGTGAAAGAAATTTCTTACTACTAATATTATGTAATAATCACCTTTCATAATTTTCTAGTCACTTAAGGTAGGTAATGAATTAGTTGAATGGAAATCTGTAATTAAAGTGTTATATTTAAACTATAAATTCTACTTTAATATGAAAGAATTCTTAAGGGGGAGTTTTTAGTCTTAATTTCTTATATGTTTTCCCTTTCATGCTACAATTAATAGGATATTTATCACTATGATTATAAGGGTTATGGTTGATTGATGTGGTTGGTATCATGTGGTGTGGTAATTAATACATTAGTTATGGATGGATTATTGTGTGGTTATGATAGTAATGATCTGGCTATTTTGGAAAAAAAATAAGTGGTTTTATGGATTTTATAATGTGTTTAGTGGTATTTTATGTCATGAAAATTTAGTTGTTATTGGGTGGTGTTATAGTTTCCTTTTGGCATGGAATGTGGTTGGAATAAATGAAAATAGTAATGGTTGATGGGTTGGAAATGATAAATGACGGTTTGTTAAATGATTAATGATAATGATTAGAATAATTATGTTTAATAAATGGTTAAAGATAGAATAAATGTTATTAATGATTAATGAATGGATTATAGTGGATAGAGATTTAATGATTTGTTTTACATTAAAATGGTTATCAATTGAAATGAATATGGTAATAAAAATACAAGAAATTATAATGTTAACTGAAATGAGAAGTTGGTAATGTTGATATGGATGCTTATGTGATTTGTTGGGGATTATTTGTGGCATTATAATGGAAGTGGTTATTAGAGGGTGGCAGTAACAAGGCAATGGTTGACGTGGGTGTTTTAAATGTTAGTTTGGTGTAAACCCTTAGGAAAGATTTATGTGTGACTGTATACTTATTATATTTTCTTATTATTTCTTACGCACCACCACTTGAGTCGAGTAACCTGATTGAAATCCATATGGGTACTTCGGTTCTGAGTGTTTTTCTCATATCTTGGTTATAGGGGGAACACATATAGAACCACTCCCTCTTCCTTTCTCCCCCTTCACACTTAGTATGAGTTGTAATGGCTCACAGTGGGTGTATATATACGACCTATAATGATTTTAGGTTTTGGTGTATATATATTCTTGTTGACATGATTATGTGTATTTGGTGTGGATACATAGTGGGGGTTGTGCATTGTTGGAGGAGAGTATGATGTTTATGTCCTTCATGTTCACGATATCATACTGTGATGAGGATATGATGTGTGTTTGTGATGTGGATATGGTTTTTTATGTGTTTGTGACATGTGTATTTGTGGATATATAGTTATGAGATTATATAGAAGGGATTGAAGCATAAGAAATATTTCCTTAGAGTGTGAGAATGACCAGATTAGTGGGGAAGTGGATGTGGGGTAATTTATTAATATATATTCTTTTGATATTATGTTACTATACTTGAATGTGATATTGGGTGAGTGATACCTGGTGAGGTTGGGTGATATATGACCATATATTGGTGTGTATTAGTTCTGTTATTTATTCACTAAGGCATTAATATATTTCATAAACATTTTCATGAGAGGTTTTGGGAAGGATCCTACTGAGTATACTTGTATGCTCACCCCTATTTATATAATTATTTTTATAAGTTTTTGAAGATATATTTGGTGACCAAGATGGAAATTACTATCTTGAGGCTAGGAGTTACCTCCAAAGCCACTTGTGTAGGATTTGTTTTTGATATTTTATTTTAGATACCTTTTTTATGTATGAAATTCACATTAATTATGGATTGGGTTTTATTTTATATTTAATGGAGTTGATTGGTGGTTTATCTCTGTTCTTGGGATTTATGAGGGAAACACCTCCCATTTCTTTATTTTATACCCTCAATGCTAGTTTCCAACCTATGTACTATTAGAGGTAGGATTCATGAATTTCACTTATTTTCACTGCCATTTTAGGAGCGGTTTCTAGTGGTGGTGACTTATGATAGTGTGGTATCAAAGCTTTAGTTGAGAGTTAATATGGAGTTTGGAATTAGACACTAATGAGGATTTAATGGGATGATAGGTCAATAATATTTGTTAAAATTTTCATATGGAATAACATGGGAGACCATCTATGAAACAAGTTATTATCCCCCTGTGATTTAAAGTATGTAACTTGAGCTTACCAAAAATATTAGGCATGTTGATATTGAATGTAGGGAAGAGACCTAGGAGTGGTAGATGTATCATTCTTGATTATTATTGTATTTAGAAGTCTTGGTTTGTGTATTTGAACCATAAATACTAATATTTGAGATTAAAATAGGATGGAGATGAATAAATATTGGATGGATGCTAATCGTTTGACAATAGAGTATGAGAACGGAGTGAAAGAGTTCATCAAGTTTGAAAAGGATCATGCAAAGGATCCTTCTAAAATCCTTTGTCTATGTTTACATTGTTTTTATTATAGACTAATTAATCTAGAGGAGTTGTATGAACATTTGATATGTCATGGAATAGATTAGAGTTATAAATGTTGGAATAAACATGGAGAAAAAGTGAATGTAGCTACTGGCTAGGATAAAACTGCATTTTATGGATCATCAGATATGAATACAAATATGGATAATGAAGAAGACTGTATTGAGGATGTGATTATAGATGTCAATGATGATGAATATCGTATTGAGGAAATGATAAGGAAAATTTAATATGAACTCTGTGATTGCCCAAAATTGTTTGAGAAGTCAAAGAGTTGTGAAAAGACACTATTGTATGTTGGTTTCACTAAATATACAACATTGGGAGCTGTACTGAAGTTGTATAAATTGAAAGTAGGCAATGGATGGAGTGCTGTCAATTTTACAGAACTACTTGCTCTCTTGAATGACATGCTCCTATAAGATAATGAGCTCAAAATCTAGACATATGAAGCTAAACGAATGCTACGCTCGATGGGTATGATTTCGGAAAGAATACATGCATTCCCAAAAGACCGTATATTGTTTCACAATGAGAAAAAATAATTTACAGAATGCTCAAAGTGTAGTGTTTCTCGATACAAGAAAGATGAATCTAGTCCTAAGAAAGTTTTATGGTACTTTCCAATCATTCCAAGGTTTAGGCGTCTATATGTAAGTGAAGAAACTGCAAGAAAATTGTCATGGCATGAAGATAAAATAAATAAAGATGGGAAATTACATCATCTGACCGACTTTCCTCAATGGAAGAAAACTTATCATGAGTATCCTGAATTTGGAAAAGAGCCGAGAAACCTTCATATTGCATTATCTACAGATGGAGTGAATCATTTTGGTTTTCAAACCATCACTCACAGTACATGGCATGTTATGTTGGTAAATTATAACTTGCCACCCTGGTTATGCATGAAGCGAAAATTCATCATGTTATCTATGCTTATATCAAGACCAAAACAACCAGGTAATGATATTGATGTTTATTTCTCTCCTTTGATCGAGTATTTGAAGTTATTGTGGGATTCAAGTGTTATGTTGTATGATGCTTATAAAAGTGAATACTTCACGTTGAGAGAGATATTGTATGGGATGATAAATGATTTCCCTACTTATGGAAAATTTTCAGCCTATAGAATTAATGGAACTCAAGGGTGTCCCATGTGAGAAGAAGATACGAAATCAATTAGGTTGAAACATTCATCAAAATTTGTGTTTCTAGGACATCGTAGATTTCTACCTCGTTGGCATAAGTACTGATTTTGGACGACATCATTCAGTGGAAGTTCATAACAATGCACAACACCATCTCCACTAATAAGTGATCAGCTATTTGAGAAAGTAAAAGATGTGAACATTTCTTTTGGTAAACCATTTTCAAAAAACCTTACGAAAATCAGTTGGAAAACGAGATCCGTTTTTTTTTTGAATTACCATACTAGAATTGTTTGCACGTCAGACATTTTCTTAATGTGATGCATGTGGAAAAAAATGTATGTTACAGTGTTATCAGAATGTTTCTAAATGCCCCTAGAAAAACAAATGATGGAATTTAGGCAAGGTTGTACATGGTTGACATGGGAATACGAGAAGAGTTGGCTCCCGTGAAGGGTGAAAATCGAATGTTTCTTCCTCCAGCTACTTACACTATTTCTAGGGAGAAGCGATATCATTTTTTCAACTTCTTCAATGATTTAAAGGTTACAAAAGAGTATTCATCAAATATCAAGAACATTGTGTCAATGAATGATTTTAAGTTAAAAGTTTTAAAATCACATGACTACCATGTTTTGATGCAAGATTTAATTCCTATAGCTTTGCATTGAATTTTTCCCAAGAATGTTCGTCATACATTAACCAAACTTTGTTTCTTTTTAAAAGCTATATATAGAAAAGTTTTAGACCCAGTGAAATTTTTAGCTATGGAAAAAGAAATTTTCATCATATTATGTGAATTAGAAATGTTCTTCCCGCCAACATTCTTTGATATGATGGTTCATTTGATGATTCACTTAGTGAGGGAGATTCAACTTTTGTGGTCCAGTGCACTATAGATGGATGTACCCCGATGAACGGTATATGAATATTTTGAAAGGGTATGTCAAAAATTGAAGTCGTCCAGAGGGTTGAAAAAGTAGAGCGATATATTATTGAGGAAGTCATTGAATTTTGTACCGAATACCTATCTGATGTGGAAAGCATTGGTATCCCGAAATCTCATCACACTGAACACATTGAGGGTGAGGGAATTTCTGGAAGTGATGTTGTGACAATCAATATTACAGATCGAGAGTAGGTCCACCTTTATATTCTGCATAACAGTTGGGAGGTTGCTCCATATATTGAAACTCACAAAGAAATTCTTAGGCAGTTGAATCCATCAAGGGCTGAAAATGGGTATCAAATACACATAATAACCAGTTTATAGGATAGTTTCAGGGCCATATTTTTAAGGAGTTAGATGAAAATACGAATTCAATTTCAGAACAACTTCGATGGCTAGTCACCGGACCAAATGTGTATGTATTATCTTATAATGGTTATGTAATTAATGGTTATACATTCTATACATATGAACATGATAAAGATAGTACCATGAAAAATAGTGGAGTTACACTTGTGGCTGAAGTGATGCATGTTTCTGGTAGTAAGGACAGAAATCCAATTTATGTAAATATGTCATACTTTGGAATTATCAAACAAATATGGGAGTTTGATTATATGACATTCCAATTGCTGATTTTTCAATGCAAATGGGTTGATAACAATAATGGTATTAAAATAGATGAATGGGGATTTTTGAAAGTTGATTTTAGTAAAGAAGGGTACAAAGAAGAACAGTTTATAATGACATCACAAGCGGTACAAGTTTTTTATGTTCCAGATCCCACAAACCGAAAGTGGTCAATTGTTTTGTTATCGTCCAAAACTACTGAAGGGTCTGATGAAAATTCAGTTGAGAAGGATCCTTTCAGTGGTACGTCGCAATCATTTCACAACAGTCTCAATGTAGATGATGTTTTGTATGTTATAAGAGACCACAATGAAGAGATTTGGATAATCGATAAAGGTGTCAAATCCCTTCAGCCTTTAAAAAAAGAAATAGAGTTCTATAAATAGGTTATATTTTGTTTGTAATATAGATCTTGTTATCTCATGTTATTATCTTATCATTACTCAATTTATTTAATCTAAATTAACTGTTCAACCACTTTTGTAGATAATGACTTCTGCATGTTCTGGTGCTCCTAACCTCGAGGCTGAACAAGTCTCTCAAGCTGTTTTTGATACTGTTGTTGCTGCTTCTACTGTGGCTACTCACAGTGTAGAGCAACAACAAGTTTCCGAACCTGTTGTTGCTCCTAGTGTTGAGGTCCAACAACCATCATCGCATGCCATTGCTACCATTCCAGATGAACATAGAGATGATGTTGATATCGATGAAATGGTCGGGGATGAAGGACCGTCATCACATAAAACATAGGTGCGTCGTAGTTTGATGGTGTTATCCAAAGTTCTTAAGGTGAAAAGCAAAGGGATCAAATTTGATATCGGATGGAATGCATGAGGCCAACATGTGAATCCCAACAAGTCTATTTTTAGTAGTTACATTAGAATTATCACTTGGAAACGTGTGCTAATTGACATAGATTTGTGGCACCATGTTGTGTCTTGGCTGAAGGCTGTGATCTGGGAAGAAATTATGGTAACATTATGATATTATTTCTTTAATTTACTAGCAAATAAAATAATAAAATAATGTCTTAATCTTCTCAATCTCTTGCAGAGTACATTTATAGTAGATGATTCGCACAAGAATTATGTACTAAGGCTTGCAGGAAGGATTCATCGAAGTTTTCGCACTATTTTAACAAAATGTCACCTGAAATATTCCAAAGGTAAAATAAACATGCACCCACCCCTTGTCTACGATCACCTGATATCCCAAGAAGCATGGGATGCATTTATTGGACGTCGTGCAGATGAGAAGCTTCAGGTACATTGTGGGTGATAATACGTTGTTTGAGGATACATATATTCATCACTTTGATTGTCCATATTTCATTTATGAAACAGTAACTCAGTACTGAAAATAAGGAACATGCATCAAAACCAACATACCCCTATCGTAAAGCAAGGATGGGGTACACTTCACTAGAAAAGAAAATGGTATGTATTTTAAATTTACAGTAATATTGTTAGGTTCCATGAAACAACATCATAATTATCTTTCTATATTTATATATAGATTGATGAGTCTAAAACCAAAGACACTTCCATCCCATGTCATGTGCTATAGAAGGAGGCACGTGTGAATAAGGAAGGAAAGTTAATAGATGAAAACACACAAAAAGTGTGGGAAATATGTGTAAGTATGAAACGACGATAAAATATTTTTTTTAAACTGCTATTACATAAAAATAATTATTTATTTTCCTATATCCGACAGTCATAGGAATCAGCTACTCCTGTAGCAGATGCAGACCTATTATCGACAGCTTTGAAGTGGATAGAACAATACAGTCATGTCAGAGGTGTGGGGTTTGGGGTGACACCCAGATTATATTATGAGAAAAAAAGAAACAGATGATAGAGATGAAAAATTGAAACAAATGAGTGAAAGACTAGAAACTCTTAAAGAATGATTTCAATGGCAGGGAGAGTTTCTATAAACTTTTATGGGTGGGAAACAAGGAGAAGACACAACTCAGGAACAACCAGTGCGTGAAGATCCTGCCCCACCCCCCACCAGCTTTGAGGCGAGCCATTCCCCTCAAAGAGGTATCTTAGCCGTGGTAATCAATATTATAATAATTATTCCCATGAAATGTGAATCAGACAAACACTGATACTTTTCCTGTACTGATCTTCTACAGGATGATAATGACTGTGATTTATATCTATCAACACCCACCTATCACCTTGTAGTGAGGGCTACAGTGTTCAACATCCCAGAGGACAAGCTGCATAATAGACCACTTCTGAAAGATCATCTGAAAGTGACAATTACTATAGCTCATGAGCCAAATGCAGATCTACCTATTCCACTTGATGATGATGTTATTCATACGGTTGAAAAGGCTATTGGGACATTCATTGCATGGCTGTCACAACTTGTAAGAGTACATGGGGACAAAGAGGTATTTATTTCCTTTTTTTCAAGATAAACCTTTAACAATTAATGAAAAAAGGGTCTGAACCAATGAATGTTATTATAGAAGGACAAAGGGAAGGGGTGACAAGAAACGTTGGCTCAAAATCATCTAAAGGATCGACCAACCAATCCCAAAGAGCTACTTAAATCACAATAACACCACCTATTCTCTATCCACATTTACTATCATTGAAGACTCATGTGGATAGGAAGCTAATAGGTGTTAGTAGTCATATAGTGGTTTTCAAAAAGAATATATATAGAGAGGAAAGTCAAGATTTTGTTGCTGGTGAAAACCTAAATGAGATACTTGAAAACGGTTGGCTAGGTGTCACAGTTGTAAATTTATATATGAGGTATGTTTTCATGAATTGATTTTCTAAAAGATGATATAATGTGAAAATTATGACTAAATGTATTTTATATTATTGAAAGATGTATATATGAAAAACAATTGAAGGAATTTCCCCATGAGCCAAAATTCGGACTCGTTAGTCCTCATACCACATCAACACATCTAACAAAATTAGAGCCATCAAAAAAGGATGAAATAGTGAACGACTTGCTGAAAACATTTTAAAGAAAGATTACAGATGACAGACTCTTCCTAATACCAACAATGCAGGGGAAAACACTATGATTAAAGCATATTAATTATATTTTCACTTATTTTATTACTTATTCCTTTTTGTGTTTTTAGGAAACATTGGATGCTAATTGTGGTGAACTTGGATACTCCAAAGATTTATTTTCTAGATTCAATGCAAGGATATCCAACAAACTTACCACACATGATGGAGTTTGTGAATATATAAGACAATACATCCTATGTTTTAGGTCTAAACATCAAGTAATGTAATTTATATTATCTTTTACTGAGGATTCTGTTATGATAGGGCGGTGTATCATTATCGTCTAAAAAAAGGAATAAAGACAGGAGATAAGCATAAGGAGGAGAGAAAGTACTAAGACTGGACAAATATCATGGCATATATAATAAAATTTCACTATCCAAACACATATCAACACAAGTTACTTATTCTCCCAATGATCAAATTTTTTATAGTGTCTAAAACAAACAAATGATAATGATTGTAGTTATTATGTTTGTAAATTTATGAAAGATATCGTTTTTCATCAACAAACTTGCATCCCTAAAGAGGTATTTTCCAAAACAACTACTATTTAATTTAATTTATTTATTAATTATTTATTTATATATTTTACAGTACTACTCTAACTGACGAAAATCCTCACACTCACAAGATGATATAGATTTTTTCAGAAATGATTGGGCCACATACCTGATGGAAGATTGTACACAAATAGCATAAAGATCTAACTTGGGGACGTGTACAATTGGCGATCATTTTTGAGAGGGGTTAAGGGGATCAAAAGATGAAACTTTATTGTATGTAAATATTTGTAGGAAAATTTTAATTGTTATTAAATAAAATATCCTTTCTCCAATGAGTCATTTTTCCATTTTAACTGATGAAATTCACCAGCAACATTCAAGAATGATAAACCACTTTTCTTTGGGCTTTGGATAATAAAAACAAGTAAAATCTACAAAATACCTTAATATCCAATCAAACTCATTCGGATTCTGTTGATCCTTTAGGATAATGATCCATGGGTGCGTTGGTGACGTGTACGAGTCAACTCCGTCTCAATCCGAGGCACGGTATGACTGGTATCACTCAAAGTATCTCTCTTTTCTTTAAAATGGACAAAATTTTAAGTGAAAACAACAACTGACCTACGAAAATCCGACCAAACGCATTCAGATTGTGTTGATCCTTTAAGAGAATGATCCATGGGTGCGTTGGTGATGTGTACAAGTCAACCCCACCTCAATCTGAGGCACGATGTGATCGGTATCACTCAAAGTGTCTCTCTTTTGTTTAAAATGGACAGAATTTTAAGTGAAAACAACAACTAACGTACAGAAAAGTTAGCGCTCCTTTGCCTCATCCATCAATGTCTTTATTGATTTGTTCTTGTTCATTTAATAGAAAAGTTGGGATTTGTTTTTTTTTACACCTAAGTTTTTCCTCGTTTTTTTTGTTTTTTGTTTTTGTGTTTTAGTTTTGGCCAAAGAGGAACCACAAAAAGATACCTGATGGGGAATTTCACTCCTGCGAGTGCGATCAGTAGCGCGCCTCCTCCACAGACGACGTTCTGGGCGTTCCTTCTGGAAGAGCATGGATCCTCGAGTCACGGATGAGAATAGCATGCATTGCACATCCGGTATTCTGGTATGAAATGCCAAACAAGATGCAGAAGCACGAGATACTTAGAGAGAAACATCTGGTGACTGAGTCGTCAGTGCAGGAGATCGTTGGACGGGGCTTATCCGAGCATGCCTTCTCAAAATGCAAGATGGTAGAGGTTTTCTCCACTAGGTGGAGTCTCATCAGTGTGTGGCTCATCCGAGCAAGTTGAGAACCGAGCGCGCCTCGGCTAATGCAATACAACTCAGCGTGTCACCTCGGAAATGAGGTAAATGTGTCCAAGCATATAGAAACCTATCATGCGCGTCTTAGTGAGGAAGAAAAGCTGACGACAAGGTATGATAAATTCGACAGGTTTGACCAATTGATAGGTAACAAGAACCTTCTAGTTATATATTGTAGAAGAAGGAACCAAAATTACATGAATGAAGGAAAATGAAGGATTAAAGAAGAAAACATATGCTCAAGAGGTGTGGTAGCACCCTCGCCCAAGCTAAACACCAACCTAAGCCTCATGGTCGATTACTAATAATATTCTCTCTATGCAGAGACCTTATTCCCCTGAGGGATTTACATAATACCCCTGGATATTCCCCTAGGCTCACAACATATTTCTCCCCATACTCTCTCTTCTAACCTATTTCTCCTTCAACGGTTACCCTATACCCATTATTCTTTCCAAGTGGCATAGTTGGTCTCTATCATTTTTAAACTCCAAGTTCATTGTGAAGAGCATGATCATATTATTGAACATCAAAAACTCAAATGATTACTAATTTGTATTTTTTTTCTTGGGTTGTGATTTTCAATCATTTTCATGATCTTTAACTATAATTTGAAATCCAAATCCATGAGCGACTAGCCATATTTAAATCCCTATCCTGAGAGGTTTCTGAACTTATTTGCGATCATCTTTCTAATACCCTCACTTCTTGAGAGAAGCTTGAGATTTTTTTATGAACTAAAACTTTTGTTTATTTTCTTTCAAATCTTTGGAATTCATGAGATACTTTCAATATGATTGAGGCATTAAATTGGCTAGCCTACGTCTATCATTGAGATCTACCTTTAACATCGACAATAGTTAAGACCTTAAATAACCATGAACGACCTTATAGGTTTAAGCCGCATGACAAGCCTACTTATCCCTTCCCTTCCCTCACTCTAAAATATATCTTCACAATTAATCCAAGTCTAAGTGTGGGGTAAATTGGTTTCCATGTGTTTTTCTTTGAAAATTATTACATGTTAAGGGGAAAGTGATCATCATTTTGGGGCATTTGGAAGAGGGAAATGGGCATGAATCATCATCCTCCATTTCATTCCATTTTTTATCATCCTATTCTCTTAAAAAAATTATACATGGAAAAAAATGAAAAAAAAGATATTAGATTAGAAGGATTCATGAATCTAATCAAGAAAAGTGCATGAATCAACATTCATTGTATTCAATTGAAAACTCATTCTCCTCGAGAAAAAAAAAGAACAAAATATACATTAAAAAAACATGCAAACAAAGAAAAGGAGAATAAGAATGTATTCATTCATTCAACTCATTTTCATGACTCATGGCCCAAAAATAAAACAAAGGGAGCTTTGGGATACCAATTGTAAGGGAAATTGAGTGAAGTGTCTATTCATTGATTAGATTGATAAATTATTTATTGTATTTAAATATTCAAATCGTTCTCTTTATGATTGATGTTTTTAAACACTTATACACCAACCTCAAGCCACCGAACAACCTTTTCATTCCCTCACGATTGATTGTATTATCATGTATCACAGTGTGGAGAGATAAAAAATTTCAGAAGCCCATGGTAAATATTTATTTCCCAATCATGAGTATAACTTTATATAAATACATTCTCCTGAGTGAAATACGTCATTGAATTCGAAGTGAGTTGGGTCATGAAATATTTTTGAATGGATATTGAGGGTTGAATTTCATCCGGATAAGATAATTTCATGCCTTGGAATTAAATACACACATAAAGTCGCCCCCCGTGTCCCTCCTCATCCTCGGGATTTTGCTTGCGCCTGTTTCACTGTGCACTGGAGTGGGGTTTCAAAATACCACTTTTTATCATCTCCAGTACCCCGTTTTACAGGATGCTCCAGTCATCTGGGGGGATCTGGACACGTGTTTTTTTACAGGTGGCACCATCCGGTCTGCTTGAGGTGATGGAGGACAATTTTGTCTCAAAACCGAATGGGGCGCGTGCGAAATGATCGGGCTTTATGCCAGGTATTTGTCTGTTCGGGCCTGGTGTGCCGAGTTGTGGAGTAGGGTGAAATCGTCAATGTCGCGACACTCTGGTTGAGGTTGAGGTCCACAGTCAAGGTCCACGGTCGAGGTCGAGGTCCTCGGTCGATCTCGAGGTCGGTGTATGAGAGATTTTGGCGCAATTTACAGAAGAATATGTTTGATTTTCTATAGCAAAATGTTCTAAAGTTTTAGGTCCTATTATTTGGTGGTTTCATTGAGAGCTTCCGAGCAGCTTGAAATAGGACCAATTCCATTGGTGGATGCTGACAAGGATGGAAGCAAGGGTAGCAACTACAGAAACTCGGATGGATCAAATGTGGTAGGTTCAGATGGCAGAGACTTTGTGGTAGTCTGAGTTGCAACAATCTAATGAAGGAAATACCATAGAGATTTGGCAGACTGTTGGCGTCCTTTCACAGAAGCTTCAAGATCAGTTGCAGGTTTCAGTTGATGCATTAACACAGACGTTACAAGAACAAAGGCTATAACAAAACTATCTGTTCGACAGGAATTTCCGATTTCAGGACAACAGATAAAAGGGTGAGTCGAAGACTTTGAAGGTTCACTAGGGAGTTTCAAAGGCGAACGGAGGGGAGTGGAATAAGACTACAGTGGACCGATAGGTGCAAGGAAGTAATTGTCTGCACACAAGATCTATAGATCGCGCAGTAGACCAAGAGTTGTTGGATTGGTGTAGCCTGGTCTTATTTTGGATGTTGTTGGGTCGAATGCCTATGGCTCATACTGAACACCAGACTGCAACTCGGCGGGTTGATCTCTGCAGTGAGCTCGTTAGGGGTTGTAGGGGAAACACGCCCCTGCTTTGGGGGTTCGGGGGCCGAAGGCCTGCGACCCAATTTTCAGGGGGGGCACTGTAGCAACTTTGACTGACAATAGACCAAGTGACACCGACATAGCATTGTAGTAGTGCGGACTTTGGCAAGGCTACTGTAGTAGGGCTGACCGGTGATACCGACAAGGCATTGTAGCAGTGCAGGCTTTGAAGATAGTGGTATTATAGCTCCGCGAACTTTCATCCACCAACCACTGTAGCAACTTGAACTTGGGTGACCCCGGTACTGTAGCGATGTGGACTTCTGACCACCGTTCACTGCAACAGTGCAGACTTTCTATGCGGTTCGTGACACAATTATTCATCTTCTTTATTAATCCATTTCATGTTAGGGTTTCTATGTGAAACTTTGAGATCTTCCTATATTTTGTGCTCCCGAAACTAGCGATATTTTTGAGACATATTTTATGATCTATAAAACTCATTGTTATCTTCAGGTTCCAATCGCTCAGTTGTGTATGGATGGCCAAGTTCAACATTGGATGCTTAATTTACTAAATATGCAGCCGACTCTTGTGTGGGAGGAGTTCAAGGAGAAACTCTTAGGTCGGTTTGGTTCATCCATTGGGAACGATCCTTTGAAGCAACTTAAAGGCATTATGCAGGAAGGAACTGTAGAGGAATACATAAATTTGAGAGAGTTGCATTGCGTATTCCCAGTTTGCTCGATGCTTGGTATATTAGTTTTTTTGGGATTATTACACCCAGAAATTGAAACCATTGTAGCTTCTCGTGAGCCTAGTACTAAAGCTCGACTCATTTAATTAACTCATAGTATGGAGCACTAGTTAGTTGTAAAAGTAATATTTCGTTGATAGGAAAATTGTAGGACAATGTTACCATTATCTTATGGATGTTCTGGTGGTGGAACTGTTAAATTCAACCAATTTATGGTAAATTCGGATAGGGGGCGTTTTGTAGAAAAAAGTTAGGGAGAGAGGAGTTCGAAAACCCCCTCTGATACCATGTAGGTTGAGAAACCCCCTTGCCTCGTTTTTCTCAAGGTGAGGCGGAGGTATTCTTTTATAATGAATGAAAAGAACCACATCGGACCACAAGCCCGATGTGGAATACAGACTCCAACAAGTACAAATGAATGTTTGGAGAATACCAATTTGTTTTTATAAAAAAGCAAACCATCACAGAATCGAATCCCGTATAGAAAGGGTCCTGCTGCTGAACAATAACTATTTTTATAAGTGATGGATCTTGTAGAATTTCTTTCTTAACCGTAACAAGATCCAACCAAAATGGTTCAGAAATTTCTGAACAAAGTAGTAGTGGTTTGGTGGGAACTGAAAATTCCTGTTTAGCTAACTGGGACAAATAATCTGCTGCTTGATTAGTTTTCCCAGGCTTATAAATCACCTCAAAATCAAGGCTCGATAATTTTGTTTGCCAATATTGCTGGTTGATAGAAGGAATCCGTTGAGTTATCATGTGTTTGAGGGCTTTGTGATAAGTATAGACCACAAAATGTTTGCCCAACAAATATTGTTTCCAATGGTTAACGACCAAAACCAAAGCCATAATTTCCTTTTTATAAACCGACATTGAAAGAGTAACCATAGCAAATGACTTATTGAAATATAAAACTAGACGATTAGCTTGCATTAACAACACACCAACCCCCTGAATGGAAGCATCACTCTCAATAATGAAGGATTGTTGAAAATTTGGTAGGGCCAAAATTGGTGTGGAAATTAGACAGGCTTTTAGCTTGTGAAAAGCTGCACCTGCCGCTGCAATCCAGAGGAAACCACCTATTTTGGTTAATTCTGTTAAGGGTTTGGCTATTTTCTCGCAATCCCAGATAAATTTTCAGTAATAAACTGTAAGTCCCAAAAACCCGCATACCCCAGTAACACTGTACAGTTGAGACCATGGCCAGATGTTGTACATGCATTGTCCAATCCTTACTATAAACAGGTATATCATCAAAAAAGCCAACAAAAATTTTATTTACATTGTTCTGAAATTTCTGTTCATTGTAGACTGAAAATTTGTAGACGCGTTCATTAAACCGAAGGGCATTACAAGGTACTCATAATGTCCCTAATGAGTCTTGAAGGCTGTCTTTCACACATCTTTCACCCACATTTGGATTTGATGGAAACCAGACTTCAAATCCAATTAAGTAAAATGGTGTGCCCCATGTATTTCGTATAACAATCCATCAATCATAGGTATCGAAGCCTGTTCGGAACAATGTACTTGTTCAAAGCCTAATAATCGACACATAAACACCAGCCACCATATTTTTTGTAACTAATATAATGGGACTCACAGAGGGACTGTTGCTGAATCTGATTATCCCCTTAGCAAGCACGGTTGCCACCTGATCCTCAATCTAATCCTTATGTTGGTGTGCCAACTTGTATGGGAGGATATTAACTGGAGTAGCTCCATGAACAAGGGTGATCGCATGCTCAATAATCCGGCTTGGAGGAACCCCATGTGGATCTTCAAACATGGAACGAAAGTCTGGAAGCAGTATGTTTAGCTACTGTTTGTCAAACTGTTTATCCAGTATTGAAGAGACAATGTGATTTGTAAGCTTAGATTTCCATAACCAACCATTTGAATAGGTAAGGGATTTTAACTATAACTGTCTTGTGCCAGTTGAGGCATCCATCATACTTTTTGTCCTTTATAATTTAACCAGCTGTCCTTCCCACTTAAATTCCATAGTTTTTTGGTGCTAATTGGTCAAAACGGACCAGGAGGTCTTAAGCCATTGTATACCCAAGACTATATCAGGTCCCCTGATATCAAAAATAAAAGCCTCAACAACAAAAGTGAACTGATCCAAGTTCACCTGGATCAGACTAATTTTTCCTTGTGAGAGGGCTTTCTTGCCATCGCCCAATTTAATTCTGAATGGTGCGGTATGAAATCCTCCACCCCATCCATTTTAGTGGCAGTTTTGGTCACAAAATTATAACTAGCCCCATTGTTGATAAGTATTACAATAGGTACCCCCAAAAAAATTCATCTAATGTTAATGAATCTGCCTTCTGGGCACCAAAACATCTGAATTCCACTAATTCTTGTACTGGAGGATCTGTAAAATCACAAGACCCTAGTTCTTGTTGCACAGTATCCACTGTGTCCCCACTAGTGACTAGATCTTCAATTTCCCAAACCATCAAACACAAATGTTTATCAGTAAAACAGTGCAAGGGAGTGTAAGGCTGGCCGCAACCATAACACAAACCCTTCTCTGGTTTTCCCGCTCCCATCGTCTGAGATTTTGAATCCCCTTCCATTGTTCATCACTGCCAGGTCAGCGACTGTCCTCCCCTTTAAAATTTCTTCCACAACAGACCAGTGTAAAGGATATCTAGGCGAACCCACCCCACCCCTCGTGAAATAGGAGGGTGCACCAACCTCTCACTAGAAGGCAGTACGCCTTCCCCCAACAATTATTTCTTGTTTTTTTAGCCAAATTCAACAAGCGATATTTATTTTTTGGTTCATGACTAGAGATTATGTTCTTGATTTCCCTTCGTAGTCCACCCAAAAAAACTCATAAACGAAGGCTCGGGAAAATCATGAATCCTAAAAGCCACATGTTCGAAATCCTCAATATATTCTTCCATAGTACCAGTCTGAGAAAGAGTTTTAAGGTACCTCAATGGATCTCCTTCGGTCAGTAATCGTATCTCTCCATGAGTGCCAACTTAAATTTTTCCCAGTTCAATTCCAGATTAGATTTTTTTCAAGACAGAAACCAATATAATGTTGATATGCCCATGCATAGTTTCTCCAAGGGAAACTTCATCTGATCAAACTTTTCGGATGAGTCAAAAGTACGTTCCGGTATTGGTTATCCATCTAAAAGGATCGTTGCTAGTAAACCACACCCTTTCCAACCTATTTGAAAAACTCTACAACCCATGTTCCAGTTGTGTCTGTTCGGCGGAGAATTGGCATCGCGGCGGACATCAGAAGGCGCTCTCCCGTGTCCATTGTCAGCGGGAAAAGTGCCATCGACATTGCTCTATTTTCTAGTGTCGGCGGCTTGCTCGTCTTGAAATGCCAAACTTTTAATCC
Organism: Viscum album; assembly: GCA_963277665.1. NCBI lineage: Eukaryota > Viridiplantae > Streptophyta > Magnoliopsida > Santalales > Viscaceae > Viscum > Viscum album. Next base: position 718,162,844 of record OY728143.1, on the reverse strand, counting down.
GATCAACAGTCTGTTCTTCCAAATTATGTAACCGAATCATAGCACGTTCCTCAGCCTATTGTGTCTCCTTGAAAATGAACCGCTAGTTCCCTGCCTGGCCGAGAAAGAGCTTATCAAAATTATTTCACAGGACAGTTAGCTCCTGAGTTCATGATTGATCTATTTCGTCCAATTTCTTCAATACCTCTTGCAACATTGTTTTGAGATAAACTATCATTCCTTACATTCTAGTTTGTATTCAAACAAAACTAATGAAATAACCATGCAGAACAAACTAAAAAGATGAATCAAGAATTGTGTGAACTAAAATACAGCCACCTAAAACCAAAACTCAATGGAAGCACCAAATGGTTAGGTTCCGAGCTAACAAAAATAAGCAGAAGACAAGATTGGCAAAAAAATGATGTTTAATTATTATTCACAGTTTCATTATAGGAGAAAAGGAAAAGAATAATCTCACAGTAAGGGGAATGCAAGGAGAGTCCCCCTCCTTGGTCAACTCCTAAAGAATGGACAACTGGAGCTTGACCACTACTCCAAACCAACTGTTCCCACAGTGTTTCTCTATTTTCAGAGAATACATGATATCCCTTCCAATCCCCAAATTTGGATTTTATAGCATCAAAACAGAACAAACAGAACTAACCAGCACACCCCTTGCCGTGTCTGTTATAAGTATACACAATGGGGGGTTGTGTACTAACACATGTGATACTTGACCAAGATAATTGTGACCTATTTTTGGCATAAGTATTCCTAATTAATTATATCATCAAGAACACTTTCATCGTTCCACATTCACATTTCAATGTGAGTTGAAGTATATTAAGAAGAATAACATCAATTGAATAACATGATGATATTATTTCAATGTTGAATTTTATGATTTTAATCACGGATTTTACATGTTTAAAATTTAAAAGTCATTCTTACATATTGAATCAATCAACTTCCCTTTTCCCTCCTGAAACGTTAATTTACTAACTGCTGTTTACTTTGATTACACGGCATTATTCTTTTTGTTTCTCGTTTTTTCGTTTCTTTAACCTCCATTTATCGACTCTTTGTTTTTCCCACTCAACCTCACCATAAAAACGATCTCATTTTTCATTCTTTTATTAAACTACAACTTAGGAATGTGTAAGATTTTATTAAACACCCACATTCTCTTTGGTTTGGCCCTTCACTGATTTAATACCCAATATTTAGTGTAGGTTGATAAATTGGTATTTTAAAAGCATTTGATAAAGATACTGATCAAAATTTGGTATCATTGTTGTGGAAGCTTTGGAATATTCATTAGTTTTTTGTATTTCCTTCAGTGATCTATAAAATTTTGATATGTTTGTGAATTTCATTCAATCTAAAAACTATTACTACATTTTGAATTTTCAGAAACTTTCATGATAAATGTAATATTTTGGGGTTTAGAATCAATAAGTTGAATAATTTTACACATATTGTGCCTATTATTGGTACAAAGATTTGTAGTGTGTTAATAACTAGCAATGGAACCACTGTTAATATGAATAAAACCAAAATTATATTAATCTTAAAAATGCAAATCATTTTTCTCAGAAACAATTAATGATAATGTTCAATAATTATTTTGATCAAACCTTGTAAAAAGTAAATAGAATTGCTCAAGATCAGGAAGCTATCTTTCAAAGGGTAAAACATCAACTTTGGGAGCTTGGTGAAAATTTGAAAGAACAAGAAGAATTGAATGAACAAGAAAAGTTGGAAAAATAAAGAGAACTTGATAAAGCTTTTGAAAAAAATAAAATTGGGAAATGTATCGATAAAAGTGAAAAGGAGGTGAAATATGAAGTTTTTTTATTTATTCCATTTATAATTAAAAGTGATTTGTTAGGCAGTCGACGAAAGGTGGCTGCAATCTTCGACGGGCGTGGGCTGCCCACCCCCACCAATCCCTCCCACCTACCATGTTGAACTACCTATAAAAGAGTAGTGTAGCCCCCTGGAAATAGTTGGACAGATATAGGGAAATCATCGGAAGATTCAATCAAATATCTGGTTTTCTTTCTGTTCATCTTTCTATGCTGTTTAAACTTTACTTGTTTCAATTTTGTTTTTCACAACATGTTTTCAGCACAAATGCTCAATAAGGGAGAAATGCATGTTTTTTATTTTAATCCTTATTCTCACCACCTGGTTGGATGGTTTTAATTATTATTTTTTTAATCTTAATATTTATTTATTTACCGCTAGATTGGACAATTTATGTGTTTTATTTAATTACCGCCATAAAGGTCGGGTTTCCACCTGTTCAGACGGTTTTAATTTATTTATTTTACACCGTCTGATTGGACGGTATAATTAATAAATCAGTGCATTCAAAAAGTTTGAAACGAGTAATGCAATATATTTATTTATTTATTTTAAACCCCCACATTAAATAATTATTAACTGATTAAGGTGGGTTATATATATAAAATATTAAATGACAATATTAACATGATTTTAATGGTTTGATACCATTTTATTTTCTTTAACCCAAATGTTAATTATTATTGTATTCTTATTTTGAATAATAATAGATTTTCTCTCTCTCCTAGTTATCATCATGTCAAATATCAAGAAATTTTAATTCACCACTCTTGATATTTCTGAAAGTAATTACATGCCATCGATAATAGATGTTGAAATGTATCTCGAATAGATGGCTCTCACGGAAACAATTAAAGAAAATAATTCTCAAACCCTCCAAAAAAATCAAAGGCGATGATCTTCCTCATTAGACATCTCAATGAGGGATTGAAATGTGAATACCTCATAGAAAAAGATCCAAGTAAGCTTTGTAAGAGTTTGAAAGAGAGGTGTGATCATCAAAAAGGAGCTTGTTCTTCTTATGACCCGGGATGAATGGAATAGTTTACGCTTACAAGACAATAAAAGGGTTAGTGATTATAATTCCACCATGTATAGAATTGTATCACAATTAAAGTAATGTAGTATTGGTACTACTGATGTCGATATGCTTGGAAAGACATATGATATTTCATGCATCTCACATCACCCTGCAACATCAATATCACTTATGAGGGTATATAAAATATTTTGATCTTATGTCACCATTACTTATAGAAAAGAAGAACAATGAGGTTTTGATTAAAAATCATCCGTCTTGTCCTACTGGTTCTACAATATCATTTCCTGAAGAAAATGCTATATTTAATGAAAAATAATCACAGAAGACGTTGGGTACATGATTCTCATGGTGGGTGTGGTTTTGGAAGCAGCTGCGACTGAGGGCGTGATTGTAACCATGGACATACTCAAAATGTATATCAGAATAAAAGAAATATCAGCTCAAACACTCCAAGGAATCCTGAAGATTTCTGCTATAGGTGTGGTTCTAAGGGATATTGTTCTCAAGTTTTACGAACCTCATAGCATCTTTGTAAACTCTATAAAGAATCTATTGAAAAAATAAGAATGAATCTCACTTTGTTGAGACATCCTATAAAGGGAAATAAGAGGAATTGAATTTTACTAAGAATCATGAGCCATCAAATGATGATTTCACTTACCTCAAAGCGTGTGATTTTACTTTTGATTTTGATAAGATGATAGCTGGAAATAATTCAGACAAATTATAGTAGTTACGAAATGTGATATGTTATTTTGTTCTGTATTCTTATATATATATATATATATATATATATATATATATATATATATATTTGATGTTGTAATTTCACAAGGTGTCTCTTATAATATTATTATCGTTACTTTGAAGCATTGAAATAAAATGTGTAAACGGGACAAATATTTGCATACCAGATAGTGGAACAACACGCACAATTTTTGAGAATAAAAAATATTTTTCTGAACTTAAACCAATAAGACCAATTTTGAATACTATAACAGGTCCTGCAGATCTGATAGAAGAAATTGGTAAAACAAGTTTTTTTTACCTAATGAGACACAATTTTTCATAAGAGATGCATTGTTTTCCCCAAAGTCTAAAAGAAATTTGTTAAGTTTCAATGATATATACCAGCATGGGTATGATACTCAAACTATATCTGAGGGAAATGAAAAATACATGTGCATTACTATTAATTAATCTGATAAGAGTCATGCACTAGAAAAACTACCAAAATTATCATTTGGATTGCATTATACATATATAAGGGCAATCAAAACACATATGGTAGTAAAGAATGAACAAAAAATTGTTAATTTGTGGCATGACCAATTAGGTCATCCTAGTTAAGGAATTAAGTGAAAAATAATTGTAAGTTCTCATGAACATTCAATAAAGGTCCAGAAGATCATTCCACTAAGAAAAAATCCATGTGAGGCTTGTTCTCTTGGAAAGCTAGCTGTGAGACCATCTTCAGCTAAAATTAAGGCTGAAATGCCTTCCTTTCTTGAACAAATTCAAGGGGATATATGTGGACCATTTAAAAAAAATTTGTATTAATTGATTCATCTAGCAGATGGTAGAAAATGTGTTTTCTCTCAACAAGTAATGTCTCATTTTTATGATTTCTTGGTCACATAATTAAATTGAGAGCATAATTACCTGATTATGTCATAAAGAAAGAAAGGATTGATAATGATGGAGAATTTAGATCTCAATATTTCAATGATTATTTTATAGAAATGAGGATTATTGTGGAACATCCAGTAGCTCGTGTTCATACACAAAATGATTTATCCGAATCACTGATAAAAACCCTACAACTTATTACTAGACCATTAATAATGGTAACAAATTTTCGAAGCTCCATATGGGGTCATGCAATATCGCATGCCTCAAAATTAATACTCATCAAACAAAGTGCATATCATAAGCACTCTGTACTCCAACTGATATTTGGCTAAGAGCCTGACATATCCCACTTAAGAATCTTTGGTTGTGTAGTATATGTACCAATTTCACCCCCAAAACGTACAAATATGGGACCTCAAAGGAGGTTGAGAATATATGTAGGATATGAATCCTCATCCATCATTAGATATCTTGAACCGAAAACTGATGATGTATTTACAACATGATTTTTTGATTGTCACTTCAATGAAGAAGTATTCCCGGCATTAGGGGGGACAAAGGGAGGAGATTTATTGGAATGTGTAGACATTATCTTTTCATGATCCTTCCACCCAGTAGTGTGAGATGTAAGTGAAAAAGATTTTACATTTTCTAGAACTAGAAAATCAATTGCCCAATGCATTTATTGATTTAAAGGGCATGACTAAATCACACATACCAGCTGTAAATGCACAAGCTAGAATTGATGTCCCGAAGACACAATTACATAATGATGTTACATTAATCTCAAAAATATTCCTGAAGCGTGGGAGACCAATTGTCTCTTAGGATAGAAATTCTCATAAAATAAAAGGAATGATTATAATTGAAAACTCCATTATGGAGGCGCGTGTTCTTGAAGAAACACATAATTTAAGTGTTTTTAAAGAAACACATGATAAGAATCATAGAGAATTAACAAGATATAAAAAACCATGAAGGTTTTGAAAATAATGAAATTTCTCTTAATTATTCCACTACAGGTGATATATGGAATCGATGTAATGTGGAAAATATTGATGAAATATTTTCATATTCTATGTCACATGATATAGAAAATTAATACCTTCAACTAAGGTCTGTTATGGAATGTCAAAAACGACCCGATTGGAATAAATGGAAAGACATAGTGCAAGTTGAATTAAATTCACTTAATAAGTGAAGGGTTTTTGGAAATATCATGCTCACACTAGAAGCTATGAATCCTATTGGATATAAATGGGTTTTTTGCATAAGCGTAATGAGAAAAATGAGATTGTAAGATAAAAATATCACCTTGTCACACAAGGTTTTTCTCAGAGACCCAAGATTGATTATGAGGAGACATATTCTCCGACAATAGATACTATTACATTTCGATATCTAATTAGCCTTACAATAGCTGAGAAGGCTAATATGTGTCTTATGGATGTTGTTACAAATTATTTATATGAGTCACTTGATAGTAATATATATATATATATATGAGAATCCCGGAATGATTAAAAATACCTGAAGTATTGAAATCAAAACCAAAAAATCTATATTCAATTAAATTGAAGAAATCTTTGTATGGATTAAAACAATCTAGGTGTATGTAGTATAATCATCTGAGTGAATATTTTTTAAATAAAGGGTATGTAAATAACCCCATATTCCCATGTGTTTTTATTAAGCAAACAAAATCTATATATCCAATCATTGTTTTTTATGTTGATGATTTAAATATCACCGGAACTCTAGAAGAGATCAATGAATCAATGAAACAAATTAAACGATGATTTTGAAATGAAAGACCTAGGAGAAACCAAGTATTGTCTTGGATTACAAATTGACCATATGCCAAGCACTACTAGAAATTTAGGATATAGACATGGTTTAAAACCATGGCTATAGGTCAAAAACCTATGTCTATAGATAATAGCCCCGATTTGGTGAATTGTGGCTCCTATTGGTGTGACAATAGGGCCACGACTATAACCACAGTTTCCACCACGGCTATAGGTATCCTGCCACGATGGAAACCGTGGCTATAACTTCTGCCTCACCGACCTATAGCCACAGTTTCAAACCATGGCTATAGGTCTCCTGCTATGGTGGAAACCATGGAAGTATGTCTACTATCACAGTTTACAACTGTGGCTATAGCTTCCAGATTCTAGAAAAAAAAACGCATGGTTTACTACCATGATTTACAACTGTGGCTACATCCTGCAATTTCTAGAAATAACTGGCAGGTTTTCACCCTTCTAAAACACATATAGAACGCCAAACACCATGTGCCCAACTCCAATTTATAGCGCTAAACATAAAATAAAGACACAACACCCGATCCTACCAACTTGATCAGCACATCAGCAACATGAACCAGAGATAGTAGTGGAATTTATGAGTAGCAACAACATCTGAAATCCTCTAGGGAAGGCCAAGACACCACAAAACAAACCAATCCACTCCACCTCGAGCTCAAAAACCGGCGAAAAACAAAAACCCAGCCTGTTTCCAGCTCCCAATTGGTAGAACACATGAGCACATGGAAGCATTACTGCCCAGATTGATAAAAGCAACATCGATCTCATGGTTTACATCAAACATAGACCAATATAGCCTCCTATTGTGAATAGAAAGAACTGAAGAACTCGAGCAAAATGCTTCTCCGAACCAGTCAATCTGGAAAAATAAGAAGCATATAAAAACCCCTTCTTGGACATACATGGACAACCCTCTCCTCCATGAGTCTTTTAGATATAGAATAATGGACATCTTTCAATCCAGGTAATTGGGCTTCGACATCGGCCCAAAAAATATTTTTATCCCAGCACAACAACTATCTAGCAGGACCAACATGTATTTCCAACCTATACTATCATGTTCTAAATGCCTCTCCAAATAATATGAAGTAAAATATTATACAAATTTGACTGATTAAAATTAGCATGTCCATAGGTGTAATTGCACCCAACTGAAAAAAAACTATTCCAACAGATGTACCAACAGTAAATGGAATCATTAAAAACAATCAAATGAAACACTATTTGTATACTATAGACAATCATATATGTAAATTGTTTACCATGATACAGTGAGGGATCACTATTTTCAGTTGTGAGTGGGATCTATATTTTCATACCATGTGTATTTTCTTAATGGATAAATGATTTATTGAATTGTATACCTATGTTTAAAATGAAAGGGAAATTTCATAAATGATTTTATTATTTAATTTGTCTTGATTACATATTAATGAATTATTTCATTGTGAAAATTTAATGGATATACTTTGTTAGATATTCTTTACTGAATTATATTCCAAAGTGGATTTTTATTCTATTTTATGTATTCTATGACTAAATTGTATACATATTTTTGATGAGTGAATAGGGTGATGAAAGATGATAAATAATAATGACTTTCTGGGTATAATTTGTCTTGAGATTTAGGAAATTTCTTTTGAAATGTTATTTCCATGGTTAGGATCTCATTGATTGAATGTTTTAAAAAACTAGATAATTATAATGGATTGAATGAGGATCTATATCTGAAAACTATGAATGAGTAAAAAACAGCGGAAACAAGGTAAATTGTACAAAGATGATTTAAAATTGGATAGAAGTAGTTCAAACACTTATGATCATCCACTCTCAGACTCCTTTATCCCTTGCAAGTAAAATCACCTTTTTTGTGAAGTGATTTTACCATGATTTTCTGAAATCAAATCTCAAATTACTATCAAAATAAATAAAAATTAGAGGAAAAAATAAAAAGAAAATGATAGATTCCTATTTCCATATGAATCCAAATACTCCCAAAAAATTCATATAGAGGGGGAAGAATAAAGGAGGAGGGAGCATGATGGGAAGTTCCTTAATTCACTAAAATCTTATCAAAGGATTTAGTGGATAAAATAGAATATTAAACCCCCATGTGATGATGGTAGGGAGCTGTCCATGAGTTTTATCATGAAGATCCAAGCCAAAACACTCATTGATATGATACTTATTTCTATTTTTTGGTGTTTTAAATAAATGGAAGTGAAAAAATAGGGGGATTTATGAGTTTAGTGATATACATAAAGGAATAACATGCAAACGCAGACAAAATAATATTAGGAATAAAGTGATACTCTTAATATTAGTACTAATGAGTTCCTTCACAGCCCCATTTATTAGTTTAATTATCTCTCAATACTCACACCCCAATATATTCTTGAAAATCCCTCTCTATAATATTGATGTGTGAATTCCCAGTTTAACTAAGAATCTTTGAGTTCACTAATTATCCACCTCCCTCATATGAAATAAATAGAATACTCATCAATTGAGAGAGTACTCCATGAACTCCCCTAGAAATATAATGCTCACCCTTGCCCATCTAATCCCCTGATCCCACCATACATCAATGAACTAAATTAAGGGAAATTGATTCTTCTGAGGGGGAAGGAAATATATGCCAAATAAGGATGAGAAGAATTATCACCAACTTATTATCCATGCAACTTTTTGAATCCCTAAAGTTTAAACTCAAAATTAAAACGTGAATGAATAAGGAGTCAACTGAATATAAAGGCACCTCTCTATGAGAAAACCTTGGGTTAACACTCTATGATCATGGAGGTGAAGGTCACAATTACAAAATAGAAAAGAGATTTGAAGGAAACATAAAAAGAAGAATAGAATGAATGCTATATTATAGAAATTGGAATATAAAAAAAACTTAGACTCATCAAATCTATAGCCAAATCCCATGGTTCCACCTACTTTACAATGGAATTGGGAAATGATTAAAAATGAATCATAGGATATTGTTCTTTATACCCATGAATTTCAATGCCTACGGTACTCCAAGGTTTATCCCTCAATCTGCTTCCATGTGGATTATCTGAGGGGTGTGATTTCTCCATGTATGAACACTCGCAAATCTTCCATACTATGTGAAATTAATTAACCATCATCTATGACCTCTTACATCCATTGTTCGTTTGATGGATGTTGTGCAGAAGTTCATCGGTTATTTCTCAAGTTGGGTAAACCAGAGTAATTTTGATTCTAGGGTGAGTGCTAATGTTTTTATATTAATCTAGTTTAATCTCATGCAGGCATCGTACCACTTGAAGTTTATATCATGAGGAAGCTGAAGATCAGTCACATAGGGTGCCTTGGCATGCAAAATCACTTGGTTTTAATCTTATGTGAGCACACTCATATGTGAGCACACTCATATGTGAGCAGATGGGTGGCCTAGTTCATCTCGGAGAGCATAAGATTTAATCTGACATGATCTCGTAGTTAGTTTAATCATATATGGGAACTGGGCAACATGTTTATTCTTACATGATCTTCCTCTATCTCATTTAATCCTATAAATCTAATATTATTGAAAGAAATTTCATATATTGCTGTAAATATTTTATTAATAGTTTTTGAAGTAAATGAATGAACTATAAAGACCAGGTGCATACCATAGGGGTTCCATCCAGTCAAGAAAACTAAACTCATGAATTTTACAACTCCATTATTGTTACATGATGTTCCAATAATGACATGCAGCTAGTAAGAATTAAAAGATACCATAAAACTAATTAGTATGGTTAGATCTATGAAAAATATATAAGAAAATATGATTATAAATAACAATACAACCTGGATCCACCGGTGGTTTCTTGAGGTATAGTAGCCAGGGGCATTTTTTGAGCCACATACTAAGGATGATTGAGGAAGCAGATAATGACAGATAGAAGCTATGAAGAATGATGAGGAAGTAAGGTCATCTATTTGCAGCCTAAATCCAGAAAGTGCCCCAGGCACCAACAATTTCCCAGGGTCCTTCGTAGATGCTTGGCCCATAGTTAAGATCACCGTTTGTGAAGTCATTCATGATTATTTCAAATGCGGGATTCTCAACAGGGCCACATGCGCCCCCAGAGTGGTTCTAATACGGAAATGCAAATATCCAACTTCCCTTTCTAAGTACAGGTTGATTTGTCTTTTCAATTTCACTTATAATATTTTGGCATGCATTATCAACAAAAGGCTAATATGTCTGATTCCCAAGCTAGTGTTAGAGGAACAACATGACTTTCTGTATGGTAGGAACATCCAGGGGCAATCAGGATAGCTAAAGATATGGTGGACAACGTCAATAGAAAAACAACAGGTTCAAACATCATGATCAAGGTAGATATGGACAAGGTGTATGATCGTCTTGGGTGGAGCTTTATTGTGAGGGTCTTGAGGATATTCGGTTTTTGGGAATGGGCTATTGACACCATGTTCAGATGCATGGCCTCTCCTTGGATATCCATTTCTTTGAAGGGGAAAAGCTTTGGGTTTTTCAAATCCATTAGAGGGCTCAAGAAAGGTGATCCAATGTCCCAAAGCTTATTTATTATTGCTCAGGATGCCCTCTCAAGGAACACCAGCTTTGCTATGGAGGAGGGAAAGATTAAATCCTTCAAAAGCAGGAGCAGAAACAGTCCAGTCCAGTGCATTTTTCAGTATGAGATCATCGTTGGAAGTAGAGGCTCGAGCACCGGCAACTAGCCTGCATCTGTGCAGACTGTATAACATCAGCATCTTAGTGGTGGAATCATATTCCATTTTCCTTGTGGGGCTCTTATGTGATAAAGTGGAGTGCTCGTGGAAGTTATCTTATCTGATTTGAAAATCAAAGAGTTGCATCAACGAGAGTATTAACGTCCAACATGCCTACAAAGAGGGAAACTTTACAGACAACTAGGAAAGCAGAGGTGATCCTACCACCGAGATTTCTATTCTTTTCTACACAGGGTCCTTGCCAAATTTGTTGGAGTTCAGCCCGTACGTGGGTGTTTCCATTTTTTAAGATATGATATATCTTTTAGATTTGAAGATCTATTTTTTGGAAATTCAGGATCTTTCCAGTGTGTATCTACCAGCATGAGATTCAGGTGATATCTCATGATATCTTTTTTTGAGATATTTTCAGATTTCCTTTTTTAGTCAAGATATGTGGCATATGGGAGCCTATAAAAAGGGAAGTGGCTGATGGCGAATAGAAAGAGAGAGCTGCTCAAGATGTAGTCCATCGAGATCAAAAGGAAAGGGGCCACCGCGTTTGCGGTAGTCCATGTGGGTTGTCATCAATGACGAACGTGACATCGACGGTGGATCTACGATGTGACGGGATACCGTGTGTGTGTGTGCGGCTCTCCTCGCAATCATCGGCGCAGTGCAGTTCAGATTTTACCCAACGGTTTTAAGATCTGCAACCTTCAGAAATACTCTGATCTGATCGGCTTTGATCTGCGATCTATTTGGATTTCTTTTTCAGGTTGCGTTCTTCGTTTCAGGCTGGCTTCAGACTGCATCTGCTTTCCAACTTTGATCCACTTTTTCTAAGTATTACTTTTGAGATCCCTTTCATTTTTGGGGAGTCTCTACCGTGTACTTATCTATTTTTAGTGAATTCCTCTTTCTGGACTAAGTCTCGTGGTTTTTCCCTTTTGAGTTTTCCACGTTAAAAAATCATGTGTGCTGATTTATTTATTCTGCTATATATCTCTTCCATATTTCATCGGGTTTCTCACAAGTTGTTTCGCAAGCGATTTTTATCCCAAAGTCAGGATTCTCCCCCAACAAGTGGTATCAGAGGTGATGGTTCGGGCTTGCAATTTGTGGTGAGAATGTTGGATGTTTTCGACAAGATAGATGACGAGTTCGTGAGGCAGAATATGCTTTGAAAAGCAGGTTGAGAAAGATGTTCCAGATTGTGTGGAGATTGCAATTATGGGGGAGCCAGATATTGTTAATTCTGGTATTGGTGGTGCAGATTCAAACGAACCTCTGGTGCATGTCGAACATTCTTCAAAATCAGCTTACTTCCAGTACTAGTCTCTAAACAAACAGTCATGATACCTACGACATCAACATGACCATCATTACCCATCTTCAAAATCCCAAAATTACCTGGGTTGTAAGATGTAAAGAACTCCTTCTTTGATGTCAGGTGAAAACAGGCACCACTGTCAACAACCCAGCTAGAATGATCAGAAGCAATATTAATTGAGTCATAAACAATAACAAGATCACCCCCTGTAGCGACAGCGACATGATCATCCTCATCGACATTCTTCTTTGGCTGATTTTCCTTCATTTTGTTTTCTCTTTTCAGCTGATAACAAAACTTCTTAACATGCCCCTTCTTACCACAATGATGACATTCAAAATCTCTCTGCTTTGATCTGGATTTGCTTCTGCTTTTACTCTTTCTTCGACTACTGTGTCCCTGATTCTTTTCCTGGCTTCTCCCCCTGTTCTCTGTGACTAAAAGCTCTGAAGATTTATCTTGGGTACGTCTCCTGATTTCTTCATTCAAAATAGCAGACTTAACAAAACTGAATGTCACAACACCATTAGGAGCAGAACCGGTTAGAGTAACACGTAAATTCTCCCAAGAATCAGGTAACGTGTTAAGCAATAAAAGTGCTAAAACCTCATATTCAAAATTGATACCCATGCCAGAAAATTGATCAAAACATCCCTAATATTCACTTAAATAATCAGAAATAGATGTACCTTCTCTGTATCTCAAATTCATCATTTGTTTGAGAAGAAACAATTTATTGTTTCCTGTCTTGGAAGCATAGGTAGTCTCAAGCTTCTCCCACAAAGTTTTGGCGTGAGAGATGTTGACAATGTGGTTCATCAAGTTGTCTTCGACCCATTGGCGAATGAATCCACAAACCATCTCATGCTCGAACGCCCATTCTTCATCTGACATCCTTTCTGGCTTCTAGGTACTAAACACTGGAAGATGCATTCGCTTGAAAAAAAGCAGATCCTTCATTTTAAGTCACCACATATGATAATTGGCACCATTCAATAAAATCATCTGAGTATAATTGGCTTCCATAATGAATATGAAATAAAAACCAAACCCTCTGATACCAGATGTTGGGAAAGATGGCAAGCGATGAACGCGTAAACAACAAAAAACATGAACGCACATCGGAGAAATCTTTCCCTCAAACAGCGGATGCGTAGCGACAAAAATAGGTGTTTCCGCGTAAAAATTTCTGGTGTCAATTTTATTTTCTGCACCTATGGAGATTTAATTCTCAATATTAATGCATGGAATAACAGTTGTTGACCACATGTGGGTGTTTCCAGATTTGAGATAAGATATGTTTTTTGGATATGACATATCTTTTAGATTTGGCTGCATGTGTATCTGCTAGGATGTGATACAAGAGATCTTGTGATATCTTTTTTCCTTGAGAAATATTTTCATATTTCCATTTCAATCAAGATATGCGGCATATGAGAGCCTATAAAAGGGGAAGAAACTGGTGGAGAAAAGAGTGAGAGAGTTGCTAAAGATGTAGTCCACCGAGAATAAGAGGAAAGGGTCTGCTGCGTTTGCGGTAGTCCCTGTGGGTCATCATCCATGACAAACATGACATCGACGGTGGCTCTACGTTGTGACAGGATACCTTTTAGGGGTGTGAAGCTCTCCTCGTAATCTTCGGCACAGTGCAGTTCAGATTTTACCCAGCGGTTTTAAGTTCTGCAACCTTCGGAACTACTCTGATTTGATCGGCTTTCATCTGCGGTGGTTTTTGATCCAATCCTGGTGCTTTTTCATCTGCACCTTTTGTTCGGGCATCAATCTCCTACTTTCACGGTCAGCTCTATTTGGGTTTCTTTTACAGGCTGCGTTCTTTGTTTTAGGCTGGCTTCAGACTGCATCTGCTTTCCGACTATGATTCACTATTTTATTCTTGAGTATTACTTTTGAGATCCCTTTTATTTTTGGGGGAGTCTCTACCGTGTACTTATCTATTTCAGTGGATCCTTTTTCTGGACTAGGTCCCGTGGTTTTTCCCTTTTTTTGGGTTTTCCACGTTAAAAAATCTTGCGTGCTGATTTATTTATTTTTCTCATATTGCTTCTATATTTCGATGGGTTTCTCACGACATTTTTGGCAAGCAATTTTCTGTCCAGAATCAAGATTCTCCCCAACAAAATTAATGTGCTTTAATTGTTAAGAATGATGCCCTCGGCCTTCATCACTACTGGCCCTCATAGGCTAGATCCCTATACTTGTTACCTTGGGCGCTCTCTTGCGCTTTCCATATTGCAATAAAAAAGTAATTTTGAGGGATAATAAATTATTTTTTGTCTTAAAAAAATACATTTCATGCTAGAATATGAACTTATAAGTTTTCTTCATGATATAGAACTTAAATTTAACAATGAGTTGTATTTAAGTCATTCTAATGTATATACATGAACAATGTTTATTAATAACACTACTAAAAAAATGGGTAGGAGAAGTGCCACCTTTTATCAGCGCTAAGCAAAAAGTGTTGATAAAGTTAACTCTTTATCAGTTCTAATTAAAAGCACTGATAAAGGGTCACTTTATCAGCTTTTAGCGCTGATAAAGGGTCACTTTATCAGCGTTTTTGTAGCACTGATAAAGGTAATATTTATCAGCGCTAGAAAAGCTCTGATAAAGTAACACTTTATCAGCGCTAAAAAATTAGCCCTGATAAAGGGTGATCTTTATCAGCGTTTTTCTAGTGTTGGAAAAGAGCACCTTTTATCAGTGCTACAAAAGAACTGATAAATGCACCTTTTATCAGCACTAAAATTTAATGCTGATAAAGGGATCCCTTATTAGTGCTTTTTTAGCACTGATAAAACCATAGTCTCATTTTATAAAATAGGGTGCACAGTGCCCTCTGTTTATCATGCCCTTAAACTCTCACAGGACTGTACCCCTATGACAACTCCCCCCCGATCTTCTCTTCGTCTCCGCTGCCACTCTGCCACTGCTGCCACTCTGTTTTCGATTCCCTACTCCACCGTCGCTAGCCCTACTCCGTCGTCGCTACCCTACTCCACTGCCGCTAGCCCTACTCCTTATCCTCCCCCTCTAACCCCTTCCACAGATCCTCCTCCCCGCGAACCCTACTTCTCCTTCTCCCTGCTGGACCCTACTCCCCGCGAACCCTACTTCAAGTGTTTGAGATTCCTTTCGACAAGGTTAGATTCTAGGCTTCCTATCTTTGATCTTTGGTGATTTCTCCACTCATCCTCATCCGTTTCCTTTTATTATTATGCTAATATTTATTATGGTGTAGTTTTATTTAGTCAGATGGTCATGTTTTAGTTGATAAAATTTTGGGATGTGGTGAGTTTGGTTTGAGAGTCTAGGCATGATTATGTCATGAGTTATTGACCTCATCCCTTTATTAACCAATACCCTCTTTCAATTGATACTAAAATATTCAGTGGAATTATTTTCAATGGAATTATTTATCTCTCTTTAACTTCAAATTCCTGTGAAAATATGAATTTTATTGAGTTGGTTAGTGTGTTTGTCCAAATTTAATGATTCATAAGAAAAAAAAGGAAGCATATTTTTATCTTACATAAATGGATGTGAATTTTTCTAATCTAAAGGTCATGTGTTTAAAAATGTATCTACTATATTAGTTTTCTCATCAAAATTGTATCATTATTTTCATTTTATTTGAGTTTGGTCACTAGTTTTGGGTTGTTTAATGTGATTATTTTATTATGAATGAGGTGGGTGGTAGGGGTGGTTAAAAGGATGTTTAATGTTTTGCTGCATGGGTGGTGGGTGCTAGAACTATTGTTAAGGGGGCTGAAAAGTGTGTTGATTTTGATGGGGGGAGTCAATCCTGGTTTTGTTGAGTTCAAAATCTTTATTGCAAATGGTTAAGCTCTATTAATCTTTATTTTTATAAGTGGTTCTCTTCTACTGTATTTTGAAGTCTTGTTTTGTGTATTTGAATCATAAATAATAATATTTAAGATTCAAATAGGATGAAGATAAATAAAGATTGGATGAATGCTAATCGTTTAAGAATAGAGTATGAGAATGGAGTGAAAGAGTTCATCAAGTTTACAATGGATCACACAAAGGATCCTTCTCAAATCTTTTTTTCATGTTTATGTTGTTGTTATTCTAGAATAATTACTCCAAAGGAGTTGGAAGAACATTTGATATGTCACAGAATAGATCAGAGTTATAAATGTTGGAATAAACATGAAGAAAATGTGAATGTAGCTATTGGCTGGGATAAAACTGCGTTTTATGGATCATCAATGATTAGAAATATGGATAATGAAGAAGACCGTATGGAGGATGTGATTACAGATGTCAATGATGATGAAGATTGTATTTAGGAAATGACAAGGATAGTTGAAGATAAACTCCGTGATTGTCCAAAATTGTTTGAGAAGTTAAAGAGTTGTGCAAAGACGCCATTGTATGCTGGTTGCACTAAATATATAGCATTGACAGCTGTACCGAAGTTGTATAAATTGAAAGCAGGCAACAGATGAAGTGATGTCAGTTTTACGGAACTACTTGCTCTCTAGAATGACATGCTCCAGGAAGATAATGAGTTCCCAAGCCGTACATATGAAGTTTAACGAATGCTACGCTCAATGAGTATGATTTTTGAAAGAATACATGCCTTCCCGAAAGACTGTATATTATTTCGCAAGGAGAAAAAATCACTTACAGAATGCTCAAAGTGTGGTGCTTTCCGATACAAGAAATATGAATCTAGTCCTACAAAAGTTGTATGGTACTTTCCAATCATTCCAAGGTTTAGGTGTCTATATAGAAGTGAAGAAACTTCAAGACAATTGTCGTGGCATGTAGAGAAAAGAAATAAAGATGAGAAATTATGTCACCCGTACAACTATCCTCAATGAAAGAGAATTGATCATGAGTATCCTGAATTTAGAAATGAGCCGAGAAACCTTTGTCTTGCGTTATCTAAAGATGGAGTGAATCCTTTTGGTTTTCAAACCAGCACTCAAAGTATATGGCCTGTTCTGTTGGTAAATTATAACTTGCCACCCTGGTTATGCATGAAACAGAAATTCATTATGATATCTATGCTTATACCTAGACCAAAAAAACCAGGTAATGATATTGATGTTTATTTGGATCCTTTGATCGAGGATTCGATGTTATTGTGGGATTCATGTGTTATGTTGTATGATGATTATAAAAGTGAATACTTCATGTTGAGAGCGATGTCGTATGGGATGATAAATGATTTCCCTACTTATGGAAATTTTTCAGGCTATAACATTAAAAGAACTCAAGGGTGTCCCGTGTGTGAAGAAGATACATAATCAATTAGGTTGAAACATTCATTGAAATATGTATTTCTAGGACATCGTAGATTTCTACCTCGTCGGCATAAGTACCGATCTTGGACGACATCATTCAATGGAGGTTCAGAACAACACACAACACCGTCTCCACTAATAGGTGATCAGTTGTTTGAGAAAGTAAAAGACGTGAACACTGTTTTTGGTATACCATTTTCGAAAAAACTTACGAAAATCAGTTGGAAAAAGAGATCAGTTTTTTTTGAATTACCATACTGGAATTGTCTGTAAGTTAGACATTTTCTTGATGTGATGCATGTGGAAAAAAATGTATGTGACAGTGTTATCGGAATGTTGCAAAATGACCCTGAAAAAACAAAGGATGGAATTAAAGCAAGGTCAGACATAGTTGAAATGGGAATACGAGAAGAGTTGGCTTCCGTGAAGGGTGAAAATCTAATGTTTCTTCCTCCAGCTGCTTACACTCTTTCGAGGGATGAGAGATATCAGTTTTGCAACTTCTTCAATGATGTAAATGTTCCATAGGGGTATTCATCAAATATCAAGAACATTGTGTTAATGAATTATTTGAAGTTAAAAGGTATGAAATCACATGACTGCCATGTTTTAATGTAAGATTTAATTCCCATAGCTTTACGTTGCATTTTTTCCAAGAATTTTCATCATACGTTAACCAAAATGTTTTTCTTTTTCAAATCTATATGCAACAAAGTTTTAGACCCAGCAAAATTGCCAGCTATGGAAAGAGAAATTGTCCTCAAATTATGTGAATTAGAAATGTTCTTATCGCTATCATTTTTTAATATGATGGTTCATTTGATGGTTCAATTGGTGAGAGATATTTGACTTTGTGGTTGTGTGCTCTATAGATGGATGCACCCTATTGAACAATATATGAAGATTTTGAAAGGGTATGTCAAAAATCGAAGTCGGCCAGAGGGTTTTATTGTGGAGTGATATATTGTTAAGGAAGCCATTGAATTCTATGTAGAATACTTATCTGATGTAGAAAGCATTGGTCTCCTGAAATCTCATCACACTGGACGCATTGAGGGTGATGGAATTTCATGAAGAGATGTTGTGACAATAAATATTATAGATCGGGAGAAGGCCCACCTTTATGTTTTGCATAACAGTTGGGAGGTTTCTCTATATATTGAAACCCACAAAGAAATTCTTAGCCAGTTGAATCCATCAAGGGATGAAAAATGGATATCAAATAGACATAATCACCAGTTTATAGGATGGTTTTGGGACCATATTTTTAAGGAGATAGCTGAAAATCCAAATTCAATTTCAGAACGACTTCGATGGCTAGCTGTCAGACCAAGTGTGTATGTATTATCTTACAATGGTTATATAATTAATGGTTATACATTCTATACAGATGAACATGATGAAGATAGTACCATGAAAAATAGTGGAGTTACACTTATGGCTAAAGCGATGTATGTTTCTGATAGTAAGGACATAAATCCAATTTGTGCGAATATGTCATACTTTGGAATTATCAAACAAATATGGGGGTTGGATTATACGAACTTCCAATTGAGCATTTTTCAATTCAAATGGGTTGATAAAAACAATGGTGTTAAAATAGATGAATTGAGATTTTGGAAAGTTGATTTTAGTAAAGAAGGGTACAAAGACGAACAATTTATAATGGAATCACAAGCAGTACAAGTATTTTATGTTTCAAATCCCACAAACTGAAATTGGTTGATTGTTCTGTTATCTTCCAAAACTACTGAAGGGTCCGATGAAAATTTAGTTGAGGAAGATCCTTTCAATGGTACGCCATAATCATTTCACAGTGTTTACAATGTAGATGATGTTTTGTATGTTAGAGTAGACTACAATGAAGGGATTTGGATAATCGATAGAGGTGTCAAATCCCTTCAGCCCTTGGAAAAAAGAAAGAGAGTTCAATAAATATGTTATTTTTTTGTTTGTAATATAGATCTTGTTATATCATGTTATTATCTTATAATTACTGAATTTATGTAATCTAAATTAATTTTTCAACCATTTTTGTAGATAATGACTTCTACACGTTCTGGTGCTCCTAACCTCGAGGCTGAACAAGTCTCTCAAGTTGTTACTGCTGCTGCTGCTCACAATGCAGAGCAATAACATGTTTCTGAACCTGTTGCTGCTCCTAGTGTTGAAGTCCAACAACCATCATCACATACCTCATATTCACAACATGATATAGATTTGTTTATAAATTAGTGGGCCACATACCTGATGAAACATTGTACACAAATAGCATGAAGATCCGACTTTTGGACTTGTACAATTGGTGGCCATTTTTGAGAGGGGTCAAGGAGATTAAAAGATGAAACATTGTTGTATGTAATTGTTTTTAGGAAAATTGTAATTGTTATTAAATAAAACATCCTTTATCCAATGAGTCATTTGTCCATTTTAACAGATGAAATGCACTAGCAACATGCAAGAATGATGAACCACTTTTCTTTGGGCTTTGGATAAGAAAAACCAGTAAAATCTCCAAAATAACTTCATATCCAACCAAAAACATTCGGATTGTGTTGATACTTTAGGAGAACGATCCATGGTTCATGTGTGACGTTTAAAAGTCAACCCCACCTCAATCCGAGGCACAATGTGGCCGATATCACTCAAAGTGTCTCTCTCTTGTTTAAAATGAACAAAATTTTAAGTGAAAACAACAACTAACGAACCAGAATCCAACCAAACATATTCGTATTATGTTGATACTTTAGGAGAACAATAAACGGGTCATGTGTGACGTGTAAGATTCAACCTTGGCTCAATATGAAGCATGTTGTGACCGGTATCACTCAAAGTGTTCCACTTTTGTTTAAAATGAACAGAATTTTAAGTGAAAACAACAACTGACGTAAGGAAATCTGACCAAACGCATTCGGATTGTGTTGATAATTTAGGAGAACTATCCATGGGTCATGTGTGACGTGTAAGAGTCAACCCCGCATCAATCCGAGGTACGGTGTGGCCGGTATCACTCAAAGTGTCTCTCTTTTGTTTAAAATGGACAGAATTTTAAGTGAAAACGACAACTGATGTACAGAAAACTGACCATACACATTCATATTGTGTTGATACTTTATTAGAATGATCCATGGGTCATGTGAGACGTGTAAGAGTCAAACCTAACTCAATTTGAGGCACGGTGTGGCCGGTATCACTCAAAGTGTCTCTCTTTTGTTTAAAATGGACAGAATTTTAAGTGAAAACAACAACTAACGTATAGAAAACTGACCAAACGCCTTCAGATTGTGTTGATACTTTAGGAGAACGATCAATGAGTCATTTTTAATGTGTAAGAGTCAACCCCGCCTCAATATGAGGCACGGTGTGGCCGATATCACTCAAAATGTCTCTCTTTTGTTTAAAATGGATAGAATTTTAAGTGAAAACAACAAATGACGTATGGAAATCCGACCAAAAACATTCGGATTGTGTTGATAATTTAGGAGAAAAATTCATGGGTCATTTTTGACGTGTAAGAGTCAACCTCTCCTCAATACGAGGCACGGTGTGGCCAGTATCACTCAAAGTGTCTCTCTTTTGTTTAAAATGGACAAAATTTTAAGTGAAAACAACAAATGATGTACGAAAATCTGAACAAACGTATTATGATTGTCTGTATACTTTAGTAGAATAATCCATGGGTCATGTGTGACGTGTACGAGTCAACCCCGCCTCAATCTGAGGCTCTATGTGGCTGGTGTCACTCAAAGCGTATCTCTTTTGTTTAAAATGTACATAATTTTAAGTGAAAACAACAACTAACGTACAAAAATCTAACAAAAAACATTTTGATTGTGTTGATACTTTAGGATAACGATCCATGGGTTATTTGTGACGTTTACGAGTCAATACTGCCTCAATCTAAGGCACAGTGTGGCTAGTGCCACTCAAAGTGTCTCTCTTTTGTTTAAAATGGACATAATTTTAAGTGAAAACAACAACTAACATACGTAAATCTGACCAAACGCATTCATATTGTGTTGATACTTTAGGATAATGATCCATGGGTCATGTGTGATGTTTATGAGTCAACCCCACCTCAATCCGAGGCATGGTGTGGACGGTGTCACTCAAAGTGTATCTCTTTTGTTTAAAATGGACAGAATTTTAAGTGAAAACAACAACTGACGTACGTAAATCCAACCAAACGCATTCAGATTTTATTTATACTTTAGGAAAGAGATCCATGGGTCATGTTTGATGTGTAAGAGTCAAACTCGCCTCAATCTGATTCATGGTGTGACCGGTGTCACTAAAAGTGTCTCTCTTTTGTTTAAAATGGACATAATTTTAAGTGAAAACAACAACTGACTTACGGAAATCAAACCAAAAACATTTGGATTGTGTTGATACATTAGGAGAACGATCCATGGGACATGTGTGACATGTAAGATTCAACCCCGCCTCAATCCGAGGCACGGTGTGGCCGGTGTCACTCAAATTGTCTCTCTTTTGTTTAAAATGGACAGAATTTTAAGTGAAAACAACAACAGTCATACATAAATCCAACCAAACTCATTAGGATTGTGTTGATACTTTAGGAGAATGATACATGGGTCATGTGTGACATGTACGAGTCAACCTCGCCTCAATCCAAGGCACGGTGTGTCCGGTGTCACTCAAAGTGTCTCTCTTTTGTTTAAAATGGACAAAATTTTAAGTGAAAACAACAGCTGACATACGGAAATCTGACAAAACACATTTGTATTGTGTTGGTACTTTAGGAGAACGATCCATAGGTCATGTGTGATGTGTATGAGTCAACCCCGCCTCAATCTAAGGCACGTTGTGGCCGATATCACTCAAAAATGTCTCTCTTTTGTTTAAAATGGACAGAATTTTGAGTGAAAACAACAACTGACGTACAGAAAACCCCCTTCCTACCATACACACCAAAATCATTCATTTTTTCCAAAAGAAACACATACTATTGAAATAAAAACTATTCAAAAACCATTTAAAAAATACCAATGATCTTAAAATCAATTAAATTCATTCCATTAAAACCATTGAAGCCCCCCACACCCTGGACACCACCCCACCCTCCCTGGACACCTCCCCACCCCCCTGGACACCCCCATGGATAGCCCCCCCCCCCCCCCCCACCACCCTGAACATCCCCCACCCCCTGGACACCCCCACCCCCACCCCCTGGACACCCTCCATCCCCTGGAAAGCCCCCCAACCCCCTGGACACCCCCATGGATATCCCCCCACCACCCTAGACACCCCCCACCCCTAGACACCCCCACCCCCTGACACCCCCACCCCCTGGACACCCCCTACCCCCCTTGGACTGCCACCCCAGACCCTTGAACAACCCCCCAACCCCCTGAATTCTGAATTGAATTCTTTATGTATTTAATTAACTTATGAATTATGTGTTAATGGTGTATGGTTATACTTGTTTTTATGGGTTGTATGGGTATACTTGTTGTATGTGTATAATTTCTTTAATTACCTTATGAATTATATGTTAATTTTGTATGGGTATACTTGTTGATATGCTGATTTTTTTTGCAGGTCTTGTTTGGGTGTGTTGCTTCAAAATTTTATGTTACAGTAGGCAAGGAATTTATCAGTGATTTTTTAGCGCTGATAAAGGCTACCTTTATTAGTTCTTTTTCAGCATTGATAAAGGGGATCCCCCCTTTATCAGTGTTGTGCTTTACAACGCTGATAAAGCCCATTTTTGTAGTAGTGTAAATATGAAAATTAAATTGTGCCTAGAGTAATTAATACATATGAAATGTTTTATAAACATACATGGTAAATTTTGTATTAATTTATAAAAGTGGTCATATAATGTGTTAGCACAATGGTATAGAAATGGTCATAGTTCAAAGAATCTCCATAGGATGCCTTGAGCGAAGTATAATTCACTGAACCGAATAAATAGAGGCAGGACACCATGAATTTATTATGCTAGAAAAATGAGTAGCCTAGAGAATAGTATAATTGTAATCTATTTATGTTAATAAAAACATTTAAATGGTGTTTATATGTTTATTTGGATGTTTATTTATTTACTAAAATTAACACATAAACTATATGGACTTTATGATTTGGAATTTTTAAAAAATATTACCATATAATCTCAAACAATTCAATAGAATTAACATATAAACTCAAGTTTTCATGAACTAATTTAAAATAGAATCACTAAAATATCAATAACTAAACAAAAATATAAAGTGAAAGGAATATATTTTAATGGGGTTTTAATATAGAAGTAAATGATATATGAAATAAATTATTACATATCATCAGTAACAATTTTTACTCTTGCAAGAAAATCATCATTCTTACATTTGTGAATGAAAGCAATTCATCCTCAATCATACACTAAAGTCAAGAAAAAGATGCATATAAAATAAAATATGAATATTTTATATGAATTAACACTAGTATTATGAAATATAGACCAACCTCAGGTTTAAAATCTAATGTTAATATGGATGTTATTTCTCTACCTCCACCTTCCCCCGCCTCCAAAATAGGAAATTACAAGCAAAGCACATATAAATATATCATCAATGAGACTTTAAAAAAAATTACATCAATGAACCTCCACAATTTATTTAGTTTTATAAATTGACTCAAACTTCACTTTCATCAATTCTTCCTAGAAGATGAAATGAAAAAAACTTAAACATGATGAACCTGCATACATAATTTTATGAAAGTAGCATGATGGGAGGGATCACTAACATCGGCTATTTTAAGAGCATGTTATTTTTTTCTCTCAAATTTTAACCTTTTGGTCAACATTAATATTTTGTAGCTATAGATAAAAAATAATAAAAGCCAATAAAAATCCAAAATCACACTACTGAGCTCATTAGAGATGGAAAGCAACAACATATGTTGGACACAAAACTGAAAATCATAACCAATGCAGAGATAACAGAGACACCGAACATAATTTAAGGTTCTTGATATAAAAATAAACCAAGGACTAAACAAAATCATGAATAAAATATGAACAAATAAAAATGAAATCAAATTTACGATTAATCATAGGATTGTTCAATAAAAATGAGGATGCTGTAAAAAAAGCATGTAGATGAAGGAAGAAGACTGACTGTGAGCAGAAGGATTATGGTTCGCAGAAAGGGTAGGGATCAACTCGTACGGGTCCCACTTTTGGAAGGTCTTGGCCGCATCACTCGTGCGTGTTCCACTCATAGAAGTAAAATGAGAAATATTTTGGAGGGAAAAAATTTGACATATTCAGTATAGAAAAAGTAAAAAAAAACTGGTTCAAAAATTTATTAACACATACTGTCAGAGGCGCGCTAGGGGAGAAGGTAGGGAGGCCGACTTGGAGCAGCATCGTCAGGGAGGTACGATGGCTGCGTCAGAAAAGTATACAATTTAGTATAATAATAATAGAACTTAACTACTACAAAAACAGACATACACCATAATACAATAATTCAATATTTATAGAAACAGACAGACACCCTAGAATACAATTCAATATAAAAATAATAAAACTTAACTACATAAAAAAATTCAAAATATAAACAAAAAAAATACAGTTTATATCAAAAGAGATCCTCAATATCAGTATAATCATAACCATGATAACCCTCATCCACAACTCCTACAAAAACACGATCACCACTTCACACACCACCAGCATCAACATCGTCATGGACATTATCATCGACATCGACATCATCACTGGCACCGATAGGAGTAGAGGAATCGACATAAAAAAGAATGCATCGACATCAAACAAACATCAACCATAGCAGCAGATTTTGGTGGAAGTGTAGAAGAAAGAGAAGAAATAGATTTCATTATATGTTCATTTATCATCTTTTGACGTCGAGTAACTTCTTCAGAAAATTTAGCTACTTTTTGAGATGCTTGTTTGATTGTAGAGTTCATTTGTTCCAATGTAACCATACTAGAACCGGTACTCAAAGAAACATTTTCAGAAGACCGGTATCTAGATGGTTCAATCTTTTTCCTAGGTTGACAACACACTCTGCCATGATTATCATATCCTAATACACGATGCAGATGATCATTCGGGCCCAAATTGTCGGGTTCTTTTTGTGCCAATGCCTCCAAAGTAATCTGTTGAGAGATATATAACATAAATTAGAATGATAAAATAATATAAATAATTAAATTTATTCAAAATAAAGAAATTTAAATATACTTAAAATGGTCTTATGGGTGTCCTTATTTACCGTAATACCATATCTCCTTTTCCTTCTTGTACAGAACAATGTAGAGCGACGAATACCACCCTTGATATTCAATGACTTTTTTGGAAAAAACAAAGAAATAAAGAAATATTAGAATTAAATATCGAGGTCACCAAACCATTTTTTAATCTCTTATATCTCTTCTATTATATTTTTTTATGGGTGGATTAGAGTATATATATATGATTGTATGTAGATGTTACCTTTTTCAATAATAGGAATTTTTTAATTGGTTATTTATTGCGTTGTCGAGCGCGTCAAATTAGTTGTTTAATTTTGACTAGAATTTATGCAGTATAACAGCAACCCTAGGTCATCTCTCGACGGAGCCTTATATAATTAATTTAAAAAGAGGGTTTTGATTATGAAATTAGAAGTGGAATGAGGTTTTTTTAAAACTTGTGGGTTTGATTATTAAAGATGAAAATAGAAAATGAAAGCGATAAAACAAAGTAGAAATGAACAAGATTAATTAAGTGTGATCAACCCGGGGTAATATCATGATGTTTATCCTTCATCGCTTCATGATATAGGGTCATGATATTTTAATCCCTGGTTTTTAACACCTAGAAACATAATGTTACTGAGTTTATACTAGGATACCTCATAGGTTTTAGTTGAAAACACACAATGATTCACCGGACACCGCTGATGATTGAGTGATTTGTGTTTGACTTCATAACCGAAACTCACCGAGGCAACACATGAAAAACTCGATGCGTTGTCCATATTTGTATGTTATTTCTTTGTGATACCATGAAATAAATGTACATGGCCTTTACAGTGCATATGTGAGTTCAATTGACCAATATGAACCACACAGACACCGCAATTGAAAGGGGTAAAATGAAGTGGTGAACAGTGTGTGAAACATCACATGAATGGGTTCCCCCAAACATGATCATATAAGTTGAGCTTGACATACCAGTACATAACTCAATAAAATTAAAAGAGATGATGAAGAAAAACAACATACAACCAGTAATTAAAAATATTATTCAATATAATACAAACATGAAGCTCGAGATTACATCACGTTCCTCCCCGGGTGATCACAAGGGGTTTAGAAACCCATAGGAGGGGAGGAAGAATAAGATGTTGATGTTAAACTTCCCATAGTATCCAAAACTTCTAGGGATGATGAAAAGACCTCTTTGGGACTCCAAAATGGCAGCATCTTTCCTCTTGGACGAACTCCCAAATGGGGTGCCCAAGGTGTCAATTTATAGGCAAAGTAGGAGGTGGTTTTGGGAACCATGATTTCGATAATCCGCTTGGTCCATGGTTTTGGCAGGTCATACAGTCATAAATCACTTTGGAAAAAACTAAAAAGTTGTTGGGAGACACCTTTTCTACCTCCATGTCAAATTTAGCGGCCGGATATAGAATATAATAAGATATATTGTCGAAATACGAGGCAAGGTTTTGACCCCGTGTAGATCCACTTTATTGGACAGATCAGTTTGTATGGGCCTATTAATGAGAGAATTGGGCTTTTTTTCCTTTATATGAAATGAGCAAAATAAAATTTAGGACCATCCCACAAAGTTTCGTCCCATTTTAATGCACTGTTAAGTAGAAACATGCGTTTTAGTACACTGGTGTTCTTGGATCATGTGCAGATTGACCCATCTTTCTTGGACTTCATCATGGGTCCTCTAAATCACCTCCACCTACAATATAATTATCAAAAAAGTAACATTTCCTTTTTTAAAAGTGCTAAACACAAAATAATTGAATCAAACATGGAGTGAAATTTGTTATTATACTTATAATTTTCAATACAATACCAGTTTAATACATTGGTATAAGGGTGAAATAAAACAGTGATTATGGTACGATCAGTTAGCAACTTAATAATATAATTGATGAAATTACTATTGAGGAAGAGATGCAGGGTGATTCTATAACTATATAAAACATATTAGTTCTCAAAGGACTGATGGATCTCTAAGATTTTTCTATATTTTTGTTTGGTGGGTCATCAAAAATATGTTCATAGATGTTATCCATGATTGACTTGAAGAGTTTATTTCTTTCTTTCAGTGGTAGTATCACCCACATTTCCAGTCTCTAAATACCCATGATTATAAATGTACATTATATTATCCTAGATACTAATGAAATTTTCCAAAATATGGTTGGCATCATCAATTGATTCCTATGTTACAACCACTAAGAACAATGCAATTTTCTCATGTCTATTTATTTTACTTATTAAATGATTCATATCATTTTTTTGGGAGAGAAATAATTCCTAAAAATCAAAGGAAAATATTAATGGTGAGGGTAGAATAAAATATATCACCTGTGCGTGCTCATGATCTTGGAGTGAAGTGTGTCCAAGAGTATGAATGTATTTCATTTCAATCTTATTTCTTTTATTTCTGTCTGATTTCTCCTATAAATAAGAAATTATATAATTCCATTAATATTAATAAAATAATTAATTTAAACATTAAAAATAATTTTAAAATAAATAAATGATTATATATTTAAATTTAACTAATACATTAAACTATGGGCTCTTCCAACACCTGATCATCTCTTTATATTGTGATTTTGTAAAATCATGAATGATTTGTATTTCTTCAAGATCTGTATCAACTCTCTTTTTCCAACCAACATACAAGTAATGCTTGTATGCTCTCCAAATATCACCTAATTCCATTAGCCTTCCGGCCTTGAAATTTTTTCCATCAAGAAAATTATATCGATGCCGCATTGGAAAAAATATTTGTTAAGAAAATATTATAAATTAATATATATAAAAGTTAATTAACATTACTTACCCAAATCTCTACCCAATAATTTTTCTTTATTTATTCTCCAAATTCCCTCTAACTTATTGGTTGAATTGGAATGGTATTTAAATGTTTAACAAGTGTTACAATAAAACATTTTCATTCCTGACCATGTTTTACAATTATAGAACTATCCTCATTATATTGAACCCTGATCTATGTGTGTCGATTTCAGAGCTCTCACATTTTTGTGCAGCCTCGTCGTCTGGTGGAGGATATAGCTAATCATGAAAAAATAATTAGTAAAGGAAAATAATATATATGAATTTATGATTAATTACTATTAGTAATATTTAAACACATACCAGTTGATAGGGGATCTGCTAACCCTTGAAGTGCTGTGTCTAGAGGAGGGGGAGTAACTTCTATGGTTGGTTGGATATCTATAGTAGGGGTACTCTATATAATTGATGATGATAAGTGTACTGATAGAGGGGGAAAACATGATGCATATCCCTACACATATGTGGGTGGATATGGATATAGATATGGTAGTGGTATATATGGGGGAACAGTGCTCAGTATAGTTGATGGTGGGAATGAGTAATAAGGACGTATGGAGCCTGAGAACTACCATCCTATGTGGGTGGGGGTAGAAAGGGATATGGAAAAGGTGGGTATGGAAAATATGGAGATGGAATAATCGGAGGATGACCTCATGGTGACCTAAGCGGGATGACGTGAGGGTGAAATAAATGACCTCTCAATGACTGAAGCGGTGCAGTGGTAGGCTGAACTATATAATCAGTTGTACTAGTACCCCTCTCCATACTATCAACCTCCATGACATAATCCAACCATATCCTAGATGATGTAGCCTAAAATAACATGGATGATAAAACAAAATAAACAATATCAAGATAAATAATATGAAAAAACATAATATTCAATCATAAATTGTACTTACAGTAGTGACCAGAGGAGACATGCCTAAATCTCTAATCTGTTGTTTATTTCTCTGTATTATTATTTTTATACCATCATTATAATTAGAATTTCTGACTTGGAACTCTAAAATAGTATTATAAGATAAATACAAATAATACAAATGATGTAACATAAATCAATGAGATTCATTTTTAAACACTTTGAACTTTCTCCGATTGGTGTAAGTTTCCTTTAAAAACTTAGAATGTTATGGATTTGCTTCACAACCTCAAGAAATAGTATATTTAACTAAATTTTCTTCAAAATATCAAGAAACTTAGGTTGGGTTCAGCAGGATTTTTATCCTTGTTTATAGATTGAGGAAAAGGAACTATAGGGGCAGGAACAGAGGTCAGAACAGGGGCTTGTTTGGCAGGTTCAAAACATGAATTAGTAAAGAAAGATTCACTAAAATGAGTAGGGTTTCCACTCAGAGCATCTTAGTTTTCAATAGAAATAGAAATATTTCCTTAAAAAAGTAGGTTTTCCATGTGTTTTCTAGTTCAGTGTCTGGAATCGAAGGAATATAATTTCGGTAGTGTTTAATTAAAATTCATCCACTAAGATACCACATATAAGAATATTTCTACAATCAAATTGTATAAAATTATTTCGAACTTGATAAATAAAACCAGAAAACATATTATTATAGTTATTCAACAAATAAAGATTAAAACATGATTTTTAATCCCAAACCATCATGATTCATAAAAAAATTATAGTTATAAATTATAGAAAATTAACATATACAAGCACCAGTAAATAGAGATAGAAACATAGATTTTTAACAACAAAAATAGTGCTTAATAGTAGTTTAAAGTAGGTTTCAAATAGATTTTGTGTGCCATAATTTCCAAATTTCTAATATATTTTCAGGTAAAACATCAATTTTCACACAACAAATGATTTTTATATGGATTTTCAGTAAGCAACAGAAGATTCCAGCAATTAATTCCAAGTATATTTTATATTTTATATTTTATATTTATATATTTTTTATATTATTCATTTTAAAAACATCCCTGTCATCGGCACTAACTAAAGAGATGTTTTTTTGCTTGTTTTGAATAGCTTTCAAATTTTACTCCTCGGGTATTGCAATATAGAATATCCTAGATTTTATAATAATATTACCAAAGAATCTTTGGCCACTTTTTATGTTTTTTTATAGATTATGAAATTTGATTGCACATTTTAACCTTTTTCTAATTTTGCTAAGGTTGAACTAAGTAGTAAAAAGTACAGTTTCAAATAGTTAAAATTAAGGGATCCTACTCCTAAGTTGTACAAATTATAACTCTTTATTCATTGTATGAAATAATTATCATCCTTGAATTCACACTAATTCAAGGTCAATAATAATTCCACCCAACATTTCGAATTGAATGTTGTGAACACAACCTCTACATTTATAGTAATATATCTGGACTATACTTATCATAAAAAAGAATATTCTGGGAACATAAACAAACCAGTAATTAATTTTAAAAATTATTGTGTATAGTTTAATGTTTGATATTTTTAATTCATAATCAAAAAATTATTTAAAAAAAACATCATATCTCGTGCAATTGCATAGGGAAATACTGGTTAATTTGATATCATGTATGAAAATTAAAAAAACACATAAAATATTACAATAATATCAGGTAAATACTTACAAATGTTCCATGGATATGTGTGATATGTGAAAATTTGTAGTTCACAATATGTTTTAACAATTTAATCATCCATGTCATCAAATGAAAAATTTGAATAAATACAGATAGGTTCATCCACAACATCATTATCATCCATGGCTTCATCAAAAATATTTCTTGGAATGACATCAACAATAACACCAAATCTTTTCTTGAATATGTCAATTACATAAAACACCTATCGATATTGTGGTTCAATAATATAAGATTCACCAGTATGAAGCTGGTGGTTTATATAAATCACTCTAAATCCACATTTATCTATATGCATGCCTTTCCATGTCATTGAATCAAACCATTTTCATTTCATCATTACAAAATGAACATGTGAATAGTAATATAATAAAATGATTCTTTCAAAAACCCCATAATATGATATATTTTCTGATCAAGATTGCTTATCTGATGTACTTTCATAACAATTTTTTGTAGCGCTTATTGTGACACCATCATGCTGCATTTACATTTTTGTTGCACAAATATTTATAACTAATTTAAATACATTAAAAACCATTACCTTACAATCATATACCACATTTTTTGGATCAAAGTACAATGCTCTTATTTCATCTGATACATCATTCATTTGTAAAGTTAAAACATGAAAGATACCAACATCGAATATTAAAAAAATACTTGTGATTATGTTATGAGAAAAATATATATCTATTACCTTTGAATTTAACCAAGTAGTAAATTATTTATTGTGAAACTGTTTCTTCCTCTTAATAGATCGAGATTTATGTCTCCTTTTTATAATTTCTAAATTTTCTCTACAAATATGAAAGCATTAAAATGTCAGAATATATAAATAAATCACACAATGAAAAAATACATATTTATTAGTTTACTTGATGTAATCTTCAAGCATGATACATTTGAATAATAATCTATGATGAGACATTTCCCACTCTTCCTTGATTAAATTACACAATGAGTACGATCCATATATCCCTCTTATTTGGGGCAGTGAAGTAAATGAAGGCTTAGTAGAATCATATTACTCGTATTCAGTTCTCATTAGTTGAATAGATCTCATAGTGATGTTAGCGAAGTACGATGAACATAAATTCATGCAGTCTTGTGCTAAATAGAATTAAAAATAAAGCCTTTGGGTTGATATTTATTTCTCACATAATATTTTAATGTAAACATCATTATTTCTATCAGATACATCCACCGACTTGAAAAAGGACCACTAAAAAGATCTTTTGTGGGAAGATGCATAGTCATATGTAACATACATGTGAAAAGAGATGGTGGGAAAATTTTCTCCCAGTCATAAAGAATAATCAATGGATCTCTCTATAATTTATGAATAACACTTCTCCTTAATCATTTGTCACAAAGGTCTCAAAAAAATGACATAAATTAATCAGAACAACTCTAACATTATATGAAAGTAAATATAGAATGAAAATGAGAATCAACTCATGTAACAAGACTTGATAATCATGGGTTTTAAGAGATTTTAGTTTCACATATTGTGTATTAACCTTTTTAAAAAATTTACTTGAATAACCATATGGAACCTTCAAACTTTCCAAGACCTGAATTTTTTTCCTCTACATTTGTCATTAAATAACAGTAAAAAGGTAATTTTCGCTTATTTTGACCAATTAACTCAGGATGAAGTATTTATATTATACCCTAATCCATAAAATCATGATGTGACAAAAAATCATCTTTTGTTTTTACTTTGAAATTTAAAAGTGTAGAAATTAACAACTCACAATTTCTTTCTTGATGTGCATTACATCCAAACAATGAAACAATAAATTCAATGACAAATATAGTAACCCAAAGAATATAATTTTCTTTCTCTAATTTCTACTAGAATTTGAATTAACATGCTTTCACTTTCTAATATTTGATTGACTTTTTCCAAGAACAAAATTTAAACCATCAAGTTCTTTAACAATATCATTTCTCGAATGGCCCAAAGGCCTTCATTTTTATTGATTTTTGATAACCCCCTTTCAAGGGATGAGGGGGTACCCTTACAAGGCCTGTAGGATTAGTGATTACATGGACTATAGGCTTAAGAGACATTACCTGACCCGAAGGTCTTAGGGAATTAAACTAGACGATAACTACAAGGATCTGTCCCTCCTTAGCATCTACACCGTGATAGTAGCTATCCACCTTCGTATAACCATGTCACTAAGATTCCTGTGAAAGCACAAGCTGGTCCCGATGGTGTAGCCATACCATATCATTATTCTAAATCCATTTGTTCTGCTCTGATGAGTGCGCCTGTTCTGAATCCTACTCTGGGGCTGCTCCTTTTTTCTAGAGTATGTCTGGGGAAACTACATGTGGCCCGAAGGCCTTGAGGTTGACCAAAGGCCTTAAAGGTGGACCGAAAGCCCTACTAACTCGAAGGCACGGGTGGTCCGAAGGCCTTAAAGACTCCAATCCCAAACCGGTGGCCCAAGGTGAATAGTTCTGGCTATTATAGTACTGAATATTACCTACTTCAATACCTGTGACAGTACCCGCACAGTGCCTACTACAGTACTGCTACAATTCCTACTACAATACTCTTATAGTACTAAAAATATGCCTCTACCTGGTTTTGAACCTGGGTCTCGTGGTTGCACTTAAGGATACCTCACCAACTGAGCTGAGGCTCATGTGATTAACAATATAATTCCCCAACATTCATTGAATTGTTTCTTCTGTCTTGATGACATTATCAAATGTATCTAATTTTTCCTATATAGATGATCCATCAGTAGAAATTGTTGATGCCCTATGAAGATGAAAGTTATTCAAAACTGTAATCTTCGGGAACATTTTTTTTCATACATTTGGGTAGGATAGTTTCCCTTTTGTACACCAACCATACATCATTCCGTAAGTAGGGAAATCATTTATCGTCCATAATAAAGCTAAATGAAACATAAATTACTCTTTCCTGAATGCATCATACATTTTCACACCAACAATCAAAATCTATTTTAACTCATCTATCAATGGATAAAAGTATATGTCAATATCATTTCTAGGATAACTAGGTACATATGTCAATATACTTATGATAGTAAATGGATTCTTCATACACATCCATGAACGAAAGATATAAATTTGAATGAAAACAGGATATGTACTATGTACAATATGCATTTTTTGAAATGGGTTGAAACCATCACATGATAATCCCAATCTAACATTTCATGGGTTAGGTAAAAATTCAGGATGTAACCTGTCAAATTTCTTCCAAGCTAACCCGTCTGTAGGATTCAATATTTCCTCATTATCCTTATTTATTTCATCTTTATTCCATATCATATTCCTTTCCATTTGTTCTAACATAAAAAGTTTTTGAAGCCTGAGAATTAATGGGAAGTGCCACATCACTTTATCTGGTATGCAGGATTGAGTACCTTTTTATTAGTATTCCACTTTGATGCAACACACTATTTTTACTAACTCAACTATGCATTTAACTTCGAGAAAAGAAAGTAATCTTTACAGAAAGAATAAATCTTATTAGATGAAAATCCAATTTTTTCAAACAAATTTTATTCTACGTGATCATTTCATGGAATACATGCATCATATAGTAGTAAATCCTTAATAAATTTAAGGAGATAGTCAACTGTAGTATTTCTAAATCCATACATTGCTTTCCCATGATATAATTGCATTAAAAACACAAGTTTTACTCATTTTTTCATATGCCTAATATACTGGTGTATTCTCATCTTCCATTAGTTTTCTAAAACTCTTAATGTCATCATTCTGATCAATAGAAGAAAATTGTGTTCTAGTATTAATTTCCTCCTACACTGGTCTGCATGAGGATATAGCTTTAGAAAAAATGGAAATCAGTTAGAAATAATTTTTTTCGTAACAATCCTTTCAACTGAATAAATTTCATTTTCCAGTTGATCTTTTTCTCCATTGTGATACCACACGTGATATTTTTTTGGAAACCATGTTTTTTAATATGTTAACTCACTTCCTTACGAGTTAACCATGGAATTCCGGTACAACCAAAACATGGGCATCGAATCAATCTACTATCTAAATCATTATTGAATGAAAAGTACAAAAAATATTATAACTCCTTTTGAAACTCATCAATGATCTAATCAACATTGTACATCCAACTTATATCCAACCAGAGAAAAATAAATATACATTAAATAAATAATCTAGAAAATGACTTAATGTGATATGTATTGTTTTGTAAGATTAAAAGTAATCATAAATAAAATGC
Source organism: Viscum album (assembly GCA_963277665.1). Lineage (NCBI taxonomy): Eukaryota > Viridiplantae > Streptophyta > Magnoliopsida > Santalales > Viscaceae > Viscum > Viscum album. Next base: position 718,127,218 of record OY728143.1, on the reverse strand, counting down.
TTATAAAAAAATCCTAAAAAATATCTTAAATGGAAAGTAAAATAATACATGTATACACTCCTAGGATATATCTTATATTGTCGAGTTCAATATATTTTGAATATTCATTACACAATTAATATATTTATCTAATGAAATAGTTATGGGTATTGAATTATGGGATCCCTATTAACATGGTATTTTATATCACATAGAACATAATGGAAAAAAGGGCCTCTGACACAAAAGAGAATGCACGACACACAGCTTGTGGAAATATTAACTTGTGGTTCACAAAGGTCATATAATCAAATTAAAATAATAAAAAATAACAAGTTAGATGGTAAAATTATTAGAAATAAAAAAATAAAAAATATAAAAAATATTTATAAATTTGAGTGAAAATTTATTTTGAAAAAATAATAGATTTTTAATAATTGACAATTATTCATTCAAATAACAAATCATTACAATTAGATTGTGGGAAGGATAATGAGAAAGTGACAGACTTATTTATTTTTCTTGGTCATGGAACCCAATCAATGCATCATATAGAGTCGGGGGAGTAAGGAGGAGAATCACATGAATTATAATAGGGTGTTTTAATAAAGTATTTTAATAGAGGTGGGTTAGCTGATTCAAAAAGGTGCAAAAAAAAAACAAAAAAAATCATGATGGAACAATATAATGCACAATTCCACACCACACTATGGAACAACATAGTGCATGCCATACGTGCCATCTCAACTAGGAAACAACGCAAGTGTTGTATGGCACAATGGTCCCTGGCGCTAGCCATATCACAATGGGGTGCCATGGAATGTGCCATTAATAAATATGAATATTATGGAGATTTTCTTTTTCATTAGAATATTTTGGTAATTATTTTATGCATTGATGACTTCATAGTTATCAAAGGCATGTAGAGAAGTAATACATAGAGGCTTCTTGAGGATGAAGCGTGAGGAAGTGGATGATCACTGGGAGGTGGGGTGGCCGAGTTAGAGGCGCACCAGATGAGGAGGTGGGGAGGCTTTCTAGGAGTATCACCGGTGGGGAGGTGGGTGGCCACATTGGGTGGAAGTGGTAGGGAAGGATGGTTGTGGATAAGATAACATATGGTGGGGTGGATTCATTGGGTGGTAGTGAGGGGTTGTGTTACGAGGGGAATCATCAGGATAGGAGGGTTGTAGAGAGGAGAGCTTGTGGGGGCAGCATCAGGGGAGTAGGGTCGCATAGAGGAGGGTCTCATGAGGGTAATGGTAGGGGGTCTCACGAGGTGGCCCGATTGGATAAACCCTATTACTATGGTTTACTAAAAACCATGGCTTCAAATACCCATATAGCCATGATTTTAATTGAACTGTGGCTATAAATTAATCTATAGACATAGACATATAAAATCATGGATATAGGTCCATGGCTATAAATCATTTTTCTAGTATTTAATAATCATCACAACAGAAGAATATACTAGTGATAATATGATTCACATTATAGATCCAAGTAATTTTTGGTATATCAATTCTATGGAAGAGAAAAATCACTGGCATAATTGACTTGGACACCTTGTCTAAAGGAATTTCAGTAATGTTTCAAAGTAATTTTTTTATCATGGATTTTCCATGGGCGTGGTGGAGTGGTCGAAGGCTCCGCTTCCCTCAGGGGAGGTCGGGGGTTCGAACCCTGTCAGGGGGTATGCTTTAAAAAGCATGTTCACCACACGCGGTGCACGATTGCACGCCGGTTACCCAAGAGTTTACGCGGCGCCGGCCCCCATTGGGGAACTGGGCTTCACCCCTTGGGTGGGCCTGGGGAAGGTAGGGGATTTTCGGGCCACTGCATGCCTGAACACGTAACCACTCATGGGCTGGGCCATCACCCGCATTGTTTCCCGGCCCCTGGCTTTTATTAAAAAAGAAAGAGAAAAAAACTTATAAAAGAGTACATAATCTATCAACTAGACAACTTGAAATGATCCAATCTAAAATATGTGGACCCATGATGATAAATTTTACTAGGGGTGAAATATATTTCTTTAAATTTATTAATGATTATAATATAATGGTAAGATTTTTGTTCCTAAAACACAAGTCAAAGGTAGTGGAAATGTATAAAATATTTAAAAGGGATGTGGGAAGACAATATGGTGTTCAAATTAATAAGATACAATTTTTAATTATAATGTGTTAATAGGGAATGAATTTTAATCCAATCATTCTAATTATGTGTTCAAACACCAATATAGTACTCCCTACACACCCCAAAGAAATAGTCTCACTGAAATAATGAATATAAGAATTTTTGAAATGGGAGGGAAAATTATAGCTAAGTTTGGACGTTTAAGATGTTTCTAGAGTGAAGCTTCATGTATAGTTGTGAAAATTCAGAACCTATGCTTACATAGATCAAATTAAAAAAAAAATATGAAATGTGGTACCAAACAATGCCAATAGTTTTCTATTTCAGATTTTTTTCATCCTAGGTATTATAAATATTATAGATGGAAATATTGGAAAATTTTATTAGAATGTTGAGGAGGTTATATTTCTTAGGTTTCAATCTAATGGAAAAATGATACTGTTGTTCGAGTAAAAAACTTTAGAAAATGGTTTATTATTAGATGTAAATGTCATTGAAAATTGTCTAAGAAATAATATTCTAAATTTAGTAGTTTTCAATGATACAGGACAAGACTGTGTATATAAATCTATGTAGAATAATACAAATAGCTTAAGGATGAACAAAAATCCATAGAGTCGGTTAAATAGTTTCTATTTGTAATGACTTTTGTCTAGAGAAATGAAAAATTCCATATCCATATAGATGTGTATTCACATAAGCAGTACCATGTAAATGGATATGTATGAAAGAAGATCCATGTAATAATATTTACAAGTCTGTAGATTCCCACATAAAGGTAATCGTATGTAATAAGATTCCTTTGGCGGTTGATTCTTTTACTCAAAGTGAAAATATAAAATCAATTATCTTTTATTCTTATAATATAACGTAGCATGTTGATATGGTATTTAATTCTACTTGTGTTGGGGAGTTTAAAGGGAATAATGATCCATGGTCCTCAGGGAGTGAAATAGTTATGGATCTAACTGATCTATAAGAAGAGGAATTTATGAATTCTAATGATAGTAAAGACGAAAATATTCTAAATTTTGTAGTTTTATACACATATATACAATTAAATATGATTAAATATCAAAAGGATAGTAATTTAAAATATATAAATGTTGTTCTAATTAGGGTAATTGATTAAGTTACATATTCAATTCTAATCCAAATAGGGATAGTACCGGTTGGGAACCCTTATTCCTTATTTTCATCTCTATATCATCCTAAGTTGGTTATGATAGTTCTTAAAGAGGTTAATCATGCAATAGGATTTGATGTTACTGATAATTAGAATATTGAAACTATTTAATAATTCCATGGATAGGTTCTTTATTTAACACCATTTGGTGTCGTGGGGGTTGGTATGAAGGTTATGGTTTGAAAATATCCTTTTAATTCTGTTTACATGCATTATTCCCACAATGTATATAAAAAATGTGTAATTTTTTTTGGAAAACAAGAAGGACATAGATGAGGCTAGGGAAAATATATTATTTTTTTCTAAAACTATCACTTGAAAATGGGAGGATGTAAACGATTATAAGACTACTACTATAGAATTGGTTGTCTAAGAAACATGTATGCATTTATATAATGAGGTACTTTACATGACATTAGCTGGTAATGACATTAAGTTTTCTAATTATTTTATAGATCATGAAAATTCCTGGAAAATGGTTAAACCCTAGAGGAAAGGTTGATATCCATAGGGTTAGGGCAGTCCTCATAATATATTTATTAGTTAATATTCTAATAAAGTTTTGAGAATATTGAAACCTCAATTAGTGATTTTACTAGGGAATTATGATTAGGATTGATATAGTTGACATGAGAAATTGGGTGGATGGTGTAAGAACCCGGGTTTCTGAAAATGGGTCAAATCCTGAACCTGTTTGAATTTTTTTACTAGTTTCTAAGAAGTCTGGAAAATATGGGCAGTTTTTGGAAATTTCCAGACTACACGCTGTGTATTTTAAGTACACGTCGTGTATGTGTTAGCTGAGTGACCGACCGTGTGCTCACTGAGTACATGCCGTGTGCTGACCGTGTAGAAGTTTCTTATTACACGGTGTGTATTTATAGACACGTCGTGTATCCTTAACCGTGTGAGGTCAAGTACATACCGTGTGGTGCCCAGGTGTAAATTTCTATCTACACGGCATGTAGTCTTCCTTGAAACGCCGTGTAGCTTTGTTCCGTGTAGCGGCCGAGTCCCTAGCCATGTGTTGACCGTGTACACAGTCCAAGCCGTGTGTTGGAATCTACCTTAGTCGGAGTACGGAAACACATATACACGGCGTGTACTTTGGAAACACACACTGTGTACTTTTATTTTTATTTGATCATCCGAGACGTCGTCGTGTCTTATTTCGGGAAAACACTTCTTCTTTCCCTTTGGATGAACAGTTCGTCAGAGAACCTCTGAAAAACTCAAACCCTCCTAGAATCTTCGTACGACCTCCGTTCTTCGATCCGTCAGTGGCAGCGGGACCTCCTCGGAAAGGCTAACCCCGCGCACCCTTCTTTGTTTTTGATTCCTCACCTATTTCTCTGCAAATTCCATCCAAATGGAATTGCCGAGATTTGATGGAAACACAGATCTACCATGATTCAGACCGATTTAGAGGCTGATATCAAAGGAGTTTCATCGTACGAGAACGAGGTGGGTGGTGCATACCTTCTTTCATGTTTTCGTGGACTTTTAGGGGTTGCGACTATCGAGCGCAACATGGGGTATTGAGAGAAACCCTTGTTTAATTATCTTAATAGTTTATCTACATTGTGGGATTCCTCTAGGTATTCCCTGACCCTTCTTGTACTTGAGCGAGGCCAGGTTAGAGGTCATAGCTCGTTTGGGGCAATTTGGATGCGGTGCCGAAATGTGTATGAATTGGACCATTATTTAAATTTCCATGTTTAGACTGCTTATTAAATATTTTAGTTAAACTGCTGGGTTTAATTGTTAAATTAAAAATGAGTTAGGTGCTGGTATAAGACAGCACAAGTTAGTGCAATTTAATTGTTTAGCAATTTCCTGTTTCAAGTGGTGCTTTGAGTATAGTTATGCAATGTGTGATTTTTCCTATGTTGAACTGATTGTTGTGTTGGGCAAGGACCAGATGTATTGTTGGGTTATGGGGATCACAGGTTGTGGATTTTTCTCAGTTTACTTTGGGTGGTTGCTACCACGGGATTGGGCGTCATGGACGTCGGTTGAGGTAGTTGGACTGTTGGGTTGGGCTTTGGCCCGGGTTACTTGGATGGCAAGGCCATCAGACTTGGGCGACATGTTCACAGGGGCACGAGGTGTCAGAAGAGTTGTGGCTTGGGAACATATTGAGGTGATTACCGCTCACCGGGTACTTTTGAGTAGTGTGCACAAAGATAGACTCTGAGATGAGGTGGTACGACCCCTCGCTGGGTAGAGGCCCCGGTAGATGCAGTTAGGTATATTTGGTTTGGGGGGTGCTTTCCATAGGAAGCCGCGTGGAAGGTGAGGAGCCTTCAGGAGACATCTTTGAGGCGGTCAGGTTGGGGGCAGAGGCTTGCCGTGATTTGAGGGCAGCCATCGCTGTCCCTCCGGTTATCTTTGAGGACAGGTATCAATGTTCCTTCGGATGTTGTGCCATGGGTAGGTGGAGCTTCTGAGCTGGGTTATGATGGTTGGGAGTGACTTTGGGATGCCGATACTGGAGATTCATGGTGTTAGGTGGCACGAGGTTCCGGGCTACAGGCTAGAGATTCCAGCGTTGGCCGAAGCAAGTGACACTTCCTGGTGGCTGCTGAGCACCAGTGGAGTTGTGTTTACTTTTGAGAATTGTATTGTTTACTGCTCTTCTTATATAAGTATGTCTGCCTAAACACTTATATTAGGTACTGAACCTTGGGTGGTATCCTACTGAGACTTGTCTCACACCCTACACAGGCCCTTCGGGATGCGTGTAGACTTTATGAAATTGAGTACAGGTAAAGGGTCAGCCTCAGGAGCTGGACTTTAGTGTTGTTAGCATGGAGACTAGTATGGACCTTGAGGTCGTGCCTTGCTAGAGTTTCTTTGTTTAGTTTTCCTTTTTGTATCAGCATGATTACCTTATTATGTAGAAACTGTTGGTTAGCCATTGGTGCTGTTATATTTGAGCAGTATGACGTGTTTTCAATGCATGCCTTGTTTGTTTATAGTTGTAGTTGATGTTGATTGCTGGCATGTTGTTCTGTTTACTTTCTTATACTGTTGTTTCTATATTACTTCTGATGGTTTATTGATATTATTATGCTTCCACTATGCGGGTCTGGTTTGAGTCTGCTGAGTCATTTATTTCTGCTGCATATTTAGCTTTATACTTGGACCAATACCATTTTATTCCTCCGAGAGGGTATAGCCTCCCCCACTATACCTATTCAGACCCTCGCTGCAAGTCAGCAGCCTTTGGCGTTCAGGGGATGTGCACCTAAGTTAGTAACACCCGACCCGTTCGGCACTATTCGGGTGGCTGGCCGGGTCCGGGTTGTTAAAAAGTGGTATCAGAGGAGTTCTTGATTGGGATTTAGTAGCAGTGTTTTCTGGATACTAATGAGTTTGAGACTTATCTTTTTATTTCTACTGGTTTTACTATTTGGGATATGGTAGACTGGAGATAGGTTGTTATTGGAACTGGATTTTGAACTCGTGCTTGGGTGCCTACAGCCCCATGTATGAGGGATGGATTGAGTTGCCGGGGGTGAGAATTGTTGTTTGATTTTTTCTCAGATTACAGTTGATATTATTTTCACCTCGGTGGATCACTTGTTGTGTGATTTTATTGATTATGATATTAAAACCTTGGCTGGTACGGCAAGGATTGGTTGTTTGGATTTTGATAGGCACATTTTAGGGTATTTCAATTTCATAACTGCATGTATTCTTTGTGAAGTGATAATACAATGTGAATAAAATCAATTTCCATGATATGTGTTCTCTGAAATGTGAATAGGTAAAACTCCTAATATAATTTCTTGTTTATTTCATTGATTATGTCATGCTTTGTATTTTTTAGAATTGCATGTTCAAGATATTTTGGTCTGGCTCTTATGAGAGTAGGAAGGTACTATGGGTGAGGTATTGTAACTATCAGGATTGGGTGACTCGGTCGTCAGGTTTAAGACAACATTGATTGTCAGGATGGGCATGGCCCGAGGTACTATTGATACTTGGCTCTGTTGAGGGCGGGTAAGGAGGCCATGAGGTCGGGATGCCGAGGGCATGGGTTGCGATAGGGGAGAGTAATGGTAGTTGTTATACACTGCCTTTTTACTGCATTCCTTATCTGCATAGAATATATTGTCATATATATGGCCTGTCTGGCCATTCATGGTATTCAGCGGGTTACTCCCTCACGAATCGATGGAGCGTCAGGCAGGAGATGATATGGTACCACAAGATCAGGTTCAAAATCCAGTGCAGGCAGAGCATGAACCGCAAGTACAGGCTCAGGGACAGGATCAGGTTACGGATCCAGTGCAGGCAGGGCAGCAGCCGGGCTTGGCAGCATTTGGACCGTGGCTTGACGAGCATCTCTGAGCTAGCCTGGTATGTGTCTTACAGGGGATTGACAGAGGCGCGCAGGGTATCGAGCCTTCTATGACATATCTGACGCGGGAGTTCCAGTCACAACACCCGCTACTTTTTCAGGGTGAGGGTGGTCCGCAGGCATCAGAGAATTGGATAGAAAGTATGCACATGATCTTCAAGCAGTTCGAGACGCCTCCAGGGCGGAGGGTCAAGCTGGCGATGTACATTCTGAGAGGACCGGCAAAGCGTTGGTGGGATGTGCAGGTTCAGGCTCGTAGGCATGAGGGACTAGCATGGAAGGACTTCGAGGACAGGTTCTTCGAGCACTTTTATCTGGAGATGCTGAGGGTGGAGAGAGCTCGGGAGTTCTTGAGTCTTCAGTATAGAGATATGTCTGTTATAGACTACACAACTACCTTCACAGAGTTGTCTCGTTTTGCACCTGGTATGGTGAGCGATGATCCAGCTAGGGTGAGGCGCTTCAAGGATGGATTACGACACACCATTCGGGTCCAAGTGAACATCTTTAGGCTGGGTTCCTTCTTCGAGGCGGTGAATCAGGCGCTCATAGCTGAGGGCAACGAGAGAGAGAAATCTCTTTTTGGAAGGGTGATAGCTTCAGGTGATGGTACAGACAGCAGAAAGCGGGGGATATATGAGTTCCAGCCGGGCGGGTAGGCGAAGGACTCAGCTAGACCACCCCGTGGCAGTTCAGCAGTGGTTTTCTTTCAGTGTGGACAGCCAAGACATGTTCGGGCTTAGTGCGATAGGCCCCCGAAGGAGTTTTGGGCATGTGGACAGGTCGGGCATTTGGAGAGGTTTTGAAGGCATCCTACTCAGATAGCCGGCAGGCAGGGACCAGGACAGACTGTGGCGTCAGGTGTTGGTTTAGGTTCAGTACCAGGAGAGGGTATTCGAGGTCCAGTTACACGCGGAGGATGTGACAGGGATAGCGGGATCCAGCTGAGGGGTCAGTGGCTGGTGACTGGAGCAGCACCGCAGGGAGGTCAGGCATCAGGCAGTCGGGCTTCAGGCCAGGTGCATGCTGTGGAGCTGCCAGTGATTGAGCAGGCTGGAGAGCCGACGACGGTGGCAGGTACACCGCGGGTGTGGCCGTGATTTTCTTTGCTTTCTTTTGGCATTGCCTCTTGAGGCATGTCTGGTTGAGTGCACAAGTTGCACAGGTTACTTGTGGACTGACTAGATACTAGTTAGTGGGATTGGCATCGTATCAGATGCGTTATATATTTTATGATATATTTGAGATGCGTAGCATCAGAAGCATCAAGGATGTAGGTTATGTGAGGTGTCGTGGGCATCGGGGCATCGTGGATGCGGGTTACTTGAGGTGCAAGGCCCCAGGTTTTGATTGGAGGATCTATGAGATGCAGGACCTCTTGGAGGCGAATGCCAATGCGATGAGGGTTACGTTGGGTGTCGGAAGCGACACGTGAGAACCGAGGAGGTGCATGGGTGACGATGCATCACAGAAGGACCATGGGTCCGGGAAATAGGTCCTTGGGCCATGTTTGTTTATTTTTGTTTGCTTTGATCCTTGTTGGTTGAGACTGAGTAGGAAATTCCTAAGGTGGGAAGCCCTTTAGGAATTTAGCCAGAACCTTGAGACCGGGGTAGTCCGGGTTGGTTAACCAGGATGAGCATGTTCGGTGCCATCTCTGGGTTTCGTTCGGTAGCTCGGGGATGAGCTACATTAAGGTGGGGAGTTTGTAAGAACCCGGGTTTTTGAAAACGGGTCAAATCCTGACCCTGTTTGAATTTTTTTACTGGTTTCTGAGAAGTCTGGAAAATCTGGGCAGTTTCTGGAAATTTCCAGACTACACGCCGTGTATTTTATGTACACGCCATGTATGTGTTAGCTGAGTGACCGACCGTGTGCTCACCGAGTACATGCTGTGTGCTGACCGTGTAGAAGTTTATTACTACACGACGTGTATTTATAGACACTCCGTGTATCCTTAACCGTGTGAGGCCAAGTACATGCCGTGTGGTGCCCAGGTGTAAATTTCCATCTACACAGTGTGTAGTCTTCCTTGACACGCTGTGTAGCTTTGTTCCGTGTAGCAGCCGAGTCCCTGGCCGTGTGTTGACCGTGTACACAGTCCAAGCCGTGTGCTGGACTCCGCCTAAGTCAGAGTACGAAAACACATCTACACGGCGTGTACTTTGGAAATACACGTCGTGTAATTTTATTTTTATTTGATCGTTCGAGACTTCGTCGCATCTTATTTCAAGAAAACACTTATTCTTTCCATTTGGATGAACAGTTCATCCGAGAACCTCTGAAAAACTCAAACCCTCCCAGAATCTTCATACGACCTCCGTTCTTCGATCTGTCAGTGGCAGTAGGACCGCCTCGAAAAGGCTAACCCCATACACCCTTCTTCATCCTTGATTCCTCACCTGTTTCTCCGCAGATTCCATCCGAATGGAATTGTCAGGATTTGACGGAAACGTAGATCTACCGCAATTCAGACCGATTAAGAGGCTGATATCAAAGGAGTGTCATCGTACGAGAACGAGGTGGGTATTGCATACCTTCTTTCTTGTTTTCGTGGACTTTTGGGGGTTTCGACCTTCGGGCGCAACGTGGGGTATTGAGCGAAACCCTTGTTTAATTATAGTAAATAGTTTATCTGCATTGTGGGATGCCTCTGGGTATTCCCTAACCCTTCTTGTGCTTGAGCAAGGCCGGGTTAGTGGTCATTGCTCATTTGGGGCAATTCAGTCGGGGTGCCGAAATGCGTATGAATTGGACCATTATTTAAACTGCCATGTTTAGACTTCTTATTGAATATTTGAGTTAAACTGCTGAGTTTAATTGTTAAATTAAGAATGAGTTAGGTGCTGGTATGAGACAACACAAGTCAGTACAATTTAATTGTTTAGAAATTTCATGTTTCAAGTGGTGCTTTGAGTATAGTTATGTAATGTGTTATTTTTCCAATGTTGAACTGCTTGTTGTGTTGGGCAAGGCCCAGATGTATTGTTGGATGATGGGGATCACAGGTTGGGGATTTTTCTCAGTTTACTTTGGGTGGTTGCTACCACGGGATTGGGCATCATGGACGTCAGTTGAGGCAGTTGGACTGTCGGGTTGGGCTTTGGCCCGGGTTACTTGGATGGCGAGGCCATCAGACTTGAGCGACAGGTTCTCAGGGGCACGATGTGTCAGAAGAGTTGTGTCTTTGGAACTTATTGAGGTGATTACCGCACACCGGGTGATTTTGAGTAGTGTGAACACAGATAGACTCTGAGATGAGGTGGTACGACCACCGCTGGGTAGAGGCCTAGGTATATGCGGTTAGGTATATTTGGTTTGGTGGGAGCTTGCCATAGGAAGCCACGTGGAAGGTGAGGAGCCTTCAGGATATAGCTTTGAGGCGGTCAGGTTGGGGGCAGAGGCTCGCCGTGATTTGAGGGCAGACATCGTTGTCCCTCCGGTTATCTTTGAAGACAACTATTTTTGTTTCTCCGTATGTTGTTCTATGGGCAGGTGGAGCTTTCAAGATGGGTTACGATGGTTGGGATGCCTTTGGTATGACATTACTAGAGACACATGGTGTCAGGTGGAACGAGGTTCCGGGCTATAGACCAGAGATTCCAGCATTGGCCGAAGCAGGTGACACTTCCTGGTGGCTGCTGAGCACCAGTGGAGTTGTGTTTACTTTTGACCATTGTACTATTTACTGCTCTTCTTATATAAGTATGTCTGCCTAAACACTTATATTAGGTATGCACACTTGGGTGGTATCCTACTGAGACTTATCTCACACCCTACACAGGCCCTTCGGGACGCGTGTAGACTTTATGAAATTGCATGCAGGTAAAGGGTCAGCCTTAGGAGCTGGACTTTAGTGCTGTTGTCATAGAGACTAGTATGGACCTTGAGGTCATGAATTGCTGAAGTTTCTTTGTTTAGTTTTCCTTTTTGTATCAGTATGATTACCTTATTATATAGCAACTGTTGGTTAGCCATTAGCGCCGTTATATTTGAGTTGTATGACTTGTTTTCGATGCATGCCTTGTTTGTTTACAGTAGTAGTTGTTGTTGATTGCTGGAATGTTGTTCTGTTTACTTTCTTCTACTGTTGTTTCTATATTGCTTCCGCTGGTTTATTGATATTATTATGCTTCCGCTATGCGGTTCTGGTTTGAGTCTGTTGAGTCAATTATTTCTGCTGCATATTTAGCTTTATACTCGGACTAGTACCATTTTATTCCTCCGAGAGGGTATAGCCTCCCCACTATACCTATTCAGACCATCGCTGCTAGTCGGCAGCCTTTGGAATTTAGGGGAGGTTCGCCTAAGGTAGTAACACCCGACCCGTTCGGCACTGTTCGGGTGGCTGGCCGAGTCCGGGTCGTTACAGATTAGAAGGATTTATTGCAGGGCGTGTGTATATATATATTAATTATCTTTGTCAGAGACTGAATCTTGAGGAGTCGATGTTATGAATGTTTTAGATCTGGTTTGAGCTACAACTTGAGGAGTGATTATGCTTCTAAAGGCTATAATTATTTTTTTGAACTATATTTTTCATTATTTTATATGGTATGTTATTTTAATTAGTGTTAGAATGTGTTTTAGTTTCCTTCCATGTCACATCCCCTTATATTGATTTTATCTTTTTAATAAAGGAACGATGGGTTTGATTCTTAAAAAACATGGATAAGTCCATTAATGATTATTATCATTATTTATTTTTTAAAAAAAATTAATATTGTCTTCCTATGACTACAGTCATTACAGACCATGGTCATAGGTATACCTTGTTCTATAATTGACTTATCCTATAGTCATATATCTACTTATAACAATGAATTACTATGAAAATGGTTGTAGATAATATATATTCATGGTTATTTGTGTACATGTAAAAAATGAAGGTTATAGTTCATTTTTCTAATTATTATATAACATCCTTAAAAGACTCAATTACATGCATTAAAGTTTCTACTTGGATATTCTACTACTTATATAGGTTCTATAATTTTTTATAGCTTAAGGAAAGACACATAAATGTATAATATTTACTACAACATATCTTATTATGTGTCCACTATAGATATTAAAAATTTTATTGCTAGAGTTTATATGAAATTGGAAGAAAAGAAATACTATAGATAAAAACTAAGATGTGGTGCTTATGAAAACACATTTTAGTGTATGTATATTAGTGAAACTAAATAAAATTCCATTATAAAATGGTTAGAGTGAATTGTAATGTTTAGTAAACCATGACTAGTGAAACTATTCGATGATTGAGATGATCATGAAATTTTTCATAGCTCATGGCTTGGATATAGAGGAAGAAATATCTAATTTAATATCCCCATTTTTCTCTTAATGTAACTACATGAATTCAAATTAAATAAGGATTATAGAAGAAACCACAACAAGGAAGGTGACCATGGTAAGAATATAGAGGAGGGAATCTCAATGTTTTATCCCATTCATAGTGGAAAATCAATCTTTTTTAGTAAGTAGATAGGAAAACCATGTCCTGGTTTAGTCTATCATATAATGGTTGGTTTATATTTTTAAATACATTTTTTTGATAGTTTTGACATATAGATATTTCATTATTAATTCTCTCTCACACATTTCTCTTCCAGAATCTTTATTTCAAATTTCCAATATTCAATATTTGTGAGTTTTTTTCAATTAATTATTATTATTATTATAACTTTTAATTCATTATTTTGTCTTGGTTATTGAGATTATTATTCAATTTATGGTTCTAGAATAATCAATCAATAGTGGATGTACCTTTAGAAATAATAAGTCAAGAGTAGATGGATGGTTACCTAACAATTTTTATCAAATTTATTCATACAAAATGTTATTTTAATATGAAATCATCAAGAGTATTAATTAAAATATTATTATTTAAAAAATATTTAAAAAATAAAGTTAATAAGTTATGATATTCAATGTTACCGAGAGGATTTTAATATTACAAAAAAATGTATTCATATTTTTCAAATAAGGTTAAAATTTAATTCACATTATTTCATTTAATTCATTGATCAAAATATTTTGATTAATTTAAGTATAATTTATGGATTAATTCATAATTAAGTAAATTATAAGTGAATGGTTTTTCAACATATTAATTGAGTTCAATTATAAATGAAGGAGTTATAATATTTTTATGGGAAATCATCATTTGAAATTGATTTCTTATTTATTGATTTATTGTTAGTTTTTTATAAAATATGGGATTCAATTTCACTGGCTAATTTTTATAAATCTTAATATTTTGATTAAGGGTTGATAATTGGTAATAAACACATATTTAAGGCTTATCATACTTTTTATCATGGGTGTGACCACCTAATTTAGTTGTATTATGCCTTAATGGTTTTAGTTGTGAGTTGAGCATAATTTCTTTTAAACATTGACACCTATTAGATGTGATTAAATAGAAGTTGTGCCGTGTTTTTTGGAATCATTTCAAGGGAATACATTAGACATATAATTTTTGAATTTCTATTTGATTTACCCAATTACATTACCACTTATTTATCTTTTTGGAACCTTTTTATATGTGAGTGTGTGTTATTTTTTTGTCTTCATATTTTCATAGTTGCATGAGAAGGATACGAATCACTCAATATAGGAGAATTGATTTAAGAGAGACTATATTTTTCAATCCCGAGGTTAATATGTATAATCTTAGTCACTGATGAACATATATGATAAAGTGTAATCATCCTAGAATAAATAATTATATTCTTGGACATTTTAATAAGGACTATACCTCAGTGCTATCAAAGAACTAATGTATCTTTCTAATTGTACTCATCCAGATATTTATTTTTCTACTAATTTGTTGGAAATATTTCGTTCAAACCATATAAAAATAAATTGGAATGGAATTAAACATATTTTTCATTATATTTGTAGCACTATTGATTTGGGTTTATTCTATTCTAACAAATTATATAAGAAAATGAATAGTTTTTCAAATGTAGGTTATTTATCTGATCCAAACAATGAGAGATCAAAAATTAGTTATGTGTTTACACTTGGAGGTAATTTCATATCTTGGAGTTCACAAAAATATAAACTCATTGCAACATCTTAAAATCATGTAGAAGTAATATCATTATATAAATCATGTTGAGAATGTTTCTGGTTATGGTCTATGACTCAACACATTCGAGCTATAAGTGGATTGCCTATGGACTGGGGCCCAACAATATTATTCAAAGATAATACTGTGTGTATCACATAATTAAAGGATGGCTTCCCCAAGAATTATAAAAAAAACACATACCACCAAAATTTTTCTCCTTCACACAAGAGTTAATGAAGAATGAAGATATCAACATGCAATATGTTCAATCCAATGACAACATTGCAGATTTATTTACAAAGGTTATACCAACTGTTATATTTAGAAAGATTGTACATAATATAGGAATGAATATATTACAAAGTTTTTAATGTAATGTAACTTTTAGGGGGAGTCTATGTGACTGTATTATTTTCTTTATTTCGGTTTTCATCTCACTAGGTTTTTTCAGAAATGTTTTTTAATGAGATAGTATTAAAACACGTATGAAATTGGTATGGGTGTGCATCCCAAGGGGGGTGTTAGGTATCCGCTAAAAGGCGAATGCAATATTCAATGGGGGTGGGTTACCCACCCCCACCAATTCCTCCCATGTACCATGTTACACCTATAAAAAGGCAGTGCATCCCCTCTAGAAATAGAGGATCATCATCATCGCCATTTCCCATATGAAATGGTGGGTTAATTAGGGTACAAGGATGGTGTTGTGTGGAAAAAAGAAAGCTGGTGAGATATCCTACATTCTGTGTTTTTGTTTTTTTCAAATTCCAATAAATTTAATTACCCTGATACCCCCAAACACATCATGTCGTAGGTCTAACCCAAAACTCATATTCTCTCTCCTAAATTAAATTTTTTCCACCGAAAATCTTTGATCTAATATTTTTTTCAAATGGTGTCAAAATCTCAATCCGTCAGTACCAATGAGGTCGTTACATAGATACAAATAATTCTAGACCCATATATGATGTATTTTTTTGAATTTTAATTTTTTTAATATAAATGTATAGATTTTCATCATATATTTAAAATATATTTTTTTAAAAATCTTACTAGTTATTTTTTATAGAAACAAAATATATTAAAAAAATTACATATAGATAATTTTTTTAGAAAATTAATGAGTATACATGTGTGTGTATATATATTCAAGTATGTTAAAAAACAAATATATTATTATAATTACATACATACATATTACTATAAATATTTTTTTTCACTCATAATCTTTGATCTAATATATTATTTTCAAATGGAATCAAAATTTCAATCCATCATCACCAATGTGATCATTTCATCGATACGAATAATTTTAGACACATATATAATACATTTTTCTGAATTTTATTTTTCTCATATACAGATACTAATTAACATTGTAAATGTATAGTATATTTTTCAAAAAATATTAATGATTATTATTTTATACAAAAAATACATTAAAAATAGATATAGATAATTTTTTTAGAAAATTAATGTGTATATGTGTATTTATATATATATATTTAAGTATATACATCCATACATACATACATACATACATACATATTATTATAATTACATATATATATATTACTATAATTATTTACAAATATATATATCTATCAGTTTATGAAACTATATGAACGTACATGCATGCACCATGAAAATATAAAAGTATTTACAAATATAATTAGTTACATGAATATATAATTATAAATATATACACATTTACATCCATATATCATATAAACATTTGTATATATACATAAACATATATATAATTATACATACAACATAAATCTTATAATATAAAATTTTGAATGTATTTTATTTGTATACACTTTTTCCATTAATTAATTTTTTTTACCAACATATCAATAATTATATCAAAAAACTACTAATCACGTACACAAAAATATATATAAATCAATGAATATTTATATATATATATATATAATGTATTCTTGCATGATTTCATACAGTGTAAATATATATAAATGAATATATATAAATATTAAGTTCTATATGTACTCTATATAAAAAATACACTTTAAAAAACACTTTTAATATTTGTATATACTTATAATGATGTATAATTATAAATAATTACACTAATATATTTATATGTATGCATGTTTAAATCTATGTGAATGTATGTACATGTAATAACATTTAGATGCAAGTATGTACATGTATTAAAATATCCTTATAAATACTCATATTTGTATATACTTATAATAATTATTAATCACACACATATATAAAAAACAATTAATATATATATATATATATAAACACATACATACATACACACATACACATAGACATACATATTAATATATTTACATATAAACACATACATACATCTATACATGAATCTATATATACAAATAATATAGTCATATAAAAACATAGTTCAATACATATATATAAGTATAAGTATATACATACATACATATACAAATCTATATTAATATGGATACAAAAATATATATTATTGAATTTATATTAAAATATAATTAATTTAATTATTTAGAGATATAAGAACATGCATGCATACATACATGCATATATACACAATCATACACAACTATACATATTTTTAAGTATATTTTAATACATGTACATACATACATCTAATTATTATTACTATATATACATATATACATATACATACAATCATATTTTCATATATATAGAAGTTTTTACATACATGTCTGTATTTATATATATTAATGTAATATGGAACATTTGTAGGACAAATCCCCGGTGGGAGATTTGCAGGGAAAATCTCCATTGGGAGATTTTTCAATGTACCATGTATGTTTATACATAATTATAATTGTATATATTTGTTTTTATACGTAATTATATTTAAATATTATATTTATAAATAATTACATTAATATATATGCATGCATGCATGTAGGTACTTATATTTATATGTATATATGTTTTTGTGTATGTGTTTGTACACACTTATATATATGTACCCATGCATGTATTTAAGATTATCAATATATTTATATATATGTATAGAAGCATGTGTGTGTAAAATATTTAAATATATGTATGAAATAATGTATATATAATATATTTAAATATATGTATGAAACCATGTATATATAAAATATTTGGATGAAAACCTGTATACATATACTTCACATACAAATATCAATTTATATATATGTACATATATGTAGGTATATGCATCACATGATTATATGTATGTATGTAAACACTCATTCATTTTCATAATTTTACATACACACATATAAATATGTATATGTATATATATATATATATTATGTAGTTATATTGATATATAATCAATACAATATATATAAAAGTTGTAATTAATAAAATTTTCATTAGATTATGTGTGTAAGTATTTATAAGAATACACAAAAAATTACATTAATTTTACAACAATATATATATATATATATATATATATATATATAAAGCTTCATACACATAAGTGTAGTAATAAATATGCAAGTGTTAATAAAAAAATATATCTGTTAATAAAAATATATATAAATGGTAATATATAATCATTAATATATACAAATTTTAATAAATATTTATTTATAAACATTTTTGAAAATTATAAAATATATTTATAAATGTGATTATATTAAAACATACAATATGATTACTACAAAAAGTGTATAAAAATATACATTCTAAATTTTATACAAAAAAATTTATGTTGTATGAATAATTATAAATATGTTTATGAATATGTTTATGAATATGTACATATGTTTATGTAATATATGTATGTAAGTGTGCATATATTTATATTTATATATACTTGTAAATAATTATGTTTGTATATATTTTTATATTTTCATGCATGCGTGAATGTACATAAATATAGTATCCTGTTTATATCTATGTGTATGTGTGTACATATAATAATACTTAGATGCATGTATGTACATGTATTAAAATATCAATATAAATAATTATATTTGTACAAAACTATAAAAATTATTAATCGCATACATAAAAATCAATGAACACACACACACATCCATACATACAAACATATATACATATTAATATATTTATAGATAAAATTATACATACATCTATACACCCAAATTAATATATCCATATACATACATTATTAAATACATATCTTTTGATATAAACATATACATACACACACACACATATAAATCTATATTAATATAATCACATAAATATATATTATTTCAATTATACACAAATATAATTAATTTAATTATTTACATATATAATTACATGCATGCATACGTCATACGTATATATATAGGCATATAAAAAATTCAAAAATTTATTAGTAAATTTTAATACATCTACATACATAAATCTAAATGTTATTATATATAATACATACATATACATAAAATGATGTTTACATATAAATACAAGTATATAAATACATGAATGCTTATATATATATATATTAATTTAATATGGGAGATTCTTAGGGGAAATATCCAGTGGAAGATTCAAAGGAGAAATCTATGTTGGGAGATTATATTACCAATGTCCTATATAATATGAAAAAAATTAAAATTAAAAATATTGTATCATATATGGGTCTAGAATTATTCAGATTGATGTAACGATCACATTGGTGTTGATGGATTTAAATTATAATACCATTTTAAAATAATATATTAGATCAAAGATTATCAGTGGAAAAAATGAATAGTGGAAAGAGAATATCAAATGGGTTTAGCTGTGCCCATAAGGGTATTCAGGTAATTAGAATTTTACCATTAAAAAAACAAATGGTAGAATAGATGAGATCATACCACCTACATGTCCTCAACATGTCACTATCCAAACATACTTATTTACCCACCTGTTCAGGTGGGAAATGGAGATGATGATTTCTAGAAAATAAGTGGATAGATATAAGAAAATCAGTAGAAGCCTCAATCAAATATCTATTTTTATTTCTGCTCATCGTTATCCACTATTTAAACTTTACTTGTTCTAATTTTCTTTTTCACAACAATATTTTGTTTATAAGAGTTTCTAGAATGGCATTATTGAGGATATACATGAATTCCTAATTAATAACTAAACACTTAAAATTACCACAATTTGATTTTTGGAGCTACAAAACCTTGAAAGTTAATTTAAAACTACAATTCTTAATGAATATTTAATAAATATGAATGTTTTTAATTTTAATTTTTTTGAATATGAAATGAAATCACATCTTCACTATCTTAACGTAGACAATTTGGTTGATCTTTTATTTTCATTTGAAAATGAAGTGGTGGAGTCTGAGTTAGAGATAATTTATGAGTGTTCATTGTATATCCATTCCAAAAAATATTTTAAGAAATTTTTTGGTTCCTTATAAATAAATTGATATTGAGGGTTTGGAGGATGATAATGGAAATCTTTGAAAGATTAAAATTGATATTTTAGATACTAAATTTAGAATTGATTTTCAATGTTTTGATATGAAATACTCAACTGTTTTTTTACTTTATCTTGATATTTGGGGTTTAGAATAAGAGGTTAATGATAGATCTCTTATTCCATTCCACTTAAAACTAAACATGAAATTTAATTCCCATTTACATATTATGGAAATTACAATGACCAATAGAAAGTTCCTTTCATGTTTGTATTTGAATGAAAGTATTTTTACCATGGATAAAAACTATAAACTGACACCTCAATCACTTGATCATATATATTTTATGTTTATAAGGATATAAAACAATAATATGTTGTGGTTCTTTCATAAGAACAAATTTCCTTTATATTCTGGTTGATATAAAGACGTCCAGCTGATGACTTCATAGTCAGTACTTCATGGAAGGCAACCCATGATTTTTATATTCTCAATAAATCTATTTCTTTTCCTTATTTATTTTTTCAATATTTTTTCAGTTGTGTATAATAAAACTAAATAAATGCTCTATAAATTGATGATTTAGTATTTTTTGTGTGCCTAAAATAATTTTATTTCTATTGTATCAGCTAAATTTTCTTTAGAAAAAAACTGTTACATGCTACCTGCATTGTCCATAATTTCACTTAGCTTGTTCATTTGGAATTTAGATTTCATTTTCTACTCATAACAACATGGGAGTCATTTTATCACTTTATTTTCTTATTTTTTCAGTTTATATCAAAATTTAATGTTGGTTTTAATGTAAAATATGAATGTTTTGTCGGTACTAAAAAAGGGAATGACCAAGGTTACCCTGATGGGATAAAAAATTGATGATGTCAAGGGATTAATGCTTCTTTTAAATTAGTATATCTATCTTACTTGTGCGATGCATTTAAAGATGGATTTTCTATTATTTCATGCTAATAATTTATAATAAATATTATAAAAAACTTTTTTTTTTCTGGAAATACAAACTTTATTCTAATTCTATTATTAGTTTCATGACGCTCCTTGGGATTTGTTCAATATTTTGGAATATTTTCATGCTATATTTTGTGATCAACTAGAATTGATTGAGAAATTAAAACTGATTCAAACATGAATATTTTCATGGAAAATTTAGTGTTGGTTATTAATTAATAATATATATTTTTTGTTATTTTTGAATACAATTATTGAGCTTAAGCTAAAAACATACACTGCCATCTAAATTTATTGATTTTTTTTTTGAAATTTCAATAAGTTGAGTTTTTCAACCCGTGTTCCTTCTCATTGATTGGTGTTTAAACTTGTTTAATGTCTTCAAACTGACAGTGATGATTCTACCAAACCCTTTTAGATTTTTTGGAATTAAATTGAAAATAAATATCAAATTTTAACTGTTAAATGTGTACCCATATTAGGATGAAATATTGAGGACAATGTTTGATTTTAAGTTTAGGGGAAGAACATTGCATGGGTGAAACACCTTATTATTGAATTATTATTCAATTTTCCCCTAATTTTTTTCCAAAGGGATTTTATTTAAAGATTTATTTACATGTAGAAAAAGATCACTATCTATGAAAACTCTTATTGATGATTTGTATGTTTGGGATAGTTTAATTATTAA
This sequence comes from Viscum album, assembly GCA_963277665.1. Classification (NCBI taxonomy): domain Eukaryota; kingdom Viridiplantae; phylum Streptophyta; class Magnoliopsida; order Santalales; family Viscaceae; genus Viscum; species Viscum album. The sequence continues at coordinate 718,105,445 of OY728143.1, read as the reverse complement.
TATTTTCTTCATGGGATTTAGCCAGTGAAATTAGTTAAATCAACATTTAATATAATATATTGATTTAAATCTAAAATTACATTTATATTTTTCAATAAAATTATGTGGTTTTATAGGAACCTTAATTTCTAATTATATTCCCGAGAATTCTAGAAATTATACTTAGAAGTCTGTTTGAGTTGTGTGGATTCTTTTATAATGAAGAATTGGTGTTTAAATTATAAAGAAATGTTTATTTTACATTGTATCATTCATGTATTATTCATTTTTGGTGTAATTATGTGTAAATTATCTTTATGATTATTTATGGGTTAATTATTAGGTAGTGTGAGTATTCAACCATGACTCAAATGAGTTGTATGTAAATTCTCATGACAACTGAATTAGTTTTGTTCAACTACTATTATCTACCATAGTGTTTTATTATCATTTCAAAAATGGAAATTGTTATAAAACCGAAATATATTTAAATTGATAAGGTTGATAATATGTTTTTTCACTTTTTGAATTACCTGGGGGATAAATAATTTTGATAAACCATACCAAACATCTCAATTCATAATTCTAAACATCCAATTATTTTCTCTTACTAAATATGTTTATTTGATTATTTTATGATAGGAAAACCATTCAATGTATTTAAATAATGAAATATGTCTTTTGTTCTTGGAATTTAAATATATTTGTTTAAGATTAAATATTTAATGAAAATATAATTTTTCATGATTTTTTAAAAGAAAATATTATGTGGATTTCAAGGTGTTTTTGATGGCATTAACAAAACATTTTTTCAATTGGTAATGTATATTTTGGACAAAATTTTAAATGGGCACATTATTTTTTAAAGGTATTTAGTGGAAATAAAAATATTTTTTAATATAAATATTAAGGGATTAACACAATTAAATTGGATTTAAATTTTTATAATTAAAATATATTTTAAAAATAAAATCTGGTTTTTAAAATAAATCGATTTAGAATTATGTTTTACTTTTAAGTGGATGACTTGGTCCAAGATTTTTATTTGGGATTCATGCTATAAGCTTGAGTTGGGTTGGGAAAATGGAATTTATTTAATCATCCACTTCAACCTTGATCCATCTGATCGGTATCCAAAGAGAATCAGAGGTAACTATAGAGGTTTTTCCATTGGGGAACACAAGTTTCTTCCTCAAAAATATACTTCATATCTATTTTGTTGTAACGATTGAGATGAATTTCATTGAATATTCTATCTAAAAACATGGCATAGAATGATGCATTTATAATAGTTTTTTGAGTTCATGTTTTCTAGTTTAATGTTTTATATGGACTGATGAAGGAGAGACTTTTGTCACCGCTTTTCGTTAGTGTTGAAAAAAGACTCCTCTTTATCATCATTAATAAATTAAACATTGAATAATTTAATTTATATACATATTTACATATTTTTAATATAATTTATGTAACAAGTGTTAATGTGTAAATATAATATTTAGATATGTTAGAACTATATTGTGATAAAAAAATTATTATTGGTCTTATTTTCATAATTTTATTTGTAAAAATTATCTGATTTATATTCCTCCAAAACATTTTTTAATTATTTTTATAAAACCACATTCAGGGATACAGTAGGAACCTTCACATTATTCAAAAAATCATACAATCCAAAACATCAAACAAATCAAAGGGAGGAAATTCAAAATTCAAAAAAAGATCAAATTATGATATAATCTAACACATTTTATGTGTATGTGTACATGTGTATGTTTATATATGTTTATATATATGTATGTGTTTTGAATATGTGTTTATGTGAACATGAATGTATGTATGTGTATGTATGTATGTGTATGTGTATGTGTATGTGTGTTTGTGTATGTGTATGTATGTCTGTGTGTGTGTTTCTTTTTGTAGTATGTGTATGCATATGTTTATGTAGTATGTGTATGTATGTGTGTACATGTATGTAATTGTATGTATGTGTATGTGTATATGTATGTGTACATGTATTCAAGTGTATATTCATGTATATACATGTATATGTGTGTATGTGTATATGTATGTGTATGTGTATGTGTATGTGTATGTGTATGTGTATGTGTATGTGTATGTGTATGTGTATGTGTATGTGTATGTGTATGTGTATGTGTATGTGTATGTGTATGTGTATGTGTATGTGTATGTGTATGTTTATCTGTATGTGTATGTGTATGTGTATATGTATGTGTGTATATGTGCATGTATATGCATATGTATGTGTGTGTATGTATGTCTGTATATATGTATATGAGTATATCATTATATAATAAGAAAAGTAATTTGTTTTTTTGATTTGACATCTCTCATTATAATATATATACATATACATACACATAATAATGCAAAAAATCATTTGTTTTTTCAAATGTAATTAATGCAGTTATATATATTTGAGTTATTGTAATAGAGGTTTTTTTTGGAAGAATGAGAAATTCACCAAAAGGAAATTCCTCCTTTATTGAATAAAAGAAAAATTATAGAAGTCTGAAATATGTTTTTTTACAATAATCCCTTTTCAAAAAGAAATAAATCTCATCAGGTACGTCATTGAGAAAGGTCAACTCAGTAGCAGTTACCCCTTTGTTTTCAAGCCCATTGGGAAAAAAGTTTTCTTCACGATATGCATTTGTGATGATGTAATTCATGGAAAAGAGAGATTTCTTATAGTTCCTCCACCTAGATGTTAGCCTTCATAAGAGATGAATAGTTCCATTTCTGATAGCCTGCACAACAGTGGTGCAATCACATTCAAGACACATGTTGAACCAACCTTGTTGCTTTTTTATTTCAATCAAATTGATTATGATAATAATTTTAGCATCAAGAGATATGGTAATTCCACAAGGACCATAGAGGCATCCCATTGAATCAGTATAGTAATTTATGAAGATATCACCATATCTAGAAGGGCTTGGATTTTCTATTGAAGATTCATTTGTGTTACATTTGATCCAGCTTGAAAATGGATGAATCTACATGTATTACAAGGTTCCATTAGGATGAAGATAATTACTTATAATGACAAAACGCCTAATCATGATAATAACATGAATGGAATTATCCAAAAAACCATTTTAAATAGCATTTGTATTTTTTACAGCAACTACGATTCGGGCCAGTGCCGAATGTAAACAGAAAGGCATGTTATCATTGATCAGTTTGTTCCGGATGGTCCATATCACAAGGATGAATTTAGAGTTAGACAAAATTAATAGGTTCAAAAGCTATTTTGAGATTGGAATCTTAATATATGTAGATATGTGGTCCTGGATGCTAGCTGTATTGGGAATTCTGACCTATAAAAAAAATCAGAAATCACTGTCCATAAATCAGCAGCAGTTACATAGCTAAGAAATAGATGATCAATGTCATCCCTATTTTTATTACATAGAACACATCTGGAGCATAGGTTAATTCCAAAAATTTGTAGAAAATAATTATTAGGAAGATTAGAATACATAATCATCCATGAAAGGGAGAATCTGGATGGAGGAATCCGACATCTTCTCAAGATCTTAGCCCAAACATTTGTATACCCCCAAATAGATGCATGGTAGAATAATTTTGAAGAGTGCCTTCCATTAGAGGAAGGTTCCCAAAAAAAGTTTCATCTACATTAATGAAGTTTTAATTCATTACAATTTCCTTGATTTTAGTTGGAAGAGTGTCCAAGTAATTCTCCATTTTATCCTTGATTGACACATTTGTGACAAGTGTTGGATCATGAGAGTTTAAAAAGTTGAGAAGAGGCATACCTATCTAGTTGTCTAAATAGAAAATTAAATGTGACTTGATGTTGCCCATCCAATGATAATTAATTGAAATAATGGAGAAAGAAGCATTAAGGATAGGCCGTATAGAGGATTCTATGTAGTTTAAATTCTTGATTTTGATCCAGCTTAAAAATATTTATCTCAAAAAAGATGGTGCCTCTGAATTCTCATTGATGAGCCTCCATATGAATTTAGCCTTTAAAAATTGATTGAATTTTCATTGATTTTTAATACCAAGACCTCCATAGTCAACTAGTTGGAAACATTTTTTCTATGGGAAAATTACATTTATTCTCTGAAGAATTTTCCCACTTTAGACAATTTTTTTGATATAAATTTTGATATTCTTAATGAGGGGAATTCTCAATTTATAAACCATAAATGTAAATACCCCCAACCTAGTAGCCTAGATCCAGTGCCTTACTTTATTACCTTGGTACTATGAATAAGTGACCACATCCCAATGGAAAAAATAGTTTAGTAGCTTTAGAAAAATAGATACAAACAAAAGTATTACATTATAACTTTTAAAGGAAAACAACAAAGAAAATCCATTGGAAACACCCATAAACTTCTAGATTATCCCTGTAATTCATCTATAATATAAATCTTCGCATCCTGAAAAAAAACATAATAAATAGGTGATCTCAGATGCTCTTTAAGGGTAAAAAATATAACAAAATCTATAAACCTAAACAATAATTCAAGGTTAATATCTAATAACACATGTCATTAAAACATAATCTTGAACATAATATAGAAGGAATTAAAATGAATAAATAATTCCATATAAATAATCACATGAGAATGAAACTTAAACATGGATATTATATTTGTTGAATAATCACATGGATTATAAATTACTAATATAATAATGGGATAATTCATAATTCTAGACATCATAAACATAGTGTCATGTTTTTATCCAAGATACTATGCATATATGGGTAAAACCTGGTCCATTTTGTCTTGTGAGACCTATCGATTCATCGAGGGGCTATAGCATGCCCCGCCCATCACTTAATAAGTCTAATTCATTACTCATATGAAAAGAGTAGAACATAATCAACATATATATTCATATTAAAACTAGTATATAAAATGTAAGTAATATCCCTAATTAGTAAACTATCCATAGTAATATAGTGAATGGTATCAAGACAGTACCTCCCAAGTCAAAATAATCATAAAAAAATCAATAAAATATGATATATAGTAACATAATAGATAAATATCAATTATTTATAATAGTCAACATAGGTTATTTAAATATATAAAAACACTCTAATAAAATCATTGATAAATTCTTGAGAGAAATACCATTTTACTTTGGAAAGAAGAGTTCTTTTGGATAATCATTTGTATTTTTCATAAAAATAAGATTATATACCAAAAAATAAAATGGAATGAAATTATATTTGAGTAATATTAAAAGAATATTCACACTAAATTTTTTGAACTGAAGTGAAAACATGTAAAAAGAGTGTTTAAGAATCTTTAGAAACGAGCCACTTTAGTGTAGTTTAAGGGAAAATATAGGAGTCTTTAAAGTGAAAAAATGTGTAATTTTTTGCATAAAAATAGAAATTAAATAAGATAGTTTTTCATGATAAAAAATATTTATTTTATAAAAATATCGGGTGATTAAAATATATTATGGCATGTACTTGGAAATTAGTATGAAATTGGAAAGTTCCCTTAAATCGGGCTTGCTTATTAGGAGGAATTGAAAAGATAACCTTATAAAACATGTGACTCTCTATAAAAGGAAGATGAAATGATATTAATAAATGATTTTGGAACATATAAACATAATTTAGAATAATTATATAAAAATAAAGAAGAATTACATTGGGATAAATAGATATAAAGCATAACCCGAATGAAAAATGGATATTTGGGGAGAATCCATTACCTTATGTCTGAAAGTGTTCTGTAATTTCACTTAATGTCCTGGATAATGAAATTAGATTCATAAATAATTTAATTAATAATCTATTAATTTTTTTATTTATTATAATTTTATGAAGTTAATTTATGGCATTTTTTATGAGTTATAAGATATAATTTCATTATTCGTGAGTGTTTGTTTCCTCGATTTTCATGATTAGTTCACTTGTATACAAGTATGGAAGATCATGTATAATGGGAATAGTTATCCAGAATTGAAATTATATATTATTAATGAACTTAAAGAAATATTTAAGGGTCGTATATATTATTTTTATATATATGAGGATGATTCATTAGATAAAACATTAATGATAACCATTTAGATTATTTTGGTGTTTTTTCAATCATCATGCACTAGTTTTGTTTTGTTAATAAATATTATGCTTATATACTAGTTCTAGAACATTATATATTATATAATATGTATAATATGATATTATTAAACCATAATAATGGTTTTTTACCGTCCTTGGAGGAGTTATTAGAAAACTAAAAATCATCATCCACAAAGGTGGTGAATTGACACCTCACGGATAACGTTTTCATTATTAGAACAAAAGGGGAAGAGAAGAGAATTGATGGTGGATATCCCATTAACATAATAAAATTATAATATATATAATTAAATAGAGTTATCATGCATGTTTTTAAATATTTGGTAAGAAAAGGATAAGAAAATAAAAGAGAATGAAAGTAAATTTAAAGAATGAAAGTGAATTTTACCTCTTGAATTCCTCTCCTTGAGAACCTACATAAGAATTATTGAAATGGAATTTTGGGTGAGAACAATAGGACCATAAATCGGGGGAGAGGTTTGTGAGAGTTAAAGGGTATAAATTAAAAAATCTTCAAGTATTTGGATGTGTGAGGATAAGATGTGGTGAGGGGTTGTATTTATAATGGTGGAGAGGGGTGTTTTTTGATTATTTTATTCATTAGTTTATTATTTTGGATGAAGACTATCAATAGTTTGAACCTTATCCATAAATCTATAAAAACATGAAGCATAGTTCGATATTATGGGCTTATATCATCCATACATCATCGATGACTCAATAATTCATGTATCTGTTAAATATTGTAAATTACCGTATTTTAATATTCACAAAAAATTCAACCATTTTAGAAAAATACAAAAAATTAACACTAATTTTTTTTGATGTGTTGAATTTAAAAATGGACTCCATTTTATGAAAATAATTTTCTAAATATGAGAAATTTAATTTTTAATTAAAATCACTATTTATTCGAAACATACTGATTTTAAAATTATAACTAACTTTATGACACTTTGAAAAATTAATTAAGGTCTCATAAAATTATCTCCTAATCATTAGACAAAAAAATATTAATTTATGAATCTATTTTATGAAAATAAATTTTTTATATCATTATATTAATTATAAAATTGTAAATAAACATTTATGTTTCACAAAAACACCATCACTTAATTTATCATTTTTAAAAACATTTATTTACTTATTACATGATGAAAAATATTCCATATTTATATTTATAAGATACCTAAATTATATTTATACTTTCTTAGGTGACTTTACTATTCTATTAGTCATATTACTATCCCTAATGGTCACATTACTATTCCAATGGTCATATTTAATAGTATATCACAGTTTTAAACTTGGTGTTGTGTAAATCATAAACTATCGAAGATATTAAATTTTAAAAGAGGCATAATATAAAATCTTGGGGTGTTACATCCTCCCCTCCAAAAAAAAATTCATCCTCAAAATTTTCAGAATGTCACTTCATAAAAACATTTAGGTAGGTCTTTATCATAAATTTATTTGGTTCCCATGTTGGCTCTTAAATTTTATGATTTTTCCAAAGTACCCTTACTAGAAAATTCATCCAATTCCTCAACACCTATTCTCTAGAATCCGAAATTTGGATAGGCTCTTCACAGTAAGATAAATCAGGTGCCAATTCTATTACTTCAGAAGTGAGAACATGCATGGGGTCTGGCATGTACTTCCTTAACAAAGAGATGTGGAACACATTAGGTACTTTAGAAAGACTTGGAGGAATTTACAAATGATGATCCACAAATCCAATTATCTCCATAATTTCAAAAGGTTTGATGTACCTAGGGCTCAGTTTCCCTTTTTTACCAAACCTTACGAAACCCTTCCATGGATATACTTTTAGAAAAAGATGATCTCCCACTTGAAACTCCAAATCCTTTCTTCAGTTATCATCATAGATTGTTTTGTCTACTTTGATCTTCTTTGATATGGTTTTGAATATTATTTACCTTTACTATGGTTTCTTCCACATGATCTAGGCCTATAAGCTTCCTTTCACCAACTTCATCCCAACAAGTTGGGGAATGACATATCTTGTCATATAACACTTCATACAGTTCCATTTGAATACTTTAATAGACAATATTATTGTAGAAAAACTCTACCAGAGGTACATAATGATCCCACATACCTTGAAAGTCATGTGATAATTATCTCTTCATGTATTTTAATATTTAAATTTTCCCTTCAAACTGCCCATCAGTTTGAGGATGATATGAAATTCTCAAATGAAGCTCATTATCTAAAAATTTATGAATACTTTTCCATAATTTCGATGTAAATCGTGGATAAAAATTAGACGCAATTTAAATTGGTTCACCATAAAGTCTTGCAACTTCATTAATATAGTGTCGTGCAAGGTATTCCAATAGAAAATCCTTCCTTACAGCAAGGAAATGTGCAGATTTGGTAAGTTGATAAACAATTACCTATATTGCATCATTCTTTATTAGAGTACTTGGTAATAAAATGAAAAAATACATAATAATGTCATCTCATTTCTATGTAAGAATAGGAAAAGGTTGCATGACTCCTCTAGTATGTTATCTTTTAGCCTTTACCTATTGAAAAACTAAACACCTTAATACATAATCGGAAATTTCCCACTTCATATTATCCCACCAAAAATTTTCTTTCAAATATTTATAAATCTTAGTGATACTGGGGTGTATAGAGAAATTTTAGATATGGGAATCATTGAATAATTCCCTTTTTAGCCTAGTTATAGAGGGAACACAAAGAATCTTCCCAAATTTCATAATTCCTTCCTCATACATGAAGTCTTCCAACTTATCATCATTCAAAGATTTAATTTTCCTTTGAAAATCCTCATCTTCGTACTGAGAAATTTTATCTTTTATAATAAATATGGTATAGAAACCATTTGAGAAAGTAGTGATGTATCACCTTCCTTGATAATTCACATATCTATCTTTACTAGATCCATGTAAAAAGGATCTATTTCATTCCTCATTTTTTAATAACTCTATGATCCTTCCAACTCAATGCATCTGCTACCTAATTTTATTTCCCTGGGTATACTGTATTGAACAATCAAAATCCTTGAGTAGCTTGAGCCATCACCTTTTCCTTATATTGAGTTCTTTCTGTGAGAATATATATTTCAAACTCCTATGATCTATATATATCTAACATCATTCACCATAGAGATAGTGTCTCCATATCATTAGAGAAAATATTATATTTTTTAACTCAAGATCATGAGTTGGATAGTTCTTTTCATGAGTTTTTAACTACCTTGATGCATAGGAAATAACTCTATCATTCTGTATAAGGACATAACCAATTCCTTTCTTCGATGAATCACTATAAATCACAAATAAACTATTTCCCAAGGGTAGAGTCAAGATCAGATTATTCACTAATCTATTCTTCAATTATTCAAAACATTCTTCACATTATTTTTTCCATATGAAATTAAACCCTTTAAGAGTAATCTTGGTTAACTGGTTTGCTAATTAGGAAAAATTCTGAAAAAATGTTGATAGTAACATGCTAAACCAATGAAACTATGTACTTAAGTTATGTTCATTGGTGCATTCCATTACCGAACTGCATTTTTCTTTATAGGATCAAATGAGATTCCATTATTAGAGATAATATAGACAAGAAAAAAAACTGTTTGAAGACAGAATTCACATTTTCTGAACTTACCATATAAATATTTTATTCTAAGAGTATCTATAACAACTCACATGTGTTTATCATGGTCCTCATAACTTTTGGAATATATCAAAATATCATCAATAATTAACACAAAAAAATCATAAAGATATTCCTTGAATACTTTGTTCATTAGATCCATAAAAATAGAGGGTGAATTAGTTAGTCCAAATGGCATTACTGTAAACTCATAATGTCCATACCTAGTTCAAAATGCTATCTTTGGAATATATTCCTTCTTCACACACAATTGATGATATTCAGGTCAAAGTTTAATCTTATAAAAATATTTATCTCTATTAAGATGATCAAATAAATCATCAATGCGAGGAAGAGGATATTGGTTCTTTATTGTAATATCATTGATTTCTATATAGTCAATGTAAAGCCTTAGGGATTCATATTTATTCTTGAAAAAGATAACATCGGCTCCCCTTGGATAAAAACTAGGTGTGAATAAATCCTTTATTACTCAACTCCTATAGTTGTTTATTCATCTCCACTAATTCCATAATTTTCATTCTATAAGAAGTCTTTGATATTATCCTTGCGTTAGGGATTAAATCAATGGAAAAATAAACTTCACACTCTAGGGGGTGTCCAGGTAATTACTTAGAAAATACATTAATGTATTCTTGTACAATAGGTATATCCTCAATTTGAAGATTTATTCTCATCCATAGATGATGTTTTATCTTCTTCCCTAATAATTTCATTTATAATAGCTACTAGAGTGTCACGACCCATCCCCCGGGGCTCGTGTTGTGACTTCCCCAAGCCCGCCTTCTATTGGCTAGGGGCTGACGACTAGTACCGAAGGCGTATTCCCTAAAACTGGGAAGGCATTGCCTTTATAACCTATAAGCACACGTAACCAAGCACATAGAAAGATAGGAACACAAGTAAACTGAACTGTAAAGAGAGTGAGTGCAGTAAGTAAAGGTGCCAGAATACAAGCCCAACTGGAAAGTACAAGTACAACTGTGATACAATACAATTGAAGATAAGGGAAAGTTATTTGCTGGGTCATCCTCCAAGGATCCTACCTGAAGGGTAGGTACAAATTGCCTCCTCATCACTCCATGTCCGTCCGTGTCCTCCACGTATCAACACGCCGTATGGTCCACCTCCGGACACTATCCAGTCCTGGAACTCACATCCTCAGTTAGTGTTGTCCGTCATTTTCACCAAACACAATGAAGTGTAGGCATTTCCCATGTAGGGGTGAGTATAACGATACTCAGTAGGGACCCTGAGACCCTCATGGTCTCACAAAATACACAAAGGATAAACCACAAAGTATGAAATCAACAGATAACCCTACTTAGGTATATACCCATACATATACCTAAGTTATCAAGTAATATGTCTCAATCATGAGGAAAAAACAGAGGTACTAAATTAGCTCACAAAAGGATTTATTCTAGGGGTAGTAACAAGTAACATCCCCAATCACATCGTCAAACACTTCGGCTGCTAGAGAACCCATTCTATATCAAGTATAGTGGGCCTACCGAGTCACATAGAGGTGCTTCTCACTAATCTTGGACTATTGAGGTACTCCTCCTGTTGAGTACCATGGGTCTGCCATGTCACACATAGGCGCTCCCCACCATGGGTCTGCCACATCACACAGAGGCTCTCCCCCTCGTGACTTGCTGAGGTACTCCTCCTATCGAGTACCATAGGTTTGCCACGTCACATAGAGGCGCTCCCCCTCGTGGCCTGCTAAGGTACTACTCCTGTCGAGTACTGTGGGTCTGCCATGTCACACAGAGGCACTCCCCACCGTGGGTCTTCCACGTCACACAAAGGCTCTCCCCACGGGGCCTATCAAGTCACTCCAAGTCGAAATGGTTAACAGTCCTCAAGTCTCAGCAAACTAATGGGTTCCCGCACTATGCTCACTCATCTTCGGAAGGATCCACTATAAAAGATACTAGTCTATACTCCAACTTCCAAGAAGTCCCACGAAGAAGCATCTCAAAGGTCTTCCACTACATAGGGGTCTCAACGCAACAGATGGCGTGTCAATTGGACGCCCGGTCTGTGAGTTATTAGCCTTTTAGTCCCGGGGGCCTGATTGGATTCATACTCGATCCAACATGATCGTTCCCCATCTTAATCCAAAACTCCAGTGGGGTAAACTCAAAGGGACCGTCTCCCTCCAAGATTCCCAGCGCTGCTGATGGTTTGTCAAACAGACGTCTGGTGCCAAAGTTATGGCCAAAATAAAGTAAATAGGTCATAGTGGTCCTGGGTCTGGTCCGACTTGGTCGGACCGACCTGGCCCAACCCGTCCTGTGCCGACCCGGTTCAAGTCAACCTAGCCTGGCCCGTTGGGTCTGGCCTAGCCCGCGGGGGCCGCGAGGGGCTGCAGGGGCCTCTGATACTATGAGGGCTCTGTAGAGGTCCGCTAGAGGCCGTGGTGGCGCGGTTGGCCACAGGGGGGCTCGGTGAGGCCTCAACGGTGGTTCGGCCTAGGCGGTGCGGCGAGGCCGCAGTGGCGGTTTGGCCGGGGCGGCGTGGCAAGGCCATAGCAACGGTTCGGCCTGGGTGTCACGCCGAGGCCCCGATGGCAGTGTGGCCGGGGCGGCGCGGCGAGGCCGCGATGACAGTTTGGTCGGGGCAGTGCGGCGAGGCCGCGATGGCGGTGGCTACAGATATTGGAGGCCACGGGGCGGCGGAGGCCACGAAGCAGTGCCGTTGCACTGCCGCCTTCATCGCGGCTGGCGGTGGTGCCAACCGCATTCTCATGCCCCTTCATAGTTGGTCTCCGTCCTCCACCATCGTGAAGAACACCGCAATTCAACACAAGAATTTCAGAGAGGATGAGCCATGTTAGTTTGGCCTGCACTCTCCATATTAGAGCGGTAGAAAGCGACTATTATACTTGAATCACAAGAATATTAAGAACGGGTAAGGGAAAAATAATTCAAACACCCTCCATTCAAGATTCCGCAATTATTCATTCCCAATACCTCAAAAAAAACATTCGAAGATCAATCTAAAATAGAGAGTTGATCTGCGTTCGTTGTTTTAGAAGGAAAGAACATGGGAATATAAAATCACTCATAAATAAACCCCTACCTTGTTCGCTTGATGATGTCGACAAGGTCGCGAGGAAGAAGACTAAGTTGTCGATGTTCGTCTCATCTGCCACACACCTCCAATCCCAGGCTCATGTGTTGGTTCATCATAGTCGAATACGTTCCTCCTTGGAGGGTGTCCTGAGGAAGTAGTCGAAGTCGGCGTTCTTTGTCAGTGGAGCATTCTTCGTTGGAGATATTTTCTCCCAAGGCCCCTTCCTTTGCCAACGATTAATTTCTCCCAACCCACCAGAAAGAAGAGATAACCAATATAATAAAATATGTTGTCATAATTTCAAATTGGAACAATTAATTAATTGAGATGGATTAATTAATTAAAAGGGGAGGGTTGGGATAATAAATGTTGGAGGAGTTGAAGAGGCTCCCTCATATTTAATAGGATGTTTGAGGGTTTCAAGCCTCGGGAGGTCCCCAACACCATAACCCCTCATGGGAGGTTTTACTAGATCGGGTGGTCCCCACCATCGAGCATTCAATTTGGAGAATAAAAATACTATGGTCCCCACCACCACAATATCCACAAGTGGGTGGTTACAACAAAATAAAATAAAATGTGTTATTATTTTATTTTATTATTTCCACGAAAAACCCAAAAATTATATTTCACTCTTGACCAACTGCCGTCGAGGTGAAAGTCTCCTTAAGCAAATATCGGTGATGCGAGTTCAACAATGTTCTTGGATTTCAATTCTGAGCACCGGTTCAAAATCTACAAAAACCCATACGTACGTTTAATAAACGTACCAGAAATAAATTTCAGAAATTCATTCTGGGCACTTCAGGCCTCAGATTCACGCGCCGTCAAGTTTCGCGGACTCATAAAATTCCCATATATATTTTTTTAAAAAAATACATCGAAATTCAGGGTCTTTACACAGAGGTGGTTTTGAATATGACTCGGATGATGAAGTCTCCCCTCTAAAGATATAAAATTCCTTGTTTTTATCACGAATCATAATTGCATTATCTTTGCAATAAATTTTTGCATTATATTTTGAAACCCAGTCTATATGAAGAATTATATCAAAATCAACCATAGGCATGATGATAAAATCAGAAATTATAAAATGTTTACGTGTCATAATAGGAACTGATCAATACATCTTTTTTTTCAATATGTTTTCCACTAGGTGTCTTTACTAACAACTCCATTGTTAAGGTGAATTGGAAATATATGATTTTTAAAGAAAACTGGGAAGATATAAAGGAATGCGATGATATAAAATCAAATAAAAATTTATCTAAATTTGAGAATATTATTAATGTACCTACCACCACATCATTAGGAACTTCAACCTCAATTTTTGTGATTGCAAAAGTATGTCCTTGATTCCTTGGCCTTTTTTAGGGAATGTTTTCTTTATGTCTAGGACAAACATTTTCATAGTGTCCCAACCCCTTACAGCTAAATCATTGCACATTATCAGAATCTTTCTTACCTCTAAAATTACACACATGGTGTCCTTTTTCCCCACATTTGTAACAAACTCTCATTCCCAAAAATCATTCTCCATGATGTTTCTTTCCACCATCCAATGGCCCGAAGGCCTTCATTTTTTATTGATTTTTGATAATACACCTTTCAAGGGATGATGTGGAACCCTTACAAGGCCCGTAGGCATAATTATTACATGTCCTATAGGCCTTATAGGAATTCATTGCCCGTAGGATTCAAAACATTACATACAACCTAGACTAACTACTTGGAACTGCTCTTCCCCAGCATCTTCATCGTGAAATCAGCTCTCCACCTTCGCATGGCTGTTTGGATAGGCGTTCCCGTGCATGCACAGTCTTGTCCCGATGGAAGGTGCCATACCCTCTCATTCTTGCAATTAATTTAGCTTCTGTTGTGGTGAAAGCTCCTTTACTCATCCTCTTTATAGAGATTTTTCCTTGTAGGTTATTTGGTTTGCATCTGCACTTAAGGTGGCTCGAAGGCCTTGAGGTGGCCCGAAGGCCTTACTGACCCGAAGGACTAGGTGGCCCGAAGGCCTTACTGACCCGAAGGCCTAGGTGGCCCGAAGGACTTAAAGGACTTAGGGACCAAATCGGTGGCCTGAAGGCCCAAACGGGAGAATATTCTCGACTGCTATAGTGCCAAACAGTATCTGCTGCAGTTCCCACTACAGTACCTGCTACAATACTGCATAGTTCCATCTATATTACTTCTTCAATTACCTACTATAGTACCGAAAATTATGCCTCCACCTGGATTTGATCCTGGGTCACTTGGAGGCACTTATGGAGTCCCTACCAATTGGGTTAAGGCCCATGTGCATGTTTCTTTCCACATTTATTAAAAGATTGAAATTCTATCCTTCCCTTCTTTGCTTTTTCTTTATTTCCTTTTCCAGAGTACTCATCACCCCTCTTCTTATCTTACTTCCCTTCGAATGCATATGTATTAGAAAATTACTTCTCCATCTTGATGGGACATAATACTATATCCTCATATAATGATAATTTATGGGAGACTAGTGCTCTTCATATAATTGGTTTAATGCCATCAAATAAATGATCAATATTTCTCCTTGGATTACTTATGTAGTCCATGACATGACATGCTAACCTTGTAAATTTGGCTTCATACATAGAAGAATTTTCATCCTCTTTTTGTCTTAGACTCATGAATTGCCTCTCCATATATGTTTTCTGTTCACGAGGGAAATGTTTTTCCAAGAAAATTTCCTTAAAATCATTCCATTACATATTTTCAATTCCTTCCTCCTCCTTTGTGTCTTGAATTAATGACCACCACTGATCCACATCTCTCAAGAGATGATAAAATTCCCTGATAGCTTTCTCTATTTATTTACTTCCCAAAGAAAGAAATATCTTCTCTTAGGAACTTATCCATTGATCAGCAACACATGGGTTTTTAGTCCCATTGAACAATGGAGGTTGTTGTCACATAAAGAGGTATAACATTGTTACACCGTGTTATGGATCATTCTACTCCATGCGAGTAAGGTTATTACTCATAACCCGAGTCAGTTGTCCCAATATATATATAATTTTTTCAACTCTAGTTGTAGCTCCATCTCTAAAATCATTATCTTACAAAGGAGGGAAATCCATACATGGGATAAGTGTGCTGATATAGTTTCCATTCCTTCTACTAGGTACCATTTCTAAAAAATGGCATACGCTAGATTAGATCATAACATTATGAAACACAATGTGTAATATTAGAACTAGTGAATCACATAATACTAAATTGAAAATTCAGGTATAACTAATCTCTAAATCATAAACTTGGTTTCTTTTGGAATATTTCAAAATTCTGTTATAGGGTTTCATTCTATATCCTATGTTTTCCTAAATCAAGTTTCCAAGGATTCTATTAAACATTCTCTGATACCAACTATGAAGACCCTGATCCCAGTAGCTTGGAGTCGATTCCTTACTTTATTATACTAGTTCTATAAATAATAGATCGCATCCTAAAAGACCAAATAGTTTAGCGGCTATGGAAAACTAGATAAAAACATAAGTGTTACATTAAAACTTTTAAAGGAAAACAACATAGAAACTTCATTGGAAACACCCATAAACTCTTAGATTATCCCTACAAGTCATTCATAATATACATCTTCAGATCCTGGGGAAAAATAAAAAAATAAAAAAGGGGTGACATCAAATTATTAGTATGGATAAACAATAAAGAGGAATATATAAACATAAAAAATAAGGAAAGGTAAATATCTAACATCATATTTCATTAAAACATAATCTAGAACATAATATGAAAGGAATAAAAGATGAATAAATAATGCCATATAAATAATCACTTGAGAATGAAACTTAACCATAGATATTCTACCAGTATAATATTCCCATGGATTATCAATTACTAATATCATAATGAGGTAATGCATAATTCCAAACATCATAAATATATTGTTAAGGATTCATCCAAGAAACCATACATAAATGGGTAAAAACCCGATCTAGTTTTTCTCATGAGACCTAACGATACATAGAGGGGATATAACAGGACCTTACCATCACTTACTAAGTCCAAAGAATTCATCATATGAAAGGGGTGGAATATAATCAACATATACATTCATATTAAAACTTTCATATGAAATGTAAGTAATATATCCAATCAGTATAATATCCAGAGTAATATGAAAAATGATATCAAGACAGTACCGCCCTGGTCAAAATAATCATAAATCATTCAATATAATATGGTATATGGTAACATAAGATATTACTCTCAATTATGTGTTTCCCTTTCAAAGTAAGATGGAATGACATGGATACAAGATTTTGGAACATATAAATATAATATATAATAATTATATAAAAATAAATAAGAATTACATTGGGGAAAAGGGAGAGAAAGAATAACACAGATGAAAAATGGAGATTTAGGGAGAATCTGTTACCTTATGTCTGAAAGTGTTCCACACTTGCAATTAATGTCATAGATAATGAAATTATATTCACTAATAATTTAATTCAGAATCTATTCTTATTTTTTTGATTTATTGTAATTTTATTAATTTCATTTATGGACTTTTTGATGAGTTATAAGATTCAATTTCATCGTCCAAGAGTGTTTGTTTCCTTGGTTTTCCTGATTGGTTCGCTTGTATACAAGTATGAAAGATCATGTAAAATGGTAATAATTATATAGAATTGTAATTATATGTTATTAATGAACTTATATAAAATTTAATGGTCTTATATATCATTTTGTTTCTAGATATGATGATGATCCATTTGATAAAATGTTAATGATAATTGTTTATATTATTTTTTTGGCATTTTTTCAATCATCACGCAGTAGTTTTGTTTTATTAATTAATATTATGTATATATAATAGTTAATATATATATATATTATAATATTTATAATAAAATATTATTTAATCATAATAATGGTTTTATGACCATCCTTGGAGGAGTTATTAGAAAATAAAAAATCATTGTCCACAAAGGTGGTGAATTGATACCTCACAGATGAAATTTTTATTATTAGAACAAAAGGAGAAGAGAATATAATTGATGGTGGATATAAAATTATCATAATAAAATTAAATTATATATAATTTAATAGATTTATCATGCATTTTGTATATAGGAGTTAAGGAAAGTTTAAGAAAAGAAAAAATTGAAAGAAAATTAAAATAATGAAAGGGGGTTTTATCTCTTGAATTCCACTCTTTGAGAACCTCCTTAAGGAAGTTTTAAATTGTATTTTGGGTGATTTAAATAGGACTAGAAATTGGGGGAGAGTTTTGGGAGATTTATTGGGTAGAAATTTGAAAATCTTCAAGGCTTTAAAGGTGTGAGGAGAAGAGGTGGTGAGGGATGTTTTTTGATTATTTTATTCATTAGTTTATTATTGTGGATCAAGACTATCAATAGTATGAACCTTATCACTAAATATATTAAAAAAATTAAGTATAGTTCTATATTATGGTCTTACATCATCTATACATCATCTATGACTCAATAATTCATGTATTCGTTAAATATCATAAATTTCCATATTTCACTATTCACAAAAAATTCAACCATTTTAGAAAAAACCCAAAAATTTTAACCAAACCATTTATTAATGTGTAGAATTAAAAAATGGACTCCATTTTATTAAAATAATTTTCTAAATATGAGGAATTTAATTTTTAATTAAAATCATCATTTATTTGAAAAATACCTATTTTAAAATTATAACTGATTTTATGACACTTTGAAAAAATAATTAAGGTCTCATAAATTATCTTATAATCACAGTGAAAAAACATATTAATTTATGAATCTATTTTATGAAAATAAATTTTATTTTATCATTATATTAATTATAAAATTCTAAATAAACATTTACACCTCACAAAAATACAAACACTTAATTTACCATTTTTAAAACATTTATGTTCTTATTCTATGATGTAAATATACCATATTTTCATTTATAAGATACCCAAATTTAATTTATACATTCATAAGTGAGTTTACTATTCTATTGGTCATATTACTATTCATAATGATCACATTACTATTCCAATAGTCATATTTAATAGTATATTATAGTTTTAAAATCGATGTCGCATGAAGCAAAAACCATCAATGATATTAAATTTTAAAATAGTAATACCATAAAATCTTTGGGTGTTACAATAAATGTGTAATTTTTTTTTACAAAATCGCAACTTTCACAAGATTGACCCTACCTACCATCGATAGTGTCTTTCCTTTCCAAGAAGACAAATGATTTCTAATTTGGCTCACAAAGTGAGAAAAAATGACTAACATGTGTTTTTAAAAAAACATTGGGACACCAAGATAAGTGAATGTAAGAACACCTTCTAGGATTCCTAGATCGTTGATGGTTTCTACCTTTCTAGTAGTAGGAATATTTTTTCAAAACTATAAGAATGAATTTTTCCAACTGATCTCCTACCCTGAGACTTTTTCATAATAAAGGAGAGAATTCTTGATGTTCAGGATGTTTCTTTTGTCACCTTGAGTGAAGAGGATAATTACATCAACATATAATAAATTATTGGGGGAATCTAGGACTCTGGAAGCTCTGATGGGTTTGATTTTTTCATATCAACCATGTTGAGAAGGAGCCTGCTTAAATAATCTTCAACAATAGAAAAAATAATAACTGAGAGAGTATCACCTTGTCTGACACCTCTGGAGCATGTGAAGTATCCCTCATGAGAGCCATTGATAAGCACTGAGATATGGTCTAAGCTTATAAGGGTTCTAACCCATTTAATAAATGTATCATCAAATCCAAAACTGGTTAAAACCTTGAAAATGAAGCCCAAATATAACATGTAAAAGGTTTTTTTGACATCAATCTTGAGGGCTATATTAGATCCTTTGGTGGATTTACTGAGAAGATTAATTCATTCATAAGTAGTGATAATACAATCTTGAAGTTGAAAATTAATGCCCCATTTCAGTTGAACACCATTGAAAAAATGACTGATAAGCCTGCAAACATTACCATGAATAAAATCTCAAAAATTCTAGAAGAAAGAGTTTGTGAACCCATCCAGGATAGGGGATCTACGAAAATTTAAATGAAATAAAACTTATTTGATCTCAAATTCAAGGTGAATAATAGTATGAATTTAATTATCCTCATGATTGGAAAGCCTAATAATGATGACTTCCATTAGGTCAGTGATAGTATTGGGACCATCAAAGAGGTTCTTGTAATAAGAGACAACATGAGTAGCCAAATCCCCTATTTTTTCTAAAAAACTCCCCATTATCACTAAGAACAGCTAAAGGTTTGTTGATTTTATTGAATATTTGAAGATAATTGAAAATTTTGGTATTCCTGACACCCTCTTGAAGACATTTATCTTTAAAGGAATCTCTTTTCATACATTATTTAAGATATAAGAGGGTATTGAGTTCATGAATGATCAAATTTTCCTACTCAAGACCTATAGAAAGATCACCAAAAGTATCCCTCTCCTAAATAATGTAAAGTAAGGATTCAAGATTACCAATATTTTCATCCATGTGACTGAAGCACTCTTGACTCCAAACTTTCAACTTTCTATTGAGAATTTTTATCTTTAAAAAACAACTCAATACATAATTCTTATTATTTAAAGAGTTCTTGGTATCAATCACCTATTTTATACAATCAGGATGTAAAGACCATGCATTGTTTAATCTTAATGTAAGGGAGGGTTTAAACACTCTTGTGACAAGGTTTTTCAAAATAGGGTGGTGGTCTGAATTGAGTTTTGAAAGAGTGGTGAAAGAAATAGAGGTCCAAACATCAAGAGCCACATCATTGATAAAAATCCTATCTAGTTTTTTATCCACCATTTTTTTGAGATTATTTTTGTACCAAGTGTATTTTGAAACAAACAAGTTAACTTCATATAGGTTTATATTCTCAATGCATGCCCTGAAACATCTAATTGAGGTAGAAAAGTTAACCATGACAATCCTCTCATTTGGATTTATAATGGAATTGAAATATTCAAGAAGATTCCATGAACTATTTATTGATCTTATTAGAACCTAAATATTCTTCCATAGTTCCCTTCTCTCTTGATACCAATTGAAGGCATAAATGAAAGAGATTTTTTTATTCCAATACAATTTTAATTGAAAGTGGACATCTATTCTATAGAGTTGATAGAAAATATTCCATCTAGTCTCAAATGAGCTAAGACCCATAGTATTTTAATGTTATTGTTAGACTAATTAGTTTGTATAACATGACATCCCATATTATCAAAAGAATAAATCCTCTTAGAAAAAATTCTCTTTGGTTTCGAAAGACCTAGAATATTAGGCTTATGCTTCTTAATAAATAGCTAAAGAGAGCTAATTGTGTCAAGGTTGGACTTAACCTGATAATTATATAATATAATCCTCATTTAAACATGTATTTAGAGAAAGATATGCCTTTATTCTTTCCACCATATTTTTTGTTTCTGGTTGATTTTCTAATGATCACTAATTTTTTCCCATAATTTTTTTTTGAATTTTCGTTTTTCACTTTGCATGATGTGTTTGGACTGTAGCATCTCACTACCTTCTTTTGGACTGAAAAATCATGAGTAGTAGGGTATTGGGTTTCCACTGCAAAAACCATATGACTAACCTAAACTTTCAATATTACTTGGTCATTTGTAAGCTCCAATAAGCTGCCATTCTATTTATACATGGTGAAAATTTCTGTTGTGATTTTATGTTTTTCACTATTTTTGTTTTTGGATTTCACCAAAGCATGTGGTTATATAATTCCTTTATTATAGTTTTCATTATAAATCATATAGGATCCATGTGAAATGTTATCTAGAGCCCCAACTTCATGTGAAGATTAAGACTTATATGATTCATCTGGCTGAGGAGGAGTTTCATTGATTTTCCATCAATGTGAAAATCTTTATATATCAAAGGTTCTCTCATGACGATACTGTATGTATATATAAGAGGTTCTATATATTATTCTTATTACTTAGTGAGAAATATTTTAGGGTACTATGGTTTAAAACCACAAAGTTGGTTTCTCTAGAGTTTATCACTATTAAGGAAGGAAGTAAGTATTTGTAGTGTTGGGATCAGGCCCATAAGAAGGTAATCTTATATATCCATATAAAGAGAATCAATAACCACATAGTTTGATTCCATATAATAGGAAATTTTAAACCTATTAAGGTTGTGTGACAATTACCATCATAGTTCATTTTAAGTTCATGCATCCATGATAATTTTAATACTAGGAAAAATATTCCTAGTAATGGTTGGCATGGGACTTACACCTAAGGGTCCCTTTCTAGTTGATTTCAAAGGGAATATGGCCCTATAAAAATGAATTTAGTGATTACCTAGGTGGATATGATCCTTCAAGTGGGGGAATGATTTAATTAGGAATATGGCCCAATGGGATGATTCATTTGGATTTTGGGGATATGGCCCACTAAGTAGGATATGGGCTAAATATGATGATTTTATAGGGGATATGTCATTGGTGAAAGGACTTCCATGGATGCGAGGAATATGGATCTATGGGGGAGAATGTAAGTGGTCGTGATGTCAAATTTTAACCATAGTGAGGCATCCTACATATCCAGGTCAAGAGTAATTAAATACCATATATATTGAGGTGTTTAGTTTAAGGTCATGTGAAAAGACCATACCATGCAGTTTTACAATATTCAGTGAGGAAATTTCATCCATGAAAGTGGTGAAAAAATAGGATTGTGTTTGGATTATTCATTGGGGTTGCCTTATATGGTTTAACATTATTTTGGTAATGAAATATGAGAGGGGATGGTTATAATTGTGGAGAATATGGCCCTAGGAGTTGGATGTATTTTATATAATATGTCTCTTTGAGTATGATTTACAAAGGATAGGGCCCCATGAGGATGATTTGAGGCTTACACAAGGGATTACCCTGATGTTTCTTGGGAACTGGGATAGAATATGTGGGGATTATGCATGAGTATGTTCTACCTTGGCGTGTCTACCTATTATTATTTAATGATGGGATATAAATTCAACTAGATTCATAGAAGATATGGCCCTATGCATAATTGGTTGGGGCTTATGCACGAGATACCCTTATTGGTTCATCCTGCTTGTTAGTAACGAGATAGGAGAGTGTAATTGGGATTCATGGGAATATGGTGGTAGAAATTTACATTAGGTATTTACTTAAATTAATCAAGTATTCAAAATATAATATTATGATATGTTATAGAATAAAAATAGTACAAAATAATAATGGTGTGTCATTTTTGTGTTGGATCCATATCTCCAATACTTCAACAGATTGTTGAAGAATTTTCATATCAGTCACTAGTATCAAATCTATGATACTTATTTCTTTAAAACTAATATAAAAATAAATAAAATACATACAAATGAAGGTGTACTAATCAATTTATAGTAAGCCTTCCAAAAATTGTCTCACACACTCCACAAGGTATCAAACTCTAGATGGAGAAACAATTTAAATAGGTAATACTAGATGAGAATAAAAATCTTAATTAACTATATTAAATGACCAATCCATCAATAATAACATAATTTAAAAATTAAATATGAAATATCCATTAATGTGTGATATAAAAATTATCAATACATTAAATCATGAATATGAAGAATCTAAAACATCAATTAATGTATGTGTTAAATCGATGCATTTGATTGATATATTAAATTAAGTTTATCAAATAAATTAAATAATGAAAATCCAAATTTTATTTCCAACATTCTACCACTTAGATTATATTAATTTATTAAAACAAACACATGTATCAATTAAAACAAAACACATTACAATCCAAAGAATGACATAAATATAGAAATAGTATCTGATAGGGACATTATTCACACAAGTGTTAATACTCATAAAAAGAGGATTAAGAATTACATAATTAAATTTAACAATATATGTAATTATAATAATGGTATAATCATCCCAAAATTCATTAAGATATATATTATTCAAAATGGAATAATTAAAAAATATATCTTAAATTAAAAATGAATTTATATAGAGTTTTAAAATCCCAATAACTCAATACAAAAAAATAACTTAACCAAACCCATATGACTATGATAATCCCAAATGGGTAAGTCTTTTGATAGTGGTTCATAAAATATATTCTATACAGAAAGATGATCAATTTGATTTCAAGACTATAAACAATTATTTTATATCAAAATATGTCAAAAAAGAATCATCTTTTGTTGCTTTTTAAAGAGAATTTTATAGAATAAAGATTTTCACAATACATCACAAGTGGACATCTTATGTGTTCAAACACTTTTATCCTCATAAAAAGCATTATAATGTAATTTTAAGGTAGAAGTGACTATTATTATACATTTGAAAATCCTCCAAGAAATACTCCATCCCACCTCACAAAATAAATCCAGAAGTATGTTTTTGGCATCGGGGCACTCAATAAAACAAGATTTCAAAAAGAAAAAAAACCAAAATTTTATTAGACTTATAATAAGTCGACATATAATTTTTAATTCCTTGAAAATATCTAAATATCTTTTCCACAACTTTCTAAAAAAACACGATACTAAAGCATATCCCCAAAACATTAACAAAAAAAGTAATATCATGGAAAATACAAACATGTGCATACATAAAATTTCCAATAGCAGAATTATATGAGACATTTTTATATCTCATTTTTATCATTAAAGAATTATTACAGTGTAAGTGGAGAAATAAATTTTGTTAAACTTCTGAATATATTTTCAATAAATCCTCTTTGAGACAATAGAAGAATACCACATCACACATCATAATGAATTTGGATTCTTAAAAAACAAAAAATAATCTCTAAGGTATTTCATATCAAATTGGTCATTAATTTTGTCTCATCCAAAAGTTTAACATAATTATTGGCCTTACGTATGTCAGTGACATGAAAAACATAAAATTTCTCCCACTAGTATTGAAAAAATTCACCAATCTAAATAATTATACTTAAATCCAAATTAATATCCAAGGATTATTTACATTCCTCAAAATTAATCTCAATTGATATTTCAATTGAAATACGCAATGATTTTATTAAATTTAATCAAAAAAATATTCATTTAATATTCATAAATATTTTTACAGAAAAAATAAAATATTCTAAATAAAAAAAAATATTTTTTAATTTTTTTATTATGATCATCAGTAAGGGTCTCAAAGCATAAAATTATAATTTTTTAATGTATGATTTTTATGTCACCACCAAATATAATACTGATAAATTATTTTATATTGATATAAATTAAAAAAACACATATACATCATCATCATCATCATAAGGATCCCATGCCATAATAAATAAATTCTATTATTATGATGTATTAATTTTATGCCATATAAAATATAACATCGAGGGATATTTTATCTTTACATAAATTATAAAGCATAATAATAATAATAATAATAATGGTCCCAATTCAAAATAAAATTATAATATTATGATGTCTAAATTTTATGTTAGACAAAATCTAATACCGATAGGATATTTTTATGTAGAAAAAAATTATAAAAAACTAAATCATAATAATATTAAGGGTCCTAATAATATTATAAAATTATAATGACATGATATACAAATCTTATGTCACAAAACACTTATAGGGTTTTAAATGAAAAATGACATAATTTTAAAACACAAATACATAATATCAATAAAATAATTACACCAATAATAATATAAAATAGGATATATTTATTATTTATGCCATATAGTAACATATAAAAAAATATATCACATAAAAAATTTTCTTAATTATTCCCATGATGGGTGATTTCATAATTAAAAAAATATATCTCAAAATTATATGTATACAAATATGGATAATTAAACCATATATTTATAAAATTAATAATTTCAAAGATTTTATATAACAAAAGAAATCATTTTATAAACATATTTTCAATAAAGAAAATATTTCAAATATTTTATGCCCGTGATTTATTTAATTGATTATATTGAAAATAAATTCAACAAGATTTAAATATGTCTCAAAATCCATGAACTGTAAACTAAAAATTTGCATATAATTATAAGTCATCTTGAATTGTGTGTCATCATAAAAAAACTAAATTATGACAATAATAAAAATATGAATTATGGATTTCAATGAAGGAGATATAGATAATTGTTTTTACAATTGATATTCTCACATGTAATGAAATTTCCAAGAAAGTATGTATATATCTAAAAACATATTATTATAATACACATCATGAATTCTAAAAAAATATAATTCATTATTTTTATAAATATCAAAAAATATTGAAATAATACACACACACACATGTATATATATATATAAAAATATTTTATTTTCACTACATGATATGTCACATGTGATAAAATGATTAAAATTTTATTCATGTGTGACGACAATCGTGATTTTCAAACAAAATAAAAGAAACAAATTTTTTAAAACAAAATTGGAAGAATCAAATCAAATAAAATATGGTCATAACTTATATAATAATCCTTTTTAGATATGATACAAATTGTTATAAAATTATATTAGGGGTTAAACCAAATTAATCAAGGATTGAAAATATTAAATTATGAAATCTTATAGAATAAAAATAGTAGACAATAATAATGGTGTTTACCTATCATTTGTGTGCTGGATTTATATCTCCAATTCTTTAATGGTTTGTTGAAGTATTTTTATATCGATCATCGGTGAAAAATACATGATGCTCATTTCTTTAAAACTAATAAACAAATAAATAAAATATATACAAATAAAGGCATAATGATCACTTTCTAGTAAGCCTTCCAAATAGTTTCACACACACTTCATGTCGTATCAACTAATGGATGGAGAAATGATTTAAATAGGTAATACTAGATGAGAATAGAGACCTTTTATTGACTATAATAAATGATTCAATCCATCATGAATAACTTAATTCAAAAAGTGAACATTAAAAATCCATGAATGTGTGGTATACAAAGCATTAAAACATTAATTCATGAATATTTGGAGGTTGAAACACCAATTCATGTATGTGTTAAATTGATTCATTTAATTGATACATTAAATTAATGTTATCAAATTAATTAATTAATGAAAATAGAAATTTTATTTTCAATATATAACCCATTGAGGAGGATTAGATTATAGGGAATATGGACTTTTAAACAAGATTCCTGGAGGATAGGGATCCATGAGGATGATTTGGGGCATACACATTAGTTATTCTCATGATATTACTCATAAACTGGGAGTGCATGTGTTGGGCTTATGTGTGATACTCTGATATGGGTATTCCTGGATCATTGATGTCTTTGAGTGATAAAATCATCGATGGGAACTACTATGTGTCTTATAACTAAAAATGAATCCCATAGAACATGTCTCATTGATTGGAATCAGGATCCAAGATTAGTATGCTGAACCAGGAGATATCTCTTTAGTGTCCTTCTAATAAGGATTTTCATTGTCTAGGGAATATATAATTTTGATTACATTAAGTGTTCTACCTATCTGAGAAGATAATTCGCAATCCTCCTTCTATAAAGGGAATAAATGATCAAAAGAAGCTGCTCTGATGTGCCCAATGGATTGATCCTATTTATGGGTTGGTTTTATAAGAGGTCATGATCTAACCTTTTAGGGTTTCAAACTTTTCATAGAGGTGTCACTAAGGTCATTTGAGTTGAAACAACCCAAGATGGTGAAATTATCTAAGAATGGGACATATGATAGGTCTAATTTTCTATTAACTGAGTTCCTCATGAGGTGGTCATGGGGGGTCCAAATGCTACGTGGGTTGAGATTTCTAGGGATATGGTGGTGGGTGCCTCTGAATTCCTCCAATTCACATTGGGGTATGTGCTATGCGAAGTGGGTTTGGATCGCGAAGGTAATTTTTTAAGGTTTCCTCACAAATATTTTTACATAAGTCACCCTATAAGAACTATGTTTTTAGGGTCACTTCATGAAGGAGTTGAGATTTCCTACAAAATATTTATCTAAAATTTCCCTATGAAGGAATAAAGATCTCATTATCCGAGTTTCGTGAAATTCAAGTCTCTCTTTTAGGGTCTCATTGCTCCTCTCTACATGTTACATTTGAAAAAGGTATAGTGTATTTATAGGTGGTGGTGTTGGGTAACCTCTTCTTGAATTGGGTGGTCACATAGGAAGTATGTGGTTCCATACTGCACATGTGAATGACTTGTATATGAACTAGGGAATCCATAGAGTGCTACATAGAGAGTCCAAAATTTCCATCTTCACACTAAAAATGATGGTTATGTGATACATGGAAATCTAAAAAATAACATATTCACACCACAAATAATAACAATTCATGGAAATCCCAAAATTAATGCCTCACTACCATAAAAAATTGTACTTCATAGGAGGTCATGGTGTTTCATAAAATAAGAAATTATTCACAGAGTGTTTAAGTTTCTATGAAAAATCCTATCATTTTGCAATCTTTGTTCAAATTTTCATCATGTTGATGCCATATTTGATTAATAAACTCGTTCCAAGTGTTGTTTTGAGTATTTATGACTTTTCAGTACCCAAAAATGGAATAAATATCACACACATAACTCGATTCTATTACATTTAGATCAATCTTCTTATATGGTCAAAAATTTCATATGTGTGACAAAAATATCATCCACATAGCTCAATTATCCTATGTGAAGATCAATTTTATTATATGGTCATTTATTTCATATATATTGGATGAATATCATATTTGTAACTCAATTATATTACATGTTTATCAATCTTCTTACATGGGTTACCAAATTTTATATATGGTTACCATAATTTCTTATGTGAGCTCCATATGATAATGTACTTAACCAAATATTCAAAGTCCAGTACATGAATTCTAGAATGAAAAAAAAACACTCACAAAATATCTTGAATTGTATATAGATCATCTCAAAACATCTCAATAACATTCCTCAGGGCTTGAAATAGCACCTCAAAAACATCCAATGATTCTCAACCATGACTGAAAAAAAATAAAAACTATCAAAACATCTAAGGGAACTTCACTTTTTCTTACAAATGGTAGATAAAAAGAAGAATAATTCCCTTAAATTCATATTAGGGTCCTTTTGAAGTGATTTTCAACTAATTAGGAGCATTGAAACACTTAGTTCTTTTAACTTAGGGATGATTTTCACCACTTTTATAATACATGTCATCAAGGAGGTAAGATACACATGAATCAATGGGAGAATCATCATCATAAAGAACCCCTACTAAATAATTTAGGGGGTACTTGAGGAACTAGTGATATGATGAAGGGACATATTCATTTAAGTAGATCCAAGGCCTTCCCAGTAAGGCATTAAAGGTGGTGTCTTGTGAGAGAACGACGAATTCGGTATTAGATACCAAATCAACAAACTAGGCCTTATGTTGGATCTTGTTGAGTGGATTCTGCTCACTCTTGACATAACCAAGTATTTTTAGGTTGGTTGATTCTAGATTAGTCTCTATATAACCTATATTATAGAGTATCTAGGCTGAGATGATATTTATCCCAAAGAAACTATCAACCAATCACTAGTGTATCTCAATGCCATTGAGCTTTCCCAAGATGTAGAGGGGGAATATGTATCCCTATATGATCATGACCTCATCTTCCCCAGAGAAGGAGATTATGGAATAATATTCCTCATTCTCTATTTCCTCTATATGATAGGCTTGATCAGTATCCACTTTTGTTTCAAATTCAAGAGAGCTCTTTGGGGCCTTGATGAGGGTGTTGTGAAGTTACTTTGAAATGTGGAGCATTTAAAGGAATGATATTTGGGCTGAGATACCAATGAGGCGCTTGAGTACATCATAATTCCAAGGTAGGGGTGTGTTCTTTATACCTTAAGTTTTATCTTTGATAGAAACATGGAGGGACCTACTGGCTATAGTGAATTTTCCTGGTTGGCATCCACCAATTTCTTCTCTTGATTGGATGGTTGTGGATGAGCACTAGATGACTATGAATAAGTTAAAAAATAAACCAATCTAATGGGTCTCAGGGTTTCATTAGAGAATGATTCTATGGAGGTATTTTCTTACTAACCTTAGAGCAGTGCTTGTCTTATTGTCTCAACAATGTAGAAAATGTTTTAAGAGATAGTTCCCCTAGTTTTGTGCTTGTTGGAGGGGTATTTTCCTTTGGCCTAATAGTTTTAGAGAGAACTTCCAATGAGATTTGGCAACTTTGGTTCACTCTTGGACTTATTATAGAATTCCACCAACCAGATGATATTCATAAATTCATATTCCAACTCTTTGTTAGAGGAGTCCTCTATAGTATAATGGGTCATAGAACTTCCTCAAAATGTTGAGGGGGGGGGATGAATTCCATGAGGTTTCACATTATATTTGGAACTTGGAGTGGCTTCTGATCATACTTGTGAATTTGATATTAGAGAATTGGATATTTATAAGGTTTTGAGGCTGATAAAATAATATTTTTATGTTTAATTTAATTCAAATTCACTTTTAAAACTCCCTTATACCGTATTAAAACACCCAAGTTAATAATTTTTTACATTTTTGTTATATTTTGAGTGAATAAATTTAATTTGGTTAAATTTGAGGATTTTAATAATAAAAATAAATTTGATGTTTCTTGTCTTATATTGATCAAATTCTTATTGAATTAATTCTAAATTTTATAAGATGAAATGATTTAATGTGCCAATGTAACTTTTTGGGGGGCTACACTACACAAGGTAGTCCCTATTCAAATAGATAGGATCAATTAGGTATAAAATTGGTTCACATAATCCCAAAATGTAGAATCAAACTACTATGTTTATTATTCTAGTCTTATTAACATAATCCAATAAATAAAAAAAATATATACATCTAATAGAATTATAATACATGGAATTTAAAATGATTAAAAGTGGTGAATGCATCACAATATTAGTGGTTTATAAATATCAACTCAAGCTTTCAATTTCTTCTCATAAAAAGAAAAACCAATCTCTTTAAAACAATTATAATAACCCGAACCAACAACCATGAGAATACAATTTCATATTCATCCAATGTGTATTTACTAAGTTGAAATTAAATTAAAATAAATAAAAAACATATTATCAAGCATGGATAACATATTAGAAACAATAAAACACAAATAAAGAAAGAAATTTAACATGAATTGTCCCAATGGGGCTTGTGTCGTGAGTCCCCAAGCCCACCTCCAATAGGATATGGGATGGTGACTATCACTGAGTAGGAATATTACTAACATGTGAGTCCTTAGCCACATACCAATATAAACGAAAACATATCCAATCCCATACAATGATAAAATGTAAAACAATTGATATACCATGCATGCATACCTCTAAATCCCACAACCATAGTATGATAAGAAGAAATGAAAAGTAAATAGGGACAAATACAATGCTACCACAAAGCGTCTGAAAACAAGTCCAACCTAAAAGTGGATATGGGGACTACTATCAGGATAAATAAAGAAACAAACCTCAGTATTTCTATATCCCTATGCACCACCTGACCCTGGTCCCTCTAGGAATCTGTCAAAAGGTTTATCATCTGCACAAGACATGAAATTTTTGAGAAAATCCCGTGCAAGGGTGAGTATAAAAATACTCAGTAGGAAACCACCAAAAAACAAAGCATATACAAAATAATAATAATAGTCATCTCTAAATAGGTATATTCCCACATCACATATAAAAATAATATCCAAATATACTCTATAAATACACAAAACATCAAGGTAAATTCACAACCTTAATACCAGCCTAGGATTCCTACTCAAAAGTTCCACATATCACTCATCTGGGAGAACACACTTCACAAGTTAGATATAATCGATGGTGTCCATCCAAGATGTAACACCCTAAGGTTTTGAAAATAAATATAGAATGAAATTTTATAATCTATCCAATGAACACAACTTTACCTCTTCTATGTTTGAATTTTGAAAAATGATCATCTAGAGTTGTGTTCAGTAAGTCATTTGGAGTCTGATAGAAAAAACTTGATTTTTGGTGAATAGTAACATACCCATATGAATAGTAATATGACCCTTATGAATAGTAAATAATAATATTATTTTATTTACTTAAGGTAATAAGATAATGAGATCTTAATTAGTTTTTCAATGAGAAATAAAACTAATTGCACTTTAAGATTGTTATTTTTCGAATTAACTATGACCTTATTTAAAAATTAAATTAATAATATTTAGAAAATTATTTTTGAAAAATGGATTTTAATTTTGAATTATACACTTCAAAAAATGGTTAGGGCAAATTTTGGGAATTTTTCTGAGAGTTGATTTTTTTAGTGAATAGTAAAAAATACAGTTTTTAGTTTCAATGTGTTAATGAAATCATTAATGATGTAATAATGATGTCATAAATCTGGTAAAATTGTGTATAGTTAAATAAAATATGAGGTGTCCCAAGTGGATTTAACCATGGGAAAATACCATGGGCAAGACCATGGTTTTGTAAATACCACCCATGAGGTGTCCCTTGGAAATTATTAAAATAATCCCTCACTTTTCCTATAAATACCAACTCTTCCATTCATTGAATTCATTACCATTTATCCCTCAACAAAGTTCTGGGCCCCTTACCTCCATATTATTCCTCTCAAGGTTTCCTCAAAACCCAAGGTCCCAACCTTCAATTTCTAAGGGTTATTCTACAAGGTAAGAAAATTCTCAATTTCTTTCTTTGTCCTTTCAAGTTCTCTTTTATATGGTATATCTTTCATGTTTCCATACCATGTTCTTATTTTACTTCTTATTCTTGATCTAATATATATTATAATTCATTTATGGATAGGTGACCCTTGTCCCCTCTCTTTTTAATATTTTCTAAAACCATGTTGCGTAGCTGTTAAGCTGCTGAAGTTTTGTAAGCGATTTCAAAATTATTCTTTTATTTTGAGTTCTTTATTTATTATTTATTCATATCTTCTTACCCAAGAGGAATGAAATATCCAGAATCTTGTATATTATGGATGTTCTCATGATCATTATAAATTCATCGTCAATCTTATTCTTTTCCCCCACTTGTTCAACGAATTAAAAACATTGTCCGTGATGTATCGAATTACCGACATCATAGACGTTGTAATCTCAATTTCCATTAATTCTTTCAATTATGGTCATGAAACCATTTATATGGTTGAAACAAGTTATAATATATTTTTTATGACTCACCCATGGTTTTGGAATTATTTTTTACTCATGGTTCTAATTTATAAGACAAAATGAGGTTGTTATTATCAAAGAACCATTAAAACGATCTAAACAAACATCATTAATGTTTTAACTAAAGAATCATCATCATGGTATATAACACAAAATAATTATAAGATAATTTATATATCCATAATTTTATTAATAATATGTATTAACAATTATAGATGTTTAACCATGTTTCAAATAAACTTCCATTCATGGAAACAAGTAAACAAACCATGAAAACCAAGGAAGAAAAAGCTTCCAAAACATGAAAATTGAACTAATTTAACCCATAGAAAGGGCCATGAATGAACCTAATAAGGTTATAATAAATCAATTACATGTATAGTAGGATCTTTAAATATTAATTAATGAAGCTAAATTTGATTATTCAGGTCATTAAAACAAACAAAGAACACACTCGAGCATAAGGTAAAGGGTTTATCATCTCACTTTCATTTCTGTGAGATTTTCATTGTTCGCCACTTATTCCTTGTATGTGGTATATGTGTACTTAAATTTGATATAAAATAACATGATTCAATTTATATTCATTTTATTCAATGTTTCATTTGATGTTCATTAAGTTCTGGTCATATGATTCCACTGATTACATTGTGGTAAGGGACTTCGTCTCAACAACCTTTTCGTTGTGACTAACTTTTTATTGTGCACCTAATAATCCTTATGTGGTGTAGCTGCTGCCCATTTGAGATCACTTTTAATTTGAAATTGTATTTATATTAAATATCCATAATCTCATATCATGGATATGTTGTTGTCTAAACTATATACCATTTTACATACGGTGTTTATTTTCTAAAGTTATTTTAATCATGGAAATATTGATGAATCCGTATACTCTACTCTATACAGATATTGAAAAGGAATATTTCTCTTGTATTGAATCAATGTATAAGGAATTATTTGGATATTAAGTGGTGGTTGGGGCCAACTATAGCCCCTCGATGCATCGGTAGGTCTCATGAGACAAAACAGTTTGGCGACAAACCCTTTGAATTTGTTTCCAAAAATCAGACGGGTTTCTACCCATAGAACTAAACCATTTTTATGGTATTATGGTTTCATGTGCCAGATACATGACATCCAATTAATAATCATTCTCTTTATTCATTATCAATTATTATTATTTTCCATGTGATTTCCATTATGACAAAATCTATGGATGCAGTTTCATTTTTAGTTTATTAATGGAATTACTTATTAATTTATTCACTATTCCATTTTGATTATGTCAGATTGTTTGTGAATCACTTATTATTGTACTCATGCTTCCGCTATTTGTAACCCTTACTGAGCGTTTGATCTCACCACTTTCATTGTCTACCTTCAACAGTTGATGAAGAGAAGATCTTTTATTGAGTTCCTGAGGATGTCATTTTTAGTTTTTGTTATGTATCATATTTTGTAAACTTTTCCAATGTAATTTGAGTAACATCTGTGTATCTATTTTCTTCAAGACTACTAAACTGATCGTTCCTTCAGGATTTTCATTCCTTCTAACAATTACAATATCACAAGTAATGCACCGGCTCCAACCTAGAGGGGTCGGGGTGTTACCGTTGGTATCAAAGGAAGTTTAGTAGAAAACATGGAAACTAGAGTAGGAATTGTATAGTAGGGAACAAATCCCTAATGTATTATATGAGTATTAACATAAAATAAAGTCTTGGTATTTTGGTAAGGAATATATTATTTGGATATTTTAAGCAATACGTCATTGTCTGGATACGAGTAGGTAGAGGCGGCTCTGGCACGGATGTATCTAGGGGTAAAACCCAAAAACACCGCTTTGAGCTAGAATCGAATGGGAACTGGTGCACGAAAACGGGCCTTGCTGCACTCTTGGTTACGACACTCCCGGGGGATATGCTTATGATAATTCATGTTTTCTTTACAATCCATTATCAAAGAGTTAATGTAAATTTTTTCTTAGATGAACCATGTTTATAAGATTAGTTATGCATAGAATTTCAATCTATGTTGAGTGATTTTCTATTTGAGATTCATAAACTAATCTAGTGTATCCCGTTATTTAGAAATGACGTCTAATAGAAGAAGGGGAATCAATACTCAAGGGCAAGGTAGGGATCTACCTACTGAGAAAGTCAACATAGTCAACATTGGAGCTGATCAGACCATGACCATATTGGGGAAACTTACTCAAGTTGTAACGAATAACCATTAAACACCTGTGTTAGATCGTTTCATGCGGCAGAAGCCCTCATGTTTTAGTGGGACTACTAATCCAGTGGTTTCTGAGCAATGGTTCAAGTCCCTTGAAAAGATATTAATGGTGTTAAGATGCAATGAAAATGAAAAGGTAGTACTAGCCATATATTGTCTCAAGGGAGATGATGATCAATGGTGGTCCTTGATTCAAAATACCATGAAGGAAGAAGAGATAGAGGATATGGAATGGAGGAATTTTAAGGAAATATTCTATGAAAAATATTTCCATCATGAGCAATTAACTGAAATGAAAAGGAAATTCCTTGGCTTGAAATAAAGGGAAGAAGACAGTGTTGCAGAGTATGAGGCTACCTTCACAAGGCTAGCCAGGTATGTTGTGGATTACATTCGTGACTCAACGGACAAGATTGGTCATTTCTTTTAAATTCTTAATCCAAGTCTTCAAAGGGCACTGGATTTTCAATCATTTTCATCATACGATGAAATTGTATCAAGTGCCATCAAAACAGAGAAGGAATTTTCTAGATCAAATTTTTTCAAATGAAACCAAGACAAGAAGAGACATTCTGATAATAAAGGAAAAGGATAAGCACCAAAGAAGATCAAGGGAATGAATAGTTTCTTATTATGTGAGAAATGAGGAAAGAATCATCCCGGAAAATGCTTGAAAGGCAAGGGAGTCTGATATAACTACAGAGAAAAGGGTCATAGATATGATGAATACAAGGGGAAGAAACAATTCAATGATGTTCAATGCTATAATTGTAGAGATATGGGACAATATGCAAATGAGTTTCCTAAGCACCAAGGAAACATGCCTCAGAAAAAGACAAGAGAGCAAGGGAGAGACTATGTGATTACAACCGCGGAGGTTGAAGTTCATAGTGATGTGGTGGCATGTACTTTAATTGTTTCCTCAAACTTATCCAACACTTTATTTGATTCTGGATCATCACATTCATTTATATCCTCTCAATTTTCCAAGAAAGTTAAATATGTCCAATTTGATTTAAGAAAGGAGTTGTCAGTCAAAACTCCCATGGGATGTATCATTGCAACAAAGGCATGTCGACTAGTCCCCCTCCAAACACCAAAACATGCTTTAGTTTCTAGCCTTATCATTATACCCATGACTGAATTTGATATAATTCTCGGTATTGATTGGCTATCAAATTATGATACAATGATTTATTTCAAGAAAAAGGAAGTTACAATTTTCATAAATGGTGTATAATCCCTTGTATTTAGGGTAGAAACTTCACCACCTGATTCTTATCTAGAACCACCCCAATAGCTCTATTGAATTCAATACTTGGAGAGGAAGATAAACCAATATCTATGGGAGAGGAAAGAAATCTTCAAATTGATGATGTGCACATAGTGAAAGAGTACATTGATGTATTTCCATAGGATTTACCTAGACATCATCCAGAGCGGGAAGTTTAGTTCTCTATTGATTTAATTCCTAATGCAAGACCTATATCAAAGACTCCCTATATAATGGACACTATGGAATTAGTAGAGCTAAAGAAACAACTAGAGGATTTGAGTGAAAAGGGATTTATTCAACCTAGTGTTTCTCCATGGGGATCCCCTGTTCTCTTTGTCCAGAAGAAAGATGGATCCATGAGGCTTTGCATTGATTACAGGGAAATCAATGCTATTACAATTAATAATAAGTATCCTATGCCCCATATTGATGATTTATTTGACCAAATTTATGGAGCTCAATACTTTTCAAAGATTTACCTTCAATCCGGATATCATCAACTGCATGTGAGGAAGGAAGATATTCTGAAGACAACATTTCGAACCAGGTATGGGTATTATGAGTTTACAGTGATGCCTTTTGGACTGACAAATGCACCCTCTTTTTTCATGGATTTAATGAATAAAATTTTTAAGGAATATATTGATAATTTTTTTTGTGGTATTCATCGATGATATACTGGTATACTCAAAAATCTATGAAGACCATGAGGATCATTTGCAAACTATTCTGAAAACTCTTAGAAGAAATCAATTATATGGGAGGTTTT
This sequence comes from Viscum album, assembly GCA_963277665.1. NCBI lineage: Eukaryota > Viridiplantae > Streptophyta > Magnoliopsida > Santalales > Viscaceae > Viscum > Viscum album. The sequence goes on along the minus strand of OY728143.1, from coordinate 718,068,089 downwards.
GCAAGTGCAAATTCTGGATTCAGTCAGTTCCTTTTCTAGGCCATATTGTCTCTAAGGATGGAATCCAAGTTTATCCTAAAAAGACAAAGGCAATCCTAGAATGGCCCACGCCAAAAAACATAACTAAGGTATGTAGTTTTATTGGCTTAGCAGGTTATTATCCCTGTTTCGTGCAGAATTTTGCCCGACTGGCTAACCCACTAACGAAGCTCACACGTAAAGGGTTTCAATTTGTTTGGATAAAATATTGTGAAGAATGTTTCGAAGAACTGAAGAGAATATTAGTCAATGCTTCTATATTGACTCTACCATCAGGGAATAACGGGTTTGTTATTTATAGTGATGCTTGAAAGAAAGGACTTGGTTGTGTCTTTATGCAAAATGATAGGGTTATTGCTTATGCATCACAATAACTAAAAGTTCATGAGAAAAACTATCCTACTAATGATCTTGAGATAGCTGCGGTAATCTTTTCTTTGAATATATGGAGACATTATCTCAATGGTAAAAAATGTGAGATTTATACTGATCAGAAGAGTTTGAAGTATATTTTCTCACAGAAAGAACTCAACATGAGGCAAAGGAGATGGCTTGAACTACTCAAGGATTATGATTTCACGATACACTACCACTTGGGGAAGGCAAATAAGGTGGCAGATGCTTTGAGCAGAAAGGATCATGGAGTTTTGAACAAGATTAGAGTTGAAAGGGATCCTATTTTCATGGATCTAGTAAAGATGGATATGGGAATAACCACAGAAGGTGAAACATTAATGCTTTTTTAAATGGTTTCTAAACCATCTTTACTAGAAAGGGTAAAAAGTTCTCAAGATGATGATGAGGAGTTTCAAAAGAAGATTAAAGCTAGGAATGATGGGAGATTGAGTGACTTCATATATGAAGATGGAATTTTGAAATTTAGTAAGAGACTTTGTTTTCCCAATATACCTGATCTAAAAAGGGAATTGTTGGATGATGCTCATAGTTCCAATTTCCTTATACACCCTGGTAGCACTAAGATGTATAGATATTTGAAGGAACATTTTTGGTGGGACAACATGAAGAGGGAGATTTCTGATTTTGTGTCAACATGTATGGTTTGTCAACAAGTGAAAGCTAGAAGGCAACAGCCTAGAGGAGTATTGCAACCTCTTACCATGCCTGAGTGAAAATGGGATAATATCATGATGGACTTTGTTATGGGACTACCAAAGACTCCTAAAAGGAACGATGAAATATTTGTAATTGTTGATCGTCTTACCAAGTCAACACATTTTCTTGCTATAAGAGAAGATCTACCACTTGAACGTCTAGAAAGACTATATATTAATGACGTTGTGAGACTTCATGGAGTACCCCTATCGATTGTTTCTGATCTTGATCCATGTTTTACATCAAGATTTTGGAAAAGTCTTCAGAAGGCCCTAGATACTGATCTTCATTTGAGCACTGCCTACCACCCACAAACTGATGGAAAATCAGAACAGACTATTCAAACATTGGAAGACATGTTGAGGCCTTGTTCACTTGATTTTCAAGGCATGTAAGATCAGTATTTACCTCTCGTGGAATTTTTCTACAACAATACCTTCCATTCAAGTATTCTGATGGCACCATATGAAGCATTATAAGGGAGGAGATTCCATACACCAACTTGCTGGGATGAAATTGGTGAAATAAAACTTGTGGGCCCAGAACTTGTTGAAGAAACAACAAAAAAGGTAAAGATTATCTAGAACCATATCAAAATAGCTCAAAGTAGGCAAAAGAGCTATGGAGATAACCGAAGGAAGGATTTGGAGTTTCAAGAAGGTGATCATGTTTTCTTAAAGGTATCTCCATGGAAGGGCATTATACGATTCGGTAGGAAGGGAATGTTAAGTCCCAGGTACCTCAGACCTTTTGAAATTCTGGACCGAATTGGAGTCATTGCTTACCGTTTTGAAATGCCTCCAAGTCCCTCCAAGGTTCACAATTTGTTCCATGTGTCAATGTTAAGAAAGTACATGCCAAACCCAACACATGTACTCACTTATAAAGAAGTAGAACTTGAGCTAGATTTATCTTATTGTGAATAGCCTATCAAGATTCTTGATACTAGAGAAAAAGTATTGAGAAATTGGATGACTCGTCTGGTAAAGGTTCTATGGAGGAACCATAAGATGGAGGAAGCAACATGGGAGCCTAAGGAGCTTATATTAAAGACATACCCGAATCTTTTTATTTAATATTTTGTGAATTTCAAGGATGAAATTTTTGTAAGTAGGGGAGAATGTAACACCCCAAGGTTTTGAAAATAAATATAGAATTCAATTTTATAATATATCCAATGAACACAACTCTTCCTCTTCTATGTTTTGAATTTCGAAAAATGGTCATCTAGAGTTGTGTTCAGTAAGTCATTGGGAGTCTAATAGAACAAACTTGATTTTTGTTGAATAGTAACATACCCATATGAATAGTAATATGAATAGTAATATGACCCCTATTAATAGTAAATAATAATATTATTTTATTTTCTTAAGGTAATAAGATAATGAGATCTTAATTAGTTTTTCAATGCGAAATAAAACTAATTGCACTTTAAGATTGTTATTTTTCAAATTAACTATGAAGTTATTTAAAAATTAAATTAATAATATTTAGAAAGTTATTTTTTTAAAATATATTTCACTTTTGAAATCTACACATCGAAAAATGGATAGGGTGAATTTTTGGAATTTTTCGGAAACAATTGATTTTTCAGTGAATAGTAAAAAAATACAGTTTTTAGCTTCGGTGTGTTAATGACATCATTAATGATGTAATAATTATGTCATAAATCTGGTAAATTTTTGTATAGTTAAATAAAATGTGAGGTTTCCCAAGTGGCTTTAAACATGAGCAAATACCATGGGCAAGCCCATGGTTTTGCAAATACCACCCATGAGGTGTCCCTTGGAAATTATTAAAATAATCCCTCACTTTTCCTATAAATACCAACTCTTCCCTTCATTGAATTCATTACCAATTCTCCCTCAATGAAGTTCTGTCCTTCTTACCTCCATATTAGTCTACTCAAGTTTTCCTCAAACCCCAAGGTCCCAACCTTCAAGTTGTAAGGGTTATTCAACAAGGTAAGAAAATTCTCAATTTCTTTCTTTTTTTCCTTTCAAGTTCTCTTTCATATGGTATATCTTTCAAGTTTCCATACCATGTTCTTATTCTACTTCTTATTATTGATCTACTCTATATTATTATTCATTTCTGGATAGGTGACCCTTGTCCCCTTTATTTTTAATATTTATTAAAACCATGTTGCATAGCTGTTAAGCTCACGAATTTTTTTAAGCGATTTCAAAATTATTCTTTTATTTTAAGTTCTTTATTTATTATTTCTTCATCTATTCTTACCCAAGAAGAATTAAATATACATAATCTTGTATATTCTAGATTTTCTCATTTTCATGAGAAATTCATCATCAGTCTTCTTCTTTTCCCCCACTTGTTCAAAGAATTAAAAACATTGTCCGTGATGTATCGAATTACCGACATCGTAGATGATGTAATCTCAATTTCCATTAATTCTTTCAAGTCTGGTCATGAAACAATTTATATGGTTTAACCAGGTTATAATATATGTTTTATTACTCACCCATGGTTCTGGAATTCTTTTTTACTCATGTTTCTAATTTATAAGACAAAATGAGGTTGTTATTATCAAAGAACCATTAAAACGATCTAAACAAACGTCATTAATGTTTTAACTAACAAATCATCATCATAGTATATAAAAAAATAATAACAAAATAATTTATATCTCCATAATTTCATTAATAATATGTATTAAAAATTCTGTATTTTTAACCATGTTTCAAATGAACTTTCATTCATGGAAACAAGTAAACGAACCATGAAAACCAAGGAAGAAAATGCTTCCAAAACATGAAAATTGAACCAATTGAACCCATAGAAAGGGCCATGAATGAACCTAATAATGTAATAATAAATCAGTTATATGTATAGGAGGTTCCAGACATATTAATTAATGAAGCTAAATTTGATTATTTAGGTCATTAAAACAAACGAAGAACACACTCGAGCATAAGGTAAGGGGTTTCTCATCTCACTTTCATTTCTGTGAGATTTTCATTGTTCGCCACTTATTACTTGTATATGGTATATGTGTACTACCATTTGATATATAATAACATGATTCAATTTATATTCATGTTATTCAATGTTTCATTTTATGTTCATTAAGTTCCGGTCATATGATTCGACTGATTACATTGTGGTAAGGGACTTCGTCTCAACTACCTTTTCGTTGTGACTAACTTTGTATTGTGCACCTAATAATCCTTATGTGGTGTACCTACTTCCCATTTGAGATAAATTTTCATTTTAAATTGTATTTATATTAAATATACATAATCTCATATCATGGATAAGTTGTTGTCTAAACCATATACCATTTTACACATGATGTTTATTTTGGAAAGTTATTTTAATTATGGAAATATTGATGAATCAGTATACTCTACTCTATACAGATATTGAAAAGGCATATTGATCTTGTATTGAATAAATATATAATGAATTCTTTGGACATTCAGTGGCGGGTGGGGCCCTCTATAGCCCCTCGATGCATCAGTAGGTCTCATGAGACAAAACATCTTGGTGATAAACCCTTCGAGTTTGTTTCCAAAAATCAGACGGGTTTCTACCCATAGAATTAAACTATTTTTACAGTATTATGGTTTCATGTGCCAGATACATGAAGTCCAATTAATAATCATTTTATTTATCCATTATTATTTATTATTATTTTCCATGAGATTCTCACTATGACAAAATCTATGGATGCAGTTTCATTTTTAGTTTATTAATGACATTAGTTATTCATTTATTCACTATGCCATTTTGATTATGTCATATTTTTTGTGAATAACTTATTATTGTACTCAGGATTCCACTATTTGTAACCCTTACTGAGCGTTTGAGCTCACCCCTTTCATTGTCTACCTTCAACAGGTGATGAAGAGAAGATCTTTTATTGAGTTTCTGGGGATGTCATTTTTATTTTTTGTTATGTATCATATTTTGTAAACTTTTCCAATGTAATTTGAGTAACATCTATGTATCTAGTTTCTTCAAGACTACTAAACTGATCGTTCCTTCATAATTTTTATTCCTTCTAATAATTCCAATATCACAAGTAATGCACCGACTCCATCCTAGAGGGGTTAGGGTGTTACACAAGATATACAATTCATCAGTTCCCACCATAAGAAGTATATTATAGAAGTATGAAGAGATATAATACAAATGAGGATAAAACCTAAGGCTATAGGGTATAACAACAACTAAATCTAGATTAACCCACTAAGTAGAGGATTGATGCCCTCGTAGTGTTGGTTATGATGATACCAAGAACTCCACCTAGAGAAATAAGATGATAGAGGATATCACTATGGGTCTCATAGAAGGATTATAACAACTCTATCCAAGAATTAATACTAGAGGGATCAATATCCTATCTATAGGGTGTGATTCCATACTAACCCTCAAAGAAATGATATAGGGAATGAACCCTAATGAAACCTATAAAGACCCGTGAAATTCAAGGAAATTTTTTTCGTAATTTTCTTTGGGATTTTACAAGAACGCAGTTTCTGACGGAACTTGATTCCGAAGCCCGGTGTGCCCAGAATTTCTATCCAAAGTTTAGCTTGGGTACGTTCAGTGAACGAACGAGCGGGAATTTCTAACTTTTGAACCGGTGCTCGGAATCAAATTAAGAGGGCACCGATGGATTCGTAGCACCAGTAATTGCTTAGAAACACCTTTTCCGGAGTTGCATTTACGCGAGTGAAGTTGTTAATTTATGTGGAAGGTAAAATAAAAATTATGCATCAATTTTTATTTTTACTTTAAGTGGTTTAAGCTTTGGATGGAAGTTGGGAAAAACCACCCAACTTCCATTTATAGGTTATGAAGGTGGTGGGGCCCACACGAACCCTACCCCTTCACCTTCCCTAACCTCCCATAACCGTTCATAAATTATGACAACTTGTGTAATTTAATTTTGTGGTTTAATTCAACTTTTGAATTTCAAACCTTATGTTGTGTTAATAAAAGAAGTCAGTGTCTTATTTTTTTTGGTTGGAGTCTTGTTGCCTTGGGAGCTTTGGGAGAAAAAGCTAAGGGAGTCTTGAGTTTCTTCATCCTCTTCGTCGAAGAACATGAAGAACGCGAAGAACGTCAGATTCCTCGGAGGTCGACATCTCCTTCACGACGTCTCCTTCCGCGACGCCTCTTCCCGCGACAGATATTCCACGACGAATCCTCGTTCGACGAACATTCGTTCAAGCTACGCTCAAGGTAGGGGTTTTTATTTATTTATTTTGTTCGTGATTACTACTTTGACGTTCTTCGTGGAATATGACCAATTGCTATCGATTAACAAGAGGGGGCCGGACCGCGCAAACACAGCCGACCCTCCTCCATTATCCATGTTGGTTTCTATTGTGGATTGAAACGGGAATGGTGCGGTGCCGTCACATCGCGCGGAATCGTGCGGCAAGGAATGTGCGGCACCGTCGTGCCGCGCCGTGAAATCGAACAAGGACGTGACGCCGTCGCGCCAGACAAACCAAGGCCACGGCCGGTTTGGGGCCATGGCGGAGCAGGGTGACCGGCGACCGGTTCTGGGCCACTGGTGTCGGAGTAGGGGGGACCGGCCGTCGCGGGTCCGTGGTGGCAGAAACCGGCCGGCCAAGCGGGCCGGCTGGACAAAGGAAGGTCGGGGGTTACAAACCCCCAGTGGCCAGCTCAACACCCCCCCGCCTTAATTGGGGCCGCGGTTACAAAACCAGGGGGCAAGCCCCCCCCCCCCCCCCCCCCCCGCTCAACGGCTCGACCGTTTGGCCGAGCGCCTGGCCAGCACGCCCAGAACGCCACGCGCCAGGCCGGGATGGCTACTCGGCTGGTTCGCCAGGCCGGGCCGCGCCGCACCGCGCCTCGGCCGGGCCGGACCCGGTTCGGGTCGGCCCGGTTCGGGCCGAATTTGGGGGTATCAGGCCGGGTCGGACCGGGCCCGAACCCCTTAATACCGAATCTCTTCCGGTCGGACGCCCATAACTTGTGATACGGGCCTCCGATCGACACACCGTCAGTTGCGATGCGATCCTTGGATCGAGACAGTCGTTTCGGTATATCGCACTCAAAGTTTCAGAATACGTTGGGTTCGGCTGAGTTGGTTCGTACACGAAACCAACCGGGCCCTCGGAGCGGAAACACTCATAACTTGAGCTCCGGACGTCTGATTGACGTTCCGTCAACTATGTTGGATTCCTCTTAGTGAGACAGATATTTTGGCTTACTCCTCCCAAGGTTTTGATGTAGGTGGAGTACGGTCAGGTTGGTTTTGAATTAAAAACCAACTGGGCCCCTGGGACAAAAAAGCCAATAACTCTCAGACCGGGCGTCCGATTGACGCGCCGTCTGCGACGTTGAGTTCCTGTTGACGATATGCAACTTCTGGATACATCAACTCCGGACTTTGTGTCATTTGATGTATCAGCCTCTCAGCTCATGGAGCGGACCCTCTCGAACGAGCTTGCTGTGTTCTGGAACCCTAGAGCTGGCTGCGAATGTGACGACGACGACTGTACATATATCCTCAATTGATTCGACGGTGACGACTACAGCACTCAGCGATCCTATGTGGATTAGTGCTACCGATCTTGTGTGGGTCCGATCCTGTGTGGGTCAGTGCTCAGCGGTTCTGTGTGAGCCAGTGCCTACAGATCCTATGTGGGTCTTTGCGGGGGTTAGTTACCTATCGATCCTTTGTGGGTCAGATCCTTTGTGGGCCATTGCGGGGGTTAGTACCTATCGATCCTTTGTGGGTTCGACGGCTTAGATGAAGAAGTGACAATATCTGATCATCTCTATCGTCATACGAAGAAGTATACCTGTGTGAGCTGAATCCTATTTGCTTTCCTATGTGGATTGTGTTGTGCTATCCTGTGTGGATTTGGATTTTGCTTTCCTGTGTGGACTGGGTTGTACTTGGCCTCGGATGTTGGATCCAAATGAGAATTGATGACTTAGGTATATGTATGGGCATATACCTAAGCAGTGTCGGATGTTACTTCGTGATTGCATCTTTCCTTTGTGATTATCCTTTGTGGATTTTGGGAGACCTTCAGGGGTCTCGGGGTCCCTACTGAGTAGCTTATACTCACCCCTACACGGGCTATGCCCGCACTACGTTGTGTTGGTTGCAGATGACGGAAAACGCTAATCGTGGTTGAGGCTTTCGGAGCAGGACGTTACCTGGAGGTGGAGCACTGGGCGGGACGTACTTGGAGCGGTCGGCTGGACCCGAGGAGCAGAGGAGTCTATTTGTACCCACCCTTCAGGTGGGATTTCCAGTGGACAGCTCGACATTGCGGCTTTACTTTTCAGTTGCTGTTTTCCCCTTCCAGTTGTACTTTACTTTTAGTTTGGGTTTGTATACTGGCCCACATACTTTTCCGCACTTACTGTTGTACTCAACTTTTACTTAGTGTTTACTATTACTACTTGCTTGCTCTATGGTGTTATTTACTTTACAAAGGCAATGCCTTCCCTTTTTATCTGGAATTACACCTTGGTGCTAGTCGCCAGCCCCTGGCCTATGGAAGGTGGGCTTGGGGTTGTCACAGCACGGGCCCTGAGGACGGGTCGTGACAAATTGGAATCATAGGAGTTCGGTTCTACCGCAGAACTTTGGACTCTGATCTTTTTCTATGTGAAGCAATAGTGTTACGCGTATTGAGTGTGGTTATCAGTCCAGGGAGTCCAGTGTTGGTGTGGCGGCCGACGTATCCGTAAACCAGGACCCTGACTTCTGATTTCCAACTTAATGCACGAAAACATTGATTGGATGTGTGTTTCAAGTTTTCTTTGTGATTACTTTGTGTCAGCTCACAAGGTATACTGTTCTGACCGTGGCGCACCTGTTTCCTTTTTAGGATGGCCCCACGATGGCATCCATCTAGGGTTCTGAGAGTTGAGCGTGACGACAGCCCACCGAGCGACGAGGCCTCGGTGCAGGGACCTTTGACAGCAGAGGCACCGGTGGTACCTCTACCCGCCGAGCCACCGATGCTTCTAGCCCCAGCCGCTGACGATGCACGTCACCTTAGTGCACTTCATGAGTTCCAGCGCCAGTGACCACCCAGGTTCCGTGGGGAGATGGACCCCCAGGAAGTCGAGGACTGGCTGGAGGCAGTGGTATGGGTTTTCAGGTTAGTGAGGACACCATCAGACCTCATGGTGATCCTCGCAGCGAGCATACTGCACGCAGCAGCAGGCAGATTGTGGAGCTTGATGCTCCAGGTGCACGATGAGGCATCTCTCCTCTGGATGGACTTTGAGAGCCTCTTCCACTCGGAGTTCGTCCCAGCCACCCTCCGTGCGGTGCACATCCAGGAGCTTCTTCAGCTACGACAGGGAAACTTGATGGTCACCCAGTAATCAGCGAGATTTACCGATCTCTCGCGTTACTCGACAGACATGGTACGAGACCCATTCTTCCGGGCCCTGACCTTTGAGCAGGGATTGAGGCATGATATCAGGGCATCGCTGATCTCCCTCATCATTCCAACTCAGGAATGAGTACTGGAGTGAGCCCTTCTAATCGAGAGCTTCCTTGGTGAGCCTAAATCCGCAGCAAGACCTACCACAGGGTGGCACGTAGTAGAGTCTTATGCAGCAGGCAGTCGACGGATGACTGATGGGTTCAGGAAGACTAGACCCTCAGGCAGACGACCTCAGGACACTGGCTCAGCAGTGCGGGGCACACAGCGCAGAGCCAGTCTTTCGACAGGTAGGCAATGCTACTCATGCGGCGGGCAGGGCCACATGGCTCGTGACTGCCCAACCCGTCGTGCTGAGGAGCAGCAGACGGTTGAGGGGCCACCCAGGCAGAGGCAGAGGGTCGACTGTGGTGGTCCGCAGGGAGCAGGCGGACGAGGCAGAGGAGCTGGCCGAGCAGTAGGTGGTGGGTGACGCTTTGAGGCTATACCACCACCACCACTAGGAGGTCCACCCCGACCACAGGGAGCTGGCGGGCAGAGACAGGCACAACTCCAGGCAGCGGAGGCCTACGACCACAGCACACCCAAGATGATTCGAGGTACTATCTATGTCTATTCCACCCTTTCTTTAGTTCTTATAGACACAAGAGTGAGTCATTATTTCATAGCTTATGCCCTTATTCGGAGCTCGGAGATTCCGATAGAGCCGTTGGCTCGATCCTTACGGCTAGAGACTCCTACGAGAGTAGACTTGACGAGTACACACTGGTTCCGGCAGTGTGAGTTTACTCTAGGAGGCGAGAGCTTTGGCTGGGATCTTCTTGTAGTGGCGTCGAGGACTTACGACGTCATCTTGGGCATGGATTGGTTATCTACAGTCCATTCTCAGATTGACTGTATTAGGTGCAAGGTGCAATGTGTAGGCACCGATGGAAGCAGGTTCACCTTCACTGGCAAGAAGGGAGCCTTCGCAGCACAAGATGGAATCTCACAAAGGAGATGACATCCCATCACTCATCAATTGGCTAGCCTCATCCTAGGATCAGTTGACGTGCGGAGTCCTAGTTTTCCTGCAGTGGTGGATCAGTATACGGACATCTTTCCCAACGACGTTCCAGGGCTACCTCCTCGCAGAGAGGTAGACTTTTATATTGACATGTACCCCAGGACAGCCCCGATTTCAACTCCAGCATATCGGATGGCCCCCGCTAAGCTTCGAGAGCTACGGGTACAGTTGGAGGACTTGCAGAGAAAGTGTTTCATCTGACCCAGTGTTTCACCCTGGGCTTCCCCGATTTTGTTCGCCAAGAAGGCAGACGGGGGCTTGCGACTTTGTGTCGACTATCATCGCCTAAACCAGGTGACAGTGAGGAACAAGTATCTGCTACCGAGGATTGATGACCTCTTCGATCAGCTTAATGTAGCACGGTGGTTCTCGAAGATAGACCTCAGGTCAAGCTATCATCAGCTCAAAGTTCGAGACGCGGACGTGCAGAAGACGACCTTCAGGTGTCGGTATGGCCATTATGAGTTCTTGGTTATGTCATTCGGCGTAACCAATGATCCAGCAGTGTTCATGGCCCTCATGAACAGGATCTTTCAGCCATACCTCGATCGATTTGTCGTGGTCTTCATCGACGACATTTTGATTTACTCGACGACTGAGGAGGAGCACGCCTACCACTTGCGGGTTGTACTAGACACTCTCCGAGAGCACCAGATTTATGTTAAGCTCTCGAAGTGTCAGTTCTAGATATGTGAGGTCCACTTCTTGGGACACATCATCTCTAAGGTGGGAGTTGCGGTGGATCCTACGAAGATCGAGGCAGTGTTGGCTTGGGAGCCACCCAGGAGTGTGACTGAGGTGCGAAGCTTCTTGGGTCTAACTGGATACTATTAGAGATTTGTGCTAGACTTCTCCAGAGTTGTGGGACCACTCTCATATCTTACGAAGAAGGGTAAAACCTTTGTGTGGTCAGACAGATGTCAGCAGAGCTTCCAAAAGCTGAGACAGAGATTGACCAGCGCCCCTATCTTGAGTTTGCCTGAGGAGGGAGTAGGGTATGTAGTCTACTGCGATGCATCAGGGACCGGACTCGGATGTGTCCTGATGCAAAAGAAGGCAGTGATCGCCTATGGATCACGTCATTTGAGGCTGCATGAGCATAAATATGCTACCCATGGCCTGGAGTTAGCAGCAGTGGTCTTCGCTCTGAAGACATGGCGACACTACCGGATGGGTGAGCGCTTTACAGTCTTTTCTGACCATCAGAGTCTCAGGTACATATTCTCTCCGAAGGACCTGAATCTGAGACAGTGGCGATGGCTCGAGTTACTCCAGGACTATGACTTTGAGATAGTCTATACTCCTGGGAAGGGGAACGTAGTAGCCGATGCTCTCAGCAGGAGGACGGGCATTCAGCTACCTGAGGAGGTGACAGAGCAGCTATCCTCTTTGCAGATATCCTTCATGGATAGAGATGGGGAAGCCTTCCTTCAGTCTCTCATAGTCACTCCTCCACTACTGCAGTAGGTCAGAGAGGCACAGTGTGGGGATGCTGACTGTGAGACACGACGTGCACAGATATCCTCAGGACAGGCACCTGATGGTTTCTCCTTTGGAGCAGAGCATGACGTCCTTTTCAGAGGATGTACCTTGGTACCAGTTTCTTTACGGAGGGAGGTGTTGAGAGAGTTTCACACTTCTCCTTTGGCGGTACATCCTGGAGTGGAGAAGATGTACTAGGATCTCAGACGACAACACTGGTGTCCAGGAATGAGGAAGGCTGTGGCGGAGTTCGTTTCTCGATGCCTCACCTGCCAGCAGGTGAAGGCAGAGCACCAGGTACCAACAGGCTTGGTATAGCCCTTAGAGGTCCCAGAGTGGAAGTGGGACAGGATATCTATGGACTTCGTGACTGGACTTCCACGCACTTCCAGAGGTCATGACTCCATTTGGGTGATTGTCGACCGACTCACCAAGTCGGCTCACTTCTTACCCATCAGAGAGCAGGACTCAGTGGAGATCTTGGGACGTCTCTAATTTCAGGAGATTGTATGGCTTCATGATGTGCCATCATCTATCATCTCCGATCGAGATGCTCTCTTTACTTCCCAGCTTTGGAAGGGGTTGCAGGAGGCGTTTGGGACGCAGCTACGTCTGATCACAGCCTTTCACCCTCAGACGGATGGTCAGAAGGAGAGGACCATTCAGACTCTCTAGGACATGCTCCGCGCATGTGTTCTCGACTTTGGTCGCAGCTGGGAGGACCACCTACCCTTGGTGGAGTTTTCGTACAACAACAGCTACCACTCCACCATTGGGATGGCACCATATGAGGCGTTGTATGACCGACCTTGCAGATCTCCTTTGTGCTGGACAGACCCTAGGGAGTCAGCACTTGTGGGACTGGAGATGGTCCAGGCCACAACAGAGAAGGTCCAGATCATCCAGGAGCGGATGAGGACAGCTCAGAGTCGACATAAGTCTTATGCTGATAGGAGGCGGAGGCCACTGGAGTTCGAGGATGGTGACCACGTCTTCTTGTGTGTCTCACCTCGACGTGGATTTCGGAGATTTGGAAGAGGAGGCAAGTTGTCTCTATGCTTCATCGGACTGTTCTAGGTCCTCAGAAGGATTGGCGAGGTAGCTTATCGCCTGGCTCTACCACCTCAGTTGCACCGGGTGTATGACGTCTTCCACGTTTCACAGCTGAGAAGATAGGTGCACGACCTGACGCATATCATTGACCATGGGGAGCTGGACATTGATGATGGGGCGACTTTTGCGGAGGTTCTAGTGGATATCGAGGATCGATAGGAGCGGGTCTTACGTGGACGATCGATTCTGGTAGTGCACATCATATGGCAGCACAGAAACCTCTAGGAGAGCACTTGGGAATGGGAGGCTCAAATGCGTGCTCAGTACCCACTTTTGTTTTCCTAACTCTTGATGTATCTTTACGGGGACGTAAAGCACTGAGGTGGGAGTAATGTAAAGACCCATAAAATTCAAGGAAATTTTTTTCTTAATTTTCTTTGGGATTTTACAAAAACACAGTTTCTGACGGCACTTGATTCCGAGGCCCGGTGTACTCGGAATTTCTATCCGAAGTTTAGCTCGGGTACGTTCAGTGAACGAACGAGCGGGAATTTCTAACTTTTGAACCGGTGCTCGGAATCGAATTCTGAGGGCACCGATGGATTCGCAGCGCCTGTAATTGCTTAGGAACACCTTTTCCGGAGTTTCATTTACGCGAGTGAAGTTGTTAATTTATGTGGAATGTAAAATAAAAATTATGCATCAATTTTTATTTTTACTTTAAGTGGTTTAAGATTTGGGTGGAAGTTGGGGAAAACCACCCAACTTCCATTTGTAGGTTATGAAGGTGGTGGGGCCCACACGAACCCTACCCCTTCACCTTCCCTAACCTCATATAACCCTTCATAAATTATGACAACTTGGGTAATTTAATTTTATGGTTTAATTCAACTTTTGAATTTCAAACCTTATGTTGTGTTAATAAAATAAGTTACTGTCTTATTTTTTTTTGGTTGGAGTCTTGTTTCCTTAGGAGCTTTGGGAGAAAAAGATAAGGGAGTCTTGAGTTTCTTCATCCTCTTCATTGAAGAACACGAAGAACGCGAAGAACGCGAAGAACACCGGATTCCTCGGAGGTCGACGTCTTCTTCACAACATCTCATTCTGCGACGCCTCTTCCCGCGACGGATATTCCGCGATGAATCCTCGTTCGACGAACCTCCGTTCAAGCTACGCTCAAGGTAGGGGTTATTTTATTTATTTATTTTGTTCGTGATTACTACTTTGATGTTCTTCGTGGAATATTACCAATTGCTATCGATTAACGAGAGGGGGTCGGACCACACAAACACGGCCGACCGTCCTCCATTATCCATATTGGTTTCTATTGTGGATTGAAATGGGAATGGCGCGATGCCGTCGCACCGTGCAGAATCGTGCGGCAAGGAATGCGTGGCGCCGTCGCGACGCGCCGTGAAATCGAACAAGGACGCGACGCCGTCGCGCCGCGTCGGAGAAACCCGAAGACACTGCATCTGGAGCGGGGCCGCAGCGGAGAGGAGTGGCGTCGTCGCACCGCGCCGGACAAACCAAGGCCGCGGCCGGTTCTGGGCAGCGGCAGAGCAGGGTGACCGGTGGCCGGTTCCGGGCCGCCGGTGTTGGCGCAGGGGGGACCGGCCGTCGCCGGTCCGTGGCCTTAGAAACCAGCCGGCCAAGCGGGCCTTCCGGAAAAAGGAAGGTCGGGGGTTACGAACCCCCGACGGCTATCTCAATGGCCCCCCTTAATTGGGGGTCGCGGTTACAAAACCAGGGGGGCACCCCCCCCCCCCCCCCCCCGCTCAACGGCTCGACCGTTTGGCCGAGCGCCTGGCCAACGCGCCGCGCGCCAGGATGGGTCGGGCCGGGCCGTGCCCAAGCGGGCCGGACCCTGACCCGGTTCGGGTCGACCCTGGGGGTATCGGGCCGGGTCGGACCGGGCCCGAACCCCTTAATACCAAATCTCTTCCGGTCGGACACCCATAACTTGTGCTATGGGCCTCCGATCGACGCACCGTTAGTTGCGATGCGATCCTTGGATCGAGGTGGTCGTTTTGGTATATCTCACTCAATGTTTCGGAATACTTTGGGTTCGGCCGAGTTGGTTCATACACGAAACCAATCAGGCCCTCGGAGCGGAAATGCTCATAACTTGAGCTCCAGACGTCTGATTGACGTGCCGTCGACTATGTTGGATTAATATTAGTGAGACGGATCTTTTGGATTACTCCACCCGAGGTTTGGACACAGGTGGAGTACAGTCAAGTTGGTTTTGAATTAAAAACCAAACGGGCCCCTGGGACGAAAAAGCCAATAACTCTCAGACCGGGCATCCAATTGACGCGCCGTCTGTGACGTTGAGTTCCTATTGACGATACAGAACTTCTGGATACATCAACTCCGAACTTTGTGTCAGTTGATGTATCAGCCTCTCGGCTCGTGGAGAGGACCCTCCTGAATGAGATTGCTGTGTACGGGAACCCTAGAGCTAGCTGCGAGTGTGACGACAACGACTGTACAGAGATCCTCAGTGGATTTGACGGCGACGACTACAGTACTTAGCGATCCTATGTGGATCAGTGCTACCGATCTTGTGTGGGTCTGATCCTGTGTGGGTCAGTGCTCAGCGGTTCTGTGTGATCCAGCGCCTACAGATCCTGTGTGGGTATGATCCTGTGTGGGTATTTGCGGGTGTTAGTTACCTATCGATCCTTTGTGGGTCAGATCCTTTGTGGATCATTACAGGGGTTAGTACCTATCAATCCTTTGTGGGTCCTATGGCTTAGATGAATCATTGGAAATATCTGATCATCTCTATCATCATACGAAGAAGTATACCTGTGTGAGCTGAATCCTGTTTGCTTTCCTATGTGGATTGTGTTGTGCTATCCTGTGTGGATTTACGTTTTTCTTTCCTGTGTGGACTGGGTTGTACTTGGGCTCAGATGTTGGAGCCGAACAAGAATTGATGACTTAGGTATATGTATGGGCATATACCTAAGCAGTGTCGGATGTTACTTCGTGATTTCATCTTTCATTTGTGGATTATCCTTTGTGGATTTTGGGAGACCTTCGGGGGTCCCGGGGTCTCTACTGAGTAGCTTATACTCACCCCTGCACAGGCTATGCCCGCACTATGTTGTGTTGGTTGCAGACGATGGACAACGCTGATCGTGGTTGAGGCTTGTGGAGCCGGACGTTACCTGGAGGTGGACCACTGGGCGGGACATACTCGGAGCGGTCGGTTGGACCCGAGGAGCAGAGGAGGCTATCTGTACCCACCCTTTAGGTGGTATTTCTATTGGACAGCTCGACGTTGCGGCTTTACTTTTCAGTTGTGGTTTTCCCTTTCCAGTTGTACTTTACTTTCAATTTGGGTTTGTATACTGGCCCACTTACTTTTCTGCACTTACTGTTGTACTCAGCTTTGACTTAGTTTTTACTACTACTACTTACTTGCTCTGTGGTGTTGTTTACTTTACAAAGGAAATGCCTTCCCTTTTTATCCGAAATTACTCCTTGGTGCTAGTCTCCAGCCCCTGGCCTATGGAAGGCAGACTTGGGGTAGTCACGGCACGGGCCACGAGGACGGGTCGTGACAAAACCTATCCAAGATAAAGAGACAAGGGATCCAAGACAACTTTGATGGGGTACATGACATGTACTAGTAGTACACGGTGTGTCCCTTCAGCATCAGGTCTTGCCTGTGTAAATAGACCATACCAGTGTCCATGTAAAAGTACATGGTGTTCCTATGCTTGTGTACTTATGACCATGTCCTAATACACGTCTATGCCCATGTACGCTTGTGTTGGATGTGTCCTTGTTAGATTTCACGGTGTGCCTATGCCCATGTACTCTTGGCCTTGTTTGTGAACCCTACGAGGTACACTCCTAGCCACTAGGTAGGTGTCACATTGCATGACATAGTCACACACAGTGTGATAATTATCCTCATCCTGAAACCCTAGTTGTCACTAAGAGGGTCCCACATGGCATGTGTTCCTAAAATATATACCATGTGTATCAAGATTTTCAATAATCTCATTGTTCTTCATGTGTCATCCCTTCACGCTACTAGATCCAACACAAATCACTCTCATGGATTGTGAATCCAGGACAAATGAGGCCAATATTGCTGGAGAATTGATATCTGGTGACCTCATTTGTTCAAGAATCATCCAAATCCTCCACCATTATTGTGAATCTAATAACCACACCCATGCATTACTGATACTGTCTTATCTACTGACCATTATCATCATCGAATTATCCCTATTACATATAAATACCAGATCTGTGATATAGAATTGTTGTGCCGAAAATGGGTGTGCAATGTTTGATTCCTTAGTATTTCATAAAACTATGGGCCAAAGGATCACTTGTTATGAATGAAGAAATGGGGAAGAAAATAATAATCTCTAATAGGAGGAATTAACCTTGGCCAATGTTCATGTTGGACTTGATTATTTTCCAATAGAATGATGAATAGAGAGATAAAAAATTAATCACAAAGGAATTCCCCAATTCTTGAATGAATCTATCCCGCACCCACAATACACATGATCTGTGAATCAATTCAGTAGTTTATTGATTTAAATTCTTCATAGTAATCATAAAATGGGAAAAATTCAAATAAAAAAATATCCTACCTCAATATGGATCAATCGCTGACAAAGAAAAAAGTTGAATCATTGTCATTGGTAAGATCCTCTAATTCCATTGCACACTAATTGTGGAACCTCGATCTGACTATTGCACGCCAATATAAATTCTTCCACGATCTCCAATGGCACTTTTAGATTCATAGGGTTATTCAGATAACCTTGAAAATCTACCAAAAAAATGTTTAAAAATAAAATTAATTAGGTCTCTACGTCATTTCAAAATAAATTAATTTATTTTATTTATTTTATTCATTTTACACCCATGATGAATTTTTAAAAAATGCTTCATACTAATAATGTTATGTTAATACTAAGGTAAGAACTACATTTTAAACTCAATGGTTCTATTGGATTTCTGATCTGGGACTATATTTAGAAGTTATTCCACATTTTAGGAAAATTTTGTTCATGTTCTATTTAATATATTTAAAATATTTAAAATATTTATTTCGAGAACACTAGGCCTTAGAATCACATTCCATCTCATCTCATAGTTTCAAAAATAATCCATTCAATATCCAAAAATAATATATGGAAAATTCGAGTCATTAAATTCTCCCCATCTTGGGGATTTATGTCCCGAAAAGCTAAAACATGTGGCTACACAATGAGATACAGGTATTGAACACTCATATGAGCTTCCCACTCCCAGGTGCTCTATTGAAGATTCATGTGCTGCCACTGGACATGCACTAATGGAATTTCTCACCCATGAGGGATCCTCTCCTACCAATCCTTGATCCCTATCAGTTACTCAGGAAAGGTAGCTCTATCCTCAATATCTAGCTTTCCCCAATCGATAACATGTGATGGATCATTCACGTACCTACTCAATTGTGAAACGTGGTAGATGTCGTGTACCTGGTCTAAATGTGAAGGTATATATAAGTGGTATTCCACCTTTCTAAATCAATGAAGTATCTAAAAAGGGCCAATGAATCTCAGAGATATCATGCCACCCCAACTAAATCACTATAATCCACATTGTGGAGAAACCCATAGGAACACATGTTCTCCCTCCTCGAAACCAAAATGCCTCCTTCTTTGGTCAAAATATGACTTAAAATGGATCTGTGTAGTCTTTATCTTCTTCTATATGATCTATACCTTCTCAAAATTGGCTTGCACTAACTCTGGCCCCATAAGTGATTACTCTCCTAGGTCTCTCCAACAATGTAGTGACCTGCAGGTTCTCTCGTTCGAGGCCTAGAATAGTGTCATACCAATGGTGTAATGGTAGTTGTTGTTGTAAAAAAACTATACTAGTGGTAGGTTATCCTCCCAATTATAGACAAAGTCCAACATCAAGACCACAAAATTTCCTACAGAACATAAATAGTCTACTCAATCTAGCCATCAATATAGGGGCGAAAAACCATTCTCAATCACAATTGAGTCCAAAAAGCCTCCTTAAATCCATTCCCTAATTGAGATGTGAATCAATAATAATGATCAAAACCCATTATCAAGATAACTCCTTGGAGTTAGACTATCTTCTATACATAGAGGAATCCCAATCTCTATACTGAACTCTTCTCTCAGATAGATAAAAAGTGGGAAAACTTAGTGATCTAATCTATGATCAACTAGATAGAATCTTGTCCCCTAGATGTACGTGGTAACCCCATTACAAATTCCATGGATATATCATCCCACTACCACTTTGGAACCTCAAGGGGTCGAGATAAACTCACTGGAATTTGGTTCTTGACCTTCACTTTAAAACAAGTAAGGCATTGAGAGACAAACTCTGCAACTCCCTTCATCATCCCTAGCCACCAAAACTGACATCAGAAGTCCTGGTACATATTTGACACACATAGATGTGCCACTAAAGGATATGTAAGAAACTATCTCATAACCTCCCCTGCAACTTTAGTGGTATCATAGTTTATCCTCTAAAAAGAAAAATATGCTCCCCACCTTCAGAAAATCCATCATGAGAATGTCTAGTGGATATCTGAGTATGTACGGTCTCATAGTCAGTATCCCAAAGTTGTGCCTCCCTGAATCACTATAAAAATCATAGGGGTAACAACCATAAAATAGAGTTAAGATACACTATATCCATACACAAATAATAACTATAATGATTCCAACTAATATGATTCGTCATTCAGAAACTGCGAACAAGATATCCCCTTGAGAGTATCTACTGCCATGTTCCCCTTACCAGGAGTATAGATAATCTTAAAGTCATAATACTAGAGGAACTCTATTCATCACCTCTATATCAAGTTGAGATACTTATTAGATAAGATATACTTGAGACTCTTGTGGTCATAAGAGGTGATAAACCACTCACCCACTAGTTAGTTTCTGCACATATTTAGTACACAGACTACCGCTGCTAACTTAAGATCATGGGTCACATAGTTTTACTCATGTGGTATCAACTATCATGAACTGTAGGAAATCACCACCTGCCTCTACATCAGAATAAAACCAATCTTGGTTCTTGATGCATTGAAGAACACAGTGTACTTGAAACCCTCCTCTGGTAATATTATGGTGAGATTGCTCATCAAACTCTATCTCAAATCCTGAAAAGTCTGTCAGAACTTCTCTACCCACACGAAAGGCTTCCCCTTATGGGTCAAATCTATCATGGGAGATGATATCCTGGAGAAGTAAGGTATGAATATCTAGAAATATCTGTCAAACCAAGGAATATTTGAAACTCTTTAATTCCCTTGGGTGTCTCCCAATCTAATTTTTCCTCAACCTTCATCAGATCCACTACCACACCATCCGTTGAGATAACATGTCCCTACAAGTGGACCGCTTGAATTCAGAACTAGAAATTCAGGAGATTCCCATAAATCTGGTGCTATAAATGTAAATCCAGTACCATCCTCAAGTTTCTAACATGATCATTCTTGGATTCCAAGTACACAAGGATATCATTGATTAAGACTAGCATGAACCAGTCTATGAATGGCTAAAAGATCCGGTTCTTGAGTCCCATGAACACTGTTGGGTAGTTTTTCATGACAAATAGAATCACCAAGTAATCATAGTGACCGTAGAGACATATGAATTTCTTAATCAGTATATCCTCATCCCTTACTCACAAATGGTGATAGCCTGGTCTGAGGTCAATCTTCGAGAACCATCATGAACCTCTGAACTAATTGAAGAGGTCATCAATCCTCGATAATGGATACTTGTTCTTCATGGTCACCAAGTTCAAGAGACAATAATACACACATAAACTCAATATACCAACCAACTTCTTGGTGAACAACACTAGGGATTCCTAGGTTGAAACAATGGGTCTAAAAAATCCTTTCCTCTGCAAATATACAAATTACACCCTTAGCTCGAAAAGATTTACCAGAGCTCTCCAATATACTGACACTAATGCTGCGGTCATATCGGGGTGCATATCAATGAAAATTTATATCTATTGGTAGAGAGGTATGCCTAGAACATACACTAAAAATACATCCTCATACTCTTACACCACTTCAGGGAACTGAAAACTAATAAAATCCACTACACTAAGGGCCATTCTATCCAACTGATGAGTAATCAGTTGTACCCTCCTATGCATGATTCCATCCTGCACTGTCTGGGTTTCCTTTTCACCCAAAATGGAAAAACATGTCCCATCATTGTGGACACACCACATCCTCCACCTAAAACAGTAGATCTGGGCATGTACTTTGAATAGATAGTCCATACCTAAGATGACATCACAAGGCCTCATTGCTTTTGTGAATATATATCAATAAAAACTCTCACCTCTAAGAGTCTGGTCACATTGTTAGCACATGGGTGCGATCACTGAGTCATCTCCAGTAGGAGTCTCCAAGTGTAAGGGTTGAGCCAAGGGCTCAAATGGAATCTCTAAGTCTTGAACCAGATATGTGGAAATAAAGGAATTACTATCACCTATGTCTGTCAGTACTGCATATAAGGTAGAAAAGAAACAGATCATATGTATCAATACTGAAGCCTCTTGTTCATAAGCCTAAAATACCTAAAACTACCCTCACCTCTATTCTCCAACTCCCTGATCTTGGCATAGACCACCTGGGGGTGGTAGAAATAAGTCTAAGTGTCTACCACCTGCATCTACTCTCCCAGATCCTCGGGCATGTCCGCTGCCCTGTAAACCTATCTTCTTCTACTAATATCATTACCTTGGTGGCCCATCCATGGTATCCCTATTAGTCATATGGTGGGTCATTAAATCTCATTAAAAGACGTCCCCTTCTATAAGATGCATAGAACCGCCTCTCCCTGGGCTGACTAGACCCATCCTGTGATCCCTGAACCTCATAACCACTATCTTGGGACCTCATCCGGAAATGCATTGTAGGTTTAGGTCCCCATGACTGAATTTGGCTCCCTACTATTAAAGTCTATTCTACTGTGTTCCCACTACTAGAAAACACTATTTGTGTCAGCTTATCTAGGAAAACATCAACCACCAAAGCACACTCTAGCACCCTAGTATAAGTAGGAATGCAAAAAGGCATAACATTGGTGTTGGTTTCAGGTGCAACAAAAGCATATAGTAGTGGGAGATATTTTAAAAATTATTTTAATTATTGTTTCCTGAAACCATGAGTGAGGATCTTGTACGTCAAATTTATAATTAATTTATTTAATATTTTAAGAAATGAAAACCCAGTCTTAGAAACTTTAATCATTGATGAATATTGATCATCCGAAAAGTCCCTTTCGGATTTCCTTCATTGTGTTGTGAGGATCCAAGGATATAGTCCCTCTAGAGGTTATCCAGATGTGATCCTATGATCTTTGGGTAATTCCACTCGATCTCTGGGTTCTATCACAGTGAATAGAATTTCTTGTGTTATTCATTTTTGATCACACATTACTCGGTCTCGAAGAAACCTCTCTTTCACTTCTCAGTATTGAGAGGTAGAGAGAAGGAGTAGTCAAGAGAGAATTAATTATGTGTAAAAATTCTCAATTGTTAATATTGGATGTCATACAAAATAGGCATAACCATCTATTTATAGATCAACTGTATAGGTTAAAATATTATTTAACTGCATGATTGATATTAAAAAACATTTAAAACCTTTAATAAACTCCATGCAACATAATAATAATAATTATAATAATAATATTTTGTGGTGTGCTAACTGGAACAAATTGACAAATAATAATATTGAATTTTAAATAATTATTTTATCAACAGACATGGTCTTGGTCCATTTGAACTTCTCAATATTTATTGAATACCAAAATAATTATTTTATTCATAAATAAATATCTCATTCACATATTAGTGAATAAATATTTATTAAATATTTAATAAAATAAACAAATCTATTTTTATTCACATCTTAGATAATACATATTTATTTAATTTATGCAGTCAATATAACTTGAATAAAATTATTCCTACTTCATGAGAATAAAATTTATTCCATTAATTAAATTCAAATATAATTTAATGGAGATCAATCAAAACACTTACTACATGACCCTCTATGATTGTTTCTCATTGGTATTAGGTTGAATTTCATAAAGTCCAAGATTATTGTCTTGAAACGGGTCAAGGCACCCAAGAGAATGAACATAATTTCTCAACAACGACAACCACATAAAAACACTCACTGTGTAATATAATCCCCTTATCACCATATCTCATCAAGTAGGTTTCACATCAGTGTCACCAACCTATATGCTTGATACATATTTCTTTGATTATATGAAATAAACACATTGTTACACTATGGACATGAAATTTAGGGAGAGGGTTATATTCCAATAAAAGGGATGATATATAATCATCTATAAAGATGGAAGGGACAAATACTTCCTCAAATTATCCATCAATGAAATGTCAATCATGAAAAACACAACATACCCTACTTCCCGCCAACATTTGGCATGACAGTTTTCATTTGTTAATCTAACTGTGCAAGTCATGACATGCATTAATGATAATATTTAAGTCTAAGGACCATTACACACACTCAAAAACAAGAATATCAAATGACACCAAAGCATTTAGAATTTCTATTGGTGGTTCTGTTATCATAATCTACCATTTTGGAGATTACCAAGTGAAAAAATTATGAGGAGAATCCTCATATACTTATGAGTACAGACACCTGAAGGTATATATACTCTATGTCCCATCACATTATGTTATCCAATCATAAAACTATATTACGAATATTTTCATAGCACTTAAAGGTTCTCATTATAGAAGGGAACTGTTAAGACCTTATCAATGAGACAAATACTCTAGGACATTATTACATTAAAGTCATGCAAAATAATGTGAAATATGTAATAAAATTTTTAATTAATATTAATTAAATAAAATATACATGTAATAAAAGTAAAATCAGTTGGTCCTAGGTAACCAACTCCAACAAACTCTCACTTGGACTAGAGCCATCTGCTTATGAATTTGATTCTGCAATACATTACATGATAATCTTGTTTTTGATGAGTCAAGGTTTCAGTCAAGGGGTCTACCATGTTGTCTTCTATGGAAATACTACTCAGTACAACCTCACCTCTCTAATAAAAATCCCTCAAGAGATGATACTTATGATGAATGTGCTTCATCTGCTGATGTGACCTTGTAACTTTTGTGAGATCCACCTCTGCATTGTAATCACAATATAGTGTGATAGGATCTTTACTTCTAGGTACCACATAAAGATTTTGGATGAAGTTTTACATTCACACTACTTCCTTAACTTCCTCATAAGCTACAATATACTCGTACTTCACTGTAGAATCTGCAACCACAACCTATTTTGAGCTTACCTTACAACACCTCCATTAAAATTGAATTTTTATCTTATTTGTGACTTCACATCATCTTTATTAGTTTGGAAACTATAATATGAATATCCTCTAATGAATATTTCCTCATCTCCTCCATAAACGAGGAACATATCCTTAGTACGCGTTAGATACTTAAGGATATTCTTGACTTCCATCAAATGGTGGTCACCTAGATTATATTGATATCTTCTTATTGCACTTAATGTGTAGGTGAAATCTAGCCTAGTATATAGCATAACATACATGACTGTCCCAATAATTGATGTGTATGTAATCCTTACCATTCTATTTATTTCATCATGTGTCTGAGGACACATTTTCCTGGAAATATGAATGCCATGTGATGCTAGCAATAATCCTTTCTTGGATTATTTGATATTGGATCTCTTCAATATCTTGTCAATGTATATAATTTTACCTAGTCTAAGAAACCTCTTGGATATGTCACAATGGATCTTGATCCCAAGAATATATGTTGCCTCACTCAAGTCCTTCATAGAGAATCATTTATTCAACCACGGCTTAACAGACTGTAAGACTAGTATTTTATTTGCTATGAGTAATATTTCATCAATATATACTATTAAGAAAATGAATACACTCCCACTGAACTATTTATAGACACAAGGATCACATTTATTATTTATGAAACCAAATTTCATTATTGATTCACCAAAATGAATGTTCCATGACCTAGATGCTTTATTTAATCCATAAATGGATTTTTTTTTCAATTTGAATATCTTATTGGCATCCTTTGGAGTCACAAACCATTCAGGTTGTGTCATATAGACATCTTCCTAAAGGTTCTCATTAAGGAAGGATATTTTGACATCCATTTTCAAAATCTCATAGTCATGGTAATCCATAATGGAAAGTATAATTATGGTGTATTTCAACATTGAAACTAGTGAAAAGGTTTAATCATAGTCAATACCTTGATGTTGTTTAAACCCTTTTCAAACAGTCATGCTTTATAGGAACTAAATTATCATTCCATATCCAGTTTCTTCTTGAATACCCATTTGCAACCAATAGGCTTTACATATACTGGAGGGTCTACCAAAATCAAGACTTGATTTTTGTATATGGTATCCATTTCAAAATTCATGGATTCTTTCCATTTGGAAACTTTTTTGCCACTTAATACTTTATTATATGTTAGAGGATCATTATTATCAACTAATAACGATTCATCGTCCTCAGTGACTAGAAAACCATAACATTTTGGTTCTATAACCTCTCTTGTACTTCTATACAGTACTTGTGTCTCTGGAACAATTTCTTCCTCCATGGGGCTTTTTAGAATTTGTTCCTATACTAACTCTTGCGTTCCTTATGCCTCAACTTCATCAACGTCTATCTAGATCACACCATCTCTTTTAGAGATGCGATCCTTCTCAAGGAATATGGAATTTCGTTCCACTATAACCTTTTTGTATGAGGGGTTGTATAAGTAATATCACATTTTTTCCTTAGGGTATCCTATAAAAGTACACTTTTTACCTTGGGGTACAATTTTGTTACCTAAATAGGCCTTAAAAATTGCTTCACTACCCCATACATGTAAATTTGATAACATGGGTTTTCTTCCACTCCAAAATTCATATGGAATGCCGTTTATCGATTTAGTTGGTACTTTGTTTGGAATATGTCCTGTTGTTTGTAACGCGTATCCCCAAAAGGATAATAAAAGACTCGCATGACTCATCATTGATCTCACCATGTCCAAAAAGGTGTGTTTCCTCATTTCTCTTATGCCATTCCACTAAGGTGTGTAAGGAGGAGTGAGTTGGGTTAGGATACCAAACTCCCGTAAGTGATTAATTAAGTCTTTATTAAGATATTATCCACTGCGGTGGGAGCTAGGTGATCAATGACATAGAAAGCTGGGGAGGGGCAGTTCAAGTGGGCTGGGCCGACGAGTCATGTATTGGGCATGGTATGCCTCTGGGCCTTCGGGTCATGTATTGCGGGTTTGTCGGGCCTTGTGCCTTGGGCCTACAGGTCATGTACGGGTTCCCCTTCAACCCTTAATAGGGGGATTATCCATAATAAAATAAAATACAAGTCCTTTGGGCCATTCGGTCTTAAGAAGCTAGATCTCAACTTCATTCATGTATTACTTGAATTTACTAAAATAATACAAATTATACATCATTAAGTAGACATATCCATATATACTAAAATCATCAATAAATGTTATGAAGTATGAGTACCCACCGCTAGGTTCTATAGGAAATGGTCCATGCACATCGGTATGTACTAACTCAAGAATATCTTTATCCCTTTCAACTTTCCCACTAAATGGTGCTTTAGTCATTTTTCATTGTAAAAAATTATGACATACACCAATTGGTTTTAGTTCAAAAGAATCTAAATACCCCTCTTGATATAATTTAGTCAAGTTCTTTTCATTTACATGACATAGCCGGTGATGCCAAAGTTGGGTGTGGTATGAGTCCTATGAATTAACTTCATTATTGATTTCCATTTCTGATCCTCCACAAGATGTTCTTACTGAACCTTCAATGGAAAAGCCCTCAAAACTTCCTCAGTACCTTCCCCAGATAGATGATCCAGATATATCTTTATAATACCTTTCAAATCACCTCACAGAGGATGAAATTAAGGAATGGAATGTTCATATGGATTGGCAATAGAAGTTGGCCCACCATAAACTTCAACAAGGTTTCATTACTACTGAGCTGTATCTCAATGTTAAACATTTTATTTTTAACCAGAGAATAAAGATGTCTATGCAGTCTCCATAAGTTGATCAAGATATGCTTAGTTGGAGGCTATTTCGTTTCTACTTGGAGCCTTTATGGATGGATCTGATTTTTTCTACTCGGTTTTCCTACATTGATTGGAGTGAAAGAAGATGGGTTTTATTACTACACTATATTCTCACCTGGGGTTGTCTTTTTCTCTATTGGAAAACTCTTTCAGAATTTTTTTTTCTTAGTTTACACAATGCATTGTGGTGGGGTTTTTGTACAGATTCTTTACTTTCTGAGTTTGGATGAAAGATCAGTTTGGATCCTTTATGGTTCGGCTCTATTAGCCGATTGTTTTTCATTTTTACAGACCTCTAAGATATCTTGAAGGGTTTCAATTTTACTCTGGTTTTTTCTGCTGCTATCTGATTGGGGTGTCTCTCTGGTAGTTTTTAAATTTTCTGAGTGTTTAGAATCAATGTTTTGATGTTCAACAGAATAGATCATTGCGCTTCATATATTCCAGATCTCTGATCTTCCGGTTTTTGTGCATTCTCTCTATTTCCCATGAGTAGCATGGTGTTTCTGTTATATTGGACAGAAGGGGATTTCTCCTGAAGTATAAAAGCTGAATTGGGATTTGACTATTTTTCTGCTTGGGGATTTCTATAATGGATGAGTTCCTTGTTGTAGTGATTTTCAGCTATCATGATGGATAATCCTCTTGCGATTTCAGATTTGAAGTTTGTGAAGAATGAGTTTGGACTCACTTGGAGGTCGTTTCTTACTCTTTTATGGTCACCTCATTATGGAGGGCTTCATTTTCTGGTTTTGGTCTTATTTTGAGTCTTTTTCATGTACCTCTAATAATCCTATGTTGGTGTAAGCTATTTTCACCTCGATTTTGTAACGTACCCTTTTGATTTTAATAAATTCTTTCAGGGGGCATGAATTGGGAAACCAATTCATGTCATCGATTTCTTCTAAAAAAAATAAAAAATAAAATAAAATAAGAAACACTTATTCCCAAATTTTAAAATAATTCCATATGTATCAAGTTTGGATATAGAAATATTTTTTTTGTTAATAGATTTCACATAATAAAAACCGTTCAAAACCAATATCATTTTTGTAAAAAACATGTGGTGGTAGTCCATGATAGCTAAAACAACAAGTTTAACTCCTTTGGATTCTTGTAGATCTACCCCCCCTTGGTCAATCTTTTTGAATCTACTTGGTTCCTATATTTGAATACATATGTGAGAACCAAAAGCTATATTAAATACCCAATTTGTATAAATAGATAAATTTCACAAGATAAAAAATGCACCTGAAGCATCCCCTTGTTTCTTTGATTGGGTATAGTTTTTATTCCAGTGTCCCTTTTTTCCATATGTGAAACAAACGTCATCTTTTTCCCTTTCTCACCCCTTGATCTTCCTCTTCTTGTATGGGTGTGAAGAATATTTTAGATTAAATATCCTTTCTATTTTTTCACCATAAGGATGGAAGGATTTTCACACTTTGTATTATTATCTACTTGGCGAAGAAGAGTGGGAAGATATGGAAGATACTTCTCTTGTTTTTTATATTAAATTCACAATAAAGCTAGAGAAGATCTGAGGGAGTGATTCCATAATGATATCAGTGCCTAGTTATTTAGGGAGTGTAAACACGAAAACCTCTAGGTTCTCAATGTAGCTAAGGATATTGAATTCATGAGGCCCATATAAGACATCCTCTCAAATATTTTATTTAAAAGATTACCTTGTAAATCTCAAACCATTACTATATAGTTCTCTCCTATTAAAGACCATGAAGGTTCTCAAGCATTCTATACACATCCATGTTTTCAAGAGTTTCATGAGTCCACTAAACATTGATGAAAGAATCAAAAATTTAATGTTGATCACACCACAAATTGTTTTTCATAGACAAGGAAATATTCATCACTCGCTGCCTTAGTAGGTAGATTAGGAATTGAGGATTATAGAATGTAATATTTTTGTTCATGTCATAGAATACCCCAAAGGTGTTTAAACTACTCCTAAAAGTTACTTCTAGTTAAGTGTTTGTATTTATCCAATATTGATCATAGGGATAATATGAATGATAAGATTTCCATTTTACTCTACAATTAAAATATCATATTATTAGTACTTTTTCTTGATTATAAACTATGTCAGAAATAATAAATTAATTGATTTTATTAAATATACCACTATTTTATGAAATCTCAATATCCATCACCATTGAAATCAGAATGCCTAGTTGATTTAACATTCTAGTTGCAGGATTCATATACCCTTTTCCTAACCCCCAAAATGGTTGGTAAAGCTACTTGAAGATATTTAGGTAGGAAGGTCTTTTCCAACCATGGGCATGAAGCTCCTTGATCTATTGAGTGGATTACCCAATCCTAAAAATTTTAACTTGTATTTTATAAACACTTGCCTCTAAATGAAACCAATTCTATAAAGGGATACACCTCTTGATGAAAAATGGTTTAATTCAACCCCAAACCTTCATAATAACTCCCCTTATAAAAGTAAGTGTCCCAACAAGGGCTGGTCAAATAATTAGTTCTATTGAGTTTTATTCATAATCAAGAAATGGAAGGCTTGGTCTAACATAATACTAGATTGAGGTATTTAAATTAATTATGCCTAAATTCTATCTTATTTTATTCTTTACATATGTTTTTAATATTATGTGGATGTTACTTAATTAATTAACTATGATGGATAAAAAATTTATTTGTAATTCACTTATTTAATTTATTATGCATAAATTTTATCTTGTTTTATCCTTTACATTTTTTGTTAATATTAAGTAGATATTATTTAATTAATTAAAAATTCTAGATAAAACATTTATGCATAAAATATTTATTTTAATTATGTCTTTTCAAATTAATTCATTTATTTATGTGACCATGGACTTGCATCCATAAAATAAATAATTTAATAGAAAAAAATAAATAATTAATTAAATGACCCATTCATGAGATTTATCTAACCGTTGATTTAATGAGAAGACATTAAGTCAAACCATGACCTAGGAGAAATAACTCCTTTTGAGATCCTTGGCATGAGTTACAACATTCCACCTTTACACCTGGGTATCACTTGAGTTGGAATCATTATGGTTCCATCTTGAATCGCCTCCACTCACCTTAGGATACACCATTAATTACATGTATTTATGACTCACATGAAAGTGAGGAGAACCAAAGTATTTGTTAAAAGGGGATGAAATAAATATCCTTGGACACCCAGGTCCTAAAAAATAATTGAGAGAGGGATGAATCACAGGCCATCATAATTAATTTAATAATAAATAATTGAAAACCCATTAAATAATTAAATTAAAACATCCAACACATACACAGGTGTTGGTCAAGCACATGAATGGTTAGACATGCAATGAATACACAAAAGGAATTGGCTATCTTTCATTTATTTATTTATTATTTATTATTAATATAAACATGCTTGCATTAATTAATAAATAAACAAATTAATTAGTTCCCTTTCATCTTAATGATCATTCGAACTTAATTAAAGATACCCATAATTTATGGCATTCATGGAAAATAAATTACAGAACTAATAATGAAATATTTGATATAATAAATTAATTGATAATTTAAAAATATTTAACACCATTATCAAATTTTCAGGCACACAATATGTGTCAATCAATAAATTAATGTTTCAATGTTGTAACTATAAATTTAATGTAATTTAATTCTACCATTAATTGGGAGACTACACGACATGTATAATCCAACTACACACTATTTTCCATGGTTTTCGTGTATTTGAGTAACATACCTAGGGCTTCGGCATGTTAACATGACTGGATTACACGACTTGTATACGCCAACTACACACAATGTACCTACTTGTCATGTTCCAAATTTTCCTGGTCAATCCAACATGTGAAATAAATACAGTATGTGCCATTAATTGCTTGGTGCATCCATGTACAATATTCATGGGTACATGGCATATGCTCTGACTACATTCCATGTAACCAAGTTTTATCGGCCAAACATTTGGAACTTTATAATGACATCTTCAGTCATTATTCATTTGTTCTTAAACCTTTAAGAAAATTAAACACTAAATGGACATGATTAATATGTCTATAACATGTTAATTCAAATTGGATTAAATAAAGAATTACATTAAATGAAAATCTAACCAAAATTGTGCATAGATTAAAAATCAAATAAATAATTATAAATTTAAATGTGACCCCTCTCATACCACTTTTTTATTTCAAGAATAGTAAAATCATGTTGCGGTGGGTGATATATTAAAATATATTTTAATTGTAATTGATTGAAACCATGAGAAAAAATCTTGTACATCAAATTTATAATTAATTTATTTAATATCTAAATAAATGAATACCTAGTCTTAATAAATTTTTTCATTCATAAATATTGATCATATGAAAAGACCCTTCTGGAATGCCTTCGTTTCCCTATGAGTATCCAAGGATAAAATCCCTTTAGTAGTGATCTACATGTGCTCCTATGATCTCCAAGCAACGCTGCTCAATCTTTAGGTGCTAGCGGGGTGAATCAAATGTATTGTGTTGTTTATTCTAGATCAATCATTCTTTAGTCTTGAATAAATTTCACTTGCATCTCTCATTCTTGAGAGGGAGGGAGAAGGTGGATTTGGGAGAGAATTCATTATGCACAAAAATTATATATTATCAATCTTCGATGTAATACACAATAGACATAACCATCTATTTATAGACCAATGGTTTAGGTAAAAATTTTATTTAATTTAATGAAAGCTATTAAATAACATTTAAAACCTTTAATAAATCCCATGCCACATTATAATAATAATATTATTATTTTTTGGTGTTCCATATTTTGAAAATTGATAAATAATAATTATCAGCTTGTAAATAATTGTTTTATCATCAGATGTGGTCATAGTCCATTCAAAATCCCTGGCATTTAATTAATACGTGAATAATTATTTTTTTTATAAATAAATATTTCATTCACATATCAGAGAATAAATATTTATTAAATATTAGATAAAATAAACAAATATATTTTAATACACATGTTGGAGAATAAATATTTATTTAATTTTTGTGATCAATATAACTTGAATAAATTTATTCCTCAGTCTTGATAATAATATTTATTCCATTAATTAAATTCAAATTGAATGTAATCAATATTTATAGAAACAGTTAGTGTGTGACCTTCTGGGGTTCTTTCTTTCCAGCATTAGGCGGGATTTCCTAAAGTCCAAGATTACTATCTAGGTTTGGGTCAAGGAACCAAAGAGAAATAAATTAATATTGCAATGATAGAAACCGGATATGAATTGTCATTATATAATATAATATTTTTATCACCATATCTCATCAAGAATGTTTCACATTTGTGTCACCAATCTATATGCTTGATACATCTTTCTTTCAAAGTATGAAATAAACACATCTTTACACAGTGTACATAGAATTTAGGGTGATTGTTATATTCCTATCAAAGGGTTGAGATATCAGATTACATAAATATGGAAGGGAAAAATCCTTCCCTGACTTATCCATTAATGGAATGTCAATCATGAAAAATTCAACATACCCTACTTCCCACCGACATATGGAATAATAGTTTTCATTAAGAAATCAATGTGAGAGAGTTATGACATTGATTAATGATAATATTAAAGTCTAAGGACCATTACTCGTGCTCATGGATAGGAATATCAGATTAACCCAAAACATGAGGAATTCCTACCAGTGGGTTTGTTCTTATAATCTACCATATGGGAGATTACCAAGTGTGAATATCACAAGAAGAAGCCTCATCTTCTTATGATTACTCACACCTAATTGTCAATATACTATGTGTCCCATCATATTACATTATCCAACCACAAAACTATATTAAAAATATTATCATATCACTTTAAGGTTCTCATCATAGCGGGGAACTACTATGACCTTATAAATGTGACAAATAATCTAGGATATTTTTACATTAATGTCATGTAGAAAAATGTATAATATATAATAATATGTTTAATTAATATTCATTATATTGAATATACATGTAATCAAAGTACAATTAGTTTGTCCTAGAACAAAAAATCCAATAGTTGTCTCAAATACCTCTATATAGTCCACACTCGAAGGTCCAACCTTGGAAGAACTGATCATGAAACATATCCATCAAATACCCAGAAAGGTTGGTTAACCTCAATGAATACTCATCCATTGTCGTACTGCCCTGTAGGAGCTACAAAAGCTTCTGGATATGTACGGTCCTGAATGTAGCTTGAGATATCTCCTCTATAAAAAGGAACTCAAACTATGACTATGCTAGATTCTCCTTATAATATTACTGGGTCACTAAACCACACCATCTCCCTATAGATCCATAGAGAAAGCTCAATGACAGAAACACCATCTGATCTACTGGTGTCCTGACAAGATAGAAAACTCACATCAATGCCTCAAGCTAGTCCTTAGCCACCTACGGGTTAGGTTCACCTCAAAACCCTGAGGGGTCACTATCATTAAAACATGTGAAGTGCATTCAGCTCGCGCACCTCATCTACTAGTACTATAGGTACTATATGCTTCTCTATAAATGGTGGTATATCTAGTGTTCCATATAAAGGTAATATCTATGGAACTGGTCCCTATATTGATGCCTCATTACTGAGTGGATCAACCTTATGATCCCAATGGTAAATCCAAGATGGCATATGTCATGGAGGAATCTGGATACAAATAATATGTACCAAAAAAATGAGTATATCTAGAGATATTACTCAAGAAGAAAGTGGAAACCAAAAATAATTCCTATATTATTCATGTACCATTGTTTTCCCTGAAACTATTTATATCATTTATCAAGTCAAAAGTTAGGTGATCAGAGTCCTAGAATATGGATATATTATCCACAACACCAATAATTGAGTCTCTGGCCTAAAAGATGCACTTGAAACACTTAACACTATTGACCCAAAAAAAATCTAAAAAACTCAAGTACTAAGGTAGATTTGACTACTTTGATACCACTTTTTCATGACCCATCCCAATGGGTACCATTCCGTGACTCCCCATTCATGCCTCCAATAGGCCAAGGGTTGGTGACTAGAACACATTAGACATATCACTAACATGGGAGGCCTTGTTTCATGAACTATCCCAGTGGGGCCCATTCCATGACTCCCCAATCCCACCTTCAATAGTATAGGCACTACTGGAAATCTGACTTGTCCCAACGCTTCTATACCAAAAGTTTGTAAAAACCATTGGTATAGGTCCTTTTTCCCAACGGTTTGGCCAAACCGTTGGGAAATCCCACTTTTTGGCCACCTTTCCCAACGGTTTTGGAAAACCATTGGGAAAGGTCCCCTAGAAATACCAACGGTTGTTAAAACTGTTGGTATAGACCTATACCAACGGTTGTTAAAACTGTTGGTATAGACCTATACCAACGGTTTTGACAACCCTTGGTATAGGTCCTGAGAATTTTTATCATATATTCTTACCGAGAACATTATATAAATAAAAATTTAAAATAATTATGACAATACATATATATATTTATGTAATTATGTTCACAAAAGTCATTTTAGGTTAGTGGTTAAGTCATTCAATGATAAACTAGGGGTCCTGGGATCAAATCCCAGCGAATGTTTTTTTTTTAAATACATATACCAACAGTTCCATAACCGTTGGTATAGATTTTCATATTACTTATACCAACGGTTTCCAAAACCGTTGGTATAGACCTATCCCAACGACTTACTTGGCAACGGTTCTCCAAACTATTGGTATAGGCTATACCAATGGTTTGGAGGCCTATACCAATGGTTCCAAACCATTGGTATATGTTAGTTTTCCATTAGTGAGGGGCTGGTGACTAGAACTAAGTTGGAATATTACTAACATGGGAGGAATTTCTTATGTAACTAGACACACACACACACACACATCTCTATGCCCACTAAATGCTGAAATGTGAAAACCACTAAGAAACCAATTCATGAATACATCTATATCCCACATCCAAAGTACGACAGGAAGTAAAGTAAACAAAATAGTGACAAATACAATACCACCATAAAGAGTCTATAAACACAAGTCTAACCTATAAGTAAAGGTACTGGGACTACTGTTTGAAATTCATAGGAACACACCTTGGTCTGTTCGGTTTCACAAAGCACTGTTTAGTCCTGGTCCACCTAGGACTCCATAAAAAGTTCGATAGTCTTCACAAGACATGACAAGTTTGGGACAAGACTTTGTATGGGTGAGTATAAAAATACTCATTAGGACACCCCGAAACTTCAAAGTAATACAAAAAAGGAAAGTACAATTATCTCTACATAGGTATATTTCTACATCACATATAACAATAATATTCAGATATACTCAATCCAAGACACACAGTCTAGAGTTAAACCACAACCATAGTATACCTGCCTTATGACTTCAGTTTAAAGATTCCATGAAGCACTCATCTAGGAGAACACACTCTTGAGTCTGATAGCACTGATGACATTTTTCCAAGAGGTGATTCTCATCAGGTACCATAATGAGATAGATACACTAATATATTTGAAGAGAATACAATAAAATATATGAGAATCACAGCCAATGTCATGGGTTGATACCCAAAACTGCATCTAGAATAACCTTCTAAGTATATGTAGATGCCTAGAAGGATTGTCCATTTCAATACCAAAGACTCCACATAGGGCATGAAGATGAATAGAGGATCCCACACCGGGCCTCTTGGGGAATTCCAACAACTCTATCCAGGAAGTAATTCTCAAGGGATTGTAGTCCTAGGAGTAGGAAATGATTCGCACATACCATTAGGAAAATGATAAAGGTAACAAACACTAAAAAAACCATTCCAGGATACAGAGGACAAGAAAATCAATCCATGTAGAAAGTGGTACATGGTGTGTAGTAGGGGAACACATAGTGTCCCTTGACCCTGGGCATTTCTCTTGTATAATGGCCCATGTCATTTAAACCGCATCATGTAGAAGAGGGATTGATGGTTTTTAAAGGGAAATACATGTCATGTCCCTATATTTGGGGTCCCACCCATGTACTCCAGCTGTGTTCCAGTACACGACGCCACCCCATGTGTCCTTGCTCGTGAACTATTACACAAGGTTTCCCGTGTACATGGTCCAGACCATGCTGTGCGAGGGAGTAAACTCCATCTAGGATGGCCATGTATTCCACCCCATGTCCATGTACTTCCCAAGTACACACTGAGTTTGTCTAAGTGGGACACACACCATGTACTCGGGGATTACACACCATGTGTATTGGGTTTTTCCAGAACCCCTCTTCTTCCTCCCACTCGCACCAGTCGATCATCCACCCTCTGCTTCGGTTATTAGTTTTCCTTGAAACTCTATATCTAAGGTATTTCGGTCATGGAATCACTAAATCAGTATGATTTCGGCCTTCAATTATATTGTAAAACAATATCATCTCCATTCTTTGTTACACCACGAAGAACGTGAAATCAGACCTGACCATTATTTGATCCACTACCGCAACCACCGTTGTACCTCTGTCAAGTAAAATAAATGTCACATATATGATTTCATATATTTGTTCCTATAATATAATGCACAATGATCGATCATTCAAAGAAAATTCAAACCATAAGGAAAAATGAAGAACACCACGGAGAACGGTGAATTGAGGGAGAAAATCACAAACCAAATCAAGAGGGATGAACCTTGATCGATGTTCATGTTGATATTGGCTCTTCAATATTAGAATGATAAATGAATCAATCAATATTTTTAATCACAAATATTATAATCTCCTAATAAATCCCACAAAAATAGCCCATCCAATATAACGATCGATCCACAGGGCTATTTTTTTGGTGGATTGGTCCATGTTCATCGTAGGAATCATGAACAGGGAATAAAAAACCAAAATAACACATAATAACTCAATTTGGTTTGATCACTAATGAAGAATTATTATTGCACAACATTTTTTGGTGAGATCCGTTGAATCTAATGCTACACTGATTGATTGATCTACAATCCGCAACTTCATAGTCAGCCATTTGAGAGAATTATCTATGTGTTATCTCCAATGATCCTATAGAGATTCCAAGGTTGTGTTTCAAACCATAAATTTCTTAATAAAGGAATTATTTATATATAAACCACCTCACTATGTCAATAATTTAAAATAAAATAATTTTCTTAAATTATTTTATTCGTTTTATGTAAGTGATAACTTTTAACAAATTACCCTCACCAACCAATGTTATGTTTCACTTAGTGTAAAGATGTTATTATGAACTCAACGATTCCCTCATATTTCTTATTTGGGAACCTGTTTAAAAGTTATTCCACTATTTTATGAAAACTACATACATTTCATTTAATATATTTAATATATTTTAAACATTTATTCTGGACACACCGGGTCTCAGAATCACACATCACCTCAATTCCTGGTCTCAAAATTAATCCATATAATATTTAAAAATAATACATATAGAAATAAAAGACATTACATTCTCCCCACCTTGGGGATTTACATCCCGGAAAATCCAAAAAAAGGCTACATAAAAAGATGAGGGTATTGAGCATGAATCTGAGACTCTTGCTCCCAAGTTCTCTCCTAGAGATTCTTGTGCTACCACTAGACATGAACCAAAGAAAATTATTTCCCATTAAAGATCCTCCAAACTATGACCAAAGTCCAACATGAAATCTCATAGCATGTCCTCTAGAACCAGAATGGTCCGCTTAGTCTGGTCATCAGTTTGTGGGCAGAACCCTATGATCAAGCATAACTGAGTCCCAAATGACACCTGCAATCCCTTCCAAAATTGGGATGTAATGTAGGAATCATGATTAGAAAAATCATCAATGGAACTCCATGGAGTTAAACTATCTCCTGAATGTAGAGGCGTCTCAAGCTCTCTATTGAACTCTGCTCTCTAATAGCTAGGAAGTGGGCTGACTTGGTGAATCGGTCAATGATCACCCAGATTGCATCATGTCCCCTATATGTATGTGGTATGCCAGTCATGAAGTCCATAGATATACCATCCCACTTCCATTCTATCACCTCAAGGGGTTGAGCCAAACCCGTTGGGACTTGGTGCCCAGCCTCCACTTAATGAAAAGTATGGCATCAAGAAACAAACTCTGCAACTCCTTTATTCATCCCTAGCCACAACAACTGATGTCAGAGTTCCTAGTAAATCTTTTCCACGCCTAGATTTAACACCAAATAGTACATATAAAACTCATTCAAAACATCCTCCTACAACTTCACTGGTAATATCGTGCATCCTCTGAAAAGAATGATGTGATCCCCACCTTTAGAAAATACATCAGGAGAACACCCTAGGGATATATGAGCACGAAGGGTCTCACAGTTGGTATCACCAAGTTGTGCCTCCCTAAATAACTATAAGAGTGGAGGGGTGACAACCATCAGCTGTAGGGAAGAAACTTTATCTCTATCCACAAAGGATAACTATAATGAGGCCAACTGCTTCAACTCCTCGTTCAACAACTACGAACTATATCTCCTACTGAGAGAATCTACCACCATGTCCCTCTTCCTAGGAGTATAGAAAATCTAAAAATTCATAGTCTTAGAGGATATTTAACGATTACCTATATCTCAATTTTAGATTCTTCTGAGAGAATATGTACTTGATATTCTTGTGATCAAAGTATATGATAAACTTCTCACCCATCAGGTGGTCTTGCCGCATGGTCAAAGCGAATAATACCACTTCTAACTCGAGATCATGGGTTACTTAGCTCTACTCATGTGGTCTCAACTAGAATGAACAATAAGAAATCAACACTTTTTTCTAAATCAGGACACAACCAATATAGGTTCATAATGCATTACAGAACACTACGTACTCGACACCCTCCTACAGAAATCTCAAAATTAGAGCACTCATCAAACTCTACCTCAAATGCTAAAAAACCTAATGGAACATCTCTTTCCACATGAAAGGCTACCCCTTTCGAGTCAAATATATCATAGGCGCTGATATCCTGGAGAAATCATGTATTAATCTCCAAAAATATCCTACCAACCCAAGGAAGATTCACACCTCTGTCATGCTATTAGGTGGATCCCATGCTATCATTATCTTGACCTTGGATGTGTCCACTACCACCCCATATACTGAGATAACATGTCCCAGATATTAGACCACTTGAATCTAGAACTGGAACTTCGAGACATTTCTGTAAAGTTGGTTCTCTCATAGTACATCTAGAACTATCCTTACGTGTCTCATGTGATCCTCCTTGGATGTTGAGTACACAAAGATATTTTTGATGAAGACCACCACGAATTGGTCTAATTAAGGTTAAAATATCTACTCTATGAGTCCCATGAATGCTATTGGGGTGTTCATCATGACAAAGGGAATCACAAATTACTCATAGTGACCATAACGGCATCTAAAGGTCGTCTTTGGTATATCCTTGTCCCATATTTGCAACTGGTGATAGCCTGATCGAAGGTCAACCTTTGAGAACCGTTGGGCCTCTCTCAACTACTCAAAGAGGTCATCAATCCTCAGTAGTGCATACTTGTTCTAAATAGGAACCTGGTTCAGGCGCCAGTAGTCCACACAAAACCTCAAGCTCTTGTTTTACTTCTTGGAAAACAAAACTGGGTCTACCTAGGGTGAAACACTAGGTCGCATGAAGCCCTTCCTCTGTAATTCATCCAACTAAACCCTCATCTCGTGAAGTTCTACAGGATCCATCTAATATGATGGTATAGATATCAGTGCCATATTAATATCTAAATCAATGCATAATTCTATCTCCCTATGGAGAGGTAAACTTGAAACATATTCAGGAAATAAATACTCATACTCCGCCACCAATGCAGAAAATTGGGAACTCGCAACATCCACTACACCAAGGGTTAGGCTTTCCAATTGACGAGTAATTGGTTTCACACTCCTATGCATGAGTCCATCCAACTCTTTCTAGGTCTCCATTTCACCGAAAATGGAAAAAGTTGTTCCATTGCTGTGGGCACATTTCACCCTTCGCCTAAAATAGTCAATTTGGGCATGAACTGTAGATAAACGATCTACACTAAGAATGATGTCATGAGGCCTCAACACCACTACCAAGAGGTTTCAATTGAAAATATCACCTCCAAGGGATAGTTTACACTGTTGTAATAGGTGTGTGATCATAAAATATTCTTTAGTATGTGTCTACAAGCGTAAGGGTTGATTCAACACTTCAACCAGAATATGTAAGTCTTGAAAAATATAAATGGTGAGAAAGGAATGACTAGAACCTGTGTCTATTAGTATTTAAACTAAAGTAGAAAATACATAGATCATACATCGAATCATTTCTGGATCCCCTAGGTCATATGACTTGACCGCATGTAGCTATCCCTGCTCTTTTCCTCCAGCTCCCTGAGCCTGGCTTGGACCTCCTAGGTGTTGTGATGGTAACAAGTCAAAACATTGACCACCTTATGCTCTATGAGTTCCTCTTCTACATCCTCCACCCTACGAACTCGTATTAACTTGTCCCTATCTCTGCCTCAGTGGTCCATCCACATTCTCCCTATCAGTATTACGATGGGTTGGAAAATCTCAAGTAAGATGTCCCCTGTTGTCACATGAGTAGCACCGCCTCTCTCTAGTCTAAATGGATCCATCCAGTGTGCCCTAAACTGCAGATCCTCTATCCTGGGACCACCTCTTAAAAAATTTCTCACATCCAAGTCCCTAAGACTAATTCCGGCTTCCTACTATAAAGGTATCTTCTCATTCTTTACCACTACTGACTAACACTGGTTTTATCTTCTCAGACAAGAAGATTTCAACCACCAAAGCCCGCTAAATCACCCCAGCATAAGTAGGAATGATCAGAGGTATAACATTGGCTCATATATCTCAATGCATACCTCAGTTGAAGGTCCAATTACTAAAGTAATGTTCTCAAACCATATCTATCAAGAATCCAAAAAGGTTGGTGAACCTTAATGAATAATCAGTTACGGAAATGATACCCTACTAGAGTTGAAGAAGCTCATGGATATACACAGCCCTCAACAAATCTGGTGAGAACTCCCCTATAAAGAGGTGCTCAAACTCTATCCATGAAGGATTATCCTCATCATAAGTCTGGGTAACCAAAATCCACCATCATCCTGCTGATCCATGTATAAGGATCGCCATTAGGACCACCATATGATCTATTAGTGTCCTGACTAGACATAAAACTTGGGTCACCACCTCATGCTAGTCCTCAACTATCTATGGTTAGGGCTCACCTCAAAACTTGGGGAGTCTCTATTGCTGAAACTTGTGAAGTGAACTTAGCCTATGCTCCTCATTTTCTATTACTACATGTACCAAGTGCTACTTTATAGGTGGCGGTATGGCTGGTGCACCACCTGAAGGTAACATCTTAAGAACTTGTCCTTGTATCGAAGCCTCATCACTGAGGGGGTCATTCTCATGATCAAGCTAATGAATCCTAGTTGGCATACATCATGGAGGAATCCTGAAAGTAAACAAGTTGTACCATGTTCAATGAGTATATCTATAGAACTAACTTAAGAAGGACATAGAAACCACAGCCCATTTCTATATGATGCATGTATCATTATTTTCCATGCAACCAGTGTTCTCATGTACCAAGTGGAAAAGCAAGTAATCAGAGTCCTTGTGTATGGATACATCAGCCTCTGCACCAACACTAGAGACCCTGGCTTGAAATCAAAACTCAAAACACTTAACATTGTTTCCCAAAACCAATCTCATAGTCTCCTAGTCCTAAAGTAGAACTGACCGCTCTGATACCACTATTTCACGACCCATTTTAGTAGATCCCATGCCACAACTCCCCAAGTCTTCCACCAATAGGATAGGTGATGGTGACTAGCACCGAGTAGGCATATTACTAACATAGGAGGCATTTCCTATGTACTCATACACACACACACACATATCCAAGCCCACAAAATGCTGAAATGTAAAAACCACTAATAAACCAAAGCATGAATACATCTATATCCCACAACTAGAGTACGATAAGGAGTAAAGTAATGTAAATAAAATAGGGAAATATTCAATCCCACCACAAAGAGTTTGTAACCACAAGTCTAACCTATAAGTAATGGTACTGGGACTACTGTCTGAAAGATGCAGGAACACACCTCGGTCTGTCCGGTCACACAAAGCACCGTATGGACCTGGTCCACCAAGGAATCCATAAAAAGGTTGATCTTATTCACAAGACATGATACATGCAGGGAAGTCTCGTGCATGGGTGAGTATACCAATACTTAGTAGGATGCACCAAAACCAAAAAGTAATACAACAAAGAAAATTAAAGTCAGCTCTACAGAGGTATATGTCTACAACACATATAACTAGAATATCCAGATATACTCAATCCAACACACACAATCCAGAGTTAATCCACAACCATAGAATTCTAGACTTAGGATTTTAGTTTGAAGATTCCACGAAGCACTCATCGCAGAGAACACAATCCTGAGTCCAAAAACACTGATGGAATTCGTCCAAGAGGTGCTGCTCATCAGGTACCATTGTGTGAGAGATACACCGATAGATCTAAAGATAATATGATAAAATAGATGAGGATCGTATCCAAGTCCATGGGGTGATACCAAAAACTTCATCTAGATTAACCCACTAAGTAGAGATTCAAAGCCCGGTAGGATTGGACACATCAATACCAAGGACTCTACCTATGTCATGAAGATGAATAAAGGATCCTACACCAGGCCTCTCAAGGGATTACAACAACTATATCCAATAAGTCCTACTGAAGGGATCATAGTCCTAGGAGTAGGAAGTGATTTTACCCTACCTTTAGGGAAATGATAAAGGGAACAAACCCTAAATAAACTTAACCAAGATATGTAGGACAAGAGAATCAATCCATGTAGAAAGGTGTACATGACATGTAGTATAGGAAAACACTGTGTCCCTTGACCCCAAGTACTTCCCATGTACAACGAAACATTTCATTTAAACTATGTTGTGTAGAATAGGTATACATGGAATGTAAGAGAGAATACATGCCATTTCTCTGTATCTGGGGTTCTACCAGTGTACTCAAGCCATGTTCCAGTACATGGTGTCATCCAATGTGTCCTTTCTCATGTACCAGTACACAGGGTAGCCCATGTACATGATCCAAGACATGTCGTGTGGGGGAGTACATGTCATCTAGGATGGATGTTAAGTCCACCCCATGTCTGTGTACTTCCAAAGTACAAGTTTAGTTCATCCAAGGGGGACATGCGCCGTGTAGTCAAAGACTACATGTCGTGTGTATCAAGTTTTTTTTTCAGAACTCATCTTATTCCTCCCACTCGTGTTGTTTGATCTTTCGACCTCTGATCTGGTGATCAGTTCACCTTGAAACTCCAAATCCAAGGTCATTCAGTCATGGAATCACTGAATTGGTATGATTCAGGCCTTCAATCGACTTGGAAAACGAGATCATCACTATTATTTGTTACACAATGAAGAACAAAAAATCAGCACTAACCGTCATTTGATCCACTATCGCAACCACTGTTTCACCTTCTTCATGTAATTATGATTCTAGATCAAAAATTTCAGATTTTTTGACAAAGAATATAATGTGAAATAATCGATTGTTCAAAGAAAAGTTGAACTGTGGAGAAAAATGAAGAACACCATGAAGAATGGTGAATCGGGGGAAAAAAGAACAAAACAAATTGAGAGGGATGAACCTCGATCGATATTTGTGTTGATATTAGTTCATCACCAATATAATGATAAATGAATTAATAAATAGTTTTAATCAGAAATATTTAAATCTCCTAAAAAATCCTGTAAAAAAATTTCTATCCCATTTAATGATCGATCTGTGG
Source organism: Viscum album (assembly GCA_963277665.1). Lineage (NCBI taxonomy): Eukaryota > Viridiplantae > Streptophyta > Magnoliopsida > Santalales > Viscaceae > Viscum > Viscum album. The sequence continues at coordinate 718,023,811 of OY728143.1, read as the reverse complement.
GCCAATCTATTCGTGGATTAGTCCGCATTCATCGTAGGAATCAAGAAAGAGGAATATGAAACCAAAATAATACATCCTAACTCAAATTGGTTTTATCCCTGATAAAGAACATGCACTATGTCACATTCTTTTGTGAGATCCATTGAATCCTAGGTTGTGTTGATCAATTCATCCATGACCCGCAACTTCATTATCCATTATTCGAGGGAATTATCCAGAGGTTCTCTCCAACGATCATCCAGAGATTCCAAGGTTATGTGGATAACTGTGAATTTCTAACAAAATTACCTATTTAAATATAAACCACCTCACTACATCAACAATTTGAAATAAAATAATTTTATAAAATAATTTTCTTCATTTTATTCCCATGATAATATTTTCACAAAAGGCTCATAGCTATCAATGTTAGGTCGCGCCTAGGGTAAAAATTCTATTTTTAACTCAATTGTTCCCTTAGATTTATGATTAAGGCACCTTTTTAGATGTTATTCTACTTTTTTAGGAAAATCATGCGTGTTCCATTTAATATATTTAATATATTTTAAACATTTATTTTGGACGTACTAGGTATCAAAATCACACACCGTCTCAGCACCTAGTCTCAAAATTAATCCATATAATATTTAAAAATAATACATGGAAAAATACCGTAACGACCCAAAGTTTCATTAATGGAAATCCCTCTTGATCTAATTAAATGTCTCTTCATGTTTATATAAAATGTCAACTTCTTTGGTTTTATGTTAATAATTTTGACCATTTCTAATATAGCCATTGAACAATGATCACATGATTAGTATAAATATATGGCTTTAACAAATCCAATTTACTCAGACAAAAGAAGCGATGGCCTCATCCAGTAGAATTTCTCCAAACGAAGCCCATTTTTCAGAGTTCGGAAAAGAGGTGGCATCCTTGGGCTTCGTTCTTGACCAAGACCAAGCTGAGCTTCATCATGTCAAGCTGGAACGGGACCTTCTATGGGAAAAGTGGAAGTTGATAGAGATTACCACTCAAGCAATGTTATCCAAGCCACCCCAAGAGTCTGTCACCATCGCACACCTTACCCTTAGGTCTTATGCAGCCGTTTTAAGGGGTTATATAAAAAATCTCTAGTACTATGTTCATGTACATTTATTTTTGTATATAATAATGTATATACTTTCTTGTCATTATTGATACATTGTAAATAGTTTTTAAAGTACAAATAGTGTTTTTAGTTATTATTTAATTAAGAATTTTATTTTATTAAATTAAGGGATTTTTGAATTAAATAATATTTTAATAAATTATTATTATTATTATTATTAAATTAATTTTTATTAAATATAAATGATCATTTAATTTTATGAATGCAATTTTAATTTTTATTAAGGTTTGAAAGCCATTTTTGTCGAAACCCGTGAATTTTCAATAAATGTCGGTTTTTATTTTAAAAGTGAAAATTAACATATTTAGAAAATTATTTAGATAAATTAAATGTTATTTCTGGAATCAGGACGTCGAAATTCTCCAACGGTGAATTTTTTATAATTTTCTGAGACAGTCTAATTTTTGGGTAAAAATTAAATACCGTTTAAATATATAATGTGTTTTATGACATCATAATGACCCAATAGTAATGTAATAAAATACTATAAGCTTTATGTTAGGCTAATATATGTTTTACAATTAAATTAATGTGATTTTGGGTTGGTTTTACTTACTTTTCAAATCATTAATGGACCCTTCAAGACTTATTAAACACCTTGTCTTTTTAAATTGTTTTCCATGGGAGTGTGACTCACCTCCACATAAGCAACCCTATTATTTTAAGAATTTCGGACTTTGGCCTTATAAAATATTATTTTCCTCTTCCCTTTTCCAAAAACTATGGGCAAAAACCATGGTATGGTTTGTGGTTTGGACTAATTTAATATAAGGGGTCCCAAACCTAAATAATAAAGAATTCCCTCACCTTTCCTATATAAACCACCCAAGCTCCCACTTCCTCCTCACTCAAATCCTTTGGAGTTCGTCAAACCTCTTCCCTACTCTCTCTAGAATCCTACCAAGGTTCCCCAAGCTCCCAAGAAGCCTCTCTAAAGCCTCTCTCAAGCCTTTGGAAGCACAATTTCAAGTAAGGGTTTTTTCTTCCTTTCTCATTTTTGTCCAATTTTCTTTAATTTGTTTTGACCTTTTAATTTCAATTATGAACATTTGGGTATGGTTTAAAACCTCCCTCATACTTCCCTCTTTATGTTTCAATGATGGGAGACCCTTTCTCTCTCATTAAATGCCTCCCATCTACACCCGTTACTATGCAGAAATTCCAAAATGAACTTCTCTCTCCTCATTTACATTCAAGCAATACTTTTGTATCATGAACCTAAACTCCATTAAATTTTTTGGGACATGTATATATATGACCTACTTACTTTCAATTAAATTTAAATATTATGAGTAACCCTTTTCTCTCTCATCAACTTTTTTTGTGAATTCTTATGTCACACCGTTACGCTGCCGAAATCACACCGATTTTCTAAGCCAATGCCATTGTGTAGTGAATACCATGACCATTTCTCCATCAAGGGTATTCACCTTTATGCACATATAATCATTGATTATAAAGTTTCATGTATGAATTCCACATTCCTTTATCGTGTAATAAATGATTATGTTTTATGAATCTATGTTTTATGATCCACGTGGCACACTTATGCATGAAATGAAATGTTTATGAAGGGTGTGCCCTTATAGCGCTCCAATGCATTGGGTAAAGTATAGTATCATGATACGTCATGTGAAATGAGTGTTGACTCATTTTAATTCAAGTGAAACAAGTTTTTACTCATTATTCATGTGCAATGAGGATTTACTCATGCTCTATGTGCAATGAGGGTTGGCTCATGCTAATTCCATGTTAAGTGTTGTTGCCACATTTCCATGTTATGATTATCATGCATTATCATGTCTTTATGTTCATGTTCTTCATGTGATCTATTGATATGCCTATTGTCTAACATGTATTATAATCTTCATGTATTACATGTTTATTCCCTTACTGGGCTTTATAGCTCACCCTTTTCTTATGCATGTCCTCAGGTTATCCCATGCAATGCTAAGTATGAGGGAATGTAGTGGTCATGTAAAGGAAGTTTTCAATAAAGATGTTCTATTTCATGTTGTAAGTTGTTATGTAATGATCCTAAGCCCCAAAGACACTAGACCTCTCGATCTTCCATGTTTTATCAATTGAATAGTTTATGTAATAAATCATGTTTAAGTTTGTAATAAAAGCAGGGTTTTCATAGATGGTATGAGAGGATAGGTTTAGTTATTTTTGGGATTAGGATTAGAAAACCCTAGTAAAGCCTTAAAGACAAGATTAAGTACAATATAAACGTCCCTAAGTTTTGGTGAGTATTGAGTAAGTGGTTTATCAAGAAAATACATCCATGTTTGGATACGAACAGGTAGAGGCAGCTCTAGCACAGATGTATCCTAGGGGTAAAACCTGAAAACACCGCTTTGAGCTAGACTCGAACAGAAACTGGTGCACGACAATGGTCCTTTCTAGACTCTTGGTTATGACACTCCCGGAGGGATATGTTTTGATAAATTCACAAGCTTAGTATGAACCCTTATTAAGGGAATTAAAAAAATTCCCCTAAGAATATATGTTAGAAAGTAGATCATGAAAATCCTAGATTGAAGCCTATAGACTAATGAGTTAAGGAAATAAAAGTTTATTTATAAGTCATCAAATTTTGTCTTTGGATTACCCTTTATGTGTTACCCCTAAATTTCCTTTTATTCTAGCCAATGGACAGTAATAGGAGGACTCGGGCTAACAACCGATGTGAAGATCAGTGTTGTGACTATACTAATGAGATGCCCAATCCAATGGGAGCGGGAATCATGAACTTTGTCACACTTCTCTCTCAGATAACTCAAGTTTTGAATAGAAACATGGGTCATGAGAACGTTCAACCCCCCCCTAAGAAATAACAAGTAGCTATTGAGAGCTTCATGAGACAAAGGCCTCCTACTTTTAGTGGATTATCTGATCCCACGATCGCTGAACAATGGATCAACTCCATTGAAAAGATCTTCTCCATCCTTTAATGTTCTGAATAAGAGAAGGTCCTCCTGGTGGCTTATCGTATTGAGGGTGAATCTGATCAATGGTGGACGTTGATAAAAAATATGAAGCCTGAGGAGGAGATCGAGGCATTGGAATGGAAGGATTTTCGGAAGATGTTTTTCAATAAATATTTTCTGTGCACCCTCCAGCTTAAGATGGAAAGGGACTTCCTTTCCTTTAAGAAAATAGATGAAGAATCTATTGGAGCGTATGAGGAAAACTTCACAAGGATTGCACGATACGCTTCCGGCTTTGTCGTTACCCCGGAATGCAAAGTTGACCGCTTCTTTGGTGGGCTAAAGCCTAGCCTGCGGAAAGCATTAGAAATCCGTGACTTTGAAAGCTATGAGGAAATTGTCTGACACGCCCTTAAGGTTGAAATGGATATTGGGGAATCATAGGGGTATCATGGGGACAAGAAGCATAGGGTGTACTTCAATGCTGGTGGTCTGATGGATAAATCCAACGATGCTAAGAAGATCCAGCACCCCACTTGCCAAAAGTGTGGAAAGAAGCACCTTAGAAATTACCTTAAGGGGATGAGGAAATGCTTCAGGTGTGGAAGAGAATAGAACCTAGCTGTTAACTGTCAGCAAGAAAGACCCGCGACTGCGACAGAGGAGAGTAATGCTCTGTTCGAACCTCAACGCATTGTTCATTTCTATAAATGCAAATAACTGGGGCATCATGCAAATCAATTCCCTAATCCAAGGGTTTTCAGAGGCAACCAACAACCTCCATGGAAGCAAGGAAGATATTTTTCCATCACTTCTACCGAAGTGAACCCTGACAACGAAGTGGTGACAGGTACGCTAGTTATTCATTCAAGAATAGAAAATGTACTCTTTGATTCAGGTTCTACGCATTCTTTTATATCTCAAACGTTTAGTAGAACAATCCCAACACCACCACAAATCATGGAAGTGAAGATGTCGTTGAGTACGACAAATGGGGAAATCATTGCATCCCATGAATATAAGTCCCTATTATAATCTATGGATTGAATTTCCCGGCGAACCTCGTCATACTCCCTCTGGTGGAATTTGATGCAATTCTTGGCATGGATTGGCTTTCCTTATATAGAGCCAACATAAATTTTCAGGAAAGGGAAATCACACTCCATATGGAGAATCGACCCCCGATTCTTTACAAGTGTGGGGAAGAAGATGAATCTCCATTAGCTCCATCATCTCAAGCATGGATATTACTGCCCTATGAGCACGCGTATCTGGATCAGATGATTTAGTCCAAGGAAGAAACCATCCATGAAGAAATGCCTATTGTGAGGGAATTTGCTGAAGTGTTTCCCAAGGAACTGCCTGGTCTTCCTCCTAGAAGAGATGTTGAATTCTCAATTGAAATTATACCCAGGGCATTACCAATATCCAAGACTCCATATAGAATGGCTTTTGTAGAGCTTGAAGAGCTGAAAAAAAATATAGGAGAATATGGATAAAGGGTTTATACGCCCAAGTGTTTCACCATGGGGTGCACCAGTCCTCTTCATCAAGAAGAAGGATGGGTCAATGTGGTTTTGCATTGATTATCGTGAACTTAACAAAATCACGATAAAGAACAAGTATCCTCTACCATGGATCGATGACTTGTTTGATCAGTTGTGTGGAGCACAATAATTCTCTAAGGTAGATTTTCGGTCGAGATATTATCAATTAAGGGTGAAGAAGGAAGATGTCCCCAATACTGCTTTTTCATACAAGATACAGGCACTATGAATTCATAGTAATGCCTTTCAGACTCACCAATGCTCTAGAAATATTCATGCACTTGATGAATAGAGTCTTTAGAGATTACCTAGACAAATTTTTGGTAGTCATTATAGATGATATTCTAATATACTCCAAAACCAAGGAGGATCATGAGGAGCATTTAAGAACTGTACTAGAGACTTTGTGCAAGGAGAAGCTCTATGCAAAGTACAGCAAGTGTGAGTTCTGGTTGAAGGTGGTCACATTATTGGGCCATATCATCACAAGCAATGGGATATCCGTGGATCCCTCCAAAACAGATGCAATTGAGGGATGGATGAGGCCAACATCCGTAACAGATATCCGTAGCTTCTTGGGGTTAGCTGGATATTATCGACGATTTGTGAGAAATTTTTCACGATTTTCCAACCCTCTTACCAAGATAAATCGAAAGGGATTAAAGTTTTCTTGGAGTGATGAATGTGAAGAAAGCTCCAAGGAGTTGAAAAAGAGGCTTATCACTGCTCTCGTTCTCACTTTACCCATAAGTGGGGAAATTTTTGTGGTATTCAGTGATGCTTCGAAGAAGGGCTTAGGTTGTGTGCTGATTCAGAATGATAAAGTGATATCATATACCTCAAGTCAGTTGAAAATCCATGAGCGAAACTATCCAACGCATGATCTAGAGTTGGAGGCGGTGATCTTTTCCTTGAAAATCTGGCAGCATTATCTCTATGGGGAGAAATGTGAGATATATACTGACCACAGGAGTATTAAATATATATTTACACAGAAAGATCATAATATGTGCCAGAGAAGATGGATAGAGCTCATCATGGATTATGACTGTTCAATACATTACCACCCTGAGAAAGGAAACAAGGTGGCAGATTCCCTATGTAGAAAGGACCCAGCAATTCTATCAATGATGAGAATTGAGAAGGATCCAATCTTCTTAGACTTGATGAAGATGGACATGGGAATCATAAAGAAGGGAACATCATCAATCCTTTCACAAATGATTGTTAAACCGTCTCTTTTTGAAAGGTTAAAGGATGCTCAAAAGGATGATGTGGGAATTCAGGAAAAATTGAAAGCTATCAAAAAAGGGAAATCCTTGGTGTTTAATGTTAATGAAGAAGGAATTGTGCGGTTTTGGAAAAGACTATGCGTTACATCAAGTTCGGAGTTAAAGAAGGAAATTTTGGATGATGCACATAGTTCAAATTTCTCTATTCACCCAGGGAGCACAAATATGTATTGAGATCTCCGAGAAAACTTTTGGTGGGATAATATGAAGAAGGAGATCGCTGAATATACATCAAAGTGCCTGGTGTGTCATCAAGTGAAGGAAGAGAGGCAGAAGTATAAGGGGATGATGAAACAATTACCCATACCAGAATGGAAATGGGAGAACATCACCATGGACTTTTTCACTGGACTTCCAAGGACATCCAAAGGCAACAATGCAATATGGGTTGTTTTGGATCGTCTTACAAAGACTGCAAACTTCATTGCTATTCGGGAGGATTTCTCTTTGGATCAACTGGCACAGATATATATCAGGGAAGTGGTAAGGTTTCATGGAGTACCACTATCTATTGTGTCTGAACAAGATCCAAGATTCACCTTTAAGTTTTGGAAGAGTCTTAAACATTCTCTGAATACTGAACAGAACTTCAGTACGGCTTATCATCCTCAAACTGATGTCCAATCCGAGAGGACTATCCAAACACTTGAGGACATGTTGAGAGCATGATCCATGGACTTTAAAGGAGGATGGGATCAACATCCTACACTGGTTTAATTCTCCTACAACAACAGTTTGCACTCAAGCATCCAAATGGCACCATATGAAGCCTTGTATGGGAAAAGGTGTAGAACACTGACATGTTGGGATGAGATTGGTGAACGTAAGTTGCTTGGACCATAAATGGTTGAAGAAATGGTAGAGAAGGTGAAAACCATTCATCAGCATATCAAGGCAGCCCAGAGTCGACAGAAGAGTTATGCAGATAGCCGTCGACGGGACCTTGAGTTTAAATTTGGATACATGGTTTTTCAATGCATATCTCTATGGAAGAAGCTCATGATGTTTGGAAAGAAAGGGAAGTTAAGTCCAAGGTACATCAGCCCCTTCGAGATTCTTGATCATGTCGGGGCTGTGGCCTATCGACTATAACTTCCACCTACCATGGCCAAAGTACATGATGTCTTTCATGTATCCCTCTTAAGTAAGTACATACTGGACCCTTCACATGTACTCTCTTATGAGGTGGTACAGTTGGAGGATGATCTTTCTTATGAGGAGCAACCAGTGAAGATCTTAGATCGTAGAGAAAAAGTTCTATGAAATAATACAATGCCCCTCATTAAGGTGTTGTGGCGAAACCACAAGTTTGAAGAAGCGACTTGGGAATCGAAGGAAATGATGAAGCTAAGTTACCCACATCTATTTTAGTGTGGAAAAAGGAAATTTCAAGGGAAAACTTTCTTAAGGGGGAATATTGTAACGACCCAAAGTTTCATTAATGGAAATCCCTCTTGATCTAATTAAATGTCTCTTCATGTTTATATAAAATGTCAACTTCTTTGGTTTTATGTTAAGAATTTTGACCGTTGCTAATATAGCCATTGAACAGTGATCACATGATTAGTATAAATATAGGGCTTTAACAAATCCAATTTACTCAGACAAAAGAAGCGATGGCCTCATCCAGTAGAATTGCTCCATACGAAGCACATTTGTCGGAGCTCGGAAAAGAGGTGGCGTCCTTGGGCTTCTCTCTTGACCAATCCCGACCTGAGCTTCATCATGTCAAGCTCAAACCGGACCGTCTACGAGAAAAGTGGAAGTTGATAGAGATTACCACTCGAGCAATGTTATCCGAGCCACCCCAAGAGTCGGTCACCACCGCACACCTTACCCTTATGTCTTATGCAGCTGTTTTAAGGGGTTATGTAACAAATCGCTAGTATTATTTTCGTGTACATTATTTTTTTTTGTATATAATAATGTATTTACTTTCTTGTCATTATTAATACATTGTAAATAGTTTTTAAAGTACATATAGTGTTTTAGTTATTATTTAATTAAGAATTCTATTTTATTAAATTAAGGGATTTTTGAATTAAATAATATTTTAATAAAATATTATTATTATAATTATTAAATTAATTTTTCTTATATATAAATGATCATATAATTTTATGAATGCAATTGTAATTTTTATTAAGGTTTGAAATCCATTTTTGTCAAAACCCGTGAATTTTCGATAAATGTCAGTTTTTATTTTACAAGTAAAAATTAACATATTTAGAAAATATTTTATATAAAATAAATGTTATTTCTGGAATTAGGATGTCGAAATTATCCAATGGTGAATTTTTCATAATTTTCTGAGACAGTCAAATTTTTGGGTAAAAATTAAATACCGTTTAAATATATAATGTGTTTTATGACATCATAATGACCCAATTGTGATATAATAAAATACTATAAGCTTTATGTTCAGGAAATATATGTTTTACCATTAAAATAAAGTGATTTTGGTTTTGTTTGACTTACTTTTCAAATCATTAATGGACCCTTCAAGACTTATTAAACACCTTGTATTTTTAAATTATTTTCCATGGGAGTGTGACTCACCTCCACATAAGAAACCCTATTATTTTAAGAAGTTAGGAATTTGGACTTATAAAATATTGTTTTCCTTTTCCATTTGTCAAAAACCATGGGCAAAAACAATGGTATGGTTTGTGGTTTGGACTAATTTAATATAAGGGGTCCCAAACCTAAATAATAAAGAATTCCCTCACCTTTCCTATATAAACTACCCAAGATCCCACTTCCTCCTCACTCAAATCCTTTGGAGTTCATCCAACCTCTGACATACTCTTTCTAGAATCCTCCCAAGGTACCCCAAGCTCCCAATAAGCCTCTCTCAAGCCTCTCTCAAGCCTTTGGAAGCACACTTTCAAGTAAGGGTTTTTTCTTCCTTTCTCATTTTTTGTCCAATTTTCTTTAAGTTGTTTTGAACTTTTAATTTAAATTATGAACATTGGGGTATGGTTTTGAACCTCACTCATACTTCCCTATTTATGTTTTAATTATGAGGGACCCTTTCTCTCTCATTAAATTCCTCCCATGTACACCCATTACTATGCCAAAATTCCAAAAGGAACTTCTCTCTCCTCATTTACATTCAAGAAATACTTTTGTATCATGAACCTAAACTCCATTACAATTTTTGGGACATGTATCTATATTACCTCCTTACTGTACATTACATTTAAATATGATTAGGAACCCCTTTCTCTCTCTTATAAACCGTTTTTGTAAATTCTTATGTCACGCCGTTACGCTGCCGAAATCGCACTGATTTTCTAAGCCAATGCCATTGTGTAGTGAATACCATTCCCATTTCTCTATCAAGGGTATTCAAATTTGTTCACATTTACTTATTGATTATAAAGTTTCATGTATTAATTCCACATTCTTTTATCGTGGAATAAATTATTATATTTTATGAATCCATGTTTTATGATCCATGTGACACACTTATTCATGAAATGAAATGTTTAAGAAGGGTGCGCCCTTATAACGCTCCAATGCATTGGGTAAAGTATAGTATCATGATAATTCATGTGAAATGAGTGTTGAATCATGCTAATTCAAGTGAAATGAGGGTTTACTCGTGCTTCATGTGCAATGAGGATTTACTCATGCTCTATGTGCAATGAGCCTTGGCTCATGCTAATTCCATGTTAAGTGTTGTTGCCACATTTCCATGTTATGATTATCATGCTTTATCATGTCTTTATGTTCATGTTACTCTTGTGGTCTAATGATATGCCTATTGTATAACATGTATTGTACTCCTCATGTATTCCGTGTTTATTCCCTTACTGGGATTTATAGCTTACCCTTTTCTTATGCATGTCCTCAGGTTATCCCATGCAATGCTAAGTACGAGGGAATGTAGTGTTCATGTAAAGGAAGTTTTCAATAAAGATGTTGTATTTCATGTTTTAAGTTGTTATTTAATGATCCTAATCCCCAAAGACACTAGAACTCTCGATCTTCCATGTTGTATCAAGTGAATAGTTTATGTAATAAATCATGTTTAAGTTTGTAATAAAAGCAGGGTTGTCATAAATACAGTACACTAAACCTTAGGATAAGTACCTATACACACATACACACCCCCAAGACCATACAATGCGGAAATGTAAAACAACTGATGAACCATGTATGCATACATCTAAATAAAATAACCAAAGTATGAAAATAATAAATGGAAAGTAAATAGGTCTAAATAAAAGCCCACAACAAAGAGTCTGAAAACAAGTCCAACCTAAAAGTAAATACAAGGATTGCTATCAAGGTAACCATAAAAACACACCGCGGTCTATCCAACTCACTAAGAACCACCTTGCCTTAGTCCCTATAGGGCTCTGTCAAAAGGTCAATCATCTTCCCAAGACATGACACATGTGGGAAAAGCCTATGAAGGGGTGGGTATAACAATACTCAGTAGGACACCCAAAAACCCCAAAGCATATAACAATAAGATTAATAGTCATCTATATATAGGTATATGTCTATGACACATATAATACAAATATCTATATATAATCAACAACGAAATACATTCAAAAGGTAAATTATCAACTGTAATACCAACCTTGGATTCTTTCTTAAAGGTTACATATGACAATCATCTTGGAAAATACACTCCATGAGTCAGATAGCACGGATGGTGTCCATATGAGATGTAAAACTCATCGGATCCCACCAAAAAAGTATACTCTTGAAGTCTAAAAAGATATGATACACAAATAATAATTAAACCCAATGCCATTAGGTATACTAAAAAATAAATCTGGATTAACATGCTAAGTAGAGGATCAAAGCCTGTATAGTGTTGGTCAAGATAATACTAAGAACTCCACCTAGGGAAAGAAAATGATAGAGGATCTCACTCTGGAAATCATGTAAGAATTACAACAGCTCTATCCAAGAATTCATTCTAAAGGTATCACTATCCTATATATAGGATGTGATTCCCATGCCTGTGTACTTATGTCCATGTACTAGTACATGGTTATGCCTGTGCACACCTGGCATGGTCGTACCTGTGTTAGAGTACAAGGTGTTCTTGTTTCTGGGTACTCATGGTCATGTCCGTGTACCCTCCTAGGTACACGCAGAGCCACCGAGGAGGGATTATATTCCATGTGACATCGTTACACTCCATGCGATACTTATCCTCATCCTGAAAACCTAGCCACCACTGAGAGGGTCCCACATGGAATGTGTTATTGAAAGAATTACTGTGTGTATTGAGATTTTATATAATCAATATATTGTTCATCCATCATCCCTTTATGCCACCAGATATTCTGCAAATCACTCCCATTGATTGCAGATCTAGAACAATCATGGATGATCATCACCATAGATTCAATTTCTAGCATCCTCGTTTGTTCTAGATTCATCCCAAAACCTCCACAGTTGTTGTGTGTCCAATAAATTTGCCCATGAATGCTCGATCCAATCCAATCCAATCGCCTCTACCATCGTCTCATTATTCATGTGCTATACTAAGTTTGGATTTACAATATCAAACCGTTTCACCAAGAAATAGGTGCAAAATGCTTGATTCCTTAGTATTTTGTCAAACTGCTGACCAAAGGATATACCGTGATGAATGAATAAATGGAGAATAAAATCACAATCATAAACATGAGGAATGAACCTTATATAATGTTCATGTCTGCATCGATTTATTTCTATTAGAATAAAAAATGAAGAGATAAATAATCACAATGTGATTCCCCAATTCATGGATGAATCTACATCATGCATGCAAGACACATGATTTGTGAATCAATTAATTAGTTGATTGATTTGAATTCATCATAAGTATCATAAAATGAGGAAAAATCCAAATAAAAAAAATCACTACATTGATTTGGATCGATCTATGATGAAGAATGAAGTTTCATCATTGTCATTAGTGAGATCCTCTGATTTTGTTGCACATTGATCATCAAACCTCGATCTAGATGTTGACCGCCAACAAATATTCCTCCACACTCTCCAAAATATCTCCTTTATTTACAATGTTATGTATCTAACCATACAATTCTACCATAATAATTTTTAAAAATAAAAATATTTAGTTCAATGCGTCATTTGAAAATAAATAAATTTATTTTATTTATTTTATTCAATTTATGATTGCGATGAATTTTTCCAAAATACTTTGTGTTGAAAAAGTTTATGTAATTACTAAGGTAAAACACATGTTCTAAACACAATAGTTCCCTCAAATTTATGATCTGGGTCTCTGTTTAGATGTTATTCCACTTTTTTAGGAAAATTTCATGCGCGTTCTATTTAATATATTTCAAATATTTCAAATATTTATTTTAGGAACACTCAGACTCAAAATCACACACCATCTCAGCATCAGGTCTCAAAAATAATCTATACAATATCCAAAAATAATACATAAAAAAATAGAGTCATTAAAAAATTTCTTAAGAAACTTTAATATAATCAAATAAATCCAAAACTAGTTTTGAATTAAATTCTAAAAGAAGAAGTTTAGCATTAACTAGATCGAAGAAATAAAATGAGGAAAGTAGTAAAAGTGAAAATATGATGTAACATTCTTGAGAAAATTAGGCATATGTTCATGGGGTATAGTCACATGGGTTATCACTATGAAAAAACTAAAGAGTTCAAGAACCAGTAAAGCAGTAGCATAACACAACACACCCAATCCGCACAAGAAAAAAGAATAAGAAAGACCTAGAAAATGGAAGGAAGAAAATTAGACCAAAACCCCTTAAAAAGGTTCGTTCATTCATCCTCTGTAAGGTTGATCTTATAGGGTGAGACACTTCAATCCAGAATAATCATCTAGAGTCGCAATCCCGGTGCATTCTCCTCTAAGCCCAAGAGCGAGAACATCGTTATCCAAGCTTACAAGAATGAGCTACATAAATCTATAAATATCTAGAATTTTTTTTCATCAAGTACTATGACCATTAAAGTTTAATAACAAGAATTAGTTTTCACTTCGATAGGTCTCTCCTGATGTGCCTACGTCATCCCGGTCTTCCAACACTATGCAGGTGTTTTTTGATCCATATCTCTCACTACTATCCAGGATGGGCATAACTATCTAGATGAGTCTTCACAAACCAATAAACATACTTTTCATCCTCTCTTGGTGTTCTAGGTCACCTCCTCTAATGAATATGTAAGATACCATTGGTAACTCCCTTATCATGATCTCTCTTGACCAAAATAGAATCATCAAACTAGGAGGGGACCTCATCCTCGCAGTGTCAGTGCCCACCCTCATGATGTCATTAATCTCCCTCTCAATGGAGATGATACCTAAAGACTAATATTTCTCTCTAATCTCTATTCATTCACTAAAATAAAAACAACCCTCAATGTATTAAAGAATCCATATGAGAAAATGGTGAAAGAAGGAAAGCATAGATCCAATAGGACACGTGGTCGATGGATCTCAAGTAAGATATTCCCACTTTCCCACTACATAACAAACTCAAAAAAAGGAATATTAAAAAATAATTTTAATTAATAATAAGAAAAAATGAAAATAATTCATAATTCTCCACCTTGGTGATTAAAATGAAAAAAACAATTTAATATGCAACAATACTACAAAACTCCTCCTTAAAAATTAAAATCCTACCCACATGATGATTCTGTAACACCTATCATTATTAATTTGGGAATCACATCATAAATAGGAAACACCTATAGGGCATGACCCAAAAACTACCCCATCATGCATCAATGTGACACATGTCACAAAAAATTAATGACATTCTAAAGATGGTAAACATGATCAAAATTTAAACAACTCTAAACATAAATAGAACACATACCTAAACTTACCTGATTCGACCTTTGAGACAATTACAATGAGGAATTATCATACTAAAACCAGTAATTGTAACATAAGGAAGAACATATAAACACCCATCCTCTAAAACTATAGAAAAAAACACATAAATTTCATAAAGAATATAACTCATAAACTCAATGATATCATGAAAATTAGAAAAATAATAGAAAAAATACAAATTCTCTACCTGAACCTAGAAAACCAGGGATGAAACTCGTACCCTGTTGGCTTATACCAAGACACTCCTTAGGCTGTGATACACCACACTGATCAACACCATCAGGAGGTATTTTTATGTAGGAAAGGATGAATCATTAAATAGGGTCTAGAATATTGACCTAGGGAGACAACTCTGCCTAAACCAAGCCAACAAGAGGGGTTCCTCAACAAATGGGTACCACTGAAAATCACATGAACCCCCAAGGTTCCTAATGACAAACTCTAAGATGAGAGACACGCTGATGAACCAAGAACAACATGATACCGACCGAGAAATAACCCATCACTATCTAGATTCCTAGCTATACAAGGTTCTTAATTCCTAGGTACCTATACCAAGCCACCAAGGGGTTGAATTAGAAAGGCCAAAAGATATTGGTGTCCAACCAAGAATCAAACACTGATGCAACATCCAAAATTTATGAAGCTCAATCACCACTCACAGCCCATAATAACCCATAGACACAACCCAAAATAGGTCATGAAATAGAGGAACAAACAAGAGAGATTAATATGAGCTCGATCTCCAAAGGATAATAGCCATAAAAAGAAGAAAAATATAACAAGAAAGACTCTTCAACACACCCCATTATTAACCAATACACTCTCACCTAGGTCAACCTCACACCAACACCTTCCTAACCCCGAAACAAGTGACACACATAGGTAGAAACTACCAAAAGGAATCTTTAGGGATCCAACAAGAAAAGAGAATAGGGAAACAACAAGGAAACAATTATCAATAATAGAATAAAAAATTATGACCAAAGGGAGAAAACAACCTATCTGGATATATCATCAAACCATGATACAAAGTAAAATCCACTCACAAAATTATTTAATGCGATGAATAATTCAATTCTAAATTTTGTCGAAACAAAATTATGCCCAATTTGGCCCTAATACCAATTATTGGGGGGCTATTCTCCACAATTAAATCCTTATTCAAATAGACAGGAACCATTAGGTATAAAATTGGTTCACATAATCCAAAAATACAAAATCAAACTACTCTATTTATTATTCCATTCTAATTAACATAAGACAATAAATATAAAAAAAATATTGGTCTAATAGAATTCCACTACATGGAATTAAAAAATTATTAACATTAGTGAACACATCAAAATATTAGTGGTTGATACATATAAATTCATGCTTGAAATTTATTATCATGAATAGAAAAACTAATCTGTCCAAACCGGTTCTAATAACCAAAACCAACAACCATGAGAATACAACGTTATATTCATACAATATGTATTTATAGAACAAAAATTGAATTCAAATACATAAAAATCATATTATAAAGCAGGTATAACATGGAGGTAGTAATAAAAGAAAAATCATTTAATAAATTACTCAAACAACTTCAATATTATGAAATAAATTCCAAAACATCTTAAAATTAAATTCTAAAAGAAGACATTCAACATTAACAATATCGAAGAAAAAAAATTAAGAAATTAGTAAAAGGGAAAAAAGATGCAATGTTATTTGGCCAATTGGGCCTACGTGCCTGGGAAAGAGTCACCAAGGGTTATCACTATGAAAAAAATAGAGTACAAGAAGCATCAAAGTAGCAGAACAAAACAATGCACCCAATCAAAACTAGAAAATAGAAGAAACAAGAACAAGAAAATGAAGGGAAATAAAATAGGCCAAACCTCCTTACTAGGGATTGGTCTTAACCCCTCCACAAGGTTGATCTTGCAGAGCGATACACTATGAGTGAGAATCATAATCTAGAATCGCAATCCTGATGCATTCTCCTCAGATTCCAAGAGTAAGAATGCCATTATTAGAGGTGCCAATAATGAGCTACATCAATATATAACCATTCAAAAGTTTCACTACCATATAAGTCCGTGGATGTTTGATTTTAATAACAAGAATAATTTTTCTCCATTTTAAGTCTCTATTGATGTGCATATATCATCTCAGTCCATCAATACTACATAGGAGTTCTCCGATCCAGATCTGTCACTCCTATCCAGGATCGGTGCAGCTATCCTGATGATTCATCGTAGACAAAGATACATCCTCACCATACCCTATTATAATTCTAGGTCTCCTCCTTTTATTAATAGGGAAGACACCACAAATAACTCCTTACCATGATATCTCTTGACTGAACCCAAATCATTGAACAAAGAGGGGTCCTCGCCCTCACAACATTGGTGCTCTCCATCATGATGTTGTTTCTCTTCATATCAAAAAAATATGATCCCCAAATACAAAGAGATATAAATGATTTCTATCTATTAAATAGAATAAAAATTCCCTCAATGTATCAAAGAATCCATCTGAGAAAATGAGGAAGTAAGACAGGCACAAACCCAACAAGACACTTGGTTGGTGGAGCTCGAGTGGGTAGTTCCCACTTTCCAACTATGTAACAAACTCAATGAAAGGAATATTAAAAAATAATTTTAATTAATAATAAAAAAATGACAATAAAATTTAAAAAAATTAAATTTCAATAAATTATTTCATAAGTTCATTTTCATTTTTATGGGTGTAAAAAAAAATTTAAATTTACTACTACCCTTTTTTTGGATTAATTTAGGTGATTTTGTAAATACACATGTGGGTTGGAAATTCCTCTCTAGTATGAACCCACTTCTTGTAGGATTTACTAGTTTCACTAGAAAAGTTTTACCAAGAACACCTGCAGAACCCAAGATCCTCTTAGAACTACCTCTCCACACAAGCAAGAAAACACCTTGAAAACAAGCAGCCTGAAATTTCACTATATTCAAGCTGCAAACTACATCTCTAAATAAGGAGAATCTATATATTTATATTGAATAATTTTTAACCCAATAATTATACACCTTTATATTCTATCTCCATCTCAACAACATCCCTTGGACTATCTTTACAGATCTCACAACATCGAGCACCTGCACCCACATCATGTATTGTCTTGAATTCCATTTCAATTTATTATTTTGTTATTTGTTTTTTTTGTGTATATTCAAAACCTAGTGAGGCCAAGAACCTTTCAAATACATGATTCATGAATTATTAAAGCCTCACATAAAAGGTGTTTTACCAAATGATCGAGTAACCCAACCAAATCTAGAGCACTGTAGTGATGTTCATGTCTACTCTACCAGCCAACTCCAGTTTACATGACTTGCATACCATGTTCCACCAAAGATTACTTGTTTCTTCCTATCCCATGAACTGATATTTGTTTTCATAGCACTCTGGACTCAATATTAAATAACTAAAACATATCTTGACTCCAAGAAGATATGCACAGTTCATCTTCTTTGTTCCTATTACACTTATGATCAGTTCATAAGATGAACCAAACATGAGTTCATATAAACTTATGAAAAAATTGAGTTAATCACAAGAAGTTAACTAGAATCATTTTTTATCCATTTAGTAGGACCTTACCATGTTCTAGGTGCATATGGTCTTTCTCCACTGAAGCTAAATAAAAACCCATCCAACCCACTTAAAAGATATCTAAGAATAATATAGTTTAATCCCACTAAATCAAGTCCAAACGAGGTAGAAAATGCATCACCTCTCTCCAATTCCTCCTTACATGAGGCTTTTGGTAGATATTTCATGATCACACTAAGTATAACTTGATTTCAACAATAGTTATGATGCAACTATGCACATCAAATTTTATTCTTCTCAAATATGTAACGAACCAAAGTTTTTCAATGGAAATTCCCTTCTTATATTTATGTCATAAAATCACATGAAAGCATAACATAATGAACTACTAAGTGATAAGTGACCTTTAAACAAAAGTTTTTCACTTCTATGTTTGGAATTTCAAAAATCCAGCATACACGGTTGTGTTCAAGATGTTTTTTGGAGTCTAATAAAACAAAAATAATTTTTGGTGAATATTAACCTACCCTAATGAATAGTAACATACCCTTATGAATAGAGATATAACCTAATGAATAGTAAACTCACCTATGATAGTATAAAAATAATACTCAAGTTGGAAGTACAATATACCTATGTTTTAGAATGAGTTAATTCATGTTTTAAATCAGGTTTTTGATAATAAAATATGATTTTAATTAAATATTAAAATAATAAAATCTAGAAAATTATTTTTGAAAAATGGACTTCATTTTTGGATTCTACACGTCAAAAAATGCATAGGGTGAATTTTTGGGATTTTTCTGAAATATTTGAATTTTTGATGAATCATAAAATACGATAAATTACAATAAATGCTAAATACTGTATCATAGGTGATGTATGAATGATTCAAGATGATAATACCGAATCATCCTTGATTATTTTAGTATATTTTATGATAATTATCAATTATTCATAGTCTTGGCCTTAAATAATAAACTAATACTTAAAATAATGGGAAAAACCTCCCCTCCCTCACTATAAATACCCCCTCTCCTTACCTCTTCCCACGCACCTCTCAAGCCTTGTGACTAGACCAAATTCTGCCCAAACATCATCCCAAGATCCTTCCCCATGTCCAAGGCCTTTTGGTATTACCAAAAGGTCAAAATCAAAGGCCTTAAGAGGGATCTCAAAGAGAGAAGATCAAAGGGTAAGGATCCCCTTTCATTTTCAAGTATTTTGTTTTCAATTTCCTTCTTTTCTTATACCATTTTCCCCTTACCTTATCCAAAAGGCATGAAAGCTCCAAAATCTCATATATTCTGGATTTTAATCATTTTTATGTAAAAAAATCAAGTATCAGGCTTCTTCTCCTCTCCCTCACGTTCTAAAATTAAAACATCGTCCGGGAAGTGTCAAATTATCGACATCGTGGGTAATGTGTTTTCAATTTATTTTATCATATTTGTTTCTGGTCATGAAACCATTTATGTTGTGGTTGAAACAGATTATTATTTATGTTATATATCCTATTTATGGTTCTGGAATTTTTATACACTCATGATATCAAATAATAATAATAAACAAGTTAATTATGGGTAAAATCGCTAAAATTAATTCAAGCGTTTATCATTAATGATTTATGTCATGGTTCTATTTCACTCCAATTAACCGAATGAATTTGGTAACCTTATGGATGTTAACTAATTATATATAACATCAATTCTGGATCACCAATTTGATCTTACATTTTATCCGAACCTAAATACAAGTGAACTTATCATTAAAAGCAAGGAAACAAACGGACTCGAACCATGAAATTGAACCTTATAATCAATCAAAATGGGTATGAATGAACTTAAAAAGGTTATAATTAATATTTTACATGTATATAAGGTTCTGTAACTACTTATTAATAAAACTAATTTTACTATTAAGGTCATTAATATCAAGTGGAGAACACCAACGGACTTAAGGTAAGGGATCCTCCCCTTTTCACTCTTAATCAATATTTTTCTCTATGCTATGTTTTTTTGTAATACCAAGTGATGGGGTATGTTTATAAACCTTTCCCATACTGAACTAATGATTTATAAGTGATTTTAAACCCCTTCTCTCTCTCATCAAGTCCTCTTAGGTACACCCGACACCATGCCGGTTAAATCGTAACGAATTCTACCCAAACCTTCTTCGTTCTTTCGGATTGCCTTATCTTTCTTTCAAAATGGTGTCATCATATATATTTATGTGAATCTTTTGAATTATGGATATTTTTAAAATATTATAATTTCAATACCCTTTCATCACTTTCTTTCGGGGATATACATGTTTTTGAAAGATTCCCTCCTTAGAACTTTCCGATAAGCAAACCTCTTTTAAGGGGACTTCCCAAATTTTTACCCAAATTTCATGTTCACTCTATCCTATGTTTTAAGATACAATTGTCTTTATAAAATCATTATTTTTATTATTAAAACCTTCTTGTCTCAATTCAGGTTTTATATAATATAATATCCTCTTTTCGTTTTGAAAATCTCTAGAGTGTTTTCTTTAAAACCGCACAAAAATGTTTTAATGATAATGTTCTAAAATACATTTCTAATATGTTGTATCTTATGTTGGACACCACTTACCATGTTATATGCCTATTTTAACCTATTAACGTCCATATATTTCTAATTCTTTCCTTATATGGACACTTTCCTAATACGCCCTTTGGTTATGATTGATGTCATGATCGAGGTACCAAATTCTTTTCATGGGTACCCTTATGTTTGTGTATGGTTGAATATTTATGATTGTATATGTGGTAAGAGTATTTATGTGTCAAGGATATTCATGAATATATTGAGATGGGTGTGCCCAGATAGCGCTTCAATTCATTGGATAAGGATAAGTCTCATGAGATGCGATGTGAAACGAGTTTGGTGGTTAGCCTTGACCCGTACTAAAATGGGAAACGGGATTGGCGGTTAGCCTTGACCCATACTAAAGATATGATTTAGGATTCTGCCACATTTATATGATTCCATGTTTATATGATCCCATGCTTATATTAAATGATTTCATAAGTTTCATGGGTTGGATATCATTATGTCATGCCTCTTAATTCATGTGCTTGAGGTGTATCCTTATGTTCATTTCCTTATTGGGATTTTTAGCTCATCCCTTTGTTCATGTGTTCCCCAGGGTACTCTATGCAGATGTAAGGTCTCAAAGGAAGTTAGGAGCTCATTATGAAGATTAAATAAAGAAGTGTTTTTTATCCTGATGTTTTATGTTATATGTACCTAGTCTTCCAAGACACTAGACTTAATGATCCTTGGCTTGTACTCTGATAATGAATTATGTTTAAAATCATGAAATGTTTTATGTAAAAGGCTTGGGTCTCTATAATTGGCATCATAGGATGGTCTAGTTATTTTTTGAGATTAGGAATATAGAACCTTAGTGAGAACCTTAAGGACGAGACTAAGTCTAAGAAAATAGTCTGAAATCTTGGTGAGTATAGAGAAAGTGGTTTATCAAGAAAATAAATCCCTGTCTGGATACGAACAGTTAGAGGAATCTCTAGCACAGATGTATCTATGGGTAAAACCCGAAAACACCACTTCAAGATAGACTCAAATGGGAATTGGTGTACGACATTGGCCCTTGCTATGCTCTTGGTTACGACACTCCCAGGGGATATGCTTTGGTAGATTCACAAGCTTAGTACAAACCATTATTAAGGGACAAAAAGAAGACCATGATAATATAAGTTAAGAAATAGATCGAGGATAACCTAGATGTAAACCTAAGGAATCACAAGTCAGGATATACTTTTTATTTATAAGAACATAATTTAATATTCAATGTTTTTTTTTATTCTCAATAGCTAAGTATTAAAGACCTATAATTATATGATGTTTTTCTTAGTTAATGGCGGGAAATAGAAGAACACGTTCCAACAAACAATGTGAGAGGCAATGTAATGATTTCCCTAATGACATGCCTAATGTGACAGAAGCGGGTGCTCAAAACTTCATGGAAGTACTTTCTTAGCTGGCTCGAGTTATGAATAATAACTTGAATTAGGTTGAACATCCCCCTCCTACAAGGAAAGATCAAGTTTCCATAGAATCCTTCATGCGACAAATGACTCCCATGTTTAGAGGGTCTTCTGATCCCCTCCTCGCAGAACAATGGATTAACTCCATTGAAAATATTTTCTCTGTCCTCCAGTGCTCAGAAGAAGAGAAAGTTGTACTGGAAGTCTATCGTTTTGATGTGGAAGCTGATCAATGGTGGACACTGATCAAGAATACGAATTCCCAAGAGAAAACTGATTCCATATAATGGGAGGAATTCAAGAGGATGTTTGTCAACAAATATTTTCCTCAAACCCTCCATCTCAAGATGAAAAGAGAGTTCCTTGGACTCAAGCATAAGGAAGATTAGTCCATCAGGGCGTGTGAAGCGAACCTTACAAGGATTTCAAGGTACACCTCTGGCTTTGTCATGAACACCGAAATCAAGGTGGATCACTTCTTTATCTGACTAAAGTTGAGTCTACAAAAACTGTTGGAAATTTGAGATTTCAACAGCTATGAGGAGATTGTCTGTTGTACCCTCAAGGTTGAAATGGATATGGGAGACTCTCAGTGGTCTCATGGTCCTAGTGACAAGAAGTAGAAAATAGAGAACAACATGGGTGGTTAATCAAAAAAATCCCATGATGGAAAGAAGCCTCAATTTCCCCTTTGCAATAATTGTGGGAAGAATCATCTTGGTGACTATTTCAAGGGAACCAAGAATTGATTCAAATGTAGGAAGTTTGGTCATATGTCTAAGAACTGCCGAAGGGATATGAAAAATCCCGCTAATGTTGAAGAAAAAAGGAAGGTTCAGAACAAAACTCAGCCTGTAGTGCAGTGTTTCAACTGCAAGGAGCTTGGGCATTATGCGAACAATTTCCCTAAGCAGAGTGTTTTCAGAGGCAATCAACAACAACCTCCAAGGAAAAAAGGAAGGGCTTATGCTATCACTACTGCTGAGGTGGAGCCAGAAAATGATGTGGTGACAGGTATGCTTTTTATTCATTCAAGAATAGTGAATATACTATTTGATTCTGGTTCTACGCATTCTTTCATATCATGCATGTTTAGTAGAACTATTCAAACACCACCTTAAAATTTGGAGGAAAAGTTATCTGGGAAAGCATAAAATGGGGAGATCATTGAATCCATGGTTTATAACTCCTCCCTAGTTAATGTTTGTGGACTGAACCTCCCAGAAAATATCCTCATACTTCCTTTAGTGGAGTTTGACACAATCTTGGGCATGGATTGGCTATCTTTGTACAAAGCCAACATCAACTATTGGGAAAGGGAAATCAATTTTCACATCCCAAAGCATCCTGCAATTCTTTACAAGTGCAAGGAGGAAGATGAGTCTCCTTTAGAATCTTCGTCTCAAGTTTGGATATTGCTTCCTTATGAGCATGCACACCTATCTCAAATGATTGAGACAAAGGAGATAATCATGCTTAAAGACATGCCCATCGTGATGGATTACACTGATGTATTCCTCGAATAGTTTCCTGGTCTTCCTCCTGACCAAGAGGTTGAGTTCTCAATTGAACTTATCCTTGGATCTCTACCTATCTCAAAGACACCTTACAGAATGGCCACCGTAGAGCTGGAAGAGCTAAAGAAGCAGTTATAGGAAAATATGGAGAAAGGTTTTATATGCCCAAGTGCTTCACCGTGGGGTGCTCCAGTCCTCTTCATCAAGAAAAAGGATGGATCAATGCGCCTCTTCATTGATTATTGTGAGATCAATAAAATCACTATAAAGAACAAGTATCCCCTTCCATAGATAGATGACTTGTTTGATCAGCTTTGTGGGGCCAGTTATTTCTCTAAGGTGGACCTTCGGTCGGTATATCACCAACTAAGGGTGAGGAAGGAAGATATTCCCTAGACTGCCTTTCGAATGAGGTATGAACACTATGAGTTCATAGTGATGCCCTTAGGACTCACTAATTCTCCATCAATTTTCATGGATTTAATTCATAGAGTCTTTAGAGATTACCTCGACAAATTTTTGGTGGTCTTTATTGATGATATTCTGATATACTCCAAAAGCAAGGAGGAACATGAGGATCATTTGGAAACTGTGTTAAAGACTTTGTGAAGGGAGAAGTTGTATGAAAAGTACAGTAAATGTGAGTTATGGATGGAGGATGTATAATTCTTTGGGCATGTTATCACCAGGAAATGGATATCTGTGGACCCTTCCATGATGAAGGCAATTGAAGAGTGTCTAAGGACAACTTCTGTAACGGAGATCTGCAGATTTTTAGGTCTAGGTGGGTATTATCGACGATTCATGAAGAACTTTTCACGATTTTCAAACCCAATGACCAAGATTAAATGGAAGGGAGTAAAGTTCGTTTGGACATAGGAATGTAAAGACTATTTCAAGGAGTTGAAAAAGAGGCTTATCACTGCGTCGGTACTCACACTCCCTTCAAGTGGAGAACTCTTTGTGGTGTATAGTGATGCTTCTAAGAAAGTCTTAGGTTGTGTGATAATACAAAATGATAAAGTGATAGCCTATACTTCAAGGAAGCTAAAAATCCATGAGAAAAACTATCCCATGCATGATCAGGAGTTGGCGGCTGTGATCTTTGCGTTGAAAATCTGGCGACATTACCTCTATGGGAAAAAATGTGAGATATATACTGACCACAAGAGTCTCAAATATATATTCACACAGAATGATCTTAATATGTGCCAACAAAGATGGATATATATCATCAAGGATTATGACTTCTCAATCCACTACCATCCCGATAAGGCAAACAAGGTGGCAGATGCTCTAAGTAAAAAGGATCCTGCATCTTTATCAATGATGAAAATTGAAAAGGATCCGATCTTCTTGGATTTGAAAAGAATGGACATGGGAATCATTAAGGGAGGAACATCATCAATCCTTTCTCAAATGATTTCTCAACCATACCTCTTGGAGAAAATAAAGGTTTCTCAAAGAAAGGATGTGGAAATTCAGAAAAGGGTGGAAGCTATTAGAAATGGGAAATCCTCTGATTTCAAAATTGATGGGGAATGAGCTGTAAGATTTGGGACATGATTATGTGTACCATCTGATCCAGAGATAAAGAAGGAGCTATTGAATGATGCACATATCTCGACCTTCTCTATCCATCATGGGAGTACCAAAATGTACCGTGATCTCCAAGAACACTTCTGGTGGGATAACATGCAGAAGAAGGTTGTGGAATATATATCAAGGTTCTTGGTATGTCAGCAAGTTAAAGATGAGGGACGAAAGTCCAAAGGTATGATACATCCATTTCCTATACCCATGTGGAAATGGGAAAATGTTACTATGGACTTTGTCACGGGTCTCCTGAAGACATCGAATGGAAACAATGCGATATGGGTTGTGGTTGACCGACTCACCAAGACATCCCATTTCATCGCTATTTGGAAAGATCTCTCTCTTGAACAACTTACAAAGATATATGTGAAGGAAGTGGTGAGACTTCATGGTGTTCCACTTTAAATTGTCTCTGACCACGATCCAAGGTTTACATCAAAATTCTGGAGGAGTCTTCAACATGATTTGGGTACTGAATTGAGTTTCAGCACGACCTATCACCCCCAAACTAATAGCCAATCTGTAAGGACTATTCAGATTCTTGAAGATATGCTAATAGCCTGCACTCTATAATTCAAAGGTGGTTGATATCAGCATCTCCCATTGGTTGAGTTCTCATACAAAAATATCTTCCACTCAAGTATTCAGATGGCTCTATATGAAGCTCTGTATGGAAAGCGGTGTATAACTCCAACCTGTTGAGATGAAGTTGGAGAAAGAAAGCTACTTGGACCCGATCTTTTTCAAGAGATGACAGAGAAGGTTCAAGTCATCCAGAAACACATCAAAGCTGCTCAAATTCAGAAAAAGAGCTATGCTGACAACTGTCGAAGGGACTTGGATTTAGATGTTGGAGATAAAGTCTTCCTTTGAATATCTCCATGGAAGAGAGTCATGTTACTCAGGAAGAAAGGGAAGCTAAGCCCAAGGTATATTGGCCCCTTTGAGATCCTTAACCGCATAGGAGTCATGGCCTATCGGCTTGAACTTCCACCAAATATGGATCGAGTTCATGATGTTTTCCACGTATCACTCTTGAAGAATTACATACCTGATCCCTCACATGTACTAAACTCAGAGGTGGTGCAGTTGGAAGATGACCTCTCCTTTGAGGAGTAGCCAGTAAAGATTCTGGATCGGATAGATAAGGTTCTACGCAACAAGACAACCCATCTTGTCAAAGTATTGTGAAAGAACCATAAGTTTGAGGAAGCAACATGTGAATTGGAGGAAGCAATTAAGGAAAAGTACCTGCACCTGTTTTTGTCTTAGTATATAAAACGAAATTTCGAGGGTGAAATTTCATAAGGGGGGAAGAATGTAACGACCCAAAGTTTTTCAATGGAAATTCCCTTCTTATATTCATGTCATAAAATCACATGAAAGCACAACATAATGAACTACTAAGTGATAAGTGACCTTTAAACATAAGGTTGTCACTTCTGTGTTTGGAATTTAAAAAATTTGACATACATGGTTGTGTTCAAGATGTTTTTTAGAGTCTAATAAAACAAAAATAATTTTTGGTGAATAGTAACCTACCCTAATAAATAGTAACATACCCTTGTGAATAGTGATATACCCTAATGAATAGTAACCTCACCTATGATAGTATAAAAATAATATTCATGTTGGAAGAACAATATATCTATGTTTTAGAATGAGTTTATTCATGTTTTAAATCTGGTTTTTGATAATAAAATATGATTTTAATTAAATATTAAAATAATCATATCTAGGAAATTAGTTTTAAAAAATGGACTTCATTTTTGGATTCTACTTGTCGAAAAATGGTTAGGGTGAATTTTTGGGATTTTTCTGAAATACTAGAATTTTTTATGAATAGTAAAATACGATAAATTACAATAAATGCTAAATACTACATCATAGGTGATGTATGGCTGATGTAAGATAATAATACCGAATCATCCTTGATTATTTTAGTATATTTGATGATAATTATCTATTATTCATAGTCTTGGCCTTAAATAATAAACTAATACTTAAAATAATGGGAAAACCTCCCCTCCCTCACTATAAATACCCCCTTTACTTACCTCTTCCCAGACACCTCTCAAGCCTTGTGCCTAGCCCAAATTCTACCCAAACATCCTCCCAAGATGCTTCCCCACGTCCAAGGCCTACTGGTATTACCAAAAGTCCAAAATCAAAGGCCTTAAGAGGGATCTCAAAGAGAGGAGATCAAAGGGTAAGGATCCCCTTTCATTTTCAGGTGTTTTGTTTTCAATTTCCTTCTTTTCTTATACCCTTTTCCCATTCCCTTATCCAAAAGGCATGAAATCTCCAGAATCTAATATATTCTGGATGTTAATCATGTTTATATAAAAAATTCAAGTATCATGCTTCTTCTCCTCTCCCTCGCGTTCTAAAATTAATACATCATCCGAGAAGTGTCGAATTATCAACATCGTGGATAATGTGTTTTCAATTTCTTTTATCATCTTTGTTTTTGGTCATGAAACCATTTATGTTGTGGTTGAACCACATTATTATTTATGTTATATATCCTATTTATGGTTCTGTAATCATTATACACTCATGATATCAAATAATAATACAAAACAAGTTAATTATGGGTAAAATCGCTAAAATTAATTCAAGCGTTTATCATTAATGATTTATGTCATGGTTCTATTTCACTCCAATTAACTAAATGAATTTTGTAACCTTCTGGATGTTCACTAATGCTATATAACATCAATTCTGGACAACCAATTTCATATTACATTTTATCCGAACCTAAATACAAGTGAACTTATCATTAAAACCAAGGAAACAAACGGACCCGAACCATGAAATTGAACCTTATAATCAATCAAAATGGGTATTAATGAACTTAAAAAGGTTATAATAAATATTTTACATTTATATAAGATTATGGACCTATTTATTAATAAACCTAATTTGACTATTCAGGTCATTAATATCAAGTGGAGAACACCAACAGACTTAAGGTAAGGGATCCTCCCCTTTTCACTCTTAATCAAGATTGTTCTCTATGCTATGTTCTTTTTGTAATACCAAGTTATGGGGTATGTTTATACACCTTCCCCATACTGAACTAATGTTTTATAAGTGATTAGAAACCCCTTCTCTCTCTCATCGAGTCCTCTTAGGTACACCCAACACCATTCCAGTTAAA
The DNA here is from genome assembly GCA_963277665.1 of Viscum album. NCBI lineage: Eukaryota > Viridiplantae > Streptophyta > Magnoliopsida > Santalales > Viscaceae > Viscum > Viscum album. Next base: position 717,995,125 of record OY728143.1, on the reverse strand, counting down.
TCATAACGAATTCTACCCAAACCTTTTTCGTTCTTTCGGGTTGCCTTATATTTCTTTCAAAATGGTGTCATTATATCTATTTATGTGAATATTTTAAATTATGGATATTTGTAAAAGATTTTAATGTCAATACCCTTTCATCACTTTCTTTTGGGGATATACATGTTTTTGAAAGATTCCCTCCTTAGAACTTTCCGATAAGCAAACCTATTTTAAGGGGACTTCCCAAATTTTTACCCAAATTTCATGTTCACTCTATCCTATGTTTTAAGATACCATTGTCTTTATAAAATCAGTATTTTTATTATGAAATCCTTCTTGGATAAATTCTGGTTTTATATAAAATAATGTCCTCTTTTCTATTTGAAAAGCTCTAGAGTGTTTTCTTTAAAACCACACAAAAATGTTTTAATGCTAATGTTCTAAAATACATTTCTAATATGTTGTCACTTATGTTTAACACCACTTACCATGTTATATTTATATTTTACCATATTAACTTCCATATATTTCTAATTCTTTCCTTATATGGACACTTTCATGATACGCCCTTTGGTTATGATTGATGTCATGATTGAGGTACCCGATTATTTTCATGGGTATCCTTATGTTTGTGTATGGTTGAATATGTATGATTGTATATGTGGTAATAATATTTATGTGTCAAGGATATTCATGAATATTTTGAGATGGGTGTACCCAAATAGCGCTCCAATGCATTGGGTAAGGTTAAGTCTCATGAGATGCGATGTGAAACGAGATTGGCGGTTAGCCTTGACCCGTACTAAAATGGGAAATGGGATTGGCGGTTAGCCTTGACCCGTACTAAAGATTTGATTTAAGATTCTTCCACATTTATATGATTCCATGTTTATATGATCCCATGCTTATATTAAATTATTTCATAAGTTTCATTCTTTGGATATCATTATGTCATGCCTCTTAATTCATGTGCTTGAGGTGTATCCTTATGTTTATTCCCTTACTGGGCTTTTTAGCTCATCCCTTTGTTCATGTGTTCCCCAGGGTACCCTATATAGATGTAAGGGCTCAAAGGAAGTTATGAGCTCATTATGGAGATTAAATAAAGAATTTTTTTTAGCCCCATGTTTTATGTTATATGTACCTTGTCTTCCAAGACACTAGACTTAATGATCCTTGGCTTGTACTCTGATGATGAATTATGTTTGAAATCATGAAATGTTTTATGTAAAAGGCTTGGGTCACTATAAAATATGTATGAATATTGATCGTGGTATGAGTCTCTCAACTAGGAATGATTCCTTTTTCAATTCCATTTGAGAGGAGGGTCAAGGATGAGATATAAAAGGGTATTGGGGGATATGGGGACTCATAATTCCCCTTTGATGGGATTAATCTTATATGTTTTCTATAATTTTATATATTCCTTCAATTAGTGTTATGTGAAGTGTAATTTTACTCATTTCTTCTTCAAATGTGTCGTTCCCTTCTCTTATACTCTACTATCTTTGTGTTTCTTCATCATTGTGTTGTTCATGTGATCTTATGATTCATTTTAATGAAGAACTAATTGGAAGGTTAATAAAAGAATGAGGTAGTGTGTTATTTCAGATTATTTAGTAATTAACACTTCATTATTTCATTTAAATTGTGATACTATAGGGGTTATTAGAGCTGTAGGTAGGTGACAGTTTCCTCTTATTCTAATTTCTTCTTTATTTTCATCACTTTTTGTTAAATTATTTCTCCCTTCATTAACTTTGTTAGATCACAATATGACTAATATTTCTGAATGCTGGATAGCTATGAAATCATGTTAGGAAGGTGAGTCATGGTATACTCTTGGTTGAGGAGTATCATTGATTACTAAACAAGGAAGATATGAGTATGTGATACACTTTGAGAGGTCTCTTGAGGGTATCATTTATTCAAAACATAATGTCAGTGATGGATGGGTTTTTATACTGAGGATAATTATCATTTTGAGAGTGAGATAATCATTAATTGGACAATTAAAGAATTCATAAAAATTCATCTAAGGGATTACACTTTTTTTTTAACACCATATTTTTTTCATTTCATTCATCACATTGCATTGTCGGTATTTTCACATTTTAACTCTCACAGATTTCACTCATATTGTTTTTTACACTATTTAGAATTAAGAAAAAAATAAAAAAACATAAGTGTAATAATAATGAGTCTCTATGCTTGGATCCTTGAGATATGTACCTAGTAATCCATTGTACTTCATTTTAGGTTTTTCAAAAAAGTATCATGATCGGTTCTTCATCGACTTGGCGTTATTGTCAAGGATTTAGGTTGAGTATTTACCATGTTTACACATTTATATTTAGTTTTATTTTTTTCTTTAATTTCATGATTTTATTATTTTAACACATTCCTTATAGTATAAATAAATTCTAAAAATATGCCTCTAGTATAATTAACTTCTTGGTAAAATCATCAAAGAATGGTTAAAGAGATAAAACTAATATATTGTACCCACGATTCAATTTCACAATTAAAGAAGGAAGAGGAGATCACTAAGTGTCATATATAAGTGTAGAAGGATAAGATGGGTGAGATAAATAAATCCCTCTTAAAACATATTAAAGAAGAAGAGAATCAAGTGGAAGTGGAAGAATATAAACCTAATGTAAATTCCCTAATTATATCAACAGTCAAAGTAAATGGGAAACATCAAGAAACACAAGTACTTGAAATCAAAAAATCATTTCCTAAGGCACACATAGAGAAACAAGAGGCATAATATGAACCACTTCAAGGTGATTAAAGAACCTTGCACTCTTTTGTTTTACCTATTATAAAATTTACTTGATAACCCAAGAATATTTATTTGATTCAATAAATTCAGAACTTATAGAGTTTTTATTTAATGAAGGTGGAGATAAGAAGGAAATGAGATTTAAGGAAGATTTGGAGTGTCCAATTTTGATCCCAAAATATGGGTTCCTATGATCCTTGTATAAGTAAAAGTACTTTAAATTTGATTCAATGGGGAGAGATTGTCATATTTTGAGTTCATTTTTGATTTTACACAATCTTAATTACAAAACAATTTCCTTTTTTTTCATATTGTAGAATTATAATCAATTTTACAAGCTTTGGAGGATTTGGATGAGGATTACATAGAAGTGAAGGTACCCAGATTCAATGAAAATATGGTGTTAAAATAAGAAGAGATAGATAAGGATTATTTTAACAATTTTTTAAGATTTACTCATGAGTAATTTGAAGAAGGGTCAACTGAATTGGTAAAGATAGAAACAACTATAGAGATTACCTATGATGAGAACCCACAAAATATAAAGAAGTCGATATCGGGGGAGGCAAGTAAGAATAACAAGGGGCCCCATATATCATCCTTCCAGTCCCACCCTATAAGTTGTATGATATTTATAAGGGGTTACACACACACCATACTGTCAAAGAGGACCTTTAAGAGAAGAATCTATTTGTAAAGAACATTGGAGGAAAAATATGTTTGTTCAAATAAAATAATACCCATCCACCACATTATTGGGGATAATGTTAGTGTTGTTCGGTTATAAAAATTATAAATCCCAATATCTTTTAGGGGGTTTACCCAGAATCTAATTTCTATTTGCATCATTTTTCAATTTTTTTCATTTAGAAAGTTTAAATTTTCAAAAGGTATCTACTTATATTTACTTCTATATGAAAGATATAGGTGTAAAACAACTTCAAAACATACTAGGAAATAATTTGGAACGAAATAAAAATGGGAATCACTTATTCCCAGTACCATCTATAATAGAATGACAACATCCAAGTGAACACCTTCCATTATACTTTAGTATATGATGTCAAGTTAAAAATATAGTTGAAATATACATTATACTATTGAGTCTCATTGAGGATTAAGTTGAAAATAAGTGTGGGAGAGGGGTTAACTAATGGACTCCTTGTTTTTTATATTCTATCTTTTTTGTTTTCTATTTTTAGAATGTTTGTAAAAAAACATAAAAATAATTGTCTACTCTATTTTGAAAAATGTACAGAGTTGTTTTAGGTGTTTTTGAGTGTATTTTTCAATATTTCATTAGGATAATTTTAAAACACTAAATAAATTTTTATAGGTAACAAGAATAGTCTAGTTATATATTGTAGAATAAGGAACCATAATTACATGAATTGAGTAAGAGGAAGGATGGAAGAAGAAAGTAGACACTCAAGAGTCATTGTAGCACCCTATCCCAATATAAAAGTTGACCCAATCCTTACAGATGATTCCAAATAATATTATATCTATATGAAAATACCTTATTCTGCTTTTATAGAGAGATTTATTGAATACCCTTGGATATTCCCATATGCCCACAACATATTCCCCCATACCCTCTCAATTCAAACCTCTTCCTCCTCTAGAAGTTATCCTATAAACCTTATTATTTTCCGATGGCATAACTGGTCTCTATCACTACCTCCACAATAAAATTCAACTTGTACTCAAGGTGATATATGTGATGAAGTTTTTCTCGAACCTCTAATATTTTGTTTTGTACATCAATGCACACATTTCCATAATGAGAAACATGGTCCTACCTCATGTTAGCATGTAATATCCATGAAATCTTACATATGGTCCTCCTTGATTTATGGGTCTATAGAAACTGATGGTGACGGTCCTTTCTTCAAATATTCTCTAGAAAATCTCCCCTATGCTCCGCACATCTACATGAGACACAACTCTCTATGAAACTTCTAGAAAAGTGAAAGAGGGTGGATCGGCAACTGAAATTTCTCTAGGGAAACCTGATCTTCTTGTGTCATCGTTTAAGATCCCATCATAAATTTTAGTCCCAAAAATGCTTATTTATCTACCTTATTCACCTGTTTAGTATCATACATTGCGTAATGTCCTTCAAGTGGTGCTGACATCAAGGAAAGTAGAGTCACCTCATTGTGATGTGTGTCTACCATGGTCATTTTGGACTGTGCACAAACCCTCCCTAGTACCCCCTCAGTCAGTACTGGTGGGGATGATGTGTGATCCTCTATTTCTTGTTGTATCTTCACTAAATCACATGGATTACAGTTTGAAAACTCCCCCTGCTACACTGCAACCATCACCGATGGGAGTGACAGTTGCTCCTACTCATGAAGTGACATCTCTATCAGACGATAAAACCAGGTTGTCTGGGATTTTTATAACTCAGGATAGTCCTAAAATATCTTGAAGAGAATGACAGTGATTTATAGTAGGAAATCATCCACCTCATCCATTAATGTAGTTATTTATTTGTTTCTATTTTCTAAAAATGAATTCATGATCAGTTTATTTTTTATGCCTTTATTTTTACTCTCTTTCTTTTTGATTTTGTATTTTGGTTTTGGAAAAATAGGAACCAGAAAAAAGGTACATGATGGTGAATTGTACACTCATGAGTGTAAATTTTTTAATATTTCCTCCATGTATGGTGTTCTGGGTGTTCCTTCTGGAAGAGTGTGGCTCCTTGATTCATGAATGAGAATAGCCCACAATGTGCAGCTGGCGGACTGGGATGTAGTGCCAAATGAGAGGCAAGAGTGTGGTATACTCATAGAGTAGCATTCCGTGACTAATATTCTAGTGAAATAGATCATTGGACGTTGCTTAGCCACATGAATTGTCTTGAAATGAGGTATAGAAATGGTCATCTCCTATAGGTAGAGTCCCATTAGTGTGTGGCTCTTTCGAGAAAGTTGAGAACCAAATGAGCCTTAAATAATGTGATGTGGCTCAACATGTTTCCTAAAAAAGGATTAAAAGCATGAGAAGATGGAAACCTATCATGTACACCTTAGGGAGGAAGAAAATACCTATACAGGGTGTGATAAATCTATAAGGTTGGACCAATTGATCGGTAATAAGAACATAATAGTTATATATTGTAGAAGAAGGAACCAGAATTACATGAATGGATGGAGATGAAGGATGGAAGAAGAAATCAGATGCTTGAGAGTTGATGTAGCACCCTCTCCCAAGATGAATGAAAAACCAAGACTTGTGTAAAATTACTAATAATACTCTCTATGTGTATATCCCTTATTCCTCTTTTATAAAGGTATTTATAGAATACCCCTAGATATTCCATTGGATCTCACAATATATTCCCCATAGTACTCTATCTCTTCTAAAATCTTCCTCATTCAGTAGTTACCCAATAACACTTATTCTTTCTAGGTATCAAACATGGTCTCTATCATTGTTAAAATCCAAGTTCATTGTGAAGAGCATGATCATATTATTGAACAACAAAAACATAAATAATTATTTATTTGTATTTTTTTTCTTAGGCTGTGATTTTCAAGTATTTTCATTATATTTAACTATAAAATGAAATTCAAATACTTGATTGACTATCCAAATTTAAATACCTATCCGAATAGGTTTATTAAATTCTTTGAAATCATCTTTCTAATACCCTAAATTATTGAGAGAATATTGAGAATTTTTTATGAACTAGAACTTGTTTTATTTTATTTCAAATATTTGAAATTCATTAGATACTTTTAATATGATTGATGCATTCAATTGTCTATCCTTCTATCTATCATTAAGATATACCTTGAACATTGACACTAGTTAAGCCCTTAGATAACCATGAATTTCCTTATAGGATTAAAACACATTACAATCCTACTTATTCCTTAATCTCCCTCGCTCTAAATAATATTTTCACAATTAATTCTAGTCTAAATGTGGGGAAACTAGATTCCAAGTGTTTTTATTTAAGAATTATTGCATGTTAATGGGAAGGTGATCATCATTTTGGGGCCTTTGGAATAGTGAAATTGGCATGAATCATCATCATCCATTTCATTCCATTTTTTATCACTCTATTCTCTTAAAAAAATTATACATGGGAAAAAATTGAAAAAAGGATTTAATATTTGAACTTTCATTATTCTTATATGTGTTATTCATTAATCTAATAAAAAAATGTAATGAATAAATATTCAATATAATCAATTTAAAACTCATTCTCCTTGAGAAAAAAAATAAAAAAATACATTAAAAAAATGTGAAAAAAATAAAATGAGAATAAGGATATAGTCCTTCATTGGACCCATTTTTAGGACTTGTGGACTAAAAATGAAACTAAGGGGGGTTTGTGATACCAATTTTAAGGGGAAACGAGTGAAGTTGACCTTCATTGATTAACATTAGAAATTATTCATTGTATTTAAATATTCAAACATTTCTATTTCTGACTGATGGTTTCAAACATTTACACACCAACATCAATACACTGAAAAACTTTTCAATACCTCATTATTGATTGTATTTTCATGTATAATGGTGTAGATATTTGAAAATTTTCAAAAGACTATGGTGAATATTTATTTCCTAATCATGAGTATAACTCCATATATATATATATACATTTTCTTGAGCGAAATAATAAAATGAATTCCATGTGATTTAGGTCATGAAATATTTTTAAATGGATATTGAAGGTTGAATTTATCATGGATAAGAGAATTTCATGCATTGGAATTTATTTCCTACATAAATGATAAGGAAATTTTCAATGGAAGGAACTGAAAAATTTCCTTCGCTTATTTCTGGTTAGTAATAATTGGCTATGAGTTTATATTTTCTTGTTCATTGATAATTTTTTAAATAAAAATAATTTAATTGTGTTAGAATGGAAGAGTGGAAACATAATACCCAAGATACCTCTCTAAGGGAGGCCTTGGTGTCTATTTATAATGAATAATAAAGATGTAATGATACCTAAGTCCTATCTGGGACTCAAATCAACTTAACCTCTAACACCCCCCCTCAAGCTATGTGTACCTATATTTGATACATAATAAAACAAAAATAATCATCAGAGTAGATCATTGATAATATGAGTAGTAATGAGTAAGTATGATAGTGATCCAGACAGTTTGATGGTGATGCAAGAAATGATGAAGAACCCTGATGGTAATCTAAGAAGTGATGAAGAAGTCTGATGATGATTCATAAGGTGTAGGAATGACCTAAAAAAATAAAGACAGTGAAGATGGAACCAGATGGAGATCTGGGAAAAAGGGAAAAGGGTTGTGGGGAAGACACTTCTTAGTGTGCCTGAAAATCAGTCCATTCATGTTAAGAAATGCTAGGAGGGTGACCGGTAGAATTTGTGGCTACTTGGATTGCTAAAGGAGGCCTGGCATGGGTGAATGTGCATAGAAGATGCAACACATGACACAATGGGAGGAGTGACACCTGGTCACACAATAGATGGTTGTACATGGTTCTCTATGCACTAGAGTGATACAGGGTGAAGAGGAGATCTTCATCAGAAGGAATGGGGTTTAAAATTCATCTCACTATCAAGCCACCCCTCATGTCCCTCCTCGTCCATGGGATTCTTAGCCATCCCATCCTCCTGATACCCTACCTACACCGACACCGATCATGAGATCTTCAAACGGAAGTAGAGTAACGAGCATGGATATTGATGTGTTTATCATGGAGACAGTGATCCAATAGATGAAGTCAAAACTTGATTAGTATTTAGAGGAGTCAATGTTCCCTCATTCCCATGATTTAGATGTGTTGGGGTGGTGGAAGCTAAACAAGCTCAAGTATCTGACGCTCTCACACTTGGATCATGATATTTTGGAAGTGTTGCTATCCACGGTGGCACCCGATTAATTTTTTGACAAGGTTATATGGGAGATGGATCTGTGTAGGTTTTATTTTTGGCTGGAGATGATGGAGGCTCTAATCTGTGAAAAGTATTGTCTTGAACACAGAACCTTGTTCTTCTCTATAGATGGTAACCTAGAACAAAAGCAACAAGTTGGCACTTGTAGAGATGGATTATGAATGTTGTGATAGTACCATATCTAGATTTAGAGGAATATTTCATCCATACATTTGTATTTTTTCTATAGAACATTGGGAAAAAATCATTTTCAATGATCTACTTTGATTGCAGAAACCCCCCTCAAACAACCTTCATTGACAACACAACACTGAGCACCTTCACCCACATCATTAATTGGATTGAATTCCATTTCAATTTTTTATTTTTATTTGCTTCTATATGTAGACTTAATACTTATAAAATACAATAACCTTATAAATACACCATGAATTATCTCTTGAAGAATCTCATATAGGGTGTTTGACCAATTCCTGAGTGGCCCAACTAGCTCCAGTATAGTGCAATGGAATCCATGCCTACTCTGCCAGCCATCCCTAGTATACATGACTTGCATACCACAATCCATTGTAGCTCCCTTGCTTCTACCTATCCCATGAACTAAGTTATTTCATTTAAAAACTACAAACTCTATATTAAAGGCCTAAAATTTATCTAGTATCCAGGAAGACATGATCGATTCATCTTTTTTTTCCTGTTACACCTATGATCACTGCACATGAAGAAATCACCTTGTGTTTATATATTCTCCAAAACTAGCTGAGTCAACCACTAAATAGTGACTATAATTTTGGTTTATCCATTTATCATAACCTTTTATTTGTTTATTTGTATGTGGGGATGCTATACTAAAGTAAAATAGGACCCTACTAGCCGACTTAAAAGATAATAGAGCTCAATTTAGTTCAGTCCTACCAATTAAAGTCCAAAATAAGAAGAATGATGAGTAAAAACTAATTTCCATTGTAGTGATGAGGTATTCAAGTGCATAAAATCTAATAATTATTGAATACAAAAAAATCTCAGTATTAAGATGAGTCTCTCAATTAGGAATGATTCCCTTTTCAATTCCATTTGAGTGGTAAGGCCAAGATGATATATAAAAGGGGACTAGGGGATATGGGGACTAATAATTCCTATATAATGGGATGAATCATATATATTTTCTTTTTCTTTTGTATATCCATTCTGTTAGTGTTATTTTAAGTGAAGTTATGCTTGTTCCATATTCAAATGCGTCGTTCCCTTCTCCTCTACCTAATTATATTTGTGTTTCTTCATTATTATGTTGTGCATGTGATCTTCTACTTCATGATAATGAATAACTAACTAGAAGGTTAATCCAAGGAAGTGGTGATGTAATATTTAAAAGTGTTTCATAATTAAAACTTCATTATTTCATTTAAACTCTAATACTATAGGGGTTATTATAGCCTGAGGTGGGTGTCCTTGGCCTCTTATTATGATTTCTTCTATATTTTCTCCCCTTATTGTCAAATTATTTCACTATTAATTCATTAAATTTTCTAGATCAAAGTATGACTAGTAGGTTGGAATCTCAAATTGTTGTAGAAGAATTCCAAGAAGGTGAGTGATATTATGATCCCAATTTAGAAGTATCATTACTTATTAACCTATGTGGAGATGAGTAGGTGGTTCACTTTGAGAGGTATCTTGAGTGCATCATTTATTCAATACATAATGGCAGTGAGGGATATTTTTTCATACATAGGAGAATTATCATTGAAAGAGTGAGATATAAATTAATTATATAATGAAGGAATTTATAGAAACTCATACAAGGGATATAAATTTTCTTTCTAATATCATAGTGTTTTCATTTTATTCATCACATTTCATTTCCACTATTTTCACATTTTGATTCACTCAAATTTCAATCAAAATATTTTTTTCTTTTTTTTAGAAATGATAAAACAAAAAAAGAAAAATAAGTGTAAGAATAGTGAGTCACTAGGGATAGATCCTTGAAAGACGACCTTGATCAGCCATTGTTTTTAAGTCTAGGTTTTTGAAAAAAAATTGAGAAGAGCCCCATTATTGTCTTCTCATCAGAGGTTGATGATGTCATTGGAGAGGAAAGGATTGATCGGGAGGGTGTTGGATGATATAACTAGGCACAAAATATTATTTAGGCTCAAGTGATAGAATTTGGAGCTATCAAATCATTGATTTATGTGCCCCTCATCCAGGGACTTGTTGTTTTTATCCGAAATCATGATCATCATTGAACATGAAAGAGACATATATAACATATGTCAGAGGATTTCCTGGTTTCATTATTCCATGATTTACTATTTCTTAGATCCAATAATTGAATACAAAACATTATTTTATGGTGTTCTTGAGGAATCTTTTGTAGGGGCAGTAGTTGGGATAGTTCTTCAACTCAGCCTCTTATGGATTCTTGATGTTAGGAAGCTTATAAAAATCCTTATCCATGGCATAGACAAAGAATCTATGAACATACTCATCCTGGAATTAATAAACCTTGTTCTTATGATCCACTATTAATCCCCTTATAACAAATATCCTTGAGGAATAAAATTATATGTATAAATTGTATCTAGGAAAACCAGAATTACAAGAATAAGAAGTAGGGGAAGAATTTATAGAGGGAGTAAGAAACTTGAGAGGCCCTGCATAACCTTCTCCCAATTCCAAATTCCAAACCCACTAAAATAATTATATTTCTTAAATTTACTATCTTCCCTGCCCATTTTATAAACCAATACCTCCTCCACATGGGATCAACTGCCTATTTAACAAACTTCTCCACTTTAATTACTAGACTCACTCCCAAAAATCTCAAAAAATTACAGTTAACCCAAAAAAACCCTTATAGAATTAAAACATTTCTACCTAACTATTTACCTTATACAACCCCCACATATACCTATAATCTTAAAAGGGTATGGATGCTCATCCTTGACAGGGCCATGGGAAACATTCTCAGTGAAAGTATATGCCTGATGAGGCTTGTTCTATGGGATTTCCTAGAGATGGATCAACTGAGGGGCTAGAAACAGTAACCATTTATACTCTCCTATTCTTTTTTTGTAGTAATGTTAGGTAATGGGAAAGACCTTTTCGTGGTATAATTCATGGCCTCCTCAAGGTTCAGGTCACTCTTTAAAAACTCTCAGAATATGAATGGGTATTTAAAAGAGATGAGGTTTAAGACCAACTCATGTTAGATGTTCACCACACATATCCCCAACAGTTGTTCATGGGGAAGTTGGATGTTAAGTGTGTAATTTAATACTTTCCACCAAGTGATGAAGTTAATTATGTGTTCACCCTCCTATTATTTTCACTTAGAGAGGTGAATGACACTCGTTCAGTGAAAGGTAGAGCTGAATTGGTAGATGACCTATTGGTGGAGCTCCTACTAACAAGTGATGAATCCTGGCTCCATATGGTTATACCAAAACAAATAAATTTTCTTATAGTGTTTGGATGAAATAACATAGTTCTGCTGCCACTTTCTATAATGGGGTTCCCAACATCATGCTATAATGAGAGGAGAAATTATCAAGGCATTGTTCTAGGTTTCTTATAACATTGAAAGAGGAAAATATTGAGTTGATGAAATATAAAAGTAGATAACATAGTCTACTCACTCTTGGTATAACTTCCATTTAGGTTGTACTGAAGTGTTTTGTGTCTCCACAACTTCTAGGAGAGTATTGAGAGCACTAATAAGGTCATAATGGGGTGTTTCTCCATGTTCCATCCCATTGGTTGGCTAGTTGACTTATGAATTAGAGAGGTCATGATCCGACTATGGAAATTAATGTTGATTTATCAAAGTTGGAGTCATGATGAATACCATATTATCTTAGGTGGGAGGATCCACCAAAAAATTTTTAGGTTGATTGACCAAGAAATACCAGTTGGTAGGGTCCCACAATAGGCATGATATGGTCATCTTGAATATCCTCTCCATCAAGATAGTATCCATATAGGATCCAAAAAGTTAGTTGTTAGTTTATCATGAGCTCCTCAAGTGAAGTGATGATTTTGGAATTGTATCAGTTGACTTAATGGCTTTGGAAACACCAAAATCCCCGACCACGACTTTAACCTTATCAAGGGTTCAATATGTGTTTAGTAGTGGTGTTGTGATAAGGATCCTGGGGCCCATGACCTATCTTCCTAGTGTGGAAACTAATAAGAGATTCCACTTATTTAATTTATTACTCTCAGAGTACATCCTCCTCATGTGCCTCATCACTGACATTACACTCCTAATTTCTATTGGATTAACTATGAAAGCATTCATTGTGGTAGTGGTCAGTGGTGAAAAGTTGTTAAAATTGTCAGGGAGGACAACTTGAGGAATATATCATCACCAAAAGAAAGGATTAATCTTTAGAGTGGCATATTTCCCCCAACCCCCAATTTTCACATTGGGGAAAGCCTCTTCAACAATATAACACAATTCTGTGATACTTTCAATACACACTTATCAGATTTTTTGAAAATATCCACCAAATTTAAGATATTGATTGACTAGAAGAGTTTTCAGATTGAACTTTCAGCACTAATGATCAAGGTCTTGAAGCTACTCGGAGATTCGTATGTAGGTAAATTTATGTACCTTAAGGTTTTTGAATATTTCTAAAAGATTATATTGGATATGTGTTGTGTGGTTTTCATTAAGAAACTATGGGATAGAGAGATGAAGGGTCATGTTTAACTATAAATAAATCCGAAATTTTCCAGTGGTTGGGGCCTCCCATATGCTCTTGTCTTCCTCTTCACCTTACTTAGATGGAAAATCCTACTCCAAAGTAGTGAATTGAAGAAAATATATAGGAGGGAGCGATGAATAATTCCTATATTGGGGAATTTAGTCTGGGAGTATTTTCATCAGAGACATGATTCCCCCTGTTAGAAAGCTATTATAGTGAGGTGGGTCAGGATTAAATAGTATTCCCATGTATGAGTGGGATTCTGAGTCCTCTTGTTAAGGTAGATCTCCAGGTGTCTATTTCTCGACTAGATGTTTCTCCTCATTTTAGAATGTTAGGATGGGTCTAGACATCACCCCTACTTATGATGTATAATTGGATAGAATAGATGGTAAACAAACTAGGGAAAATTTCATGGTCAGTCCCTGGAAGTAAGCCACTACATCCTCTACATATAGGTATTTTTATAGGTTCTTTAGGACTTTGTGAAATTTTTCCTATGGAATGGATATCCTCAGTTGTTGGCTGCCTTCCCCCCATTTATTGTGAAATAGGTGGAAACATCTCTCTTATATATCATCCCTGATTATAAAATATTAGGGTTGGTCTGGCATTTCCCCCCTAATTTTCCTTTATTACTGATGTGAAAGTTCCCTGAGTGTGAAATTCATAGAGTCACCGAGAGAATTCCTACAAGTATTTTCAATGGTGTTGTGGGAAGGACCTCAACAATGTATAGTAGTCCCTCTATACTAAGGATGGCCTTCGAGGATGTGGATTGCATTGATATGGGGAAGACCTATATGGCAGTTGATGGTGGTGTAGGGAGGACCCTTATTCTATAGTCCCTCATCATGGGGAGGAACTTTATTATAGACATTGGTATCGCTAATGGCTAGGATAGTTGACTAAGTGTACCTGGTGGGAAGTTGAGTTCTTGATCCATGTCTGGTAAGGATATACCCCCATGTAGTTATTGGGATATCAGAGTATGTGATGGGAGTTATTAGAGAAACATGTCATGTATAATGAGTGAATGCCTTACCCTGGTGTGAGTTTTATACTATCTAGAAAGGAGCTAGATGAGTAAGGGTGACCTCGATGTGTTCATCTATCAGTTAAAAGGCCCTACATTTTCAGCATCATCGAGTGGAAGGATCCCTTCTTGGTGACTCTTGAGTATTTATTGGGGATGCCACTGATTAGATGTACTATACCTCCTTCTCATAGTGGATAATATCGTTGGTGGGTTCTGGGGGTAGAATCCTAAAATAGTTAATAGTATTAATGAGGGTTTCTCACTATGATACATCTATTTATGGTGGTGTTGTCATAGCTTCATGACTTCTAGATCCTCTAGAGCCATTTATTAGGTTGGGATGATGCATTCCTCTTCACAATGGTGGATGATGTCATTAATAACCATCCACTATATGATTTCTTATGGGGGAAGGGAGAAACATCACCCAATAGACATGGGATATTTTCTTGTCATCACTTGGTAGTAGGTGTGAAGGATCACTGTGTATAGGTTCCCAAGGGAGTCAACTGCATCAAGGGTGCTCCTCCTACCCTCACACTTGTTGTCCATGGTAAATGAATCTTGCTTGGAATGTTTTATGGTTATCCATTCTATAGGGATATATAGATCCAACCATAATAACATGTCTGATAAGAATGATTCCTAAAATGACCAACATCGATGATTCCATTTGGTGGTGAATTCCAACACTACTCACCCTCTTGCTATAGAAGGAGAAGTGATTCACATCGGGTTCTCCATTTTTTTCAATGATTTCCAACATCACCTCTATGATAGTCTATATCTTGGATAGTCATTATCTGATTCCCATATTCTAACTTTCCATGTTTGGGAAGTTGTTCACCATCGAGGTTCGATGGTATCTAATACTCAATCAAAATGAGATGATGAGATATCATGTCTTTCTTATGTTTATTTATTCACTTAGTCCGGGTATCCTATATATATTTAATACATGTTTGTAAATTCCATTCCCAAGGAAAACTAAATTTTATCACATAATTCACATTAGGCTCATCACCCAAGGAACCTCCTGCTTATCAAATAAGAAAAATAATTATCTTCATATGAGGCATTTGATGCTCGACATGCCAGGAGACTTATGCTTGTCACATATGGAATCCTAAGCTTCTCACCTGAGGTATCCATTGCTCAGTACATGGGGAAACATAGAATTGTCACCTAAGGCATCTTATTCTTATCACATAGTGAAGGAGTATAATCTTAGGCTCTTCACCTAAGGTAAGTGTGTAGAGATATGATACTCATCACATAGTCTTCTAATGTTCATCACATATGGTAACTTAGGCCCATCAACTAACTAATTCATGAATTTTCACCAGAGTAATTCCATGATCATCACATGAGGTGACTTATGCTCATCACATAAGTTTTCATAGGCTCATAACCTTAGACTGGGTTTTTAATGCATTAGAAATAGGGGTTGTCCTATGCTTTTCATATAGGATACCTCATGTTAATTACATGAGGAAAGAGCCCACTTAGTATAATCACCTAAGGTAAGGAACAAGTTAAAATCCTATTTAGATAGATCTAATTAACCTCATTATGTAAGGGAATAATCATTTTAAAGTCTAGTAGGGACACTCTAAAAGGCATAGGGTTTTTTAAGATGGTTTTGGTTTTCGGTTTCTTGAAAGGGAGATAAGATGGTAAGGTTTTTAGGTGTTAGGATTTAACTTGAAAAATATTTCCTATATATCCTATGGGAGTAGGTTTCAATATCTATTTATTTCAAGTTTTATAATTTAATGGCATGTAATGGGATCAATTCATGTGGTTTAACACCATGCAGTTAGTATGCTTGTGTCACAAAAGGGATGACATCAAGGGATTAAATAGGGATTACATATTGAGTTTCTCGAGAGGCATGCCTCATTGAGTGGATCAGGGGTCAGATCATCATTGATCACATAGTTAATACTTATACGTAGTAAGATTCTTGGGGTGATTGTTGGGGGTAGGAAGGATACCTAGGAGCTTAGATGTGTGTTGCTCAGTTTGTGCCTATGCTTAGGAGAAAAAGGAAAGGAGGATTCCCATCAAATGCTTTGTGTAAAGGATCCAAGGGTGAGAGTTGATGATACAAGTTGTGTGTATATATTTTTCACAAAGAAATATAGATTGGATGGGTGAAGGAACCACAGTCCCTCAACATCTATAAAACCATGTTTCGTGAAAGGAGGAAATCAAGTATGTTGAACCAAGATAGAAAGCTTTAGTTTCCTTCTGATAAGGGTTTTCATCATCCAAGGAATCCATAATTTTGATTCCCTTAAGGTTTCTACCTATAGGGGATAATAATTCTCAATAATCCTTCTATAAAGGGAATAAATGATCAAAAGTTGATAGTCTAATGTTTCCAATGGATTGATCATGTTTATGGTTTGGTTTTAAAATATTTCATAATCCGACATTTTCAAGGTTTTCATTTTCTCATAGAGGTGTCACTAAGGTCATTTTATTTGACACAACCCAAGTGGGTGTCATTAGTATATAATGGGACACCAAGGAGGTGTAATTTTCCATTACTTGAGTTCTTCATGAGGTGGAAATGGGGGGTCCAGATTCTATGTGAGTTTTTATTGCTAGGGATAGGGTGGTGGGTGCCTATGAAACCATCCAATTCACATTAGGGTATGTGCTACGCGAAGTGGGTTTGGATTATGAAGGGAATTATTTAAAGCTTCCTCCTAAATATTTCTACACAAGGAATCTCTATGAACTATGTTTGTGGGGTCACTTCATGGAGGAGTTGAGATTACCTAAAACGGATTTCACTAAAGATTCCCCACAAGGTAAGAGGGATCTCATCATTCGAGTTTCTTGAAATGAAAGCCTCTCTTATAGGGTATCATTGTCTCTTATTTACATGTTTCATTTGAAAAATATATGGGGTATTTATAGGTGTTGGTGTTGGGTAACCTCTTCCTAAAGTGGGAGACAAAATAAAAAGTATGTGATTTCATACCGCACTTGAAAACAACTTGAATTTGAACTAGGAAACCCAAAGAGTTCTATGTGGAGCATCCAAAATTCCAACTTTCGCAAGGAAAATGATGGTTATGTGACACATGGAAATAAAAAACAACTTCCCACTACAAATGATATCACTTAATGATATTACCAAAATTAAAGCCTTGCCACCACAAACTATAGTGCTTCGTGGGAGGGCATGGTGTTTCATGAAGAAATAAATGCTTCATAGAGCACTTAATCTGCTATGCAAAACCCTATCATTTTCAAAATTTTGTTCATATTTTCATCATGTTGATCCCATATTTGATTAGTAAACTTCTTCTTAGTGTTTTCTAAGAATTTATAACTTTTTGGTCCCTAAAAATGGCATAAATATCATACACTTAACTCAAATATCTTACATATAGATCAATCTTATTACATGGTCACAAATTTCATACACATGACATAAATATCATACACATAGATCAATTATCTTATGTGTAGATCAATTTTCTTAAAAGTTCACAAATTTCATATATACTACATGAATATCATATGCATATCTCAATTCTATTACAAGTAGATCAATCTTCTTACATGGGTTACCAAATTTCATATATGGTTACCATAATTTCTTATGTGAGGCCCATAAGATATTGTACTTAGCCAAATATTCAACATAAAATACAAGAATTATAGAATACAACAAACACTCAAATAACATCTTGAATTTTCCAAAGATCATCTCAAGAACATTCCTTATATCTTGAAATAACACCTCAATAACTTCCAATTATTCTAAACCATGATTGACAACAAATAAAAACTATCAAAAACTCTAAGGGAACTTTAGTTTCTTCTTCCAAATGGTGGATAGAAAGAATAATTATACTCTTAATTTCATCTAGGGGTATTTTGAAGTGATTTTCATCTCATTATAAGAATTAAAACACTCAATTCCTTTGACCTAGGGTTTCTTTTTATCCCTTTTATAATACATGGCATCAAGGTAGCAAGATCCACATGAATCAAAGAGAGAAAATCATCATAAATCACCCCTAAAAGTTTGTTGAGGGAGTAATTGAGGAACTAGTGATATGATGAAGAGACATTTTCATAGAACTGGATCCAAGGCCTTCCTAGTAAGGGAATTTAAATTTGTGTCTTATGATATAAGAATTAATTCTCTATTAGATACCAAATCACCAAACTAGGCCTTCTATTAGATCTGGTGAAGCGGGTTTTTCTTGCTCTTTCCATAACCATAGATTGTTAGGTTGGGTATTGTAGATTAGTCTCTATATACCACAACCTATATATTATCTATTTCGGGGATAAGATTGATCCCATAGAAATTATCGACCTATCACTGGTGGATGTCAATGCCATTGAGCATGGACAAGATATAGAGGGGGCATATGTTGCCCTGTATGATTGTGCCCTCATCTTCTCTAGAGAATGAGATAATTGAATGGTAGTCCTCATACTATCTTTACTCAATATGATAAGCTTAAACATTATACACTTCAATTTCAAACTCAATAGGGCTCTTTAGAGCCTCGATGAGGGTGTTGTGAAGTTCCTTTTAGAGGTGGAGCATGTTAAGGAATGAGAAATGGGATGAGATACCTGTAGATCATGACATAATGAAGCTAAACTAGCATATTCCCTTACAGTGTTACAACAACTATAATTCGGAACAATCCAATTACTACATATTATATCTCTATCGTAGTAATGTCCCTTGGACAACCTTCACAGATCTTACAACACCGAGTACCTATACCCACATCATGTATTATCTTAAATTCCATTTCAATTTCTTATTTTTTATTTGTTTATTTTGTTCATATTCAACACCTGGTGAGGACAATAAGATTACAAACCTTCATTAAGCTGATATGAAAATTCTAAATCATTTTTTGATAGGTAAAAAGAACATACTAGTTATATATTATAGAATAAGTAAGTAGAATTACATGGATGAAGGAAGAGGAAGGATGGAATAAGAAAGTAGATACTCGAGAGGCGTTGTAGCACCCTAAACCAAGCTGAAAGTTGACCCATGCCTCATAAATGATTCCTAATAATATCATCTATCTGTGTATGTCCCTTATTATCTTTTTTCAGAGTGATTTATAGAATACCACCTGGATATTCCCTTTAGACCACAATATATTCCCCCCATTCTCTCTCTCTTCTAACCTCTTACTCCTCCAGCAATTACTCTATAGGACTTATTCTTTATAGGTTAAATATATAGTCTCTATCACTTCCATCCACTTAAAATTCACCTTGTACTGAAGGTGATATACATGATGAATTTCTGATGCAATATGCAATCCTCTGTGTTGTACATCAGGGTGCACATTTCTATAGTCAACGACTTGGTTCTGCCTCTGGTAAACAATTAATCTCCATGAAATCTTACAAATGGTCCTATTTAATTTCTGGGTTTTTATAAACTGATGGTTATGTTATATTTATTCACACATTCTTTAGAAAATATCCTAGAGGTTTCATACATCTGTATGATCCACCAACTCACCATGCATCTTCCAGAAAAGTGCAACATCCTAGATCAATAACCAAAATTTCTCGAGCGTGGCATGAGCTTCTTGAGTCGTCATCTAAGCACACATCATAAATTGCAATATCGATAATTAAAATTTATTTTCCTTCTTCTCCTACATAGTTGCAGACTTTTTTTAATGTCCTTCAAGCAGTGCCGACGTTAAGGCAGGAAGAGTCTCCTCATGGTGAAGTGAATCTCCCATGACCACTGTGGACTGTGCATTAACCCTCCCCGGTACCCCATTAGCCAACACTAGTGAGGATGAAGTGAGTTATTATTTTTATTGGTGTAGTTTCTCCAGGTATCTTGGATTATAGTTTGATAACTCCCCCTGCTGCACTGTATTCATCATTTATGGGAGTGAAGGTCACTCCTCATGAGGTGATATCTCCATCAAACGACACATCCATGTTGCGAGATGTTGAATTTCCCCCCCATGCATGCATATTACTATTGAAATTATATACATTCCCTCATGTTTGTATTATCTGTATAATTTGTTTATTCTATTTATTGTATGGCACTTTTACGTGGGAGATATCCTATTTTTTAGTTCGGCTTATTTTTTCCCAGTTCATTGTTTATGGAACTCGGTTTATATGTTTCCTTACCTATTAGCATGGAACTATTGTGGACCGTTGATTACCATCAATCTGATAGTTTAGATTACACCTGTTGTGTTTCTTCTGGCTGGCTTCGATCCTCTTTGAGTTGTGCCACTCCATTCAGAACATTCCACATGTACTATGCATTGTACTGGCCTCGGTTACACGAATCGTCCCGATGATCTCCATAGTCCACACAGTCTCCATCCCGCTGATCCTCTGAACCACCAGATTCCTATATGTTGCACATTGATTCCCCGAATTCTGTGAGGGCATGAGGTGATTCTCTCTGGATTATGCTCTCCGGTTTTGAGAGACCTCTCGATGAGCTCAGATCTATCCCGACCCCATGAAGAAGAAGGAATAACTGTCCAGGAGACTCCTGGCATCCGCACTCCCCTTTTCCGCTTCACGTACCACCTCCTGCAACCAGATTAATTTTCTGGTGGAGTCTCAGTGGGGATCGTCCAAACTTTTGGGTTCTTCAATGGCTACGCTTCAAGTGGTAACAGTATTTACATTCTTTTCAACTGTAACCAAGATCTGGTTTGTAGATCTTGGCTCTGTAGCGGTTTATCTTTTCTACTACATGTATCTTGATGTATCCTTCTTGTGTGCATGTGTAAGTCTATACAGGAGTGGACGAGGCCGACTCTATGTGACAGAGTTGGTCATTTCCACCTAGTTCAGCAAGCTCGGCCTCCTCAGATAGTTTCTGTGGTCCTTTATTTTTTCATTCAAGTATGTAAAACGTGCTTGTGTTATTTCTTACTTTCTTAATAAATCGGTTTCACTGGTGGTGTTCTTTCCACACACGTAGGTCCCCTTGGGGCCGAAGCACATTATATCTATTTTCCTCTTTATATATTCTTTCATTGATTGTTTATCATTATTCTGACTAAGTTTCTCATTCTAGATCTAGCACGATTAAAACTAGTCCATTAATAACTCCATCTTATTTGTTCATCATTATATAAAATAGTGGATCTTGGATTTTCTTGGGTTAGTGTAATTAACCCCAACAAGTGGTATCAGAGCCTTTTGTTTCATTGTTATGGGTTCAACTGATTTTGATATTGATAAGTTTGATGGTGAGAATTATTTTAATATCTGGAGAATTAAGATGAAAGCCTTGTTAGATCATAATGACCTTATTTATTCCCTTGCTGGCCCTAGGAAGAAAATCACCCCCACTACCTCTGATGGGATGGTTTCCACATCCTTTGTAGATGTCCTGGAGGAGACCCTAAGGAATGCCCGTAGTTTAATCCTTTTATATTTAGGAGACAAAGTCTTAAGAGAAGTTTTATATGAGTCTTTTTCTGCTGGTATATGGTCTAAATTGGAATCCCTTTATATGAGAAAATATCTTGTTGTTAGACTATATAATAAAATGAGATTATACACATTTAAAATGTGCCCTGGAACTGCAATCAGGATAGATATTGTTGAATTTAATAAGATCTTATTAGACCAAGCCAACATTGATATTAAATTGGACGATGAAGACCAAGCTATTATATTGTTAACATCATTAGATTATCCATTTAACTCTATTAAAGACTATATAATGTATGGGAAAGACACATTAACTATTGAGGAAGTCAAATATGCTTTTCTCTATAAATACCTTCAAAGAAAGGGTAGTGTGAAAACCGAGGCTGAGGGTTTAAATGTTAGGGACAAAGGTACGTCTAGAGGCCGAAGTGAGTCAAGGGGTAAGAGAAAAGATAAGGATCAGTATAAGAAACATAGAAGAAAGTCTAAAGGAAAGGTAATCAAATGTTTCCAATGTAAAAAACCTAGACACATTAATAGGAACTGTCCTAATAGGAAGGGTGACTATAAAGATAATAATAATGACCATTCCCTATTAGTTGAACAAGATTTTGACACTACTGATGTGTTAAATGTCACTGAAACATCCATCTCAGATGAGTGAATTCTAGATTCAGGATGCACATTCTATATGTGCCCTAGGAATGAGTTCTTTACTGAGTTAAGGGAAGTCAAGTTTGGTGAAGTTTTTCTAGGGAATAACAGGAGCTTCCACATTATGGGAATATGATCGATTTTACTTGAGCTTCATGATGGGTATTTCAAGTCTCTTAAGGAAGTTAGGTGGGTACCCAAGTTGAAAAGAAACCCAATATACCTAGGAATCCTTGAACAAAAAGGGTATGTCATTAATTCCAGATCTGGAAGCCTTAGAGTGGACCGTGGACCCCTCACAGTTATGAAAGGAACCCTTCGTAATGGCTTGTATGTGTTAGATGGCAAGGTGTATAAGAATCAGATTAATGCCTCTTATATTCCAGGAAGTAATTCCACTACTTTGTGGAATAGAATACTAGGTCATGTTAGTGCTAAGGGTCTTAGTGATCTCAAAAAATAGGGCCTTTTAAGTAACGTCACTCCTAGTAGTCTTCCCTTTTGTGAAGACTATTTATATGGGAAGTCTAGGAGAGTCAGTTTCAGTAGGTCTTTGTATAAGGCTAAAGAACCTCTTGAATGTGTACATTCTGATCTGTGGGGTCCTTCTAGGGTCACCTTCCATGGCGGAGGCTTATACTTTGTGACTTTTATTAATTATTTCTTTAGGAGAGTATGGATTTATATACTCAATCATAAGTATGATACCTTTCAGACTTTTAAGAAATGGAAAGCTTCTGTAGAGAGTGAAAGTAATAAGAAACTTAAGGCCTTAAGTACTAATAATGGTTTAGAATATATATCCAATAAATTTATTGAATATTGTGAATCTGAATAAATTAAAAGATACTGAACTATTCTGGAAACCCCACAACAGAATGGGTTAGCAGAAAGAATGAATAGAACTGTCCTTGAGAGGGTGAGGTGTATCTTGTCCCACTAAAAACTCCCCATGTCCTATTGGTCTAAGGCTTCTTCAACAGTAGTGTATCTCATTAACCATTTCCAGTCTTCTTCTAACTCATTTAAGATACTTTAAGAACTCTAGAAAAGCACACCACCGAATCTTACTCACCTTAGGATTTTTGGATCCACAGCTTATGCACATTCACGCAATGATAAGATTGATCCTAGGGATGTTAAGTGTATATTCATGGGATATCCAAAGGGTGTTAAAGGTTATCATTTATGGGATAAACTAGGTTACCAGAAATGCATCGTTATCTGCAATGTTGTCTTCCATGAATCTAGTATGTCCAATGATAAAGAGTGTGAACCTACTAGATCTTCTGAAGAAGATATAGAACCCGCACCAGTCATAACCCCATTAGGTGTTGAAGTCCCTTTAAGATCTAGTGACCAACCATGGTCCAGTGTTGGTCCTGCACCTATGGTTACCCAATCCCAACCAAAATTAGATTCTTGTTCAGAATTAGAACCTGTGGGTCAGGAACCAGATGACCTGAGAAACTACCATCTTACTCTAGATAGAGAGAGGAGGTTTATCATACCCCCAGCTCATTTCAACTAGGTATACATTGCTGAATATTCTTTTAATGTAGCTCAAGACCTATTCAATGATGATCCCCAAACTTATAAGCAAGATGTTAAGTCCAAAGAAGCTAGTAGTTGTCCGAGTGCAATGCATGAAGAGATGAGTTCCCTTCTTAATAACAACACTTGGGTTGTTGTTCTGAGACCCAATAACCAGAAAATTATAGGTTGTAGATGGATTTATAAGAAAAATGAAAACAATATAGGATAAAATAAAATCAAATTCAAATCCCAAATGGTAGATAAAGGTTTTCATCAGCGTGAAGGCATTGATTATAGTGAAATATTTTCACCTATTGTTAAGCATTCATCCATTATAACCCTTCTTGAATTTGATTCCAAACATGATATGCATATTGATCAACTTGATGTAAAAACTTCTTTTTTACATGGAAGCCTTGATGAGACTATTTATATGACCCCTCCTGAAGGATTTTCAAAATTGTTGAAACCTATTCATGTTTGTCTTCTATAGAATTCCTTGTATGGACTTAAACAATCTTCAAGACAATGCTATAAAAGGTTTGACTCCTTTATGATTAAAAATCAGTTTTCTAGAAGTAGATTTGATGCATGTGTATATTTCAAGACGGTTAAACATGAGTTTGTTTATCTTTTATTATATATTTATGACATGTTGTTAATATGAAAAAACATGAGGATTATAAATTCTGTTAAGAACCAGTTGAATTATTCCTTTTAAATGAAATACTTAGGCCCTGAAAATCAAATTCTTGGTTTGGATATAATTAGGGATAAGAAGGGCAGAACCTTATACTTATCCCAATTTTCTTATGTTAATAAGGTATTAAAGAGATACCTATTTGAACACATTAAACCTGTAAATATTCCCTTATGACAACATTTTAAATTGTCCCTAAACCAATCACCTAAGAATGAAGATTAAAATACCTTTATGAATAAGATTCCATATGAAAATGTTGTAGGAAGTATTATGTATTCCATGGTCTGTTCTAGGGAAGATTTAGCCTTTGTTGTTTGTACATTGAGTAGGTTTATGGGGAAACCTGGTAAGGCACATTGGCATGCTTTAAAATGGTTATTAAGGTATGTTTCTATGTTTGATAAACTGTGCATTTGATATGGCTTGAATACTAATTTTAATGATGGCATAGTTGGTTTTTTTGATTCTGGCTATGCTGAAAATATTGACACCTGAAAGTCTATAACTGGATTTTTTTCCCTTACATATGGAAGACCGGTCTCTTGGAAATGCAACATAAAATCAGTGGTTGAACTTTCTACCACCGATGTAGAGTATATTGCCTTGACATAAGCTATTAATGAAGCCATTTGGCTTAGAGGTTTTCTTTTTGAGTTGTCATTATCTATTGATAGTATAGTAGTTCACTGTGATAGCCAATCTACCTTGCAGCTATCTAAATATTATGTATTCCATGGTAGATCAAAGCACATAGACATTAGATTTAATTTTTTTGGGATATAATAGAATCTAGGAAAGTGAGTGTCACCAAGATACCCACTAATGATAACCCGACCGATAGTTTGACTAAGGTTATTCCATTATCTATATTCATGAATTGTCTTAGGCTTATGAATTTAGTCCCAATTCTATAATTTAGGTTGTGTGAACATCATCACTGTATTGTATTTGATTGCAAGGTGGAGAATTGTTGAATTTTCACCCCATGCATGCATATTCCTATTGAAATTATATACATTCCATACTATTTGTATTATCTATATAATTGGTTTATTCTGTTTATTTCAGGGAACTTTTACATGGGAGATATCCCATTTTTCGGTTCAGCCTATTTTTCACTGGTTTGTTGTTTATGGAACCCGATTTATATGTTTCCTTACCTATTAGCATGGACCTGCTGTGGACTGTTGATTACCGTCGATCCGAAGGCTCAGATTACACCCATTGTGTTTCTTATGGCTGGCTTTGATCTGCTTTAAGTTGTGCCACGCCATTCAGAACATTCCATATGTCCTATGTGCTGTACCGGCCTTGGTTATATGAATCGTCCGGATGTTCTCCGCCGTCCATGCGACCTCCATCCCGCTGATCCTCTGAACCGCCTGAAGCCCATCAATTGCACATTGATTTCCCCTATTTTCTATGAGGGCATGAGGTGATTCTATTTGGATTATGATCTTTGGTTCTGAGATACCTCTTGATGAGCTCGGATCTGTTCTGACCCCACGAAGAAGAAGGACGAACTATCCAGGATACTCCAGGCACTCTCACTCCCCTTTGCCACTGCACATACCACTTCCTGCAACCATATTCCTTTTCTGGTGGAGACTCAGTGGGGATCATCCCTGATTTTGGGTTCTTCAACAGCTACACTTCAAGTGGTAATAGTATTTACATTCTTTTCAACTGTAACCAAGATATGGTTTGTAGATCTTGGCTTTGTAGTAGTTTATCTATTCATCGACATGTATGTTGTTGTATACTTCTTGTGTGCATGCATGAGTCTGTCCAGGAGTGGACGGGACTGACTCTATGTGACAGAGTTGGTCACTACCACCTAGTTCAGCAAGCTCGGCCTCCTTGGATAGTTTCTATGGTCCATTATTTCTACATTCGAGTCTGTAAAATGTGCTTGTGTTCTTTCTTGCATTATTAATAAATCGGTTTCCCTGGTGGTGTTCTCATCGTGCACGTAGGTCCCCTTGGGGCCAAAGCACATTATATCTATCGTCCTATTTATATATTCTTGCTTTGATTTTTTATCTTTATTTTGACTAAGTTGCTCATTCTGGATCTGACATGATTAAAACTAGTCCATTAATAACACCTTCTTATTTGTTCACCATTATATAAAACAGTGGATGTTGGCCTTTCTTGGGTTAGTGTAATTAACCCCAACACAAGATATGTCTTTGAACTTTTCCCAATCGTGTAGTTTCTTGAAGAGCATGATAGTGTTCCACAGTAGGAGCTCCCCCACCTCAGCCATCAATTTCATTATTGATTTTTTTTTCTATTTTTTAACAAAAAATTTGGGCTCTATTTGTTTGTTTTTATTTTTTTACAACTCTATTTTACTTACATTTTTTATTTTGTTTTTGTGTTTTGGTTTAGGAAAAATATTAACCAGAAAAAGGTACCTAAAGGTGAACTGCACCCCATGAGTCCAACTGGTATCACACCTCCTCCACAGATGGTGTTCCAGGCATTCCTTTTGGAAGAGTGTGGTTCCTTTAGTCTCAAACAAGAATAGCCTGTAGTGCATGACTGGTGGACCGAGATGTGGTGCCAGACAAGAGGTGGGATCATGAGATACTTACGAAGAAACATTTGGTGGCAGAGTCTCCACTGAAGGAGATTGTTGTACATGGCTTGGCTGAGCACGTCATCTTGAAACAAGAGATGGCAGAGGGTGTCTCCTCTAGGCAGAGTCCTATTAGTGTGTGGATTGTCTAAGCAAGTTGAGAACCGAGACCACCATGGATATTACAACATGTCTCAACATGTCGCCTCAGAAAGGAGGTGAAGAAGTATATGGAAATATATCATACACACCTCGAGGAGTAAGAGATGTCAGCAATAGGGTGTGATAAATCCAATAAGTTTGACCAATTGATAGGTAACAAGAACAAACTAGTTATATATTACAAAAGAATGGACCATAATTATAGGAATGGGGGAAGATGAAGGATGGAATAAGAAATAAGACGCTTGAGAGGTGTTATAGCACTGTCACCCAAGTTGAACGCTGACCCAAGCCTCATGACTGATTCCTAATAATACTCTCTCTATATAGATCCCTTATTCCCCTTTTATATAGGGAATTACAAATTACCCCCTGATATTACCTTGGTCTCACAACATATTCCCCCCACACTCTCTCTCTTCTAACATTAACATCTTTCGATAGTTAACCTATAAACCTTATTCATTCCAGCTAGCATAGCTGGCCTCTATCATTTTTAAACTCCTTGTTCATTGTGAAGAGAATGATCATATTATTTAACATCAAAAACTTAAATGATTATTGATTTGTATTTGTTTTCTTAGGCTATGATTTTCAAGAATTTTCCTGATCTTTAACTATAAATTGAAATCAAAATCTTTGAGTGACTAGAAAATTTTAAATCCTTATACTGAGAGGTTTCTGAATTGATTTGAAATAATATTTCTAATACCCTCACTTCTTGAGGGAAGTTTGAGATATATTTATGAACTAGAACTTGTGTTTATTTTCTTTCAAATATTTAAAATTCATGAGATACTTTCAGTATGATTGAGGCATTCAATTGGATATCACCCCCATATATAATTGAGATCTACCTTGAACATTGACACTAGTTAAGCCCTTATATAACCCTGAATGGCCTTATAAGTTTAAGTCATATTACATGCCTACTTATCCTTTACCACCCCTCACTCTAAAATATATTTTCATAAGTAATTCAAGTCTAAGTGTGGGGTAAATCATATTAAGTGTGTTTTTCATTGATAATTATTGCATGTTAAGGGGAAAGTGAATATAATTTTGGGGAATTTGGAAGAAGTAAATGGGTATGAATCATCATCATCCATTTTATTCCATTTTTATCATCCTCTTCTCTTAAAGAAATTGTACATGGGAAAAATGAAAAAAAGATATTTGATTAGAACTCTCATTATTCTTATTTATTTGATTCATAAATATAATAAAGAAAAGAGAATAAAACAACATTCATTGTACTCATTTGAAAAATCATTCTCTTTGAAAAAAAAGAACAAAATACACATTAAAAAAATGAAAACAAAGAAAAGGAGAATAAGGATGTAGTCATTCATTGGACTCATTTTCACGAATCATAGCCTGAAAATGAAATGAGGGGGGGATGCAAATTGGAAAGAAAATTTAGTGAAGTGGACCTTCATTGATTAAATTGATAAATTATTCATTTTATTTAAGTATTAAAATCTTTCTCTTTCTGAATGATGTTTTTAAATACTTAAACATAAACCTCAAGCCACTGAAAAACCTTTTGAATCCCATATGATTGATTGTATTATCATGTCTCACAACATGGAGATATGAGAATTTTCACAATCATATGGTAAATATTTATTTGTTAATCATGAGTATGAATCCATATAAATAAATTCTATTGAGTGAAGTGTGACATTGAATTCAATGTGAGATAGGTCACAAAATATTTTTGAATGGATATTGAATGTTGAATTTGATGTGGATAAGATAATTTCATGCAATGGAATTAAATGCATACAAAAACCATAATGAAATTGTCAGTGGGAGGAACTAGAAAAGTTCCTTCATTATTTTCTCATTAGTAAAAATTGTCTATGAGTTTATCAATTCTTGTTCATTGAGGAATTTTTTTAAATAAAAAAATTGAATTGTGTTAGAATGGAAGAGTGGAGACCAAATATCTATGCTTCTCATTTTCATCATGCCTAGCATGAGTGAGTAGTTTTTTTTGTGCAGGGTGATGTGATTATAGGGGGATGTGATGAAAAGGGATTATTTTCTATTTCTTATTATTGTTTTAGATTGATGCAACTCTTTTTTTCAATCCCAAATCATCGTATTTTCATATTTGATGACCATTGTATGCAATTTGAGGTGTTTTATTTTATTGTATCAATTGATTTCTTTATTTTGTGTATGATTATTGTGCAATCTTGGTTAATTATGTTTAAATAATATTTTGGGTCACATATTTCTGTGATTGAATTTAGTAGATGACCATTCCAATGATACAATCATAGGATTAGGGAAAGATACCCAAAACAAGGATCTTTGTTGGCCCAATTCTGACAACAAATCGGAATAAATCCATTATTAATTGAATCTCTAGTAAAAAACCCCAAAATCACTGAACCTGACACGCCTCTACCTTAATTTTAAACCAAATATTTTCTGCTATTTATTTATTTTTCTCTGTCCAATAAAACAATCACACTTTTGATCTATTTAATTAATTTAGAACATACAGATATTCCCCGTGGGTTCAAAACTCAGACGTGCTAGATAATAAATTTTTAGTTAGATTATCTGAGTATAATAAATCATTAACTTTGTGTAGCCTCATAGGAATTAACGACACCCTACGGGTTGTCAATTATATTTAGTATTGTTTACAAACATTTATAGTTGAATAGGAAAATAAAAAATATAGGAAGATGAAAATAGAAAGAGCCTCAGGAGAACCTGACTTTCCTACCCAAGCCAAATTAGTTGCAACTAATAGAAAAAAATACTCACTGAATTTCTCTCTCCCCTCATGCCCCATTATACAGGAACAGTGATTACCGACTCCCCTAGTGAGTTACCTATTCTTCCCTTTTTCCCTTCAATATTATTAATTGGACCACCAATAGCAGATTCCCCATGCGTAATGCCTGTTCTGCCCCTATGTATGTAAACCCTCCAAGGTCCCGCCTTAACACTCACCCCTCTTGAGATATAGGCTTGTTCTCAAGATGGAAGAAGGGAAACTGATTACGAAGGCCATAATTATCCTCCGAGGTGGTGTCCTTACTATCTTGGTTGTGTCACCGAATAAGAGATTGGGGAACATCCACTAGTTCGTGCTGCTAGAAGCATTGAGTAAGAATAGCTTTAGTTTCCGGAAAGTCTTCCGAGTTGTGGGTGAAATCAATATGTAATGAGGTCTAGAATGTCTAGGAACCCACCTCTTTTTTAGCTTTGAAATGTGGAAAAAATGATGTAGGTGAGCTGTTGATGGTAGATCCAATTGATAAGCTACCAGACCAACACATTTCAAGGTGATGAAAGTTACATAAAATCTTGGGGAGAGTTTTTGATTTATATGGTGAGCCAGCAAAGTCTTCCGACGAGGACATAACATTAGATACAAATAGTCCCCCACTTGAAATTCCACATTGTGATGATTAAGTTCAGACTACTACTTCATATAAATTTGATAACAACTCAAATGGTGTTTAAGGTGATGGAGTGCCTCATCACGGTCCCCCAAAGCTATAGCAACATCCTCCACGTGGATTTCAGACTGTTGGGAACTAAGAAGGGTAATCAGAGGCCGACCGTAACTACCTAAAAGGGAGTACTGTTGATGGAAGAATTCCAAGAGGTGTTGTAGTTAAATTTATCCTAGGGTAACAAAAAATACAATGATTTGGGCTGCTCTCTCATAAAACAGTGGTGGTAAGTTTTATGAAAATGGTTAACTACTTCTGTTTGGTCATTGATTTGTGGATGATAAGATGAACTAAGTTTTAGTTTGGTATGGTGAAGGAAAAATAGTTCGGTCCAAAAATGACCGAGGAAAATGGGATCACGATCACTCACAATGGATGCCAGGATCCCATAAAAACAATCCACCTCTTGAACAAAAACTACAGCCACATATTTAGAAGTATATGGGTGTTTCATTGAAATAAAATGGGAATATTTGGATAACCAGTTGACCACCACTAGAATAACATTATAGCCATGAGATTTTGGTATGCCAAAGATAAAATCCATTTATATATCATCCCAAATAATTGTAGGAAGTTTTAGGGGCGGTAATATTCCTATTGGGTACAAAGTGGAATTTTGGAAATGTTGGCAATTTTTGCATTGCTGAACGAAATCCAGCACTTGACGGCACATAAAAATCCAGTACAAATTAGCAGCCAACCATCAATATGTGCGATAAAATCCAACATGTCCTACTTGGGGTCATGGCATAAAATTCAGCCAAAATATGGGGTACCCATGGAGAAGAAGTAGAAATAACTAGACGACCATGGTATCAGAGAATACCATTGGAATAAGTGAAACCCAGGCGAGAGGAATGGTCCAATTGGAGAGCCTGAATAATCTGTTATAACATCGGGTCATAATAGAGTATTGAATTTAGGGAGTTTCTGTTATCCCACACAAGAAAAGATTGAAGGATATGAGATTCGCATGTGTCCTCTATAGGATAGAGAATCTGCTACAGAATTTGCGGTGCTTGGGTTGTGTTTTACATCAAAGTGATATCCTAACAATTTAGCTATCCAATTCCGTTGATCTGTAGAAACAACCTATTGTTGAAGTAGAAACTAAAGGATGTGTTGGTCTAAAAACATGGTGAAATTACTACATAATAAATAAGGATGCCAATGCGGAATCGCCAACACGAAATCCATAAATTCCTTCTCATAAGTGGATTTGGACAATATTTTATCAACAAAATCCTTGATGAAATAAGCAATTGGGTGATGATCTTTCATAAGAACCATGCCAACCCCACCACTCGATGCATCACATTCCACCTCAAAAGGTTTGATAAAGTCAAGTAATGACAGAACATGTGTTTTTGTAATAAGGAGTTTTAAGTGGTCAAAAGCATGTTGAGCAGTGAGGGTCCAAAAAAACTATTTTTATAAGTTAAACCATAAGCAGTTGAGAAATATGACCATATCCCCAATTTAACTTACGGTAATAACTTGTGAGACCAAGGAACCTGTTCACCCCCTTGATGGAGAGAGGTTGTGTCCAATCCACAATAGTATGAACTTTAGAGGGATCAATGGAAACACCATCCTAAGAATTAATATGACCAAGATATCCAATCCAGGATTGTGTAGATAAACATTTTATGAGGATGGAAAAGAAGAAAAGAATTCAGAGTGAGTGAAAAGTCAGGAGAAGGTGTTGTAAGTGATACTACCATTCCACATTATAAATGAGGATATCATCAAAAAAATCAGGAAAATTTTCTAGAGAAATGGTCAGAACAAATCATTCATGGCTGCATGAAAAGTTGATAGGGCGTTGGAAATCCTGAAAGGCATGACTAAAAATTCATAATGACAACTATGAGTTTGAAATGTTGTCTTCTCAATATCACTCTCCTGCATTATAATTTTATGATACCCATAACTTAAGTCCAACTTAGAAAAATACTTCACACCAACCACTTCATCAAGTAATTATTGTAGGATCAGAATAAGAAATTTATCTGAAATGGTTATTCAATTGAGAGACCTATAGTCCGCACAGATCCTCCATGTTCCGTCTTTTTTTAACCAAGATAACTGGGCTTGAAAAGAAATTGGTAATTGGTCGAATAATTCCTAGTTGTAACATAGTATGGAACTTCTTCTCAATCTCATTTTTTAAAAGTGCAGATAGTGATACGGCCGAACTGCCATAGGTCCCGGACCCTATTCTAACCGGATGCCATGGTACCACTGGAGGGTAGGTGTAAATCCCTAAGGATCAATAAAACCATCCTCAAAATCCCAATTAGCCATCACCTCACCCTATGTAAGTAACCACGCTACTCCCAGAATGAAATCCAGGACACCTAATTCTATCACAAGTGCATCCACATCAGAATAAAAATCACTATTCATAAAATGGTGGTCCCAAAAAATTCCTTGAAATTATGCATGATGGACATTGCAAAGTTTTACATTTAATACTATTGATGTGTGATCTGATAAGTGGAATAATTGAATGAATTTGGGTGAAACAAAATTATGTGTCACCCCACTATCCAGGAGGATCAGTATAGAGACTTCTCCAAATAGTCCCTCGTCCTTCATGGATGTAGAAGTAGTCCTTAGAAAGTCATGAATAGATAGCATTTCTCCAAAGTACTAATAAGAAACAACCAAGAATTCCCCATCATTAATCAGAGTAGAATCTTTAGCTAACTGTTCTGTAAATTCTTCCACTGGAACTTCATCATCCTATCCCAATAATTTGACTCGTAACTTTGGATCAAGACATTTATGAAGTGGACTATATGGAAGATCACATCAACAAAATAAACCAAACTTCTAATGATCTTAACATTACTGAGATTACAATAAATGTGTGCCACGCCCCATGGAGTGGGAGTCTTGGATTGGTCAGCTTTGGTACCATAATGAACCATTTCCCGCTGTTGAGTGAAACGTTTCAAAAGCCCAAATTGCAAAAACTTTCAGGGGTCTATTGTGAGGAGGCTTCCAATGATCTGCTTCACATTTTCCACTATAATTCCTAGGTATAGATGAAAAAAAACCCTAGATACCACCTTTGGAGACTGCTAGCTCGACATGCCTTACTACCTGCATCACCTGTAAATGGGTCGCTTGATTTTTAATACATAACCAACTGAAGATATCATCTTACAACCCATGTAAAAAATATCCCACATACTGTTAATCTGGATACCGTAGAACCAACAACATAAGGTAATCGAACTGTTTGATGTAATCTGCAATGGAAGATTGTTACTGTAAAGCTGCCAATTCTTTATAAGAATGTTGATTATCCAGTCCACCAAATCTCGCCATCAACTCAGTTTTGAAAGTCAACCAATTACCGTAAAACAGTGAACAAATATTCCTTCCATGCACACTTGAGTGAAGGATACCTTCATATTTTTAGGGGTCTGTTGGACTCGGAAGTGAAGATCAGCACAGGTTAGCCAGCCCCATGGGTCGGAACCATCAAACATTGGAAGCTCCACTTGTCGAGCTGATAACATAAGTTCATAGTTGTTGGAAATCAATGTTGTGAATTAAATTTTCTTTTTAATTAATTTGTATTTTTTTCATATTAAAATGTATGTTTACATACTTATACCATGCTTTTATTCATATGTTGTTTACTTTATATATATGCTGGAAATCCCATTTTTTTGGCTGGATTAGTTGTTGGTTGTTGATCTGTTTTACCACCCATCCTATCTTGGTCATCTATTCATTCCCGCATTCTATTCTACTGCAATTGACAGGTGCTTCATGGAGGCTTCTCTTTGACTTTGTTGTTAGACGGTTTCAGTTCCCTAGGGGGTTTCATCACCCCTATGGTCCCCTTCATATCTGAGTTCCGTTTTTACGCAGTACTTCTCACTGGATGTTTGGTGCACTTGGTTCCCTGGATTTCATACCCTAATATGGTGTTTTCCCTTCCTAGGTGGTGATCCATCGCACCATCCGAAGTCCATGGTGTTCTTCTCGCACATCACTTCTGGTGGAGCTTCGAAGTTAGCGATCTTCGGATGAAGAAGACGCCAGACCAAGTACCCAAAGGAGACCGATCCAATCCATGTGATTCCTATACGAGCTTGTGGTTCATCAACGACACATGAGGAGCTTACCTGTAACACGAAGAGATAGGGAATGTCGGGTTTCATTATGCCCAGCACTGTAAAATTCATTACGATTTTTTTTCTTTAGAATTTCTTCAAAGCAGTGTATTTGCTTCTTCTCAAGTTTTGTCAAATTTTCACTGTAAATCCAACATTTCTTTTGCATAGAAATAAAAAGTGTGTGTTTGTGGTGTTCTTTCGATGAAGTAGGTCCCAAAGGAACCGAAGCACTTAAATACTGTGTTCTTTATCTTTCTTGCATTATTTCTGTCGATTGTTTGGTTCTTGCTTCACCAGCGCACAACAACAGTGATCTTAGGCTCCTTTGTGGTTGTTTTTGTTGTTTCATTCCCACTACTCATCAATCTCAACAAATGCTATAGGTTGAGAGTGGATCGATGTGTCCAATGGTGTGGGGTTACCAGACGCGTCCAGGGTTCCCGATCGATGGGGTTGCATATCATCCGACATAGAGACACTTCGTGAAGGAGATCCCTAAAGTGAGATATCACCAGGTGTGGGTAATTCATTATACCAGGGTTATTTCTCTATGTGACGCATCATAAAACGGTGGAATTCCTATTGATCGGTAAGATCCTTCTCCCAGTGTTTTCAATCTTCCTCCGCATACTTCTTCCTTTCTAGGACTTCATGTAGAGATATTTCTAGAAAATCCAAGCGATGCTCGACACCATCTAATTGGATGAGTTGACGCGACTCCATGTTGGGAAAAATGATGGGAAGAAAGAACAATAAGCCGATGTCCCTTGGATCCAGTAGGCCAGACCAGATTGTGAGGTCCACATGAATTATGAAAAAAATGTAAACATGAGTATATTCAATATTATGTACTAACCTTTATAGCTGAATGGGGAAGCATAAAATACATAAAGCTGAAAACATGAAGAGTCTCGGGAGAACTTGAATTTCCCACCCAAGCCAAATTGGCTGCAACTAACAGAAAAAAATACTCACTAACTTTCTCTCTCCCCTCAGGCCCCATTTATATAGGACCACTAATAACAAACTCCCCCTTGTGGGTTTTCTCTTCTTCCCTTGCGCTCTTTAGTATTATTAATTGGACGAACAATAACAGATTCCCCCAGTGTAATGCTTGTTTTTCCCCTGTGTGTGTAAACCCTCCAATGTCCTGTCTTAACAATACCTTTTCCAAGGGAGGCCATAATGACTATTTATAATGAATAATAAAGATGACATGATACCCAAGTCTGATGTGGGACTCACATCAACTTAAACTCCAACACTCCCCTCAAAAGCTAGGTGTACCTAGCTTGGATACATAAGAAAAAAAATCTATGGCA
The DNA here is from genome assembly GCA_963277665.1 of Viscum album. Taxonomy (NCBI): domain Eukaryota; kingdom Viridiplantae; phylum Streptophyta; class Magnoliopsida; order Santalales; family Viscaceae; genus Viscum; species Viscum album. Next base: position 717,958,665 of record OY728143.1, on the reverse strand, counting down.
CTCCCCCTCAAGATGAACATGCACGGTTTGAAATAAAAATCCAAAAAACTAAAAAAGAGAAAGATTAAATAGAAAAGAAGCTTGATGGTGATCCGATCGATGATGAGGAACCTCGTCCGTAATCCAAAAAACTAAAAAATAGCAAAGAAGATTGTTGGTGATTCGAGTGATGATGAGGAACCTCGATGGTAATCTAGGTAGCTCGACGGTAATCCGAGCAATAATGAGTATGTCCAACAGTGATCCAGACACCTCAACGGTGATATGAGCAATGATGAAGAAGCCTAATAGTAATACAGATAGTTGTGAATAAGTATGATGGTGATCTGGATGGTTTTGGAATGACCTGATGAAAATCCGGGCCAGTAGGATGGAACTTGATGGAGATCCCGGAAAAAGGTACCAAGGCATGTAGGGATGACATTGCTGGATGCACCCAAAAATTGTTCCATACCTAGTTTTTTTAATACTTTTTTTGGGAAAAAATATTTATGTAAATAATATTAGGTTATATTTTTTGAAATGTAATGCGGTAAGGGGGAATCGCATATTCCACCTTTCAAAAAAATTATTATTTTAAATATACATGTTTGTATTTTTAAAATTTTTTATTTGTATTTTTATTTTTTTTCTTTATATATATATATATAAATAATCTAAAATTTTTCAACAGAATTTGACTGCTATTTAATATCCAACATTGTTTTCATTAAAATAGTTCGAAATTCTAAAAGAACCCATCACTTGGGGTTCCCTTTTATAAGGGCGTTTGCCCTGGAAATCATTCTGGATTTCCGATGTGAAATTCAAGTTCTCCTTTCCCTGCACAAAATTAGTAATATATTATTATTAATCATTTTTTATCAATTAATAATTAATATTAAATATTAATTACTAATAAATAGTAATTAACAATTAATGTTTACTACTAAATATTAATAATTAACTAATTTATATTAATAATATTTTAAAAATATTAATTAATACTATTAATTACTATTTAATAATATTATCAAATAAATAAATAAATTCTAAACAGTTAATAATAAATAATAGGTTTTAATTAACTAAAAATTAAATAATTTATAATTAATAAAAATTAATATTAAAAATAACTAAATAATTAATAATAAATATATAATGTATAATAATAATTATTTTTAATTAGAAACTAAAGAATAATTTTGAATATTTATTAGTAATTAATGTTAATTAGAAATTAATATTTTTAAATAGTGAATAATATTATTTAATTTATATTATTTATGCACATGAGGCCTAACCTCGTTGGTTGGGCCTCTTCAAGTACATAAACTATAGCTGGTTTCGATTCCCAACCATTTCCTGCATATACCCCATTCAAGTGTAGGGACTTTCCTTTTTGTGTGCATCATATTTGTGGGTTGGCGTCACTTTGATGCAAGCACTAGATTCTTCCAAGGGCGACTGTCTACTCTTGCAGTCACGCTGGGCCAGCAATGGTGGGATGACATGGGCGACCTCTGATGGTGCGCTCGAGGATGGATGATGAAAAAGGACAGTGGATGGGATGCCAATGGCAGAGGGCCTCTGATGGTCTGCTCATGGATGGACGACGAAAAAAGGACAGCACGGGGCCTCTGATGGTCCGCTCGGGGATGAATGATGAAAAAAGGATGTCATGGGCGATGGTGCTAGACACAACGCCATAGGGACAGCAGATGGGTGCGACATGGGTCTGACGTTGTTACCCAGGTTGACGGTGTGCGATACAACGATGAGCTGGTTATGATGGGTGATTCCTGAGAATGGTGTGCATCACAATAGTGGGCTGGTGGATCCTATGGCACAGGATGCGTAGGATATCCTAGGAGTTCATGCTAGGTCGGGATAATTTTAAATTAATAATTAATTAGTAATTGTATAATTATAATTATTAATAATTAGATATTAATTAGTTGGTTAACTTTTACTTAATATTATTAATAAGTAATTACATATTGTATAATTATTAATTAATTCATAACTAATACTTATTTTACTATTTTTAATAATTAGTTACTAAATAATATTTCTAAATATTCATTAGTAATTAACATTAATTAGTTATTAATATTTTTTAGAAATTAATATTATTAAATATCAAATCATTTTATTTAATTAATATTAATTTGTAATTAATATTTATTAGTAATTAATATTTATTAGAAAAAATTATTATTATTAATTAATACTTATATAAAAATAATTAATAAATAATTAGTAGTTTAATAATTTAATAATCACTATTAATAGTTAGTAATTAAATTACAATTTTAAATATTTATTTGTAATTAGTTGATAATAATTATTAATAATTATTAATAAATTTTTTAATTAATGTTTATTAGTAATTAAAATTTATTAGAAACAATTAGTTAATTAATTAAGAATGATATAAGAATAATTAATTAACAATTAGAAATTTAATAATTTAATCATTATTATTAATATTTAGTAACTAAATAATCATTTTAAGTATTTATTAGTAATTGGTTAATAATAAATATTAATATTTATTAATAAATTAATAATAAATTATTTAATTAGTAAGTACTATTTTAATAAATAATTAAACATTTATTATTTACTAATCAATTAATAAATAATAATTATATTATTATTTTTAAGAATTAAAATAATAATTTTAAATATTTATTAGTAATTAATATTAACTAGTAATTATTATTTATTATAAATTAATATTATTAAATTGTAAATTATATTATTTAATTAATTAGTTACTAATTTTTAATTAGATATTATTATTTATTAGAAATTATTATTGATTATTAATTAGCTACTAATTGTTAAAAAAATATATTATTAATTTTGTGCAGAAAATGGAAGATCTGGATCCCACATTATTTATTAAATAAATAATAATTTTAAATTTTATTAGTAATTGGTTAATAATAATTATTAATATTTTTAATAAATTAATAACTTATTAATAATTAATTATTTAATTAGTAAGTACCATTTTATTAAGTAATTAAATATTTCTTGATAACTAATCATTTAATAACTAATAATTATATTATTATTTTTAGTAATTAAAATAATAATTTTAAATATTTATTAGTAATTAATATTAAATAGTAATTAATATTTATTAGAAATTAATATTATTAAATTGTAAATCATATTATTTAATTAATAAGTTACCAATTGTTAATTAGTTATTATTATTTATTAGTAATTATTAATTAGCTACTAATTATTAATAAAAATATATTATTAATTTTTTGCAAGAAATGGAGGATTTGGATCCCACATTGGAAATCTAGAATGATTTCTTAGACAAACCTCATTATAAAAGAGAGCCATGAGAGAAACTTTATGTTAGAATTGCATGATTATTTATTGACTATAATATTGGATATTAAATAGCTGTTAAATTCTGCTTAATTTTTTTACTATATATATATATATAAACAAAATAGGTAAATATATATATATATAAACTAAACTAAACAAAATAAAACTAAAAAATTTAAATGTACAAAACATGTATATTTAAAATAAGTATTTTTTTATTTGAGTAATGACGGCAAGGCCCTTGTCGCCTTTGGCCCAGCCAAAAACCGGTCAAAGGCGGTAATGGCCTTGGCACCTTTTCCCATCAGTTTTAAAAATATTCTAAGCCTATAATTAATTAATTAAATATTTTGAAAAAAACATATATTAAAAAAACTCGTCTATGCCTGTTAAGCAGTGGTGAGAGTGAGACTGCGAGAAGCAGCGTTTGCCTCGATCGCTTAGTTTCAGCACAGGTCTCACCCATGAAATACTGAAGAAGGCCCAACTAGAGTGAATGTGTGCAGAAGAGCTGACATGCGACACAATGGGAGGAGGAACGCTTGGTCTCACAGTCCAAGGTCTCTCTTGGGGGGCCCACGCTTGATTTTTTACATGTTTTTTTGAAAAAAACATTTATGTAAACAATATCAGGTTATTTTTTTAAAAATATAATGTGGAAAGGCGGTATCACAGATGCCACCTTTCGGCAAAAAAAAAACATATTTTAAATATACATGTTTGTATATTTAAATTTTTTATTTTGTTTTGTTTTTTTTATATATATAACAAAAAAAAATTAGCAGAATTTATCTCCTATTTAATATCTAACATTATTCTCATTAACGCAATCTAAAATTCTGACCGAAACCATTATCGAGTGCTCCCTTAATAAGAGGGCTCGCCCTAGAAATCATTTTAGATTTCCGATGTGAGATTTAATTTCTTCCTTTCCTATGAATAATTAATAATATATTATTATTAATCATTTTTATCAATTAATAATAAATATCAATTACTAATAAATAATAATTAACTCTCATTATGGATATGGAAATGACCTTTCATTTTATGACTCTAGAGCTGGTTTTCCGAACGATCGTCCCTATGTTTGACCCCGTCCGCTCTCTTATTGTCTTTTCCTTTTCTTTTATATAAGGCTAGGATTTTTGGTTCTTGTTAGACTTTCTTCGTATTTAATAATATTATTAAACTAAATAATTTCTAAATAATTAATAATAACTAATAGGTTTTAATTAATTTAAAATTAAATAATATATAATTAATAAAAAATTAATTATATAATATGTAATTACTTACTAATAATATTAAGTAAAATTAACTAATTAATTAATTATTAATTAGTAGTAATTATTATTATACAATTACTAATAAATATTTAAAAATATTATTTAAAAATTTTCAAGATAGGTAATAATAAATAATAAGTTTTAATTAATTTGAAATTAAATAACATATAATTAGTAAAAAAACAATATTAATAATAATTAAATAATAAATAATAATTATATAATTTATAATAATAATAAATATTAATCAGTAACTAAAGAATAATTTTAAATATTTATTAGTAATTAATGTTTATTAGAAACTAAAATTTTTATATAGTAAATAATATTATGTAATTAATATTATTTAGTAATTAATATCAATTAACAACAATTATTTAATATAATAATAATATTTTAACAATAATTAATTAATCATTGTTATTTTAATAATTTAATAATTATTAATAATATTTAGTAACTAAATATTTTTTAATAATTTATTAATAATCATCTAATAATAATTATTAATATTTATCAATTAATAATTAACCAATTAGTTAATTTTTACTCGATATTATTTGTAACTAATTATATATTTTTTAATTACTAATTAATTAATAACTAATAATTATATTACTTCTTTTAATAATTAGTTACTAAATAATAATTTTAAATATTTATTAAGATTAGTCAGTAATTAATATTTATTAGAAATTAATATTATTTAATATTAAATCATATTATTTAATTAATATTTATCAGTAATTAATATTTATCAACATCAATTTGTTAATTAATTAATAGTTATATATTAGTAATTAATTAACAATTAGTAATTTACTCATTTAATCATTATTATTCATATTTAGTAACTGAATAATAATTTTAAATATTAATTAGTGTTTCGATTAATAATAATTATTAATGTTCATTAATAAATTAATAATTAATTAATAATTAATTAGTTAATTAGTAAGTACTATTTTTAATAAGTAATTAAATATTTCTTAATTACTAATTATTTAATAAAAAGTAATTATATTATTATTTTTAATAATTAAAATAATAATTTTAAATATTTATTAGTAATTAATTTTAACTAGTAATTAATATTTATTAGAAATTAGTATTATTAAATTATATATCATATTATTAAATTAATAAGTTACTAATTGTTAATTAGTTATGATTATTTATTTGTAATTATTATTTATTACCAATTAGGTACTAATTATTAATAAAAATATAATATTAATTCTCCATAGGAAATGAAAGTCCAGGATCCCATATTAGAAATCCAAAATGATTTCCTGGGAAAACCCCCTTATAAAAGGGAGTCTCAGGAGAGGGTTTCCCTCAAAATTCTAGGCTGCTTTATTGGCAGTAATAGGAGTTAATACTACTAATTTTTTTGTTATATATATATATGTATAAACAAAAAAAATAAATATTTTAAATGTACAAACAAGTATATTTAAAATAAGAATATTTTTATTTTGACAATGGCGGCAAGGGCCTTGGTGCCTTGGCCCTAAATTCCTAGCAAAGGCAGCAAGACCCTTGCCGCCTTTGGCCCAGTTGAAAACTATGTAAAGGCGACAAGGGCCTTACTGCCTTTTCCCATTAGATTTAAAAAATATTTTAAACTTATCCTTAATTAAAAACATATATTTTTTAAAAAAATTATATTAAAAAAACTTGTTCACACCTTGTTCATTATGCACTGAAGTGATGCGGGGTGACGAGGAGATCTTCATCAGCATAAGGGGGGGGGGGGGGGGTTCAAAACCCTAGAATGTGTCGCACCATCAAGACACACCCCGTGTCCCTCCTCTAACTTGGGATTCTCATCCCTCCCATCATCCTGATACCCTACTGTCACCGGTACTGCTCGTGAGCTCTTTGAATGAAAATAATGTAATGAGTGGGGATCTTGATGTGTTTATCATGGGGATGGTTAGCCAACAGATGAACTCGAAACTAGATCAGTATTTAGAGGAGTCGTTTTTGCCTTGGTTCCAGGATTTAGACGTGTTGGGGTGGTGGAAGCTGAACAAGATCAAGTATCATATGATCTCACACATGGATCAAGATATTTTGGTAGTGCCGCTATCCATGGTGGAACCAGAGTCGGTGTTTGACACAGTTATCAAAGATATGGATTTTTATAGGTGTTCTTTGTGGACAGAGATGGAGGCTCTAATATTTGCAAAGGATTGGATAGAACATGGAACCCTATTCTTTTCCATAGATGAAAACCCATAACGAAAACAATCAGCTGACACTTACATAGATGGATTATGAATATTATGATGGAACTATTTCCAGATTGAGAGGCACCTTTCAGTCATGCTGTTGCAGTTTTCCTATGGACCATTGAAAACAATTTTCTCTCAATGGTCCACTCTGGTATACAAACTGTAACAGCATGGCTCCACACTGTCTCTCCACATGATCATGACAACACCTTGCAAAGTCTACAAGTAGCCCAATATTCCACCCGATTCAAGCAGCCTAAAGTCTACATTTCTACAAAAACTCTATACTCACACCTTGAAATTATAGCCAATTCTATATCCATTATAGCAACCCCCCTCAAACAACCTTGGTAGGCTACACAACATCAACCACCGACAAATTTCCGTATATAACAGAAATAAAAATACTATTTTTGAAAATAGGTAGATTGGGAAACTATTTCCCAATCTACCGTTGAACATTGGGGGATATGGGTAAGAGGGTGGGCATTGTTTAAAACAACACCCACTTTAAAAATATTAATGGAAAGACGCTATCTAAAATAATGCCTTCTTGAGAACATTTGTGAAGTAGGAAATGAACCTAGAAAGTGCCTTCTTCAAAAAATGGTCTGAAGAAGGCATTATCTTGGAGAGCACCTTCTTCACAAATGTTTTAAAAAATGTGTTGTTTCAGACAGCGCCTTCCCCATTTTTTAATTTTTAATTTTATTTTTTTGCTATGTTTTGTTTATATATATATATATATATAATTTTCAATAAATAATAATAATGATGTATATAATTAAAATAATATAAATCAAATAATAATAAAATTATTATAAAACATAAAAACATAAAAATAACAAAATAAAAAGGTATTATTAAATATAATAATATTTTTATTAAAATAATTATTATATCTTTTATAGTCAAATATATTAAAATAATATTATCATTAAATATTGTTAAAATTAAATAATCAATATGTACATATATTCATTTTGACTTCATGATTATTTATAATTAATATCATTATTAATTATATTATTATTTAGTATTATTAAATACATAAATAATTAGATTGTATATAACATTAAAATAATTATTTATTAATCTGTTTATTATTAAAATATTAATTATATTACAATAATTATTATTATAAATGATTAATAATTGTATTATAAATTGTTAATAATAACATTATTGTTAACAATTATATTTCCTTTATTACAAATTTAATTAATATTTATTTTAAATTATATTATTTACTAATTTTTTAGCTACAGTAATAATTATATTATTTAAATCCTTATTCACAATCATTATTTTAATTCTTATAAATAATTTATAATATTATTGTTATTTATTAGAAATTTAATTCAAAATATCTAACAATCATAAAAAAATTAATATTTAATATTTAATATTTTTTTAAGTTCATTTTATTTTCAATTAATTTTTATGCAAACAATCAATGTTTTAAATTTCATTTAGATTTTATTTATACTATATTTTATCCTCATAATTTTTTTGAAGGGTAAATGTTATTTAAAAAAAATAAAGTTTTGTCATGTAAATTATTTTTGGTTTATTATATTGTTTATATTATTTTTATTTTCAACTATTATATATATATTTAATTCATGTTTTAAGTTTCATTAAATATTTACTTATAGATTATATTTTATAGGCTTCTAAAGTCACCTATATGTAACTTAATAATGTTTTAAGTTGATGAGTTTGAAAGACTATAAATTATAAAGTATATATACGATATAACAAAAAATTGAAGCATTAAATAAACATATAAAAAATAATTTAAAATAATTTTTTTTGTAAAAAACGTTGTTGAAAAATAATTTCAACGGCACAAAACATTGTTGATTCGAAGCATAACATTTATACTTATAAATTATTTTTACAGAAAACATTTTTTTTGTAAAATATTTTTTTTATTTCCATTCCTATTATTTTAAATTATGTTTTTTTCACAGTTAGTGTTTTAAATTCCATATAGATTTTATTTATACTATATTTTATGTGCATAAATTTTTTTAAGTGTACATGTTATGTTTTTAATTCATAAAGTTTTTGTCATATAAATTATTATTATTTTGTTGTATTTATTAAATTATTTTTATTTTCAAATATTTTTATATGATTAACCAATGTTTGATATTTAATTTATATTGTTTTTATATTTTATGTTTTATAGGCTTCCAAAGTCACCTACTTGAAACATTATTATGTTTTCTGTAGGTGACTTTGATAACTTATAAATTATTTTTCTTTAACATTTCTAAAAAAATTGTTTTTATTTTCAACTATCTCTTATATTTTTAATCCATGTTTTAAGTTTTATTTATATTGGTCTTATATTATATATTTTATAGGATTTCAAAGTCACCTACTTGAAACATTTTTACGTTTCAAGTAGGTGACTTTGGAAGCCTATAAAATATAGACTATATGACCAATCTAAATGAAACATAAAACATGGATTAATCATGTTTTAAACCCTCTCAACCTTAATGTTAGATTGGGAATTTGTTTCCCAATTTACTTAAAGTGGGAATTTGTTTTTTTATTTATGTTATATCGAAATTTTTTCGCCGAGCACCTGCCCCCACATCATGAATTGGATTGAATTCCATTTCAATTTCTTATTTTAATTTGTTTCATCGATGTAGATTTAATACCAAGTGAGGTCCCTTCCAAATACACCGTGGTTGACCTCTTGAAGCATCACATTCGGGATGTTTAACCATCTTCTTGAGTGACCCAAATGGCTCTAGTACAATACAATGGCATCCAAGCCTACTCTACCAGTGAGCTCCAATCTTCATGACTTTCATACCACACTCCAGTGTAGCTCACTTGCTTCTACCTATCCCATAATGACATATATTTCATCACAACACAACAACCTCATGCTTGAAGAACTTAAATTTATCCAGTATCCAAGAATACATGCTTGATTATTTCTTTTTTTCCTATTACATCTCTTATCATTACACATGAAGCGATCACCATGTTTTCATATAAACTCCAAAACTAGCTGAGTAAGTGGTGCACTTTGAGAGGTCTCTTGAGTGCTTTGTTAATTCAACACATAATGGAAACAAGGGATAGTTTTTCATAAAGAGGATAATTATCACTGAGAGAGTGAGATAGAAATTAATTGGATAATGAATAAATTAATAGAAACTCATCCAAGGGATAGAAAATGTATTTCTAATATCATAGTGATTTCATTTTATTCTTCACATTTCATTTCTACTATTTTCACATTTTTACTCACTCAAATAAGAAAAAAAACATAAGTGTAAGAATAGTGAGTCTCTATTGAAATCTTCTTGATAGAAGACCCCAACCATCCATTGTGTTTCATTCTAGATTTTTCAAATTTTATTTGAGAAGATCCCCATGATAGTCTTCTCATCATAGGTTAAAGGTGATATCTAAGAGGACAGGACTGACAAGGAGGATGTTGGATGATTTAACTAGGCACGAAAGATTGTTTGGGCTAGAGTGATCTACTTCTGAGACATCCAATCATTGAATTTATGTGCCCCTTGGTTATAAACTTATTATTATCCAAAATATTGATCATCATCGAAGCTAGAAGAGATTTATGCGACATGTCTCAGAGGATCACCCAGTTTCATTATTCCATGATCAACTATGTTTTAGATCCAATATTTGAATAAAAACACTCTTTGATGGTGTACCTGAGGAATCTGTGGTAGGGGAAATAGTTGGGATAGTTCTTCAACTCAGCCTCTTATAATTTATTGATGTTTGGAATCTCAAGAAAATACCTATCTCTGTTATAGACATAAAATCTTGGAACTTACTCATCCTAAATGTAATAAACCATTTAATTGAAATCCACTGTTAAACCCCTTGTACCAAATATCCACTAGGAATATATTTATTTTAATAATATTATAGCTAAGAAAACCAGAATTATTGGATGAAGAAGTAGAGGAAAAATTAAGGGAGGGAGTAAGAAACTCAAGAGGCACTATAGCACCATATCCCAATCCAAAAGGCCGACCCCACTAGAAAAACTATCTTTCTAGTCTTCCCCCTCTTACCTACCCATTTTATAACCTAGTCCTCCCTCCACATGGGACCAACTTCCTATCTAACTAACTTCACCACTTTAATACCTAGATTCACCCCCAAAAACTCCAAAAAATTATAGTTAACCCAACAAACCCCCTTAGATAATTACAAAACCCCCCCTGAATATTTCCCTTACAAAACCCTCACGTATACCTATCATCTGTAAAGGGTATAAATACTCATCCTTGAAAGGGGATATAAGAAAAATTCTCAGTGAAAGTCTGTGACTGATGGAGATTGTTCTATAGGACTACCTAGAGCAAGATCAGTTGAGGGGATAGGGTATACATGATAGTAACCATTTCTTCTCTCCTATGATTTTTTGTAGGTGTGGTGGGTAATGGGAGAGACCTTTTTGGGTCTGTTTCATGGCCTCCTTAAGTTGAAAGGCTCTCTTGGGAAACTCTTAGAATCTGAATGGGTATTTCAAGGAGATAAGGTTCAGGATCAACTCATCTTGGATGTTCACCACATAAATTACCAATAAATTTTCATGGGGAATTTGGTTGTTAAGAGACTAATTTAAGCCTTTACGATAAGTGATGACATCGATGATTCATTCATTATTCTACTATTTTCACTGGGATATTTTAGTGACACTTGTTCAGTGCAAGGTGGAGATGAATTGGTAAATAAACTGTTAGTGGAGATCCTACTAATTGGAGATGCATCTTGGTGCTGAATGGTTATACTAGAAGAAAGAAAGTTCTTATAGTCTGGATGAAATAGAACAGTTTAGCTTCCTCTTGATGTTACAGGGTTCCCAACATCATTCCATACCGAGAGGCGAAATGAGAAAGGTGTTATTCTAGGTTGCTTATACCATTAAAATAGGAAAACCATGAGTTTCTAAAATCTATCAGCACAGAACATGGTCCACCCAATTTGAGTATAGGTTATTTTTAGTTTGTACTAAAGTTTTTTGTGTCTCTATGAATTCCAAGAGAGTAGTGATAGAACTAATTAGGTTATAATGGGTGGGGGGGTTTCTCCATGTGTCTTCCACTTTTCTAGGCGGTTGAATCTTGAAGTAGAGATGTCATGATCTAGATGTGGAAAGTCATGTTGATCCATCAAAGATAGAGTCATGAAGAATGATAGAATATATCAGGTGGGAGGAACCACCAACTTTTTTTCAAGTTGATTCTCTGAGGAATATTGGTTTTTAGAGTCCCGTGATAGGCATGATGGGGTCATCTTTAATATCCTCTCGATCAAGTTAACATCCCTAGTGGATCCTAATAGTGAGTTATCAACTGACCATGAGATCCTAGATATAAGAGATGAATTTATAACCATCTTAGCTGACTTAGTAGATTTTGAAACACCATAATCCTCAACCATTCCTTTACCCTTATCAAAGTTTAAGCACATGTTAAAGAGAGATGTTATTGTAAGAATCTTGTGGTCCATAACTTGGATTCCATGTGTGGAAAGTAATAAGAGATTCCACCTGTTCCAGTTGGTCCTCTCAGGCTGCATCCTCCTCACATGCCTCATCAACAACATCACACTTTTGATTTCTAGGGGGATTAATTATGAAAAAATTCATTTTTGTTGTGTTCAGTGGTGGTGAGTGGATGAAATTGTTAGGCAGGCCAATTTGAGGAATCTATCATTTCCATAAGAAATTATTAAACTTCAGAGTGTCATATACCCCCCAACCTCTAATTTTTACATTGGATAAAGACTCTTCAATAATATATCACAATACTGTGAGACTTTCAATACACACTTATCGAATTCTCTAACAATATTCACCAAATTTAGGATGTCGATCCATTAGAAGAGTTGTGAGATCAACCTTTTAACACTACTGATCTAGTTAATGGAGGTTCTCAGAGCTTCTTGTGTAGGAAAACAGATGGGCCATAATATTTTGAACATTTCTCAAAGATTCTATTGGAGATGTGTTCTGTGGTTTTTATTAAGAAACTTTGGGACAAATAAATGAAGGTTCATGTGAGACTAGAACTCAAACCATAGATGGTGGGTGGATGGGGCCTCCCATAGGCTCTCTCCTTACTCTTCACCTCTCTTGGAAGGGAAATTATACTTAAATGTAGTGAATTGGTGAAAATATATAGGATGTAGTGATAAATATGTCATATTTTGTAGACTAGGGTGGGAGTGCTTTCATCAGAGATGTTCCTCACCCAGATAGAGAGCTATTCTATTGGGGTATCTCAGGATTAAACATCATTCCCATGTAGAAGGGGGAGTCCGAGTATTCTTTTTGAGGTATCTCACTAGGTTCCTATGGCCTGACTAAATGTTTCTCCTCAATTGAGAATGTTAGGATGGATGTAGACATCACCCCTACTTATGATGTATAATTGGAGTGGTGATATGGTGACAATGCTAGGGACTATTTCACATTCAATACCTAGAAGGAATCCACTATATCCTTCACATATAGTATATTTATAAGGAATTTGGGACTTTGTGAACTTTGGCCTCTAAAATAGATATCCTTAGTCATTAGGTTTCATCCCCCCATTTATAGTGGAAGAGGTGGAAATATCTCTCCTAAATTGTTTGGAGTGTAGGGGGGATGGAAGGGTTGTCATGTTGGGGATTTATTATTAGCAAGTGCACTTTTGTATTTTTCCCATTTATTAGTTAGTTTTGGTCAAATGTAGTTTGTAAGTAGGTTATTAAATAAGATGTTAGAAATAAAAGAGGAAGGATTATTTTTGGTTTTTCAGCTAGTACTTGGAGGTTCGGGCCTTAGAAGGTTTCTAGCTGCAGCTCTATGGAAGTGGTCTTTCTTTAGAGAATATATTCCCCCATATCCTTCTTCATTTTATTATTTTTCCAACTTTAATTTTTTCCATTGGAAAACTATATAGAAATCATCAATACAATGAAACAAATTGTATCTTCTACCTTAACTTATTATTCTCTCTCTAGCACTTATTTATTTTACATTTGGAAACTCTGCTAGGGAATTGTGTTCGGTGGAGAGAGACTCTAGTGTGGGGGAAGCTCATTGGGGAACTCATGCAAGAAAACAGGATGTTATGAGTGTGATAACCACTATGAAGGAGATTCTTGAAGTTGTGTGACATGTCTTTTAAGGAAGAAATGGGAACAATTGGGAATGTTGAACACTGCAACTAGTTTATTAATAAGAGTGGTTCTCTCTCTCCCTCTCTTTCTTTCTCTCTCACTATGAGTCATGATCATGCTGGAGGAGAAACAAATGTTTCCATGTGGAACCAATCATTTAAAAATAACTGAGATCATTGTAGGGAGGCTTGAACGCCTAGAATTAAGTGTACATTGTGAGTTGGTCAGAAGGAGAGGCGATCGATACAGAGAGTCGAACACAAAAAATAAAGCGACATGTGAAGTGTGAACGAAGTGTAGAAACTTGAGGATACGAACACACTTGAGGATTGTCCGTAGGGACGAGATCATGGAATTTTGGTGAGAAATTATTGAAGTGGATGAGATGTTTACTATTAGCGGATTGCTGGAGGTTAGTGCGTGAGCTAGAGGATGATTGAGGAGTTATGTTCAATGTTTTTCTCTTTTGTCTACCCACCTATTTCTTACTGAGAGATTTAATGTGAGATGTGATCACCAGTGATGAAGTCTCAATTGTGACTATTTTCTCCTTCCTCTTCCTATTAATATACTATGTGATTAGTTGAGTTGGATGAATAGAATGGAAAAAAGAGTTGTGCTGCCATATTTTATGGGAGATGATTCATATGGGAGGATCATCAAAGAAGAAAGGTATTTAGATTTTTTTTAGAAAATAGAAGATATGAAAATACATTAGGCATAGCTTTGAATGTTTGGTACTACTCTCTACTAATTTTTATCCTGATATAGTGCTACATTGAACTCATAATGGGAAATTTTTAAATCGATGTTGTTGGAGAAATACGGGAATGATGATCAACATCTTGGAACCAAACTGAAGCAACATAAGGAGGTAATGTTTGTTCCTAGTGTAGACTTAGATGTGAAGGAAGGGTATGTAGAATAAGAACACAATGCACCAGAATAATTTTTAATGATCTTGAGGAGTTTTTCAAATGGAAAATAAAGGTTCAATAATGAAGCACTGGAGGAATGATTGGAATATAGTCCGGAACAACTCAGTGAGGTATTTTTTGTTCTGAGTCCTTCTAAGGAAAATGGAGCAAAGAAGATCATTATGCCTTTTTCTCTACGATAATGTAGTCATTGATGTGGAGAGGAAGAAGATGATGGTGGTGAGTTGTGAAAAAAGGAGCTATGGAAGAATATAAAGAAGAGTTCGAACAAGAATCTTAGGACACTCTACTTCCATGTGTTTGAAAAAAGGCAAGTGCATGGAATGATAAAGAGAATATGTTAGTTCATGATATTAATTCTAAGCCTCTTGATGTAGATGTTGAGCATCTAAAATATCTTCTAGTTTCATAGGAAAGGTGTAGTCCCGATCCTAGTTCTAGTAGTGGTGACAATATCATGGTGATGACATGGGCTAATGTTTGTGATTCTAGATAGCACAATTCAACAAAAAGACTAAAACAATAGTGTAATATGTAGGTAATATGGTGTGCCCTCATAGTTTATATGAAGGGAATTCATGAATTAGAAATTATACCACCAACTTATAGTATACTGAAACCTCAGCTGGTAGTGTTATCCTAGGGGCAGGGAACAACATTGACCTTGATTTATGATTTTGGTTATTCTCTTTCTTGCCCAATGTCTACATTAGATCTCCTAGAGACCTTGTTGATGAATTGTGGATACATAATCCATATGCATGTTTCACATAAAGATATTCATAATATATAAAAGATTGTAAAAAGAAATAATGACTTTCATATCAAGGAAAAGATATTGATGTTAATAGTTTCTTAGAAATATGCCTTTTGGGGTCCAAGGGAAATATATCCCCAATACTATGACATGTATCCAGACTTTTTTCAGGATGGAGCAATATTTACTCAAAGATCTGAGAGTTCTGCACCATCATTTTCTTGACAAACTCATCATTTTTCATTTTACCCTCAATATCCACATGACCCAAATGGTCTTCAAGATATTATTGAATCTACCAAAGACTCTGAATTTCCTACCCCAATATTGATTGAAATTCATAATGCTTGAGTCATAATGGACATTCTTTTGTGAATGATAAATATTTTAGAACCTATGAAGAAAGATTCAATTGAACATGGGGTAATCATTGATCTTGTTCAACAATGTATCACCTACATGTAGCGGGTTGTGCGCCTTACTAACTCAAATTAAGAAGACTCTCTAATTGGTCAAGGTTTTTCACTGAATGATGACTTGCAATGACTACTTTCCATAAAGTAGGCAATTGATTCTGAAACTTAGGATACCCTAAAGAACCTTAAATGCATTCAAGAACTAATATATGTGGATGATATTGAAGTAAAAAAGTTTAGAATATATCAAATTGACATGAGTTCTGGTAATGGAATGAATGTAGTGAGCAATTCTCCTATTGATCTATTGCTTCTTGTCGATTCCAACTTGATCTTTTGAGCAGTGAAGAGATTGTTTCATCAGAATCCTAGTAGTCTATCACTATTTTTCCTATAGGAGAGCCACAAAAAATCATTCCTAAATCCCAGAATGATTTTATGGACATGTTTGGGAATATATCTCTAGGTGATGCTACTGAAAATTACATTAACTCTCAGTAAGCCCATGCAAGTGGTGATGAGTGTCCTTATGACCATTGAAGTGTAACCTACTCGGATGGTGCTGTCACAACCATGGGATTACCTCAATATTAATATTAGTAACTACATACCCATGTAATTCATGAAAATGGTGTTGTCACCTGTTTTATGGTCGAGTAGGGGATGTTGGCAGTTCCTGCTATAAATCTACATTCACCAATGCCTAATATTTTATTTTCTTATAGTCTGTCACCAAGATATGTGGATCTGACTACTCAATTATTGTTGTTCCACATTTATAATAATCCAAAAATAGTATTTCCCTTATAAAACCTTCATCTTGAAGTGGAAAATGGTGAAAGAAATACTTATGGGCCGAAAGGTTGAGAGGGATGCTACTCTGTTTGTGAAGTTTGTGTTTCGAACTGGTACAGACTCCCAGAGGGAGTGGAGTTTGGTGATGATCCACATTTGGAGGCTGAAGACTGAGCTGGGGTTGATGTTATAAGTATTAAAAAAGAGGTTCTCATAGTTATTTCTCATATTGGTCTAGGGGTATATTCTTTTCCAATGAATGATGATTTTTGGATATTAGAAATACAACGGTGTTCTATGTTAGCTTCTAGTTGCTTCCGTAATAACACGTGGATGAATTTTATATTCTAGGTGTTTTTTTTAAATTTGGATGGGGAAAAATAAAATCTTCTTCCCTAATTTCTACATATGTAGATATTTACCATGAGGACAAGTGGATTTAAGTGGGGGGGATTGTTAGGTGTGTAAGAGGGATATAAGGGATACTGTGTTGGGGTTTTATTATTAGAATGGGAAGTTTGGTATTTTTCCAATTTATTATTTTGTTATGGCTAGCTATAGTTGGTAAGTTTGGTATTAAATAATAGGAAAAGAGGGGGGATTGTTTTTGGCAGTTTAGCTAGTGCTCGGAGGTCCAGGCCTTAGAAGGTTTCTAGACGTGACTCTACAAGAGTGGTCTTTTCATGGAGAATCTTTTCCCTCATCTCCTTCATTTTCTTCTTCTTACAACTGTAATTATTTTCATAAAAAACTACTTTGTACTCATCAATACAGTGACATAGATTCTCTTTTCTACCTTAACTACTTGTTCCCTCTCTAGAACTTATTTACATAACATGAATCATATATCATCATGGATTCTAAAATATCAAGGGTGATTTTTCATTGGTTACGCCTAATTTTCCTTCTATACCAATGTGGAAGTTCCCTGAGTGTGAACTTTTCTGAGTGAAAAAGAACCTTACCATGGGGATTTTCATTGGTGTTGCGGGATGGAACTCCACAAAGACTAGTGTCCCCTTCACACTAGGGAGGGCCTTTGGGGATATGGACTGTATCGACATGGGTATAACCTCTATGATGATTGTTGGTGGTGCTGGGAGGACCTTCGTTCTGTATCCCCTCATCATAGGGAGGACCTTAATGATAGACAATGGTATCACCAATGGAAAGATGAGTAGACCCTATACACATGGTGGGAGGTTGGGTTATTGATCCATGTCTAGTGAGTATGTACCCCATAAAGTTATCAGGATATAAGGGGATGTTATGGGAGTTATATAAGATTTATCTTGTTGGGAAAGACTAGAAAATGATGAATGCGCAAACAACAGAAAAAGCGAACGCACAGTGGAAATAAAATCTTTCCCTCCAAATAAAAGCAGATGCGTAGTGAAAAAATTAAGTGTAGAAAAATAAAGTTGAATCTATAAATTTTTACGTAGAAAAACCAAAAGGGAAAAACCATGGGACCTAGTCCAGAAAGAGGGATCCACTAAAATCAAGAGGTACATGGTAGAGACTCCCCAAAATGAAAGGGATCTCAAAATGTAATACTCAAGAATAAAACTGAAGATCAAAAGGTGGTGAGAAAGAAATATGATCATCGATGAAAGGCGATCACCCAATGGAATTTTCTCTTGGTTTTGTTGATGTTGGAGTGTTGAAATTCCTTGTCGTTTCCTCCTTATATAGGAAAAAAGAATCCACATCAATTAATGTCTCTGCATCAAAAGTGTGTCACTGTGTGAATTAATTTACATGGTCTTGGACCACATTAAAAACACCTCATTAAAAGAGAAACCGCGTGATGCTCCAATTGAGGAGGTGTTACGCGGTGTGCCAACCAAGAAGGAACCCAACAAACTCTGCCTCCAACTCAAGTGAGGATCACTGCCAACCCTACATTCAGTCGGAAAGTCTCAAATTTTCCTCTAGGTAAACTCTTGGTCAACCTTTCTAACCCATTGTCATTAGTGTAGATCTTTTCAAGCTCTAATTGCCTTAAATCGAGGACGTTGCAGATCCAATGATATCGAACATCGATATGTTTCGACTTGCCATGAAAAGATGAATTCTTTCCAAAAAAATAGCACTCAGATTATCAAAAAATAAAACAAACCTGTCCTGATTTAAATTGAGCTCTCAAATAAATGTTTTCATCCACAAAAATTCTTTGCATGCCTCAGTAGCTGTAATAAACTCTGACTCTGTGGTAGATAAAGCAACACATCTCTGCAATCTAGATTTCTAACATACAACTCCCCATACAAAAGTGATCAAATAGCCTAAAGTAGACTTCCTCGAATTGATATCTCCTATCATATCTGATTCTATAAAGCCACAAATCATAGGTTCTACTTTTCCAAAACACAATCTCAGAACAGAAGTACCATGAAGATAACAAAAAATGTACTTTACTTCTATCAAATGCTCTCTACCTAGATTTGATAGAAAATGACTTACCACACCAACTACATGAGCTATATCAGGTCTAGTACATACCATTTCATACATCAAACAGCCAACAACAAATGAATAAGGTGTGTGCTGCATCTCCTCTCTCTCTTCATCAATATAAGGTGACTACCTGGTATTGAGATTAAAATGTAAAGCAAGAGGAGTACTAACCACTTTATATTTATCCATAGAAAATCTATGAATAACCTTATAAATGTATCTATCTTGATATAAACACAATTTCTTGGCCTTCCTGTCATGGGAGATCAGCATGCCAAGAATCTGTTGTGTTGGCCCTAAGTGTTTCATCGCAAAAGACTGACAAAGATCCTTATTCAATCTGTCAATTATAGAAGTATCATGGCCAAAAATGATTACATCATCAAAATAAAGCAACAGTATAATAAAATCAACATGGGTAAATCTCTAAAAAAACACAATGATCAGAATATGTCTTCCTGAAACCCTGATGAGAAATGACAGATTCAAACTTCTTATACCACTTCCTCAGAGTTTGCTTCAAACCATACAAACTCTTTTTCAACCTGTAGACATGATTTTCATTACTTGTTTCATGAAAAACTTTTGGATGCTTCATATAAATATCCTCCTCTAAATCTCCATAGAGGAAAGCTGTCTTCACATCCATCTACTCAATCTATAGATCCAAACTAGTAGCCAAACCCAGAACAACCCGAATAGAAGACATTTTGACAACATGTGATAAAATATCATCAAAATCAATACATTTTTTATGAAAAAATCCTTTCACCACAAACCTTTCCTTGTATCATGGAAAATAACTGGATTGTTAATTTTTAATCCAATAAATCCACCTATTTTACAAATCTCGCTTCCTTTTCAGTATCTTCACCAGCTTAAAAGTGTGGTTGTCGTGCAATAATTTCATCTTGTCATCCATTTACACAACCCGTCTATCATTATGTTCAATTTCCATTGCCTTGTCAAAATATTCTCGTTCTACCCCTTCAGCTAGGAGCACATACTCATCAGGTGAATATCGAGTAGAAATGGTGTGATGCTGAGATGACCTCCAGAGTGGAACCACATGTTCATTAATAACCCCTGAAACCAAATAATCAAAAACAAAAGGTGCATTAGAAACATCAAATCCAACCTGTTTACCTTGAGCATAATTTTGTACATCAACATGATCATAAGAATAAAAAATATGAGGTAAATGTGAATCATAACCTTTCTCAAGACACATAACACCATCAAAAGTTGCAGAAGCAGCTTTTTGTCCCTTATCAATGTCTACAATAGTCTGATTCTCCTTAAACATTACATCGCATATTTTGACAAGTTTCTTAAAAACAAGATCATATAACATGTACCCACACTCATCGTGTCCATTGCCAATAAAAATACACTGGCATGTCCTACCATCCAACTTAGATCTCTTATCTCTAGGAACATGAACAAAAGCCTTACAACCAAAAACATACAAGTGATCATACCTGATCTCTTTGGTATAACAAATTTTTTTGGGAGTGTTTGTCTGCAAAGCAACTGCATGTGATAAATTGATAATATAAGTAACAATAAGTAAATCCTCAACCCTAAAATGTTTGGGCAACTTTGGTTCCAAAAGCAAAGAACAAAATCTTTCCAAAAAATTCTTATTCATCTGCTCAACTACACCATTAAAATGAGGTGTCTTGGGAGGATTATTCTGATTCCAAATACCTTCCTGCCTGCAATACTGATCAAATGGACCACAATAATATCTCCCATTGTCAGTGAAAATACATTTCAATTTCTTGGTTGATTCCCTCTCAGCAGAAAAATGAAATTGCTTAAAAAAACTGAGCACCTGACTTTTTTCATTCAAAACATAAACCCAGAGATTTCGTGAGTATTCATTAATAAATTTAACAAAATAAAGACCACCACTAAAGGTATTATATTTCAAAGGATCACAAACATCTGAATGTACCAATTCAAGTACCTGTGACTTCCTGTGTGGAGGATGACTGCTGAAACTCACTTTGCTCTATTTCCTATCCATGAAATGATCACGTGTGTCCAATTTGACACTCTTCAAATCTGGAAGAAGATTTTCCTTGTCCAAACAGCCAATACCTTTCTCACCGATGTGACTGATCCTCTTATTCCACAACTTGGATGAAACACCGCACTCAAAAATGAAAGCATTAACACAAGAAATAGAAGCTCTAGTCCAGTACAAACCTAATTGCTTATTCCCTTGAGCCAAAATCAAAGTGACCTTAGAAATCTTCTATTGGAAATCACCGAAAGTGCTAATAAATACTTCATCATCAAGAACGCTTGTAGAAATAAGATTCAAAAAAACCTCGGGTGCATGAAAAACATTCTTCAAAATCAGCTTACTTCCTATACTAGTCTCTAAAAAAATAGTCCTGATGCCTAAAATGTCAGCATGACCATAATTGCCCATATTCAAAGTCCAAAAATTACCTGGGCTATAGGATGTAAAGAACTCCTTCTTAGATGTCACATGAAAACATGCACCACTGTCAACAACCCAACAATAATCATCATAAGCAATGTCAATGGAGTCATAAACAATAACAAGATCACCCCCTATAGCAGCGACGACATGATCATCTCCATCGCCATTTTTCTTCATTGGATTTTCCTTAAATATGTTCTCTCTTTTCAGCTGATAACAAAACTTCTTAACATTCCCCTTCTTACCATAATGATGACATTCAAAATATCTCTACTTTAGTCTGGATTTTCTTCTGTCTCTACTCTTACCTTGACTGCTCTGCCACTGGTCTTGGCCTCTCCCCCCGTTATCTATGACTAAAAGCACTGACGAAGATTTATCCTGATTGCGTCTCCTAACTTCTTCATTTAAAACACCATACTTGAAAAAACTAAATGTCATAACACTATTAGGAGGGGAACAAATTAGAGTAACACATAAATTATCCCATGAATAGGGTAATGTGTTAAGCAGAAAAAAAGATAAAACATTATCTTCATAATTGATACCCATTCCAGAAAACTGATAAAAACATACTTGATATTCACTTAAATAATCTGAAATAGATGTACCTTCTTTGTACCTCAATTTCATAATTTTCTTGAGAAGAAACAATTTATTGTTTCCCATCTGGGAAGCATAGGTCATCTGAAGTTTCTCCGACAAAGTTATGGCATGAGAGATGTTGACAATGTGGTTCGTCACATTGTCTTCGACCTGTTGGTGAATGAAGCCACAAACAATCTCATTCTTGAATTCCAATTCTTCATCTGACATCCTCTCTGGCTTCTAGGTAATAAACACTTGAAGATGCATTCTCTTGAAAAAAAGAAGATCCTTCATTTTAAGTCAACACATATGGTAGTTGGTACCATTCAACAAAATCATCCGACTATAATTGGCCTCCATAATAAATATGAAATAAAAAAACCAAATCCTCTGATACTAGATGTTGAGAAAGACTGAAAAATGATGAACACACAAATAGTATAAAAATTCAAATGCACAACGGAAATAAATTTTTTCCCTCCAAATAAAATCGGATGCACAACAACAAAATTAAGTGTAGAAAAATAAAGTTGACACCAGAAATTTTTACATGGAAAACCAAAAAGGGAAAAACCACGGGACCTAGTCTAGAAATATGGATCCACTAAAATAAAGAGTTACACAGTAGAGACTCTCCAAAATGGAAGGTATTTCAAAAGTAATACTCAAGAATAAAAGTTTGGATCAAAAGGAAGAGAGCAAGACAAATGATCGTCGAAGAAAGGAGATCACCAAATGGGATTTTCTATCAATGTTGTTGATGGTGGGGTGTTGAAGTGCCTTTCTACTGCCTCCTTATATAGGAAAAAATAATTCACGTCAATTAATGTCTCCACGTCAAAAGTGTGTCACCGCATGAATTAATTCACACAGTCTTGAACCGAATTAAAAACACCTCATTAAAATATAAACCACGTGATACTCCAATTGAGGAGGTGTTACACTGTGTGCCAACCAGGAAGGAACCCGACATCTATCATGTATCAAGAGTGAAATACTTTCCCTGGTCTGAGTGTTATACTGTATAGACAGGAGAATGATGGAAAAGGGTGATCTTGATGTGTTCGACCATCAGTTGGGTGACCCTATGTTTTCGGAATCATTGAGTGGTAGGAGCCCTCCCTGGTGACTCTCGAGTGGTAATTGGGGCTTCCACATCTAGGATGTACCCTAACTTCTTGTTATAGGGTACAATAACATTAGTGGGTTTAGGGGAAAGACTGCCCAAATAGTTAACAATGGTAATGAGTGTTTCTACCTATTAGACCTATATTTATGGTGGCACTATCATGGTGCGATGGCTTCCGGATCCTCTAGATCCATTTATTAGGTTGGGATGATGACTTTCTCCTCATAGTAGCAGACAAGGTCATTGATGACCCTACACTATATGATTTATGATGGGAAAAGGGATCAATGCAGCTCAATAGCCATGGGAGATATGGCTATCATCACTTGGGAGTAGGTGTGTGAGATCACCGTGTATGGGTTCCCATGGGAATTAGTAGTATCAAGGGTGGTCCTCCTACCCTCACACTTGTTGGCCATAATGGAGGAAAATTGCTTTGAATGTATGATGACTATCCATTCTATTGGAATATATGGATCCAACCATAATAACATGTCTTATAATGATGATTACCAATATTACCAACAAAGATTATGTAATTTGGTGGTGAAGTCCAACACTACTCATCATCTCTCTATTGAAGGAGAAGCGATTCACATCAGGTTCACCATTCTGATTTTCGATGCTTTCCACTAGGATAGCTATGTCAGACTATGTCAGGGATGGTCATGATCCAAGTACCACATTCTCCTTTTCCAATGGTGGGTGGTTGTTCATTATCGAGGGTCGATGGCATTGAATCAATAATCAAAATGAGATGATGAGATATCTACTCTTCCTTCCATGCATTTCTTCACTTAGTCTGTATCTCACATATTGATTTAATACATGTTCATGAATCTCATTACCATGGTATAATATATTTTATCACATAAATAATCTTAGTCTCATCACCCAAGCAATATCATTCTCATCACATAAGGAAAATCATGCTCTTCACATGAGCCATTCGATTCTCAACGCGCCAGGAAACTTATTCTCCTCACATATGGCATAATAATATTTTCACCTAAGGCATCCTTTTATCAACACATGAGGAAACATTGGATTATCACCTAAGTAATCCTTATATCATTACCATAGGCATCATTTAACCATCAAACAAGGCATCATATGATTTTCACATAGGAAAGGAGTGGAATATTAGGCTCTTCACCTAAGGTAAGGGTTTAGAGATCTGATACTCATCACATAGACTTATTATGTTCATCACAAATGGTAACATAGGCCAACCAACTAATATATTCATGGATTTTAACCATAGTGATCCTATGATCATCACATGAAATGAACTATGATAGTCACATAACATGTCTTAGGCTCATCACCTATGACTGGGTTTCTAATGGATCAGAAAAGGGGGTTGTCTGATGCTTGTCACATAGGACACCTGACATTAATCATATGAGTAAAGAGTCCAAATTCTCTCATAACCTAAGGGTAGGCATAGATTAACCTCTAGTGGTATAGATCCACTTACACTAATCATTTAAGGGAAGAAGCATTTTAAATTCTAGTGGGGACACTATGAAATAATTAGGGTTTTCTTGGAAGGTTTTGGTTTTCCATTTCATGAAAGGGAGATGAGATGGTAAGGTTTTTTTAGTGTTAGGATTGAACCTCATGAAAACATCCTTCATATACTCTAGTTATGGACCCATATAACTCAGAGTTGTATGATAATTCTGAATTTTCTCTAGAATTTATCTTATCAATGGCCTTTCTTACCAGATCCTTTTGGGATGACTTTTTAAGTGCAAACAATATCCTTGAAGATGAAGCACTCTTTGTTTTTATTCCCTAACAACCAGTGGTTGGGGTAGTAATTTGGGAGATCATTCAATCTAACCTCATTACATTTCTTATCCTTTGGTAATTTGATGCCCTTCTACAAGGATAATATGAAAAAATATAGGACTTGTTCTTTTTTGTAGTCGATCTTATTATTATGTCCCTCAAATTATAGAAAACATTCACCTCATTTACCTATTAGTGAGGGTGATATTTCTATCATTTTTTTGTTTTAGAACAGGAACTGCATGATAGTGAGCAATCTTAGGGATCAGAGATGCATCAACACTGGTTCAAACATGAAAATTTTGGTCTTCTCTCTTTTATACCTCAATCCAAATGATGAATTTTTTAGTTGAGATTTTTCAGCATTGAATGGAATCTTCCAGTCATTGCGTGACTACTGCAAACTTCTAAAAACTATTAAGGTACTTTAAGAGAATAGTGGTGTTTTCAATTCAACTCATATATTTTCTATACATAAATTCAATAATTTATCTTACAGAAGTCATATATTTGAAGAGAATTTTAGGCTCTTCCATTAGGAAATTAAGTCTCAAACCCTCTCATTCACACACTTATTTCAATTAGAGAGGTTTTGGACAATTTTCTTCTTTATCATGGAGCTAAATTAATAAAATATTCTTCATTACATATTTTCCTAATTGGTGATAAACCCATTTGGTTGGTTATTTCAATGGAAAAATGTTGTCCCTTCTAGAATTTTTACCAAACATCTGATCTTTGCTACATCCCATTGTTTGGGTGTTCTCATCATAGGGCCACATTGAGATATAGAGTCCTTGAGATACTGCTTTAGATCTTCTTACCATTAAATATCGAGAACTTGGGATTTTCAATGTTTGGAAGAGGGGGAGTTAATTTTACCCACTCTGGGTATGGTTTCCTCTCTGGTTACACTATTTTACAACTACCTTACATGAAATCCCTTCAATCCATGAGATACTCAATGGATTCAAAGAGTTCCACTGGGACTATTTCATGAGGGATTCTTGAGTAGAGTAAATAAGTGGATCCATATATTTTTTGATCACCTTTTCTTATCATTGATAACCATATTGAGCCAGCCTAAGGTAACAAACTTGAAATAATAGTGGTTTATTCCCTATAAATGGAATTTTTTAACAATCCTACACCGTTAGGGTTAAGTTGACTAGTTGTCTAGGGTTGGGGTTGATTGGATTACTGGAATCTAGTTGATTGAGTTGTTCCCTCTTGATGGGGGGGGGGTCTTTAGAGGAGGTACATTGTCCTCAACCTAAAAATTTCACTCGGAATAAATATTGCCTCTGAGTAGCTCATCATTGATCCACTTCTACTTCTATAGTATGACTTCATAATTCTCTTCTTATTAGAGAGAGGTTTAGCTTCTTTGGGTGGTGGGTATGATATAACCATGAATTTCCTTTTATACATGGTTGAGGATCATTGAATATGAAGTAATTGTATTTTTAAAGGATCTCTTATATCTTAGGTATGTCTCTATTTTTGTGTTTCTACACCTTCCTCACATATTTATATTTGAACCACATTTTGAACAGATGCCTCCTTAGTGTGCTCCTCAATGTTAGTGTCATGTTTTGTATTATCTGTAGTATTGGCACTAATAACATTTACTAACAAAAATTTTGTAGTAGGAGTCAAATCCTCATCAGATTTTTAGGAAGATTTATAATCTTTTGAATATATTATAAGTGATAAATCATAATCCTCCATGATATCAAACTTCTTTATAGAGCGTTTCAGGTTACAACCTCTATGAGGTTTCCCCTTTTCTACCTGATGTTCCTTGAGAAGCAGTTTATGGACATTGATCCCAATTTAATCTATATAAACTTTCACCGATCACAGTCCTATTTAAGGGGGTGAATCCTAAAGTGGAATAATCTATAAAGGTTCTATTTTATGAAGCCACTCTCAACCTATAGAAAAACAAATTTCTCATAGTAGGGGGAGGTAATAATTTCCCAATCCATGTGGGTTAGGTTTGATTATCTCTACCACTATCACATCATATATCCATTATAACAAACCAAGATTAAACTACATATACATTAAATCATTTTTTGTAATATTTCACACATTACACAAAAACACACCGAAAGACCGTATTAGTTTAATTCCATTGGAAACTTGTAATACAAACTTCTTGTCTCATGAAAGATCTTCAATTTTTCCCACAATGATTTCCCCTTTATTATTTCTATCTAAAACCTTTCTTTATAACCTGGGGAAAAGAAACATATGAAAAGGGTGATCTCAAATAATCAGTAAGGATAAACAAGGGAGATATCAATCATAACATAATCATAAGTCATAAGTACATAAACAATACATTTGAAAATCATATCCTGTATATCCAAGATCATGATATTGTGTCCTGGAATAAATCATACAAGTTCATAAAGAATCAATGAACAAATTCCATGAGAGCATAACATAAGACATGAAATTGTGGCATACATATAAGAATAGAAAATAATTTCCAAATTAGTCAAGGCTCATTTCTAAAACCACAATAGAATACAAAGTCTGTTACTGAACTGAGCTTACTATTTATCCTAGATTTGTATTACTGAACCAAGTTTACCCCCATTCTAGTCTTGTATTACCAATCCAAGTTTATTTACCATTATAGTCCTATATTTTTCATGATATATAAATATTTTCTCAATTTATTAGAGAGAGATATAGTTCCCACCCTTCACATAATGAAAACCATATATATGTGTGCCACCATAAGATAAATCATTCATCATATCAGAACCCATAAAAATAAATAGGTTTCATAAATATTTAATCATATCATGACCCTTGGAATAGAAATGGGATTTATGAATATAAATATAAAATAACCATAAAATAATAAGGATAATGTCTATGAATAATATCTTAAGTAAATCATAAGTAACATCAAATAATGTTATCTTAGATGGAAAATAATTTTGAGATATCACTTGGAATAAATTTTAAGGAAAATATTCTTTCTATTTTGAAATAAACTTTTTAAATAAAAAAGAGAAAAGAAATTCATTTAAAATAACCTTTAAAACATAAAAATGAATATTTTAAAACCCATATTAAACATATTTTATGTTCTTTTCCTTGAAAATTCTTAAAATATCATTTAAACAATTTTAAAACATTTTTAGAAAACATTGTTTTGAAGGAACACAGATTTTCAAATGAAGAGAGAATAACGTTACATGAAACATATAATATAATTTAAATAAGTATCTTAATTATAAAAAATTTAAAAGGTAATAATACCCAACTTATA
The DNA here is from genome assembly GCA_963277665.1 of Viscum album. Taxonomy (NCBI): domain Eukaryota; kingdom Viridiplantae; phylum Streptophyta; class Magnoliopsida; order Santalales; family Viscaceae; genus Viscum; species Viscum album. Next base: position 717,929,979 of record OY728143.1, on the reverse strand, counting down.
AAAGAATTTAGGTTCATAACATAACATGTGTCTCAAAGAAGTAAAATTGAGACAAAATTGCCCTACAAATTTGGTAACTTTTGAACTGTAAACCCTATGAAAGAGAAATAATAAAATAAATATGTAAACACACATAAATTTATAGATAGGGGTCATATATTTCATTCATGGAAATTATATACACCACACAAAATAAAAAAGTGGAAAATATGACATAAGTCTTGTAGAAATAAAAATGAGACTAGAAATCCCTTTACCATAGGTATGATTTCATTTATATGTATCTGAACATCCTGCATAATGGTTTAAATAATGTTATTAATTTATAACAAAACCATATTAATATTTATGATATCATATTTGATTCTATTATATAATCTCATCACCCATTTGTTAATAATATTTCGTTACTACCCTTCTTTCAAGTATTAACTGCTTCATTTTCCTACGTATGTTTTGTCGTATATAGTTTCTCAATCTCCAGAATGATATTAAGGTAATTGGTATCATATTTATTCATTATATACATTTATATAATCATTCTTTAATTGTTATCATGGAAAATGAATCGCATCGCGCTGTAGAGACGATAGTCCGTACATACGCACGAGCGACGATATAATTCCATTAATGGCGAAAGGAGAAGAAATTGGATGGTATATATTTTTTCTTCTAGAATAAATACCATGTTATAGTTATCCTATAAATATATTCTTTCCATCATTACACCCATCCAATTATTTTGGTTATGAAAAACAAATTACACCATGATGTGGAAATGGTAAGCCGTATGTACCCACATGCAATGCATTTTTTCATAGGATAGATAAAAGGTGGAATATGGTTGTTCCATAATCATAATAAAATCTTATAATATATGTTATACTGTATTTATTACTTTATAATGGAAAAAATTCATGAAGAGTAAGTGGAAGATGAAATAATATCGAAAGAGTCAGTAATGATGATTACCTCTTCTTTGGAGAACTTCCTTTAGATATCCTCTTTGGGACACTAGGGTTGGTATTTTGAGAATAAAAAAATATCTATAATGTGTATATAGACGTTTTTAAGATAAATTTTAAGGGTATGGTTTATATTTAAGGCTTAATGTGATGTGAATAAGTTAGGGAGAAGGTTCCATTTTATAACTGAGGTGAGAGGCACTTTTGGAATTTCAAAAAATATTAATTTATAATAAATTAAATCTTAATAAAAATACCTCAAAAATGTCATAGATTGGAATATAAGATGAGATAAATTTTCAATATCATCAACCAATATATTTTAGATTGGTTTTGTTATTATTTTAAACCTTTTCATTTTGATTAACCTTTGTTAACCTATTTTAATTTTAACTATGGTAACAACTTATTTAATATTAAAAGGTTGTAATTTTTTACTTACATGATGTAAATTGGACCATAAATGATCAATTTATGACATTTAAGACCATATTATAATTATTTTTTATTTTTAAATATGTTTTATGTTTTTTAAATAATTTAATAAATTATTTTGATAATGTATCATTAGTGTCAATTTTGTCACTATTCATTACTTTGAATTTTAGAAATATCAAAAGAACACGTTAAATTAAAAAATATATATTTTATTTTATACATATTAGGTCAAATTTGTATATAAAATTAGTTGATCACATGAATTATCTCAAATTATATTTATTTTAATATTTTTAATAACATTTATTTGATATTTCCATTAATAAAATAATTACCGCATCGTCATTGTGTAATTTTTTAATTTCACTAAAAATTAAAAATAAAACACCATTATGGAGATAAATCTTATATATTTCATAATAATACTTATATTAGAATATATATTTTGGGTAAACCTATTTTAAAAGTGATATAGTATTTAAAACATGAATGTGACATCTATAAATCTTTATTAAATAAAATATTATAAATATTAAAATCTCATCTAAGTGGAAAAAAATTCAAAAATAAATTTATATCATTAAAATATGATTATTAAGTTAAACATTTGCATTTATATTCGTTCATAACAAACCTTTTTCCCCATGTGAACACATAAGGAATATTTAAGACAAAGAAAGTGACGTTTTGTTACTTTCTTTGATTTAAATACTATATAAGTTATTTTCATTGAATAGTATCCATTAAACAACTTAATTTAGATCTATAGGTTTTAAGGATCGAATTAAATTCATTATATAAAATTTTTCCATGTGTTAGGGTCATTTTATAGTCTTTACCATTTTACTTTTAGCCAAAATTACCCAGTTTACCCTTTATTATGGTAACAAAATTTACCAATGATACTATTCATATTGGAAAAAATGAAATTAAAATATTCACTAAATTTATATCTTATGAATAAAAATTTGGAATCTATTTTTAAAATTTCGAAACATAAAATTTTTAGAATTTAATTTAAAATAAAATAGGTAAAACTCCATGAAAAATAGTTTTTCATAAAATTCCCTTTTAAAACATAAAATGTTTTTATAATATATTCATGTATAAAATAAACTAAAAAAACATAATTGATTTATATTAAGTTAATATTAAATAATTAAAATTTAAAACAAATATAAAACAAAATTTGACCTTGTAAATACTTTAAATGAAATATAGTTTCAATAAAAATTGGTATTTTAAATATTCATCAAAAGATGAATTTTTTTAGAAAAAAAAAACAAAAAATTTATCCTAGGATAATTTTGACATTACAATTTCAAAAAAGTATTTTATTTTTTCAAATAAAATTTATAAAAGTATCAAATTTTATTCTTAAAATAATTCTTCCATTAAAATATGCAGAGTTGGCTTTAAAAAATATATATTTTTATGCTTAAAATGAGTTTGTTCTTATTTTATACATATAAAACATATCAGATGAATTAAAAAAATCATTTAATATAAAAAATATAATTTTATTTAACATCATTCAATAATAGTGATTAATTTAATTTATTAACATAAATTTCGTTTGTGAGAATAAACTGAGTTTTTTTCAAAAAAACACATCCTTTATTTTCAATTGGTTGTTATCTTCATTTATAATTAATTGGTATCCCATGAATTCATTTCATAATTCTATTAATACTTAATAATTACCATATTTCCTATGGATATGTGAAAACTATCATAGTATATTATTATTCGGTAAAACTCAGTCTTGCGTGTAACACAATCTATCAAAGCAACTCGACATTGCATATAACACAAACCAAACATTGTGTTGTGTGTACCGTAAGATAATATAAGTGTTGCGTGAAATCAATGATTTACTAGGTGATTATTATAAATAAATAATAACTTGGTTTAGTGTGAAACTAAATACATAAAATAATTTGAATTTATTTTTAAAAAATTATTCATAAAAAATTCGGATCTTACATCGACTTTAAATTTGACAATACTAGGGGTGATTATAGTACTATAAATCCTAATAACCCTGAAGGATAGGGTTACTACCATAACTATATTGAATAACTTATTAACTTATCTTACTTGTATTTTTATGCCTCTATTTGGCATGATATGGGTGTATCTTCTTCTCCAAGAAAGAGCTACTCACCATCAAGAGTTTCTCCATGATTGTAGGTTTTGTCTTCCTTGGATTTGAAGCCTGCTTGAATTTCATGGCATCATAATGCAAGATTATATCAATGGAAATTCTACCAATGATTACCCCACTTCTAATACCTATTAATGGTAGGGTTTTACTGGATAGATCAACTAGAAAAGGTGGACAAAGGCCTATGTCTTGGTCAAGGCAATGATGTTACAAGTTTCATTCTCTACCTAACCTTGTTGGCCAGTGAGAAGGGTAAATTGCATAGATCTATATTCTCCCCATCCACTAATATGCATGTCATATGAGGCATTAATGACTATATAGAAAAGTTACTTTATAATATTGAGGCGGTCATGCCATAGACACTCATGTCTTACCAATGTAGGGTTCTATGCCACTTAAAAGGCGGTTAGGTTAACATTAAGACAAAACTCTTTCAACACCTTGAGATAATTTATGTACTCTCCATAAGATAGGTATTTTTCCCTAAAATGGTGGAGATTCACCCAAAAAAATTTAAGATAAGGCATTTAATCCTCTTTTAATGCCTCAATAATGTCATATTAAGGAGTATCCATAAGCCAGAATAAGATTGATATTCATTCCTCATCCAATTCTTTCCACATGATCAAAACATTCTATTTATCATCTTTCTAGGGTTATTAAATGGTATTAGATAATAGAGGATATTTATCCACTATTTTATCAAGAGGTGTTGGATCATTCAGAATCTCCTTAGTTGTGTCGAAGAATAAATGGTCTTAGGGAGGTACACATGATGGCCATCCCCTTGGACGACCCTTCGATTGGGATGAGACATTGTCGATTGATGATGAGGTTCCTAATGCATCTATCCATCATTTCATGAGTGTTTCCCAGTATGAGGTAAACCTTATAGTAGCTTTGACATGGGGAGGTCCATTATTTTAAGAAGATATGTTATTTCAAGGAGGTCCTTCACAATGGGCACTATGGGGAGGGCCTCCATGGTTTATTTCATATTTATCGCCATGGGGAGAACCTACATTATAGATGTTTTCTTTATCATAGGAATGGTATAAATTAATTTTTTAATGCTTCTGTAATTCCATAATTGGAGGTATTAAAGGTCTAGAACATCACTGATATATTTCCATTAACTAGTTCCTCCCATATATACATAGTGCTTTCCTCATCGATAGGGAGGGACTACTTTAATTGACATGACCATAAGGGTCATTTTATAGTATTTTTTTCAAATATAATTGAATCATTTAGGATTATATCTAATGTAAAAAAGGGTGAAGCTAAATAAGGTTAAAATAAAGGTTTCACCTTTGAATTATCCCCCAGACGAGATAATATATTTTTAAGAAGTGATGAAGCACTTAGTATGGCAAGTTATGGCCTCCAATTTCATCCCAATATGATGGAACTTTTGGAGTAGTTTCAATAAGGTGAGTACCTTCCAATTTAGGTGAAATTTCATGAGAGGGGTTCTCATGATTAATTTCTATGTTACCATAAGGTTTATTTCCCAAAAAATAGTCTTAGGTAGTATTCTAGTACTGTCAATGTTAGAACTGTAGGGAGGAATTCTATAGGTAAAGCTTCGTTCTTCTCTTGAAGAGAAGTTAGTAGATCCTTGGGTTTCCAAAAAAATATTTTGGTGGTCTCCAATAATGCTAGAGTTAATATGGGAAATAATATGGGTTTATTCCTAATTTCTTATCCTATTATACCGATGAACTACTTTGGGTTGGGAAACAATATATACATGCTACTTTGCTACTACCCGAATATGTCAACAGTTCACTCAAGATTTGAGAGGTGTTTGAATATGTTCCTCTTTATAGGTTTTTACTAGAGTATACTAGAGAATAATTTCAATGGGTGAATGGATATGAACCTATCCTTGTTTTCCCATCAAAATATGCCTTCAGTCCTTCTAGATATGAGTGGGAACATGGGTCCACTCTCAAGTGGTTGTTGGAGTATATTGATGAATCACACAACTTGTGTGAATTGGAATGAATGTCTTTACTTGAAAGGTCATCAGAATATATTGATGAATAACCTCTACTTCCATTTCTAGAAAATTCTAACAACTTTTCTCTATATAATTAGGAAAGTATGATTGTTTATCCATAGCTTCCAGAATATGATGATGGGGTTACATTTTTTGGAATAGGATTAGAATCCCATTCTTGATCTCCTTTACCTACTAGGATATTATGAAACTAATTATATACAGGGGTAGGGATATATAATTGTGCCTTGTTGGATGTTAGGATATGCTGACATGGTCACTTTAATGCTTCTAAAGTATGTTGGTAGACTTGCTAGGTGTGAATTTGAATATTGGAATTCATAAAAGTTTCCACTAGAGTATGTTGGAGGACTTCTTCAATATAATAATTAATATGAGTATGCTCCCTATATTTGGTGGTTTTCCACCCTTGGAAGTATCTATTGATTTCCCGGGTCTTGGTGTCTAGGGTAAAGACTTCTTGGGCAATGTCCTTGGAAGGTTTTTGAGGAGTTGGAATCGCACGACGATGGTGGATATGATTGTTGTAAAGAGATATATTGGGTGTATTATAATTAGTTTTTAAGATTATATTGACCTCATGATCCTCCTTTGACAAAACACAATAGTTATAAATTATTTTGTTCTAGGAAGAGGCTACTAAAATGATTAGAGGTGGTCATGGGTTCCACATACTCCATCACAACTCATAGTTTAGTAAGTGGTTTGTGGGCCCTCATGTCTTCAAGGGATTCACATGATTCATTTGAAGTTAGGATAGTACCATTTAGATGGTACTTTTACACATGCATGTTCATTACCAAACAATATATTCACCGAGTGGGTGACATTTTTATTTAGTCGTTGATGCCACATCTTTTATGGAATCTATGGAATATGCCTAGAATTTTGAGGATGATGTTGATTTGAATCTAATGAGTATATTATTCTAAAATTCCTAAAAATTATTAAAAAAAATAAAAAACATTAATGTGGTATCACAAGTAGGAGTATATTCTATTGATAACTTTCATGGTTAAAGTATTCATGTCAGGTTTGCCATTTTTTTCGATATAAACATCCAAAAAGACTCTGTTTTGGAATTTTGAGTTAATGAAAACCTACATTCCAAAGGTAGGTGTCCATTGATACTTTTCCACTATCACATTTTAATGAACATTGGTATAGAATATGGGAGGTTATACTCATTTATACCATTGTAGGGGGAAATTATTGTCTAATTTGATACAATCTTATAGATTTAATTCATATTTGTGAATCCTTTAAAAACCCTAATGAGGTACACGTTATCCCTATTTTAGTAGTGGATCTAAACAAAACATTAATGTGATGTTTTTATATATATCAGAGTTCTATATTTTTATTATTACTTAGTGAGAAATAGTTTGAGGGTAGTGTGGTTTAAAGCCACAAATTTGGGAGATATGGAGTTTATCACCATCACAGAAGGTAGTTGGTGTTTTTGGTGTTGGGATAAGGCCCATAAGAAGGGATTCTTATATATATCCCTATGAATGGAATTAAAGTCCATATAGTTTGATTCGAAATAACATGACACGTTTTAATTTTTAAGGTCATGTGACAAGGACCATCACAATTCCATTTAAGGTCATGAAACCCTGACAATTTGAACATTAGGAAAAATGTTCCTAGAAATGGTTGGCATGGGACTTATGCCTAAGAAACCCTTTCTGGTTTATTTCCAAGGAAATATGGACCTATAAAGATTAATTTTGCAATTACATGGGGGGATATGAGCCTTTGAGTGGAGGCATGTTTTCATTAAGAATATGTCTCAATGAAATGATTGGTTGGACTTTAGAGGATAAGGCCCACTTAGTAGGATATGACCTATAAGGGTTTTCTTGGATATATGTCTTTAGTGAATGGATGTCCAAGCTTACGGGGAATATGGATTAGTGGGGAAGAATGTAAGTGGCCATGATGTTAGGTTTTTACCATAGTGAGGCATCATACATATCCTGGTCAAGAGGAATCAAATCCCACAAAGATTCTGATGTACAGTTTAAGGTCTTGTGACAGGACCATACCATGTAGTTTCACATTATACAGTAATGAAATTTGTGCCATGAATATGGTATCAACATAATATTGAGTGTGACTTATAAATTTTTGTTTCTCTATATGGTTCAACATGATTTTTGGTAATGAAATAGAAGAGGGTGTTGTTAGAATTTAGAAGAATATTTCCCTATAAGTGGGATGTATTATATAGAATATGGCCATTTTTTTCATATTTACAAAGGATAGGGATCCATGAGGATGATTTGAGTCTTAAATATGGGATTACCATGATGTTTCTAGAGAACTAGGAGATAATGTGTAGGACATATGCATGAGTATGTGTAACCCTGGTGTGTCTACCTCCTATTGGTTAATGATCTAACAGAAGGAAGACTCAATGTATGGGGGATATAGCCTTGTGTGGAAGAGGTTCTGGATTATGCATGGGATACCCTTTTTGGTTAATACCACTTGTTAGTAACAAGATATGAGAGAGTGTAATTGGGATTATTTGGAATATGGTGGTAGAATTTTATATTAGTTATTAACTCAAATTAATTAAGGATTCAAAATATAATATTATGACATGTTATAGAATAAAAATAGTACACAATAATAATGGTGTGTTTTTTGTGTGTTGGATAAATATCTACAATACTTAAATTATTTGTTAAAGACATTTTATATCAGTCACCGATGTCATATTCATGAATATTATTTCATTAAAACTCATATAAAAATTAATAAAAGATGTAAAAATGAATGAATACTAATCTCATTATAGTAAGCCTTCCAAAAAATGTTATAAACACTTCACACTATATCAACCACTAGATAGAGAAAATATTTAAATAGGAAATACAAGATGAGAATAAGGACCTTTGATTGACTATAATAAATAATCCAATCCATCATGAATCACATAATTCAAAAAATCAATATTAAATATCCATGGATGTGAAGCATATAAAGAATCAATACATTAATTCATGAATTTGAATAAGATGAAACATCAATTCATGTATGTGTTAAATTGATAAATTTAATTGATACATTAAATTAATTCTACCAAATTAATTAATTAATGAAAATCCAAATTTTATTTCCAAAATTCTCCCATTTAGATTGAATTAATTAAATAAAACAAAAAAATGTGTCAATTAAAACAAAGAACATTAAAATCCAAAGAATGACATAACTATAGAAATAATATCCCCTAAGGACATTATTCACAAAAGTGTTAATACTCATACAGAAACAATGAATTAAGAATTACATAAATAAATTTTACAATATATGAAATTCAAATAATGGTACAAGCAAAAAAAAATGCATTAAGAGATATAATTTTGAAAATATCTTCATTACAAAATATCTTTTAAATAAAAAATTATTGTTTAGATAGTTTTAAACTCCCACTAATAGAACACATCAAAATAACTTAAACAAATACATATGACTATGATAAACCCAAATTTTTACGTCTTTGGTTAGTGGGACAGACAATATATTCTCTGTAGAAAGATGCTCAATTGAACCCAAGTCTGTAAATAGGTATTTTATATAAAAATATGTCGAAAAAGAATCATCTGCTATTTTTTAAATAGAATTGCATAGTAGAAATATTGTCGCAATACATCATAAGTGGCCTTATTATGTTTTGAAACATGTTTATCCTCATAATCAGGACCGGCCCGGAAAACCCTTAGAAATTGTGTTTCCCAAGACCATGAGCCGAAATGTTGCCCCTTCCAAGCTACTACTGTGTATGTACAGTGGAAATATCCTTGGTTTCCCTATCCTAGGGGCTTGCTGGGCTTACCCCATAGCCATCTCTTCTCATAATATGTGAGATAATTTACATTAGGATTAAAGTGAATATTAATATCCATTTGACACACCTCCAACAAATAGTCCTTCCTACCATCACAAAATAATTCTAAAAGTAGGTTTTCGGTCATCAGGCACCCAAAAAAATGAGAGTCAAAAAAATAACCAAAAACATAAATTTGATTAGACTTACTCTAGGTCAACATATGATTTTTAGTTCCCTACAAATATATGAATATATTTTAGACTATTTTCTAAAAAAATTAGGGAATACTCAAATATTTCCCAGAAACATTAACAACAAAAGTAATATCACAGAAAATAGAAAAAATTGCATACTTAAAATTTCTAATAGAGGAATCATATGAGACATGTTTATATCTCATTTATATCATTAAAAAATTATTACATTGAAAGTGGAGAAATAAATTTTTCTAAATTTATTGAATATATTTTCAATAAATCATCTTTGAGACAATAATAGAATACTACGTGACCATCACAATGAATTTGGATGTATAAAGAAACAAAAAAGCACCCCCAAGGTCTTTCATATCAAAATGGTAATTAATATTGTCTCAACCAAAATTTTAACATAATTATTGGCCATAAGTATGTCATCGACATGAAATACATAAAATTTCTCCCACTGGTACTAAAATAAATTCACCAATCTAAATAATTCTCCTTATACCCAAATTAATTTCCAAGGATTATGTACTGTCCTCAAAAAATAATCTCATTTGATATTTTGACTGAAATACGCAATGATCTTGTAAAATTTAATTAACAAAAGAATCATTTAATATGTATAAATATTTATGCAGTCAAAACAAATGATTTTCAATGAATTTTTCTAAAAAAATTATTCATTATTATTTTCCATAAGGGTCTCAAAACATAAAATTATAATGTGTTGATGTATTATTTTTATGCCTCCCAAAAATCTAATACTGATAAAGTATTTGATATCGATATAAATTAAAAAACCACATATACATCATCATCATCATCATCATAAGGGTCCCATGTCATAATAAACAAATTCTAGTATTATGATGTATTAATTATATGCCATATAAAATTTAGCATTGTTGGGTATTTGATCTTAAAAAAAATTATAAAGCATAAAAATAACAATAAAAATAATAATAGTCCTAATTCAAAAATAAAATTATAATATTATGATGTATGAAATTTATTTCAGACAAAATCTAATACTGATAGGGTATTTTGATATAAACATAAATTATAAAACAATACATCATAATAATATTAAAGTTTCCAATAATATTATAAAATTATAATGACATGATATACAAATCTTATGTCACACAATATTTAACACTATTAGGGTATTAAAAAAATTACAAAATTTTAAAACATAAATAAATCATATCAATAAAAAATTACAACAATAATAATAATATATCAATAGGATATATTTATTATTAAAGTAATATAGTTACATCTAAAACAATGTATCATATAAAAAACTTTTCTTAATTATTCTCATGATGGGTGAGTTCATAATTAAAAATAAATATATAACAAAATTATATGTATACAAATTTAGGCAATTAAAAATTATATTTATATAAGCCATAATTTCAAAAAAAAATTATATCACAAAAGAAAATATCTTATAAACATTTTTTCAATAATGAACATATTTCAAATATTTTATTCCCATGATTGTTTTTCAATTGATTATATTGAAAATAAATTCAATAAGATTTGAATATGTTTCAAAATCCACGAACTGCAAACTAAAAATTTTCATATAAGTATAACCCATCATGAATTGGGTGTCATTATAAAAAAAACTAAATTATGAAAAAAATATAAAATATGAATTATGGATTTCATTGAAGGATATATAGATAAAAAAATTATAATTGATATTCTCACATGCATTTCAATAGCAAAGAAAGTATGTATATATCTAAAAACTGATTATTATAATACATATCATGAAATCTACAAAAAAAGTTATAATTTATTATTTTTATCAATATCATGATGTATTTAAATAATACATATATATATATTCACATATTTTATTTTCACTACATGATATAATAATTAAAAATTTATTCATGTGTGATGAAAATCGTGATTGTCATACAAAATAAAAGTAACAAAATTTCGTTCAAAAAAATTAGAGGAATCAAATCAAATAAAAAATAGTCAAAATTGCATATGAATCCTTATTAGCTCCCATAAATATTTTTAGAAAATTATAATAGGGATTAAACCAAATTAATTAAGGGTTCAAAATATAAAATTATTACATGTTATAGAATAAAAATAGAACATAATAATAATGGTGTGTACATATCATTTGTATGTTTTATTCATATCTCAAATACTTCAATGGTTTTTTAAAGAATTTGTATATCGTTCAAAGGTGTCAAATCCATGATTCCTTGTAACGACCCGACCCTAGTTACCCAGAGTCGGTGCATTATTACATAACATTGGCATGATCACAAGAAAGATCAAATCTCGAAAGACCGATTGGTTTAGTAGCCTTGGAAACACTAGATATATTCATAAGTCTTACATTACATCATAAAATGAAAAACTACTACAACAACATAATCTCCATATTCCACACTCATATCCCCACATACTATCCCTGCAGGTCATTCATAACTTACTTCTTCACATCCTGGGAAAAATAAAACATAGAAAAGGGGTGAGCTCAAATGCCCAGTAAGGATAACAATATAGCAGAAACTTTCAAAAATAAGCATAAACATTTAAGGCAATGTATAACTAAAAAAAAGCCTTTTAAACTTGAACTTCAACATAGTATGGAAAAAGTAAAATGAAATAATGCCATTTACTTATTCCCATGGATATTCTACTAATCGAATAATCACATGCAATATCAATAACCACTTTCATAATGATGGAATGCATAATGCCAGACTATCATAACCACATAGCCAAGGCCTCGTGCCAAGACTACAAATAATATTTTTCCAAGGCCTTGTGACAAGACACTAGTTTGTCTCATGAGACCTACCGATGCATCGAGGAGCTATAGCGGGCTCCACCCGTCACTTATTAAGTCCAATGCATTCCTCATATGAACAGGTTTAAACATAACATAAACATTCATATTAAAACTAGCATACGAAATGTAAATAATTTCACCATAAACTATGAATGGTATAAAAATAGCACATCCACAGTCAAACATATCACAAAACCTTCAATACAATATAGAAGTTTTGTATCATAATAAATCAACTTCAAATAAGCGTAAAATCCATCAAAGGATGTTGACATAGATGAAATCAAAACTCTTTTTAGAGAAATATCTCTTTATATTTTTGAAATCATTTAAGAGCCATATAAAATAAAACATTTTCTTTGAAAATATTCTTATAAGCTTGTATGGAAAGCTTTGAAGATTATATAATGGAAGAAAATAACCGCACCTGCCGTATAAGTTAAAAAAAACATTCTTACCTTAATTCTGTCGAAAAGGTTAAAAAGGACCTTGTTTTGAAAATGACGGAAAGATTCCTATTATAAAAAGTCAAACAAGGGTATAAATGACTTTAACCCATATTCTTCTAAATAATAAAAATGTTTTGAAATACATTTTTAAGAAAACATGGATGTGGATGATAAAGAGATCCCAGTAGATTATTACATATAAACAACCTCGGATAATGAAGAGATTGTGAAATAACCCTTACCTTGTACTTTTCCTTGGTTGGGGTAGGTTAACCTCCTGTATAATGGTGAAATAATTGTTATTAAATTATACAATAATCATATACATTAATATGATATCATATATGATCTTTTAATATTGATTTGATAATAATATCTTAGTATTATCGTTGTTTCGGGTGTTAACTTACTTGTTTTCTTTTATATGTTTTGTTACGTAAGACATGTTTGTAAAAGATAGGTTGTATATTATTCATATCCAGAATGATATCAAGTCCTTAAAAATCATTTTTTTAAATCATCAAATGATAATTATACTTGAATGGATACGATGGAGAATGAATCTCATCGCGTTCGTGGAGACGGTAGTCCGTACGTACGCACGAGCGACAATATCATTATTTTGATATTAAAATAATATATAAATGGATGGTATATCATATATACAGAATCATTAACATGTTATATTTATTATTTACATGAGTTACACATCATTATTATACCCATCCAAATAATAATATATTGAATAACAATTACACCACGACGTGGAGACGGTAAGCCGTACGTACGCACGTATGGTGACATGTTATTCAAAGGGTGGATAGAATACTGAATATGGTTGTACCATATTTATAATAACATCACAATATATATATGATACTGGAGTTATTATTTTAGAATGGTAACAACAAAGGAAGAAGAAGTGGAAGAAGAAATGAACTTGGAAAAGGGTGGTGAAATCATTACCTCTTCTTTGGGTTCTTCCTTTTGATTTGATCAAAAGGGCTCCTTAGGTTGGCTTTCTGATCAAACTAAGGCCTCTAGGTTGTATTGAGTGAAGTTGGGAGAGTATTTTGGCAGAGTTTGGCCGAACCAAATGGCTTTTAAGGTGTGAAGAAATGAGAAGGAGGTGTTCCCTTTTATAAGAGGGGTGAGGGGCACCTTTGGAAAAGCTAGAGATATTAGTTTATAATAAATTCATATTCGATTTAAAATGGCTCCAAAGTTGATTATTAAACGGTTAAGGTGGGGATGGGTAGAAAAAAACTCAAACAATAGAATTTAGACAGGTTTGGGTACTTATATTAACCTTATCTTTAAGTATTAAATCTAAGTTAATTAGTTTCACTTTTACAATGTCTCTTTGTATTTTTATAAAATATGGTTAATAAACTTACTATATACATCCAAGCGACCCCAAAGTGGTCCATTAATGATGAACCTATCATGATATAAGTCTCTTGGCCGAAACTTAGATTTTTAAGAATTTAATATCAATTTATAATATAATATTTTTTTTTAAGAACTCTTTTATGTCAATTTTGACACTATTCAATAGTTGATTTTTTTTGAAACTCATAACAGATTGATTACTTCAAAAAAAGTCAATTAAATCAATCCTAATATATCATATTATCCTATAAAATTAGTTTAATTTATTAAAAGTTTCATATTATATTTATTTTGGTATTTATAATATCAATTATTTTAATTTTTCACTATTATAGTAATTAATTCATCATCATTGTGTCATAAATAAATTAAATTATTTAATGTCTAAAAATTATAAATAAAATATAATCATGTAGGAAATCCTTTTATCTTTCTAATTAATATTTATAATCTAAAATAAAACATATATAACCCTATGTAAAAATTGTTTTTCTGTAAGATATATGCTTGTGTCATTTTTGTATTAATTTTAACTTAATTAAAATAAAATGTCCCTATCACCTACAAGTGGCACCATGGGGTCCCAAAATCGACCCAAAGATGCCTATGGTCGAACCTGTATCAACCAATAAGTCTAGTACACATTTTAGGGTAATTTAGTATTATTATAATATTATTTTTTAACCCTTATTTACCGGATTTACCCTTAACCATGGTAAATAAAATATTTACCGCAGTAATTATTCAAAATGTCTAAAAATAAAAGTTACCTATTTACACAATTTGGACATCCTAATTCCATATATGTAATCCATTTTTCTAAATTCAAAACACAGAAGTGACAGAAATTAATTTAAAATTAATTCCCGCTGTCAAAACAAAAAGCGTGTTTTTAAGAGATAATAACTATCAAAAGATTGACACTTGTTTATGTTCGGTTTAATTGTAAAATTATGTCCAATGACCAAAATTATATTAAATGGTAAAAATATATTCTAAATATACTTTAAAACCACTCAAATTCATAATATATCACTATTAATTATTTTGATTAAAAAAGTTGTTTTTAATTAAAATTTAGTAATTTTCACTATTCATCAAAATATTAAAGTTATCCGAAAAGTACCAAAATTTCATCTTAGGCTAAATTCGATATTCTGAATCCTAAAATGAAGTCCATTTTGAAATATAAAATATATATAGTTTCAAAAAGTAGGTATTACTATTCATAACGACTAGTTTGATTGGTTGTTAGAACTCGGTGTTGCGTACAACACACGCTATCACATTATTCAAAGAGAAGCGTACGGTAGAATCTTGGGGTGTTACATTCCTATTTCTTTAAAACTAATAAAAAATAAGTAAAATATTTTAAAATGAATTCATACTAATCAATTTCTAGTAAGTCTTCCAAAAAGTGCCACACACACTCCACACCGTATCAACTGTTGGATGGAGCAATGATTTAAATAGGAAATACTAGATGGGAATAGAGATATTTCATTGATTATAACAAATGATCCAATCCATCATGAATCACTTAATTCAAAAATTCAATATTGAATATCTATGATTATGGGGAACATGAAGCATTAATACATTAGT
Source organism: Viscum album (assembly GCA_963277665.1). NCBI lineage: Eukaryota > Viridiplantae > Streptophyta > Magnoliopsida > Santalales > Viscaceae > Viscum > Viscum album. The sequence continues at coordinate 717,914,054 of OY728143.1, read as the reverse complement.
TCCTGAATATGTGGAAGTCAAAACATCAAGTCATGTATGTGTTAAATTGATTCATTTAATTGATATATTAAATTAATATTATCAAATTAATTAGTTAATGAAAATCTAAATATTATTTCCCATATATGTCCCATTGACGAGGATTTGATATAGGGAATATGGTCTTTTAAAAAAGATTCATCAAGGATAGGGATCCATGAGGACGAGTTGGGGCTTACACATTGGGTTTTCCCATGATACTGCTTAGGAACTAGGATTGCATGAGTGGGGCTTATGTGTGCTAATATAATATGGATTTTTGAAGATCATTGATGTATTCTAGTGATAAAATCATCAATTATAAATATCTTGTGTCTTATACCTAAAAAGGAATCCCATAGAACATGTCTCATTGATTGGAATGAGGAGATGAGATGAGTATGTTGAACCTAGGGAGACCCCTACAGAGTCCTAGGGAATCCATAATTTTGATTCCATTGAGTGTTCTACCTATTTGGGATGATAATTCGCAATCCTCTTTATATCAAGGGAATAAACGATTAAAAGAAGTTGTTATGATGTGCCCAATGGACTGATCATGTTTATGGGTAGGTTTTAGAAGAGGTCATGATCTGGCCTTTTCAGGGTTTTGACCTTTTCATAGAGGTTTCACTAAGGTCATTTGATTTGACACAACCCAAGTGGGTGAATTAAGATAATAATGGGAAATATGAGAGGTCTAATTTTCCACTAGTTCTTCATGAGGTGTCCATGGGGGTCCAGATGCTACATGATTTTGGATTACTAGGGATAGGGTGGTGGGAACCTCTAAAAACCTCTAATTCATATTGGGGTATGCGCTATGTGATGTGCGTTTGTCTTTTAAAGGGAATTATTTAAGGATGAATTGAAAATATTTCTACACAAGGAACCTATATGAACCATGTTTGTGGGGTCACTTCATAGAGGATTTGATATTACCTACAAATGATTTCTATAAAGTTTCCCCATAAAGGATAAGAGATCTATTCATCCAAGTTTATTGAAATGAAAGTCTCTCTTTCAGGGTCTCATTGTATCCTCTTCATGTTATATTTTCAAAAACCATGGGGTATTTATAGGTGGTGGTGTTGGGTAACCTATTCCTGAATTGGAAGACCAAATAAGGAGTATTTTTTTCATACTATGCTTGGTAATGACTTGTATGTGAATTGATGAACCCATAGAGTTCTACGTAGAGCGTCTAAAATTACCACATTCACACAGAAATTGATGGTTATGTGCAACATAGAAATCCAAAAAATAATAGATTCCCACCACAAAAAATAACACTTCATAGAAAGCCCAAAATTAATGCCTCACTGTCGCAAACTATAGTGCTTCACAGATGGGCATGTCATTTCATGAAGGAATAAATGATTCATGGAGTGCTTAAGCCGCTATGAGAAACCCTACCATTTTAAAAAAAAAATCATATTATCATCATGTTGATCCCATATTTTATTAGTAAACTTCTTCCTAATGTTATTTGTGAGTATTTATGTCTTTCTGGTCCCCAAAAATTGTATAAATATCATACACATAACTCAATTCTCCCACATATAGATCAATCTTCTTACACGGTCACAAATTTCATATGTGTGGAATAAATATCTTAGACATAACTTAATTCTCTTATGTGTAGATCAATTTTCTTATATGGTCACAAATTTCATATATACTACATGAATATCATATGCATATCTCAATTATATTACATGTAGATCAATATTCTTATGTGGGTTACCAAATTTCATATGTGGTTACCAAAATTAATTACGTGAGGACCATAAGATAATGTACATAGCCAAATATTAAATGTCTATTTCAAGAATAATAAAATGAAAAAAGCACTCATATAACATCTTGAATTTTCTATATATCATCTCGAAATATCTCAAGAACATTCTTCATAGCTTGAAATAACACCTCAACAACTTCCCATGATTCTCAATCATGATTGAAAAAAATAAAAACTATCAACAAATCTAAAAGAACTTCATTTGTTCTTCGAAATGATGGATTGAAAGAAGAATACTACACATAAATTCATATTAGGGGTCTTTTGAAGTTATTTTAAACTCATTAGTACCATTAAAACACTCAGTTACCTCGAACTAGGGCTACTTTTTATCCCTTTTATGATACATAGCATCAAGCACCACATGAATCAAAGGAATCTAAATCATCGTAAAGCTCCCCTACTCAGTTTTTGGGAGACTACATGTGGAACTAGTGATATTATGTGTTTGGAATATGGGAGATCCTTGTATTTTAATAATTGTTAGGTATGGTACATGTGTGGGCATGTGTTAGGGGGAAGACTTATCTTTTAATGATTGTCAGGTATGGGCTGGTTTGGGCTACTGCATGGGAATGTGCTGGGGAGAAGCCTTGTCTATTGATTTTTAAATAGTTTTGGCTGGTAGTTGTTGTTGATCGGTTGGGGAATAAATAAGGTGAGATATATTCTATAGGAGTGGGGAATTATTTTTAGTTTGTTCATCTTGGCAGCTGTATGGGGTCCCACCTTGGGAGTTCTAGACAGAGCTTCAGAGAGTGGTCTTCTCAAAGCTTCCTCTTCCCCCTGTATTCTTATTTTATTACATTTTTGCGTTTCTATCTGAAGGTACTGTGGTTCAATAATGTTGAATATTTGTTTTTTTCTCTCTTATCCCTCTCTTTCACAAATTTCCATAACAATTTGGTGACTATGCTAGAGATATGCGATCTTAGATGGAAAGAACGAACAGTGCTGGAATTCACTGAAGAGTGCACAATCACAACTGAGAACTCTGAACTCAAGGATACATCTATAGGTGAGTGTGAATGAAGTGAAAAAACTTGAGGATACAATCACACTAGAGACACGTTCGTAGGAGCTGACTCACTGCTTTTTTGTGAAGCGATGTGGTCGAAGTGGACATGGCATTTTCTGTTAGAGGGTTGATGGAGGTTTTCACGTGAGCGGGAGGATGATTGTGGAGCTGAATTCAAGGATGTTGCGGGGAGTGCCCCTATGTGAGATACAATCTGCACATAATAGCCTGGATCTATTTGGGTGTTTTGGTTCATTAAAGTCTGAAATGTGAAAATGATTTTTATTAACATTTTATAATAAGAAAACTGATAAAAAAATAATGTTCAAGTTGGCAATATTTCTCATTAAAATAGAATGCAACAATTATGAACAAATTGATTCATCTAAAACTAGAATAAAAAAACAATGATAAAATAAGGCTACATCAACAATGATAAAACCAAGGCAAAACAAGGCTCAAAAAAGATTCTATTAAACCATTTAAATTCAAGACATCCTTGAACAAATACAAGAAGAAATGAAGTTCAATGATTAGAGGTCAAATTAAATGTGGAATTTGAAAGCAGTAAAATACATATGGATTTAATTTGCTTTAGACCTATTTTGGTCCTACGTGCATGTCAAGAAGACCACCCGACTCATGCATTTTATTATACTCAAAATAAAAATATTTTAGGTTGTAGAAAAAATCACATCACCAACAATACACATAATTTGAAAAAACTTAATACATTAAGTGTTCAAAATCTAAAACCGAGTCTGCTTACCATAGATCCAGTGTACCTAATTTTGAAGACTCTATCCCGTGGCATTTTGGGCTCTGATTCCAGAATATCATAGGCATGTCTTGGGGACAAGGTCTCAAAATGGACACGAATAGCCTCTTGTAATCTAGATAGCCACTGGACAGGGCTGGTCCTCTGTGCATGTTCCAGAACTTCACAAGATTTGAAATAGTGCACATAATCGGGTGTTATGAAACCTTCTGCCGGCATTTGGATATGTTATCCTGGATCTAGAAGGCGCAAGCAAGTTGGATCTCCACCAAATCTGATTTGGACCTCTTCTTCCATAAAGAACATTGTCGCTCATAGATCTTGGAACCCAGGATCTATTCTGGAATCATACACGGCTTGGAGAAGAAGAATTGGTGTGTACGCCCGCTATGGAAGGATATTGGACAGCCGCTCGGGAAGACATATAAGATCTCCTTGAAAAACCACTCACACCCAAGAATGGAACACGGACGGCCTGCTGGATGGATGTAGATCCCCTGGCTAAACAACTCACTACTGAGGGAGATGACCGAGCACAGACACATCGAAGATCTCGAGCCTCCCTATTGTACCGATGCCACTGCTCTCTATTTGGCCTCGCTATAGGAGGAACTCACCAGATCATATGCCCCTTGTCCAAAAGATCGGCCAAGATTGGTGTTCGAAGAGTGCTGCTGGCCACAACGTCAACAGTCGTGCAAGAATCCCCCAACCAAGGTGAATCTGGACTAGTTCTCCATCAGATCTTGTAATCACACACACGAAAACTAAATTGTTTACTCCGAATCTAGAAAATGCACACTCGAAATAAAAACATAGCCCCTGATTGCAATTGAAATCCAGATGTGATACGAAAAGTAGAGAAACATTATCTTGGATGGATGTCTTCTTCAGTGACATCTGGCTAGGGATTCTCTATCGCGAACGAACCGGAGAGGGAAGCCAAGAGAGGTGTTATCCTTGATGCAATGATGATCTACAAAGAATAAAATCACCTGCAAAGACACAACAGATAGAGGTTATAATGAACCATACTTTACATACATTGTTAATACTTCAAAATTGAAGCACACTTATTACAACATATGACAAAACCACAAAGGACCGTATAGGTATAGTGTCTTTAGAAACTTGGAAACATAAACAACTGGTTCATAAATCTTCTACAGTGTCTCCCATTTATTTCATCATATCTAGGGTCCCTTTTAGCATATTCTACTTAATATCCATCTTCCTGACCTGGGGAAAAGAAAAGATAAAAGGGTGAGCTCAAATGCTCAGCAAGGGCAAATAATGGAAATAAAAATCATATCATATCTTTTGAAAATCATAACCTGCCAAAGAGATCATAATATCTTAACATGGAACAAATCATAGAAGTGAAAATGAGATCCCCATAATCATAACATGAAACTTGAAACTTTGTGGCATGCACACATAATCATGGAAAATCATTTCTTGTTAGTCATGACTCATTGCCAAGACTATCTTAGTGGACAAAGTCCCTTTCTGAACCGAGTCACCCTCGTTCCAGTCCTGTTTCACTGAACCGGTATAACCTACCGTTCCAGCCATGTCTATCTCATGAGATATAAAGTCTTTACCCAATTCATTGAAGGGAGATATAGGTCCCACCCATCTTATAATGAATCCTTTCTTATGTGTGCCACATAATCATAAACCATACATCATAGCGTAACCCATGTAATAAAAATGGAATTCTTAAACAACATGACATCATAAAACAATTCATATAAGATAAAGGAATTCATAAAAATATATCCATCACAACATAATCAAATCCATGTTATAATAGGGATAAAAACAGAACCCTTTTATTATCTTAGATGGAAAATAACTTTGATAAAATACTTGAACTCCATTCTTGAGGAAAATATCCTTTCTACTTCAAAAATATTTTTCCTTTAATAACATGTCATACGACTTTAAAATAAAAGAAGATGATTAAAAATAAACTTGAAAACTTGTAAAGGAAGCTTCTTGGAAATAATGTTTTAAAAATCCATTCATGCCGTATAAGTTAAAAAAACATTCTTCGTACTTTTGTCGGAAAAGTCAAAAAGTACCTCGTACGAAAAACGACAAAAGATTCCTTCCATACATATTACTAAAAACTCACCGAAGGGTAAAAATGGATTTAAATAATTTTAGGTGGTTGGAAATAATATTAAATATTGATGAAACATGGATGTGGATGATAAAATACACCCTAGTAAATACTTACGAATAAACAATCTCGGATAAAAATGAGATTGTGATATTTTCCCTTACCTTAGGTCCGATTTGCTTTGTACGTGTCCGAAGCTCCTTTATAATGGTTTAAATAATGTTATTGACTTATTCCAGAATAATACATATTGATATGATATCATATATGGTCATATTCTTAGCTTCTTGTTAGTAATATTTCATTGTTACTTGTTACTCAGGTCTTTATTGCCTTTTGTTCTTATGCGTGTTTTGCCGAATAAATTTGTATTCTTCTTTTAAGGTTATAGATACCTTATATCCAGAATGGTATTAGTGTAACATATATCATATTTATTCATTCAATTCATTTATATAATTACTATGTAATGATGATCATGTAGAACGAGTCGCATCACATCGTGGAGACGGTATTCCGTACGTACGCACGAGTGATGATATCGTTCCTATGATCGTGGAATTGTATTGGAGTATATATATATTATTTCAGTATAAATATTACTTTATAATAATCATAAATAGTTACTCATTACACCATTATACCCATCCTTGTAATGTGGTGGTGGAAAATAGATTACACCACGGCGTGGAGACGGTATTCCGTACGTACGCACGCGCGGTGATTTCATTTTTCCGTAGGATGGATAGAAGGTGAATTAGGGTTGTTTCATATTTATAATAACATATCAGTATGTAAGTAATACTGATTTTATTACTTTATCATGAAACAACTAAAGGAGAAGAAGTTGAAGAAGAAAGAAATTGAAAATATCGGTAACAGATATTACCTCTTCTTTGGAACGCCTCTTTGAATCCTCCACTTAGGAAACTAAGATTGGTCTTTGAAGAAGACCAGGACCACTAGGATTATTCTAGGTATGTGGAGAGGAGAAAATTTCAGGGGTTGGCCGAGCTTGAGTGCTCAAATTGGTGTGAGGAGGAGGGGGAGGAGGTACCCTTTTATAAGGGAGGAGAGGGGCACCTTAGGAATACCTCAAAATATTATTTTATATTAAAGTCAAAATCGGTTTATAATGGTTCCAAAGGGTCTTATTTCGAAGGTAAAGTGGGGATGGGTCGAAATCCTATCAACCAATAGGATTTAGACAAGTTTAGGGTATTATTTTAACCTTATCAATTAGATTTAACTCTAAGTTAAATAATTTTACTTTTACCGTGTCTTTTTGTTTTCTTTCACTATATGGTTAATACACTTACTATAACATGCCAAAAGAACCCCAGTTTTTTTTATTATTAATATATATATCCTTTTCTAAGTCATTTGGCCGAATCTTAGATTTTTAGGAATAAAATAACAATTAGTAATATAATATTTGATTTAAAAACTATTTTGTGTCAATTTTGACACTATTTGATATATGATTTTTGTGAAAGTCATAACAGAATTATATGTTCGAACCAAGTTGATTAAAGCAACACTAATATATCATAATAACCTATAAAATTAGTGTAATTCATAAAAAGTCTCAAATTTCATTTATTTGGGTATTTATAACATCAATTATGTCAATATTTCATTAATAAAATAATTACTGCATCATCTTTGTATCATAATAAATGATAATTATTTAATCCCTAAAAATTCTAAATAAATTCCTATGATTTATATAATTGTATTAGCTTTCTGGAGACTATTCATGTTTGAAGTTTCATGAAGTTTATCACTAGATTAAAATTATTATACTTATATAATTTAAGAAAGTGACATGTTGTCACATTCTTTGGTTTTAATAATAATTAAATTATTTTCATTGAAAAAATTTAATTAAATGAATCTAATCCGACCCTTAGGTGATATGGGTCTACTTTTATTCATCCAATAGGATTTTGACATTTGTTAGGGTAATTTTAAAATATTATATTTACCCTTAATTACCCGATTTACCTTTAACTATGGTAAATAAAATTTACCATAATTACTATTCATAATTCCCAAAAAATAAAAAGTAGCTTATTAACATAATTTGGACCCACTGATTCCAAATATGTAATCCATTTTTCCAAATTCAATACACAAAAGATGCAGAAAGTAAATTAAAATTAATCCCGTTGTCGAAAGAAAACGGGTTTTTCATTAAAACATTGCAAAAGATTGAATTGATTTAACCTACGAATTCAAGGTAAAATAAATGATAATGAAATACATTATATTAAATGGTAAAAATATATTATATTTATACTTTAAAACCATTCAATATTATAATTTAACCACATAAGATATTATGATGAAAAAATTTGTTTTTAATTAAAATATAGCGTGTTTTTACTATTCATTTAAATATGAAAGTTATCGGAAAAATATCAAAACATTATCTAATGTAAATTTTTATATCCTGATTCAAATGAAGAATTTTATTTTGTCAAATTGAACATATAAACATGTCAAAAACTAGATTTAATGTGGGTGCGCCATCAAAAGGCGGCAAAACTGCATTTTTTGAAAAATACTTATTTTACCCGAAAAAATTATTTTGTTCTTATAACATGTTCTAGAAATGTGTAAGATGAATAATAATGTTATAAAATTCAAAATTTAGTTAACACTATTCATAACGGCTAGTTTTAATAATATTTTAATAGCATATCGTTGTTTAGTGAAACTCGGTATTGCGTATGACGCAAGCTATCGAGGAAGATCGTGATTGCGTGTAAAGTAAGCCAAGCAAGTGTGTAGTGAAAGATTCCTTTGATGATATAAAAACAAAATATTACTCATAAAAATCTCGGGTGTTACATTCTACCCCCCTTAAAAAGAATTTCGCCCTCGAAATTCGTCACTTTGTAACAAACAGATGAGGATACTTCTCCCTCATCATATCCTCAAGCTCCCATGTAGCTTCTTCAAGTTGGTGGTTCCTCCATAAAACTTTCACCAAACGAGTGGTCTTGTTTCGTAGGACTTTTTCGCTATGATCCAGAATCTCTATCGGCTGTTCTTCATAAGAAAGATCTTGCTCCAGCGGTACAACTTCTGAGCTGAGTACATGTGAAGGATCTGGTATGTACTTTCTCAGGAGAGATACATGGAACACATCGTGAACTTGAGAGAGATTCGGTGGAAGCGCCAATCGGTAAGCTACCTTTCCAACACGATCCAGTATTTCGAAAGGACCGATATATCTAGGGCTCAACTTCCCCTTCTTTCCAAATCTCATAACCCTCTTCCAGGGAGATATTCGTAAGAACACTTTATCGCCCACTTCAAACTCTAGGTCTTTTCTTCGGTTTTCGGCATAACTTTTCTGTCGACTCTGAGCTGCTCTTATGTGTTGTTGAATAGATCTGACCTTTTCTGCCATTTCATCAATGAGATCAGGTCCTAATAGCTTTCTTTCCCCAACTTCATCCCAGCAAGTTGGAGTCCTGCATTTCTTTCCATAGAGAGCTTCATAAGGAGCCATCTGAATACTGGAGTGAAAGCTATTATTATAAGAAAATTCCACCAAAGGTAGGTGTTGATCCCAACCTCCTTTGAAATCCATAGAGCAAGCTCTCAACATATCTTCTAGGGTTTGAATTGTTCTCTCAGACTGACCGTCTGTCTGGGGATGATAAGCAGTGCTGAAACTCAACTCTGTATCCAGAGTATGCTGAAGACTTCGCCAGAACTTCGAGGTAAATCTCGGATCCCGATCAGAATTAATAGAAAGTGGTACTCCATGAAATCTTACCACTTCCTTTACATATATCCTGTCAAGCTGATCTAGAGAGAAATCCTCTCTAATAGCAATGAAGTGTGCAGACTTTGTAAGACGATCAACTATGACCCAAATAGCATTATTGCCTTTGGATGTTTTAGGAAGTCCTGTGACAAAGTCCATAGTGATGTTTTACCATTTCCATTCGGGTATGGGTAATGGTTGTAACATCCCCTTAGACTTCTTTCTCTCAGCTTTAACTTGTTGACAAACCAAGCATCGAGAGACATATTCAGCAACATCTCTTTTCATGCCATCCCACCAGAAGTACTCTTTCAGGTCCGTATACATCTTCGTGCTTCCAGGATGAATAGAGAATGATGAACTATGAGCCTCATCCAGCAGCTCCTTCTTTAATTCGGGGATGTGAGGAACACAAACCCGATTCCTGAACTTTATTATCCCATCACAATCAAGGTTGAATTCAGGAACATTTCTCACCTTCTTTTGTAACTCGACATCTTCTTTCTGTGCCTCTTTAATCTTCACATGTATAGATGGTTGAAAATTCATTTGAGAAAGATATGATTTTTCCCCTTCCATTATAATTCCAAGATCCATCCTTTGTAAATCCATAAATATTGGATCCTTTGTGATTCTCGTCATGGATAAACTAGCATGGTCTTGTCGACTTAATGCATCTTCCACCTTGTTTGCTTTCCCAGGGTGGTAATGGATTGAGCAGTCGTAATCCTTAATCAGCTCCAACCATCTTCTTTGACGCCTATTCAACTCCTTTTGTGTGAAAATATACTTTAAACTTTTATGATAAGTATAAATATCACACCTTTCACCATAAAGGTAATGCCTCCAAATCTTTAATGCAAAGATTACCGCAGCCAACTCCAAATCATGAGTTGGGTAATTTTGCTCATGGATTTTCAACTGTCGTGAGGCATAAGCTATCACCATATCATTTTGCATAAGAACACACCCCAATCCCTTCTTGGATGCATCACTGTAGATCACAAACCTTTCTCCACTACAAGGCAGTGTGAGCACAGGTGCACTGGATAACCTTCTTTTCAACTCCTTGAAATTCTCTTCACATTCCTCTGTCCAAACAAACTTAACTCCTTTCCGAGTCAACGTGGTGAGTGGATTAGATAATCGTGAAAAATCCTTTACAAAACGTTGATAATATCCAGCCAAACCAAGAAAACATCGGATCTCAGTTACTGTTGTTGGTCTTGACCATCTTTTGATAACCTCTATTTTTGCTGGATCCACAGATATCCCCTCTTTTGAGATTATGTGACCCAAAAATGCAACTTTTTGAAGCCAAAATTCACACTTGGTAAATTTGGCATAAAGCTTATCCTTTCTCAGGGTCTTCAATATAATTCTCAAGTGATCTTCATGCTCTTCCTTTCTCTTTGAATAGACAAGAATATCGTCTATAAAGACTACCACAAATTGATCAAGATAGTCTCTAAAGACTCTATTCATTAGATCCATGAAGATAGCAGGGGCATTAGTAAGACCAAATGGCATCACTATAAATTCATAGTGTCCATACCTTGTACGGAAATCCATCTTTGGTATATCCTCCCTTTTGACCCTTAATTGATGATACCCTAAACGAAGATCAATATTAGAAAAGTATTGAGCTCCGCGTAGTTGGTCAAATAAGTCATCAATGCGTGGGAGAGGATATTTGTTCTTGATAGTGATCTTGTTAAGTTATCGATAATCAATGCAGAGTCTCATTGATCCATCTTTCTTCTTAACAAATAAAACAGGTGCTCCCCAAGGTGACGCACTAGGGCGTATGAATCCCTTATCAAGATTCTCTTGGAGTTGCTTCTTCAATTCCTGCAACTCAATTGGGGCCATTCTATAAGGTGTCTTTGAAATAGGCAAAGCACCCGGTACGAGTTCTATTGAAAACTCAACTTCACGATTTGGTGGAAGACCCGGTAATTCCTTCGGAAATACATCATCAAACTCCCGTACAATGGGCATATTCTTAATCGTGAGTTTTTCACCAACCATTTGAGATAAATAACCTTCATTTAGTGGAATCAATACCCATAAGATGGAAGAAATTTCCACTAGAAGGTTATGTTCATCCTTGCATTGATAGACGATCGTAGATTGATCTGGAATATGAAATGTGACTTCCCTTCTTTGGCAATTGATATGAGCTCCATGTAGAGAAAGCCAATCCATGCCAAGAATCACATCAAATTCCACTAAAGGAAGGATCACAAGATTTGCAGGAAGCACTTTCCCACAAACTTCGATCGGAGAAGAATTATAAACTTTTGATGCGACTGTTGTGCCATTAGGTGTTGTCACAGCTAACTCAACATCTAATTGTTGAGGTAGTACGGTGATACCCTTAGAAAATTTTTCAGAAATAAAAGAGTGGGTGGATCCAGAATCAAATAAAACATTTGCTATTTTAGAGTGGATTGTAAGTATACCTTTCACCACTTCGTTATCGTACTCCGCATCACTGATAGAAATTGCATGTGACTTTACTTTGTCTTTAGCCTTAAGATTTTGTTGACGTCGACCATCATCATCAACCCTTGGATTTGGGCATTGATTGGCATAATTCCCCATCTCCTTTCACTTGAAACATTGAAGTGTAGTAGGTTCATTCTGTGTATCCCTTCCTTTGTTTGCATCATTAGAAATCTTCTTCCCATTATCGCAGCATTCAAATTCCCGATGACCTTCCTTTCCACATTTGAAACATTTACTTGTCCCTTTAAGACAACTCCCTCCATGTTTCTTTCCACACTTTGAGCATAAGGGAAAGCTCATCTTCTTTTCAGTGTGCTCTTTAGATTTTCCTTTGAATTCCATCTTCCTCTTCTTATCAAACCCATGTGACTGATGGGTTACTCCAATCTCCATCTCGACTTTGAGAGCACATCGAACGATTTCCTCGTAGCTATTGAAGTCCCTTATGGCTAACGCCCATCGAAGACTTGGTTTTAATCCACTAAAGAATCGATCGATCTTACTCTCAGGTTGGATAATAATACCAGAAGCGTACCTTGCAAGTCTTGTAAAATTTTCTTCATAGGTGCCAACAGATTCATCATCCCTCTGCTTCAGTTCAAGAAACTCTTTCTCCATCTTTGTTCAGAGAATATGAGGGAAGTACTTATTGAAAAATAAGTTCTTGAACTCGTCCCATTCCATAGACTCAATTTCACCCCTTTGCCTCGTATTCTTAATAAGATTCCACCATTGATCAGCATCTCCTTCCAAACGATACACTACTAGGATGACTTTATCATGTTCAGAACATTGAAGAACTGAAAATATCTTTTCAGTAGTACTAATCCACTGTTCAGCAACTAATGGATCAGTAGACCCACTGAAAGAAGGTGGACGCTGCCTCGTGAAGGATTCAATAGAATGTGGCACCTTCCTTTGCTCGTTTGGAAGTCCTGCATGATTCATAGCTTGAGAAAGTTGTGTGAGCATGGCTACAAGATTTTGCATTCCAGCTCCCATATCGTTTGGTTGCTCAGGGGGACAATCATTGCATTGCCCATCGCATTCCGTATTAACACGGTTCCTTCGGGTTCCAGCCATTGACTAAAACCAAGAATAATAGTGTGAGAAACACTAATTATAATTGGAAAACCACATAATCAAGGATAAAATTTCACACTTAAGGTCTTATCCTAGGGTATTCATGGCCATTTCTAAAACACTAAGATTGTGTTCTATGCTTAGACTTATCCTTAGGGTTCTTACTAAGGCTTTCACATCCTAGTTTCCAAAGGTTGACTATACCTTTCCTCTGATACCAACTATAACGACCCATACTTTACATACATTGTTAATACTTCAAAATTGAAGCACACTTATTACAACATATGACAAAACCACAAAGAACCGTATAGGTATAGTGTCTTTAGAAACTGGGAAACATAAACAACTGGTTCAAAAATCTTCTATAGTGTCTCCCATTTATTTCATCATATCTAGGGTCCCTTTTAGCATATTCTACTTAATATCCATCTTCCTGACCTGGGGAAAAGAAAACATAAAAGGGTGAGCTCAAATGCTCAGCAAGGGAAAATAAAGGAAATAAAAATCATATCATATCTTTTGAAAATCATAACCTGCCAAAGAGATCATAATATCTTAACATGGAACAAATCATAGAAGTGAAAATGAGATCCCCATAATCTTAACATGAAACTTGAAACTTTGTGGCATGCACACATAATCATGGAAAATCATTTCTTATTAGTCATGACTCATTTCCAAGACTATCTTAGTGGACAAAGTCCCTTTCTGAACCGAGTCACCCTTGTTCCAGTCCTGTTTCACTGAACCGGTATAACCTACCGTTCCAGCCATGTCTATCTAATGAGATATAAAGTCTTTACCCAATGCATTGTAGGGAGATATAGGTCCCACACATCTTATAAGGAATCCTTTCTTATGTGTGCCACATAATCATAAACCATACATCATAGCGTAACCCATGTAATAAAAATGGAATTCTTAAACAACATGACATCATAAAACAATTCATATAAGATAAAGGAATTCATAAAAATATATCCATCACAACATAATCAAATCCATGTTATAATAGGGATAAAAACAGAACCCTTTTATTATCTTAGATGGAAAATAATTTTGATAAAATACTTGAACTCCATTCTTGAGGAAAATATCCTTTCTACTTCAAAAATATTTTTCCTTTCATAACATGTCATATGACTTTAAAAAAAAAGAAGATGATTAAAAATAAACTTGAAAACTTGCAAAGGAAGCTTCTTGGAAATAATGTTTTAAAAATCCATTCATTCCGTATAAGTTAAAAAAAACATTCTTCGTACTTTTGTCGGAAAAGTCAAAAAGTACCTCGTACGAAAAACGACAAAAGATTCCTTCCATACATATTACTAAAAACTCACCGAAGGGTAAAAATGGATTCAAATAATTTTAGGTGGATGGAAATAATATTACATATTGATGAAACATGGATTTGGATGATAAAATACACCCCAGTAAATACTTACGAATAAACAATCTCGGATAAAAATGAGATTGTGATATTTTCCCTTACCTTAGGTCCGATTTGCTTTGTACGTGTCCGAAGCTCCTGTATAATGGTTTAAATAATGTTATTGACTTATTAAAGAATCATACATATTGATATGATATCATATATGGTCATATTCTTAGCTTCTTGTTAGTAACAATTCATTGTTACTTGTTACTCATGTCTTTATTGCCTTTTGTTCCTATGCGTGTTTTGCCGAATAAATTCTTATTCTTCTTTTAAGGTTATAGATACCTTATATCCAGAATGGTATTAGTGTAACATATATCATATTTATTCATTCAATTCATTTATATAATTACTATGTAATGATGATCATGTAGAACGAATCGCATCACATCGTGGAGACGGTATTCCGTACGTACGCACGAGTGATGATATCGTTCCTATGATCGTGGAATTATATTGGAGTATATATATATTATTTTAGTATCAATATTACTTTATAATAATAATAAATAGTTACTCATTACACCATTATACCCATCCTTGTAAGGTGGTGGTGGAAAATAGATTACACCACGGCGTGGAGACGGTATTCCGTACGTACGCACGCGCGGTGATTTCATTTTTACGTAGGATGGATAGAAGGTGAATTAGGGTTGTTTCATATTTATAATAACATATCAGTATGTAAGTAATACTGATGTTATTACTTTATCATGAAACAACTAAAGGAGAAGAAGTTGAAGAAGAAAGAAATTGAAAAGATCGGTAACGGATATTACCTCTTCTTTGGAACGCCTTTTTGAATCCTCCACTTAGGGAACTAAGATTGGTCTTTGAAGAAGACCAGGACCTCTAGGATTATTCTAGGGATGTGGAGAGGAGAAAATTTCAGGGGTTGGCCGAGATTGAGTGCTCAAATTGGTGTGAGGAGGAGGGGGAGGAGGTGCCCTTTTATAAGGGAGGAGAGGGGCACCTTAGGAATACCTCAAAATATTATTTTATATTAAAGTCAAAATCGGTTTATAATGGTTCAAAATGGTCTTATTTCGAAGGTAAAGTGGGGATGGGTCGAAATCCTATCAACCAATAGGATTTAGACAAGTTTAGGGTATTATTGTAACCTTATCAATTAGATTTAACTCTAAGTTAAATAATTTTACTTTTACCGTGTCTTTTTGTTTTCTTTCACTACATGGTTAATACACTTACTATAACATGTCAAACGAACCCCAAATTTTTTATTATTAATATATATTTCATTATCTAAGTCATTTGGCCGAATCTTAGATTTTTAGGAATAAAATAACAATTAGTAATATAATATTTGATTTAAAAACTATTTTGTGTCAATTTTGACACTATTTGATATATGATTTTTGTGAAAGTCATAACAGAATTATATGTTCGAACCAAGTTAATTAAAGCAACACTAATATATCATAGTAACCTAGAAAATTAGTTTAATTCATAAAAAGTCTCAAATTTCATTTATTTGGGTATTTATAACATCAATTATGTCAATATGTCATTAATAAGATAATTACTGCATCATCTTTGTATCATAATAAATGATAATTATTTAATCCCTAAAAATTCTAAATAAATTCCTATGATTTAGATAATTGTATTAGATTTCTGGAGACTATTCATGTTCGAAGTTTCATGAAGTTTATCACTTGATTAAAATTATTATACTTATATAATTTAAGAAAGTGACATGTTGTCACATTCTTTGGTTTTAATAATAAATAAATTATTTTCATTGAAAAAATTTAATTAAATGAATCTAATCCGACCCTTAGGTGATATGGGTCGACTTTTAGTCATACAATAGGATTTTTACATTTGTTAGGGTAATTTTAAAATATTATATTTACCCTTAATTACCCGATTTACCTTTAACTATGGTAAATAAAATTTACCATAATTACTATTCATAATTCCCAAAAAATAAAAAGTAGCTTATTAACATAATTTGGACTCACTGATTCCAAATATGTAATCCATTTTTCCAAATTCAATACACAAAAGATGCAGAAATTAAATTAAAATTAATCTGGTTGTCGAAAGAAAACGAGTTTTTCTTTAAAACATTGCAAAAGATTGAATTGATTTAACCGACGAATTCAAGGTAAAATCAATGATAATGAAATACATTATATTAAATGGTAAAAATATATTCTATTTATACTTTAAAACCATTCAATATTATAATTTAACCACATAAGATATTATGATGAAAAAAGTTGTTTTTAATTAAAATATAGCGTGTTTTTACTATTCATTAAAATATGAAAGTTATCGGAAAAATATCAAAACTTTATCTAATGTAGATTTTTATATCCTGATTCAAATGAAGAATTTTATTTTGTCAAATTGAACATATAAACATGTCAAAAACTAAATTTAATGTGGGTGCGCCATCAAAAGGCGGCAAAACTGCATTTTTTTAAAAATACTTATTTTACCCGAAAAAATTATTTTGTTCTTATAACATGTTCTAGAAATGTCTAAGATGAATAATAATGTTATAAAATTCAAAATTTAGTTAACAATATTCATAACGGCTAGTTTTAATAATATTTTAATAGCATATCGTTGTTTAGTGAAACTCGGTATTGCGTACGACGCAAGCTATCGAGGAAGATCGTGATTGCGTGTAAAGTAAGCCAAGCAAGTGTGTAGTGAAAGATTCCTTTGATGATATAAAAACAAAATATTACTCATAAAAATCTAGGGTGTTACAGAGGTAGTGTAAAATAATGCAAAGGGTAACTAACCACATGGATTGTGGAAAACAGAAAACCAACAGAAATATAATGCATGAAAAAAACGACATATTTTATATGGAAATAAAATTTAACAAATCTCCACCATTTACATATAAAATTGGTGATGTTATTGCACCTACTACAACCAATTTGGGAATCACATCCTAGATAGTAAAATTCTACCAGAACGAAAAAAACTGTCTCCCAACATGTATCACAGTGATATATGACGCCCAAATTGAATGATATCTATAAAACTACTAAAAAAACTCAAAAAAATGCTATAAACATAAACAGAGCACATACCTACACTTACTCGAGTCACACTCTGAGATTATGCCAATGAGGAAGACGGGACCAGAAAATCACATGCCAACAGGACCCCGAACCAGATCACGTATGCCTGCAGAACACAAATAAATAGAGCAGTATCTATCCCCACTCAAAATATGGCAAAAAAAGCTCAGAGAAATTCATATAGAATTGTAACTCATAACAAATCAGTGAAATCATGCAAAGAGAGTCATAAAGAGAGTGCAAAAAAAGACACAAAACTCAAAATAAATAAAATCGCTCACCCAACCTGAATCTAAGACAGCCCCAAAAACCTCTCCACCTGAAGAGAATACACTACCTAAAACCGAGCTACAGGGGAAGCCACATCCTAAACCAAGCCAACAAGAGAGGTTCCTCACCAACAGGGTACCACTGCAAATCCCATGTAGTCCCAAGAGTCCTAGGGGAAACTCTAACCCACGATAACACTGGCGATCCAAGGGTAGCATGCTACCGACCAAGAAAACCCATCTTAGTATTGATTCCTAAAGATATCTAGGAACCACCAAATATCGCTAAAGAGATCCTGGAAGAATCGTCATGAAGCTCGATTGTCATCGAACCTATTCACATGAAACTGTCACTGTAAACACTACCCAGGACCAATCACCACTCATAACGGGTCACATCCTAGAGAAACTAGCCCAAAACTAAGACATACTAGAGGAACAAACCTAGAACAAATTACCAGCTAACTCTCCTAAGGTTAGAGGAAACAACAAGAGAAACACGGAGAGGAAAAGCATGAATATTAAAGAAACAACCCAAAGAGGTATCCACC
Source organism: Viscum album (assembly GCA_963277665.1). Lineage (NCBI taxonomy): Eukaryota > Viridiplantae > Streptophyta > Magnoliopsida > Santalales > Viscaceae > Viscum > Viscum album. The sequence continues at coordinate 717,895,604 of OY728143.1, read as the reverse complement.
TGAACCAACAAAGACATATAGGACCAAAGCACCAAGAACCGTCAGCTTTAAAACCGAGACATGCCGCCTGAAAAACTCTAACATGAAGAATCTCGACATAAGGCACCAGAAGATCTTCAACGAATGGATTCAAAATCTCCACCATAGGAGACGATCGGCTACATAAAATCCAAAAGGAGACACTCTCACACAAAAGGGAAACTTCAAGGACACATGAAAGAAGTCCCAACATCCTATGATAGCTCAAAGACATGAGAACAAAGACTGGGAGCCAGGTAGAAACTAGAGGAAAACAAGCCACTAAATGGCAACACATCCTAGTCTAGACTTAATAACAGCACACAGTTCCTGGGAAACCAAACATAGCTTCTAAACAGGGTCAAATAGTAAACAAAGAATCTTGGTGATCAACCAACCGACACTGCACCCACAAGCTACCCAAACCTAAACACCAAACTCGCAACGGGACCATACCCGGAGCAAACAGTCCTAAAGGATGCAGAGGAACACATTAGATCTAAAATAAGCTCATCTCCTAGGCAAAAGGACAATACTAGAGACACAAGATCCCGCCAAGACCTTACTGCTAACCAGCTGTCAAATATAGACAAACCTCACATAGAACCCCTTCCTACCCCAAAACCAGACACACATAGGTAGCAACTACCAAAAGGAATCTTTGAAGTTCAGACATGAAAAGGAAATAGTAAAACAATGAGGAAACAAACTATCAACAATAGAATGAAATTATAGTCCTAGAGAGCTAACGACCTAGCTGAACAAAACAATCAAAGTATGCTGCAACAAGTAAAACCCACTAGAAAAACAATTGAAAACAATGTACAATCAATTTAAAATTTTAATTAAGCAAAAATTAAATCCAATTACCCTTTGATACCACTTTTTTGCGGGGAGCGGTCCTATGTGAGAGAAAATCCCCACATAATATCCCAGATCTATTTGGGTGTTTTGGTTTGTTAAAGTCCGAAATGCGAAAATGAAATTTATTAACAGTTTATAACATGCAAACCAATACACAAATAATGTTCAAGTTGGAAATATTTCTCATTAAAACATAATGCGACAATTCTGAATAAATTGATTCATCTAAAACCAGAATCAAAAAACAATGAGAAAATAAGGCTGCAGCAACAATGATAAAACCAAGACAAAACAAGGCTCAAAATAGCTTATATTAAACCATTTAAATTCAAGAAATCCTTGAACAAATACCAGATGTAATGAAGTTCAGCATTTACAAGTCAAATTAAATGCGGGAATTGAATCCAGTAAAAGTCATAGGGATTTAACGTGCTTCAGACCTCTTTTGGTCCTACATGCATGATAATAACACCACCCAACTCACGCGTTTTATTATATTCAAAATAAAACTATTACATGATGAAGACAAAATAATATCATCAAAAATACACATAATTTGAAACAACTTAATACATTAAGTGTTCAAAATCTGCAACCGAGTCTGTTTACCACAGACCTAGTGTACCTCATTTTGAAGACTCTATCCCGCGACATGTTGGGCTCTGATTTTAGAATTGCATACGCAGGGCTCGGGGAAAAGGTTTAAAAATGGACACAAATAGGGATTTAAATCGTCTCAAATTGGGCATCTGAACCTGAACCTATGGTTGGGTTTTTGGATGAAAATTCCCTCATTATGCACTTTTGGGGTTTTTTTATGCTGCCACTGCTGGAAATTCCTATCAAAATTTCCACTGTAAATTCATGTGTAAATTTCCAATGGAAATTACTTTGTAAATTTCCACTAGAAATTCCTGTGTAAATTTCCACTGGAAATTTCTGGTGTAAATTTCTTTCGAAAATTTCCTAAGAAAATTTATACAATAAATTTACTCTTCAAATTTTCACTTAAAATGAAAATGAAAATATATTAATACATAGGTAAAAAATCCAAATTTTTATTGAATATTTACATTAAAATTTATGGTGTAATATTTATGGATTCTTAAGAGTTTACAAAAAATTCATAAATCATGTATAGGTAGAAGATTTTATTCCCAAGATACTCATTCTGAAAATTTCTAGTGCAAACATCGAATGGAAAATTCTAGTTCAAATTCACACTGTAAATTACAAAGAAGATATGTTAATACACAAAAAATGTAAATTTTCATCGAAAAATTACATTGAGGATTTACACTAGAAACCTTTAGTGCAAATTTCCATCAGAAACATTTAGTTAAAGGTTCGATTCAAATTTCCATTTGAAAATTTTAATGTGCATTTTTTCACTAGATATTTTCATTTAAAATTCAGTGCAAATTTTCACTGAAAAATTCCAATAAAAATTCAATGTATGATGAAATTTTCAATACAAACTAAAAATACACAAAGAAACACCTAAAAATAAAAATATACATGATAATATTAAATTATATATTTCAAGTGAAAATTGTATTGTGTAAATTTTCCAAACCTATATACAAACATCCAAGTAGATTTTCATTGACATTTGGTGTTTTACATTTACATTATAAATATCCTCTGATATAAATCTATACTGAAAATATTCAGTGCAAATTTACAGTACAATAAAAATTTTCAATTTGGATTTCCACTTAAATTACAAGTAAAAATAGATTAATATGTAAATAAAAAATGAAAATTTTCACTAGAAAATTACAGTGAAAATTTGAAAAGAAAATTGTCATCTTAAATTCCCAATTTGGATTTCCACTTAAAATATAATTGAGAATATATCAATACACAAATAAACAATGCAAATTTACAGTGGAAATTTCCACTGCAAATTTACAATTCAAATTTCTACTTAAAATTGCAATGAAAATGAATTAATAAAGAAAAAAATTGTAAATTTTCACCAGAAATTTACATTCAAAATTTGCATTAGAAACTTTTAGTTCAAATTTACAATGGAAAATTACAGTTCATATTCCCATTTTAGATTCCAGTTAAAATTTTCACTTGATATTTACAATTATTATACTGGAATTTTAATTAAATAAATTCTAAAATACATACATGTTTACATTTTTAGTGTAGCTATATTAATATATGAATAATGTAATTTATGGTGAAAATTTTCAAAACACATTTCTGTTAGAAATTTTTAATACAAATATCAATAGGAAATTTATAGTTCAAATTTTCACATAAAATTAAATTAAAAATATATTAATATATAAATAAAAATTTATATTTTCACTAAAAAGTAATTTAATGACCATTATTATATTTTCTATACTTATAATAAACAAGAATTGTCAAGACGTAATCTTTTAAAAAACGACCTTATTAGTTTTCCTATAAAATAATGAAAAAATAGCCATAAATTTTAATATTTCAAAACCTTTTTTGTTTTATTTTTAAACAATTGAAAAATTTCTATATAAAACACATAAATTTTAAATTTGAACTGAAATTTTATACTATATTTTTGTACTCTAAAATTGATTATGAAAAATCTAAAATAAACGTTTTTATATATTTATTATATATTTATTATTATTATTAAACAATTTTTATTTTCTAATATTATTAATGTTTTATAATAATAGATTTTATTTTTACATTTTATAGTAATTTATTAAAACAGTTTACACAGCAGGGGTATTATCGTCCAACAATTGCAAATGAAACGTTTTGAATTTTAAAATATGTTTTAAATCAAAAACCAGATCTGCCGCCACATCACGTTTTTGCCGGGTGGAATTCATCTCACTGTGTACCTTACCCTCAGGTCCAATCATTGGACCTGAGATGATAATTTTCACATGAACACCCTCTTGTAATTTGGATAGCCACTGGACAGCTGGTCCTCTGCGCCTGTTCTAGAACTTCACAAGATATGAGATAGCGCACATAACCGGGTGTTATGCAACGTACTGCGGGCATCTGGATCTGTTCTCCTGGATCTGGAAGGCGCAATCAGGCTGGATCTCCATCGAATTAGATCTAGATCTCTTCTTCCAGAAAGAACACTGTCGCTCATAGATCTTGGAACCCATGATCTATTCTGGAATCACACACGGCTTGGAGAAGAAGAATTGGTGTGCACGCCTTCTATGGAAGGATATTGGACGACCGCTCGAGAAGACATCTGAGCTCTCCTTGAAAAACCACTCACACCAAAGAATGGCACATAGACAGCCTGCTGGATGGATGCAGATCCCCTGGCTAAACAACTCACTATTGAGGGAGATGACCGAGCATAGCCGCAGTGAAGATCTCGAGCCTCCCTATTGTTCTGATGCCACTGCTCTCTGTCTAGCCTCGCTACAGGGTGACCACACCAGATCAGATGCCCCTTGTCTACAAGATCGGCCAAGATTGGTGCTCGAAGAGCGCTTCTGTCCACGACGTCAACAATCGTGCAAGAATCCCCCGACCGAGGTGAATCTGGACTGGTTCTCCACCGGATCTTGTAAGCGCACAGAAAAAAACTAAACCGTTTACTCCAAATCTAGAAAATGAACACCAGAAAAAAAAACTTATCCCCCGATTTCAATTGAAATTTGGACAAGAGATGAAAAGTCAAGCAATATTAGCTTGGATGGAGGTCTCCTTCAGTGATATCTGGATAGGGTTTCCCTATCGCGAATAAACCGGAGAGTGAAGACGAGAGAGGTGTTCTCCTTGCTACAATGATGATCTGCAAAGAATAAAAGCACCTGTAAAGATGCAACAGATGGAGGCAACGTAATATAACGCAAAGGGTAGCCGACCACATGGAGTGTGGAAAACAGAAAACCAACGAAAATATAACGCATGAAAAAAAAACGACAAATTTTTTATGGAAATAAAATTTAACAAAGGCAATCAAGGATGGATAATAGAGTTTTAAAAGTTTATTTGGTAGCATAGATTATACTGTAGATGATTTCTACATTGCAAGAAAACTTGGTTTTGCTGGAACATGGAAAAACTGAGTACCTAAATTGGATGCGTTCGCGGTTGCATCAAATTGAGAAATATTTTCCACACAAGAAGTGTGATATAGAAGAACATACCCTAGAAATAATCAAGAGTATTGAGTTTGAGATGAAATGAGGACCCGAAATAGGGGGGAAAAGTATGACTCCACTGTATGTTTCTGGATTCGGTATTCATACTAGTGATAAGGATGGTTGTCGCTTGAGGAGAAATTTAGTTTTTGATGAAGCTGATAAGATCCAGAGTGTAACGTGAAAAGTGGAGCTGCCTATGTTTACTAGAGAGGATCCATTTAGATGGTTTAGTAAGGCTGATGAACAGCAGCCTGAAACCATACTAAAGAAACTTGAGGAGGTAATGTTTTCTCCTAGTTCAAGTGTGGAAGTGTAGTAAGCATATGCAGAGGAGGAAAAACTTATTCCTAGTTCACCTTTGAAGCTATTTGTGGGAGTAGTTGCGAGTCCAAAGCATGAAGCACAGGAGTTCCAGGAAATAGTGAAAAACGTCACACCTTCTAAAGTGTTAAAGAAAATATCCTCACTAAACCAAGCTCAAGTCACGATGGAACCCAGTGAGGTGGACAAAAATTATGTTTTGGATATAGTAGAACCTATGGAATCAAAAGAGATTGATGTTGGAGCTACCGAGGAAATTGTTATAGATAATGTAAAGGTCACCATTACTGATTTAGCAATTTCCACTTATATAACTCAAATGGGGTATGAGGAGAGAGTAGGGGGAAATTCCCATAGTATAGGAAGTATAAGTTTAGAAAATAAGTATGGTAGTGTAGTTATGTAAGAACAGGTGCTAGGTGTGGCGACGATACAACATAAAGTTTTTTAACGATGCACGATCCATCACAACAAGCCTTGCGCATGCTAGAAGGGCAGCCTATAGTTGTGAAGATGACCCAAAAAGGCTATAATAAAGAAACTATAACAACCAATAATTCTAGGATGAGTGGATTACCTGCATGATTAGTATTCAACACGCGTATCCAGTGTATTATTTCTCTGTACATGGATGTGGTTTCCTCTAGTATTGGTATAAAGTCAAGTAGGACAATGTTGCTTGGTGTTGTGGTTTGTTGAGTGCATTGTCAACCCCAACATATGTTTTCATTTTTGGATGTAGTTGAGGTTGCAGAGCTGATTGGAACTGTTAGTTGTACCTTGGTTTCCTTTGGAAATTTTGTAGTACTAAACAAGGGATGGACATGCAGGAATCGAGTTTGGTGTTGGTTACAATACACACAGAGTTTTTGAAAGAGGAGGGTGACTCCAAATTATAGAGGTGTTAATAGGGATGCAACAATTATTTCAAAACCATATATCTCTATGACAGTAGTGTATTATTATGGACTTTGTACCGGATTTTTTGTACAAGGTGGTGATTTTTCTAAAGGAATTGGTTCTGGAATAATTAGCATTTTTGAATGAAAATTTTCAGTTGAGCATCACACATTGGATCATTGTGATCTCGATCTCTTCCTTATGGTGAATGGTGGTTAGGAAACAAGTGATTCTCAAGTTTTATAAATTCTCACATCTTTACTAGAGGTTATTCTAGTGAAGGGACAAGCATGAAATGACCAGAGCCACTTATCTATTCCTGAACTCCACACTATTCTAGCTAGATGAATATTGGTTTAACAAGAACTATTTGTGCTGAATGATTCAAGGATTTGAGGTTGTGGGAAAGTGGAGCATGTGTTAGAAAATTTAGGATCAACTAGATTTATTGGAAACAACTCCCTTCGTGTTGTAGTATGAGCAGAAATGAAACATGCCTTTGGCCTAAGTGGATTTGGGCTTGGTAGTTTTGTTGATTCCAGAACTGTACATCGATTTGTATCCTACTAACGAGATGATGGCCACATTTTCATCGACATAGTGCCACAGTTGTTAAGCTTAACATCCAAGGCACATCAATTTTTTTGCGGAGGGGATCATGCTCATAGCTTGAGGATAAGGTGGTTTTTTAGCATGAGGGAAATGCTAGGAATATGTGTGATCCTTGTCTTTTAATAACTGTTAGGTATGGTCCATTCATGGGAATGTGTTGGGGTGAATCTTTGTCTTTTTATAATTGTTAAGTATGGGCTAGTTTGTCCTGCTGTATGGGAATGTGCTGGGGGGAAACCTTGTTTATTGATTTTTAAATATTTTGTTTCGGCCATCTATTTTTTATAGGTGGGGGAATAAATAGGGGGAGCCCGCAGATATGGGAGGGGGATTCTTTTTAGTTTTTTTGGCTTGGCAACTATATGGGGTCTGGCCTTGAGAGGTCTAAAGAGATCTTTAGATAGTAGTCTTCTTAGATATTCCTCTTCCTCTATATTCTTATTTTCTTACTTTTCTGTAACTCCATTCTAAGGTATTGTGGTTCAATATAGTTAAGTATTTGTTTTTCTCTCTCTCATCCATCTCTCACACAAATTTTTCTTACATGATGAAGAAAAATATTGATATAAGTAGATCTAAGGCCATCCCAGTTAGGTATTGAAAGTGACGTCTTGCAAGATAACCATGAATTCAGCATTAAATACCAAATCACCAAACTAGGCCTTCTGTTGGATCTTGTCGAGCGGGTTCTGCTCACTCCTTCCAAGACCCCAGATTGTTAGGTTGGGTGATTCTAGATCAGTCTCTATATTCCCTAGCTTATAGAGTATCTAGGTCAAGATGATATTGATCCCAAATAAACTATCGACCATTCATTGATAGATGAAAATGCTATTGAGATTTCCCAAAACATAAAGGGGGCATATGTAGCCCCACATTATTGTTCTCACATCTTCCTAAGAGAATGAGATGATGGACTAAAAATCATCATACTCCCTTTCCTCTAAACGATATGATTTAGAATCATCCAATTTTCTTTCAAACTCAAGAGGGCTATTTAGGGCCTCGATGAGGGTTTTGTAAAGTTCCTTTGATAGGTGGAGCATGTCATGGAATGAGAGTTGGTCTGAGATACCAATGAGGCACTTGAGCACATCAAACATCCAAGGTAGGGGAATGTTCTTTCTCCCATAGGGTTTCTCTTTGATAAAAAGCGTGTTGGGATTCATTATCTAAGGCTATGGTGCCTGATTGGAATTCGAAAATTTCTTCTATTGGTTGGATGGTTGTGGCCAAGCACTTGATGACTATGAATAATCCAAAAAAATAAACCAATCAAATTGGTCTTAGGGAATCACTGGAGAATTCTTCAATAGAGGGATTTTCTTATAGACCATGGAGAAATTCTTATCTTATTTTCTCAACAATATAGACAAAAATTTCTAATATAGTTCTCCTTGTGTTGTGCTTGTTGGAGGGGAATTTTCCCTTGGCCAAGAGTGTTAGAGAGAGTCTGCAATTGATGGTGGGAAAATTTGGTTCACTCCTGGATTTAGCATAGTGATCTACCTACCTAATTAAATTGACAGAGGAATATTCTTACTCTTTGTTAGAGGATTCCTCTATAGTAGAACGACTCATAGAACTTCCAAAAATTTCTGGGGGGGGATGAAGCCCATGAGGGTGCACATCATATTTAGAATCGGGAGAGGCTTTTGATCATACTTGTGAAGTCAACGTCAGTGCCTTAGAGCATAAGAAGGTTGTGAGGATGATAAAACAATATTTTCCTGTTTATATTAATTCAAAATAACTTTTAAAACTTCACCATACCATATTAAAAAAACCAAGTTAATCATTTTTTTTATATTTTTGAATGTTTTGGGTGAATAAATTAAATTTTGTTTAATTTGAGTATTTTAATGATGAAAATAATTTTGATGTTTCTTGTCATAGGTTTCTCAAATTCTTATTGAATTAATTTTAACTTTCATAAGTTGAAATGTTTTGATGCACCTATGCATCTTAAATTTCAATCAATTAATTAATAAGTTCATTTTCATTTTTTATGTGTGTAAAAAAATAAAATTTAGTGCTACCTTTTTTTATTGATTTAGGTGATTTTGGAAATGCACTTGTGGGTTTGACATTCCTATCTAGGCTGGCCCCTCTTCTTATAGGCTGGTCCAGTTTCCCATTCCAATTTTCACTAAGCACAACCAAAAACCCCAACAGACTCTAAGCACTACCTCTCCACGTAAGCAAGAAAACACCTTGGAAACAAGAAGCCTGAAATTTCACCAGATTCAATCCAAAAACTAGACATCCAAAGCAGGTGCATCTCTCTTTATAGATCGAATCATTGGAAACCCAATATTGAAATCCCTATAGAGCATGACATCATGAGGCTTCTCTATAGGATTCCTTTACAGTGTTGTAACAACTCCAAGCCAGTACCTTGAAATTATGGAGATTCAATCTTCATCAAAACAATATCCCTTGGCTAGCCTTCATAGATATCACAACACTGAGCACCTGTACCCACATCATGTATTGTCTTGAATTCTATTTCAATTTCTTATTTTTTTTATTTGTTTCTTTTATACAGATTCAATGCTTGGTGAGGCCAAGAACCTTCCAAATACACCATGGATTCACTCTTAAAGCCTCACCTACAATGTGTTTAACCAAATGCTCGAGTAACCTGTCTGACTCTAGTATAGTGTAGTGATTTCCATATTAGAATTACAAACCATCTCTACTGGTTAGTTTTCTAAAGAAAGAGTCCCTATGTCTTCCCCACGCGTCCCTTACTCTCCTCCAAGTGTCCATTTAATTTCTTTATGCATGTTATTTAATTTAATCTACAATTAATGTATTTACCATGTATTGTGTTAGTGTATTTTAATTTCTTTGGAAAAGTCTGTAAATTGATGTCAAGTGTAGTCCATGGGGAATATGTGAAATACATGCTTGAAAGAAGCCTCTTTTTTTGTGTTCCATGTTTCTTGTCACATTTCCCAGTATGTATATCCAATAAACTAGTATTAGAGTTGATAGCAAGGCATCCCCCAATTTTTGAAGATCGCCACCACAATCTAGCCAAAAGTTTTTATGTTGTCTAATGAAAACTATGAAAGGTGGTGCATCCAAATGAAGGTGTTGTTCGAATCATAAGAAATATGGGAGATCATCATTGATGGGTGTATATTTCCCACAATAGAGGAAGAATCCTCCTTCACAAATGAAGAAATACTACTCTATAAAATCAAAGGAATAAAGAAAACAATGCATTGTTCCTCCTCTATCATGAGTTGGATGAATCATGCTTTGAAAATATTTCTAAAGAAAAATCAATCAAGAAATATTGTAATACCCTTAGAACCATCTTCAATGGTGTTTATCAAGTGAACCGGGTTCATCTTCAAACACTAAGAGGGGAGTTTGAAGTGGAAAACATGAAGGAAGGTGACAGTATCTATGACTACATCTCACATTTAATTGTTATTATTAACAATTTGAAGAGAAATGGTGAAAAAGTGTAAGGCATTCATGTCATTGAAAAGGAAATATTATCTCTTACAACAAAGTTTGAGCATGTCGTTGTGGAAATCCAAGAATCAATGGTGTTGGAAAAACATTCCATTGAATAATTGAAGGGATCATTGCAAGTTCATGAGAAACTAATGCAAAAGAACGTGATTTTAATGACTGAACATGCCTTAGAGTCTAAGTTAACTCTATAAGAACAAAATAATGGATATAAACAATGAGGCGGTCATGGAAATAGTAATTGTGAAAGAGGAAGAGGGCATATATATAATCCAAACCATAAAAAAATTAAATTTACCAGTTTCTATGGAAGAGGAAATGGTGGAGGCTGATTCAAACATGGTCATCAAAACACAAAGAACATTAAATGCCACAATTTCAAGAAGTATATCCATTATGTTCCTGATTATTGGAGAAAAATGGATCAAGATGAATGATGAAACTATACTGAATCATCTCACCATGAACAAGAAGTCACCACACTCCTCACACAAGAAAAGGAATGTGAACGACTAGATGTGTGGTATCTCGACATGGGTGAAAGCACCATATGAGTGGTAATAAATAACTGTTTGAGGAACTCACAGAATAAGTTTATAGATATGCGTGATTTGGATACTCATCAAAGGTACCCATGATTGGAAAAGGTAAAATTAAAATCTATCAGAAGAATGGTGAGCCGAATTACATCTCAAAGGGGTATTACATACAAAACATGAAAAATGAAATCCTTAGTATCAAACAATACTTAAGAAAAGGTATGTCATACACATGGACAACTCTTCTCTCTTTATAAGAGATTCTCATTGGAGAATTGTTTCTCAAGTCTAAATGGAGAAGAATCACATGTTTTTACAGCATATTAACACAAAGGCTAAGAAGTGTCTCCTTGGAATCATAATGAATAAATCATGGAAATGGAATATTCTCTTTGGGCATATCCATTTTATCATCCTTGAACTCTTATCCTCATAAAACATGGTGCATGGATTTCCATCAATTGAAGTTCCAAATAATGTGTGTGAGGCGTGTACACTCATTAAGAAATAAAGGAATTCCTTCCCAAGTGGAGTGTTCAGAAAAGAAAAGGAACCACTTCAGTTAGTTCACAATGATATTTGTGGACCACTTGAAACACCCTCACATGGAGGTAATAAGTACTTTATTACCCTTATTGATGATTTCAGCCAAAAAAATTGGGTTTATTGCATCAAAGAAAAATATTCCTCATTTACTATCATTTAAATTTTCAAAGCTCATATTGAAGGAGAAGGTGGTCACAAAATCAATGTAGTCATATCTAATAGAGGTGGAGAATATAATTTAAATGCATTTCATTCTTTTCAATGAACAAGTAATCAAGAAGAAATACATTATAGACTAAATGCCACAACAGGATGAAATTTTAGAATAAAAGAATCGCACCATCATCGACATGATGAGGACCATGATGAAGGAGAAAGGATTTCCAAAGAGCTTCTGGGAAGAGGTAGTTTCTTGTACTGCCTACCTGCTTAATCGGTGTCCAACTAAGAGCATTAGAAATTGGACACCACAAGAGGCATGGAGTGGATACAAAATGAGTATGCGCACCAAAGCATCTTTGGGCATGACTCCTATGCTCAAGTTCCATAAGAAAGAAGAAGAAATCTTGATGATCACGGTGAAAAGTGCATCTTCATTAGCTATAGTGAAGAATACAAATCCTACAAGCTCTGAAATTTACTAACCAATAAAGTACTGGTGAGTAGATATGTGAAGTTTAGTGAGAAAAAATATTGGGAATGGAATGATGAATAATCAAACTAAGACATTCCAGTCTAAAAAGAATATCCTGAAGAAAGGTATGATCATCAGGAGAAAAAGCTCACAACACCTTCCTCGGGGGCATCATCAGTAGACAAAAATCCAGGAATAAATTCTATCACTCCTGAAATCACTCCATCAAGCCAAAATTTGGCCATATCATCCTCACCCATAGTGCTAATAAAAATGAAAAACTTAAGTGAGATCTATGAGAAAACTGAATAGGTATTTTTTTCTGTATGTAGATCATGAGCCTCTAACATTTTAGGAAGCCATAAGAGAAGAATATTGGAGAATCTCTATTAAAGAAGAAATTCATGCCATAGAGAAAGATAACACTTGGGAGTTGACTACACTTCTTAAAATCCAGAAAACCATTAGCATCAAATGGGTGTACAAGATCAAATGAAATACTGATGATGAGATCGATCACTAAATGAAAAGGCTCATAGAAAAGGGGTATAAATAGAATTATGGGGTGTAATATGAATAATTATTCACTCTTATTACTTACCTTGACACTATGAGGATGGTTATATCCATTGAAGTTAATCATAGTTGGATGATCTACCAATTAGATGTGAAATCTTCATTCTATAATGGAATTCTAGAAGAAGAGGTCTATGTTAACTAACCTGAATGCTTTGTTATGAAAGGGGAGGAACAGAAGGTGTACCGACTAAAGAAATCCCTCTATGGGTTGAAGCAAGCTCCATGTGCTTGGAATGCACGCATTGAAAACTATATTCAAAAGAATGACTTCACCCAATGCCCCTATGAGCATGTAATTTACATCAAGAAAAATGATCTTAGTGATATGTTTATAGTTTGCCTGTATGTTGATGATTTTTTGCTTACAGGGAACAACCGATCGATGTTTTATGAATTCAATAAGTCCATGTTTAAGAAGTTTGAGATGACCTATGGAGGTCTCATGTCTTTGTTTTTCTGGGAATTTAAATAAATAAAAAACATCATGGCGTTTGTATATCTTATAAGAAGTATGCTACGGAATTTCTTAAAAAGTTCAAGATGGCCAATTGCAATGCCACGAACACACCTATAAAAAAGATATTATAACTAAAAAAATATGAATAAAGAAGAAGAATCAACTCAACTTTGTTCAAGAGTCTGATTGGAAGCCTAAGGTACCTCATAATCACAAGGCCATATATCGTCTATAGTGTTGGGATTTTAAAAAGGTACATGGAAGCGCCCAAAGAATCACACTAGGTAGCCGCAAAAATATTTCTTAAGTAAATAAATGGAATAATGGAATTTAGTCTTTTCTATCCATATAGAGATGAATCAAATCTATATGGATACTCAGATAGTGATTGGGGAGGTGACAAAGATAAAAGAAAAATCACCAGAGGATATTTATTCTTTGTTGGAACAACTGCTTTCACAAGGAATTCAAAGAAGAAAAGTGTGTTCTCCATATCCATATGTGAAGCAGAGTATGTTGTAACATCATACACTATTTGAGAAGGAATTTGGTTGAGAAACATACTAAAGGAGATAAAGTATCAACATTATGGATCCAAAGTCATATATGTGGATAATAAGTTAGCAATCAAACTAGCCAAAAATATGATGCAACATAGAAGAATAAAAGAAATTTATACCTAATATAATTTTACAAGAGATCATGTGAATCATAAGATGATAAAATTGGAGTATTTCCATACTAAGAAACATGTGGCTGATATTTTTATAAATTCATTACTGACAGATTCCTTCAATCAACTAAGAAAAATGCTTGAAATAAAGCCAGTTTTTGTTGTAAGGGGACTTTTGGAATTGAAAACCATCTCCACCGATTGGTTTTCCAAATTAGGATTCCCTGTGTCTTTCAAAATATGATGCATCAAGGAAGAATAAAACACATTGATACCTAATTTCATTTTTCGAGAGATCATGTGAAGCAGAAAATGATAAAATATGAGTATTTCTATACTACAAAATTGGCGGCTGATATTTTCAAAAAGGCATTACCAACTAATGCATTAAAACAACTAAGAATGATTATTATAATGAAGCCATTTTTTGTTTTGAAGGGGAGTTTTTGAATTTCAAACCATCACCACTGGTTAGTTTTCCAATGAAGGAGTCATTGTGTCTTCCCCATGTTTCTCTTACTCTCCTTCAAGTGCTTGTTTCATTTTTTAATGCATGTTATTTAATGTTTTATAAAATTCAGGAATTTACCATGTAGTGTGTTGGTGTCATTTCGTTTATTTGGAAAAGTATTTAATTTTTTAGAAAGTATAATCCGTAATGAATATGAGAAATACAATCTTGAAAGCGGCCTCTTTCAAGTGATAGTGGCCTGTTATTCTAATTTCTTCTTTATTTTCTTCCCTTTCTGTTAACATATTTCTCCCTTTATAAAATTTTCTATATCATGATATGAATATTAGGTTTGAATGTTTAATAGATATGAAATAATTTCAGGAAGGTGAGTGACGATATTCTCTTGGTAGAGGAGTATCATCGCTTAATAACCTAGGAAGAGATGAGTATGTGATTCACATTGAGAGGTCTCTTGAGTGTGTCATTTATTCGAAACAAAATGGCAGTGAGGAATGGGTTTGTATAAATAGGTGCATTATAATTTTGAGAGAGAGATAAACATTAATTGTAAAATAAAGGAATTCATAGAAACTCATCCAATGGACAACACTTTTCTTTCTAACATCACAATGTTTTCATTTCATTCATTACATTGCATTTCCATTATTTTCATATTTTAACTCTCAAAATTTTACTCAAGTAATTTTTTACTCTTGTTAGAATTATGAAAACAATAACAAAAAACATATGTGTAATAATAATGAGTCTCTAGGCCTAGATCTTTGAGACATGAACCCAATCATCTATTGTACTACATTCTGCTTTTTTCAAATTCTAATTGAGAAAATACTCATGAAAGTTTCTTCATTTACTTGGCACTATTTTAAAGGAGTTAGGTTTAGTATTTATCATGTTTACACTTTTTTAATTAGTTTGGTTTTTTATTATAATTTTATTCCTTGATTATTTTAACACAATCCTCATAGTCTAAATAAATTCTGAAATCATGTCTCTAGAATAATTAACTTCTTGGGAAAACATCAAATAATGGTTATAAAGATAAAAATAATATATTGTACTCATGATTCAATTTCACAAGTATATAAGTAAGATGAAATCAATAAGATTCATATGTAAGATTGGAAGGATAAATTGGATGAGATCAAAAAATATGTCTTAAGATATATTAGATATGAATATGATCATGTGGTGGTGGAAGAAGATGAACCAAAAGTAAATACCATGATTATATCAACAGTCAAAGTGGAGGTGAAACTTCAAGAAACCCCACTAATTGAGCTCATAAAATTATTTCCCGAGGCACTCATAGAGAAAAAAGAAAAAAAAAGATGAACCAATTTAGGGTTATGACTGAACCTTGGACTCTCTTGTTTTACCTTTTCTAAAATTTACTTGAGAACTCATGCATCCTTATTTTAATAAATATATTCATAACTTATGGAGATTTTATTTAATGAAGATGAAGAGAAGAAGGTAATGATCTTCATGTAAGGGCTGGAGTGTACATTGTTAATCCCAAAAGATGGGTTCATAGGGAAAATTTACAAGGAAAAAGAGCTTAAAGTTACTGTAATGGGGAGATATTGTCATATTTTGAGTACATTTTTTGATTTTACAAAATCTGAATTACAAACCAATTTCCCTTGTTTTTACCTTGTATAATTACACTCAATTTCACAAGATTTGGAGGATTTTGATGAGGATTTATAGAGGAGTGATGGTACCTGGATTCAAGGTAATGATAGTGTTAAAAGAAGAAGAGATAGATAAGTATTATTTTAATGAAAAATGTTCAAGAGTAATTTGAAGAAGGAGAAAATGAGTTGGTAGAGCTGGAAACAACTGTAGAGATTCCCTATGAGGAGCCCCCACCAAAATATCAAGAAGACCATATTGGGGAAGGGAAAGAATAATAACAAGAGGATGCATATATCATCATTCCAGCCACACCATACAAGTTGTATGATATTTCTTAGGGGTTAGACACACACCATAATTTAAAATAGGACCTGTAGGAGCATAATCAATTTTTTAAGAACACTGGAGAAAAAAATATGTTGGTTCAAATCAATGAATCCCTATCCACCACATGATTGGGGATAATCTCAAAGTTGTACAACTATCGATAGTATAAAGAAAAGTATCTCGTTGGGGGTCTACCTAAGATCTCACTTCTATTTTCATCATTTTTCTATTGTTTTTAGTTAAAAAGTTTAATTTTTTAAAATATTTCTATTAATGTTTATTTCTATATGTAATATATAGGTGAAAAATGAATTCAACACATACTGGGAAATAATTTGGAGCCAAATAACAATGGGAATCACATTTTTCCAGTACCATCTACAATAGAATGACAACATCTAAGTGAACACCTCCCATTATAATTTAGTATATGATGTATGAATAAAAATCTACTTGAAATATACATTACAATGTTGATTTTATTTAAGGATTAAGCTGAAAAAAATCATGGGATAGGGGATAACTGAAGGATTCCTTGTTTTTTATCTTCTTTTTTTTGTTTTCTATTTTTTTGTATGTTTGTAAAAAAGTATAAAAATAATCTTCTTCTCTATTTAAAACAATATACATAGTAGATTTTAATGTTTTTGTGTGTATTTTTAAAACTTTATTTAAGATGATTTTAAAACTCTAAATCTTTTTTTGATAGGTAACAAGAACAGACTAGTCATATATTGTAGAATAAGGAACCAAAATTACATTAATGGAGGAAGATAAAGGATAGAAAAATAAATTAGATGCTCGGGAGGCACTGTAGAACCCTCACCCAAGCTAAAAGATGACCCAAGACTCACAACCGATTACTAAAAAAATTATATCTCTGTTTATAGTCCTTATTAAAATTTTATAGAGGGATATACAGAATACCCCTAGATATTCCCCAGGGCCCACAAAAAATCCCCCCATACTCTCCACTTCTAACCTCTTCCTATAGCAGTTACCATATATCCCTTATTATCTATAGGTAGTATAGCTGGTCTCTATCACTGCCACCCACTTAAAATTCACTTTGTCCTAAATGGGAGAGACATGGTGAAGTTTTTTTTGCAACCTCCAGTCTTGTGTGCTGTATGTTAGGTCATGTGTTGGCATAATGAACAACTTGGTCTTGCTTCTTGTCAACACATAATCTCTATAAAATCTTTAAAATGGTCCTCCTTACATTATGGGTCTAGAGAAACTGATGGAGGTGAACCCTTTATTCACATATTCTCTAGAAAATCTCATAGATGCTCTGTACATCTACAGGAGCTATAAAATCTCCCTGAAACTTCCAAAATAGTGCACCGGACTTGATCAATAGCCAAAATTTCTTGAGTGTGGCCTGAGCTTGTTGTGTCATCATATAAGATCCCATTGTAAATTTCAGCCTTGAAAATGCTTCTCTGTGGCCTTTATTTGCCTATGTAGTATCAGAAGTCATGTTATTTCCTTCCAGCTTCACCAACATCAAGGAAAGCAGATTCACCTCATCACGAAGTGCGTCTCCCACGATCATTTTGGATTGTGCATTAACCCTCCCTGGTACCCCATTAGTCAGTAGTAGTGGAGATGAAGTGTGATCATCTATTTTTTTGGTGTAGATTCACCAAGTCACATGGATTACTCTTTGAAAAATCCCCCTTCCATGCTGTAGTCATCACTGATGGCAGTGAAGTTCTCTGCTCATGAGGTGGCACCTCCATGATATGATTCATCTAGGTTGTGCAAGATGTTTAGAACTCAACCCACTACTGCAGTGTTTTGAATAGAATGATAGTAATCCACAACATGCACCCTTCCACCTCATCCATCAATATATATATTTATTTGTTTTTATTTTTTGACAAGAAACTTGGGCTCTGTTTGTTTTTTTTCTCTTTTTTTTACCTCAATTTTTCCTCAATTTTTTTTGTTTTTCTATTTTGGTTTTGACCAAAGGGGAATAAGAAAAGGCACCCAATGGTGTAATAAACCCCCTTCAGTGAAAATGGTAGCACAAATACTCCATATAAAATGTTACTGTAATTCCTTCTAGAAGAGAGTGTCTCCTTGAGTCACAAAAAAGAATATCCTGTGCTGTGCGGATGGCAAACTGGGATGCAGTACCCGATGAGAGGCAGGCATGTGGGATACTTACAAACTAGAATATGGTGACTGAGATGCCAGTGTAGGATATCATTGGATGTTACTTGGCTAAAAACACCATCAAGAAATGTGATATGGTAGAGGTAATCTCCTCCAGGTGGAGTCTCATCAGTTTGTGGCTCGTTCAAGTGATTTGAGAATCGAGTGCACCTTAGTTAATGCAATGCTGCTCAACGTGCATCCTTGAGAAGGAGGAGAAGAAGTCTATGCAGATGAAAAATATCATACATTCCTCAAGGAGGAATAAAATACAGTGATAGGGTCTGATAAATTCGGTAGGTTGGACCAATTAATAGGTAACAGTAATAAACTAGTTATATATATTGAAGAAGAAACCAAAATTTCCTGAATGGAGGAAGACAAAGGATAAAAGAAGAAATTAGATACTCAAGAGGCACTATAGCACCCTCTACCAATCTGAACGCTAAGCCAATCCCCATGGACAATTCCTAATAACACTCTCTATGTAGATCCTTTATTACCCCTTTATAGAGAGATTTACAGAATACCACTAGATTTTCCATTGGGCTCACAACATATTCCCCTCCATACTGTCTCTCTCTTCTAACCTTTTTCTCCTTCATCACTTTCCCTATATAACTTATTCTTTCTAGGTGGAATATATGGTCTCTATAATTTTTAAACTCTATGTTCATTGTGAATAGCATGATCATATTATTGAACATCAAAATCTTAAATGATTACTGATTTTTATTTGTTTTCTTAGGATGTGATTTTCAAGCATATGCATGATAATTAAATATAAATTGAAATCCAAATACATCGCTGACTATCCAAATTTAAATCCCTATCCTAAGATGTTTTATAAATTTCTTTTAAATCATATTTCTAATATCCTCAGTTCTTGATAGAATCTTGAGATTTTTTATAAACTAGAACTTGTGTTTATTTTATTTAAAATATTTAGAATTCATGAGATACTTTTAATATGATCGATTCATTAAATTACATATCCCCCACCATCTATCATAGATATATATCATAAAATTTTACACTATTTAATCCAAATCAAGCCTACTTACCCCTTACATACCCTCACTCTAATATATATTTTCACAATTAATTCAAGTCTATGTGAGGGGGAAATTAGCTTCCATGTGTTTTTCTTTGAGAATAAATGCATGTTAAGGGGAAAATGATCATCATTTTGGGGTATTTGGAAGAGGGAAATGGACATGAATCATTATCATCCATTTCATTCCATTTTTTATCATCCTATAATCTTAAAAAAAGTCATGGAAAAAAATTAAAAAAAATGAGATTAGATTAGAACTCTCATTTTTCTTATTTATGAGATTCATGAATCTAATAAAAAAATGGAATGAATCTGAATTCTTTATACTCAATTGAAAACACATCCTCATTGAGAAAAAAAAACAAAATATATATTCAAAGACATGAAATCAAAGAAAATTGATTCATTTAATTGATAAATTAAATTAATGTTATGAAATTAATTAATGAGTGAAAATCCAAATACTGTTTCCAATATATGGATCATTTAGGTTGGTTGTATTATTGGGAATATGGATATTTAAACAAGATTAACAGAGTATAGGGATCCATGAGGATTTCTTGGGGCTTACACATTGGGTTTTCCAATGATAATGCTTAGGAACTAAGAGTTCATGAGTGGGGCTTACGAGTGATGCTCTGATATGGGTATTCTGCGCTCATTGATGTATTTGAGAGATAAAATCATTAATGGGAACCATATTGTTTCTTATAACTAAAAAGGAATACCATATAACAAGTCTCATTTATTGGAACCAGGAGCCAAGATGAGTATGTTGAATCATGAGAGACCTCTCCAACGTCCTTTTGATAAGGGTCATCGTTGTCTAGGGAATCCATAATTTTGATTCCCTTGAGAGTTTTACCCATTTGGGAAGATAATTCTCAAGACTCCATATATCAAGGGAATAAATGATCAAAATATGTTTTTATAATGTTCCAAATGGATTGATCATGTTTATTGTCTCTTCTTTTCATGTTCTATTTGAAAAAGGTATGGGTTATTTATTGGTGGTGATGTTGGGTATCCTCTTCCTAAATTGGGAAACCTCATAGAGAATATGTGGTTTCATACTGCGCTTGAGAATGACTTTTATTCAAACTGGGGAACCCGTAGAGTGCTACGTAGGGCATCCAAAATTCCCACCTCTATAATAGAAATGTTGGTTATGTGTTACATGGAAATCCAAAAAGTAATATAATCCCACCCAAAACAATAAAACTTCACAAAAAGCCCAAAATTAATTCCTCACCACCATAATATATAGTTCTTTATGAGAGGTAATGGCATTTCATGAAGGAAGAAATACTTCATGGAGTGCTTAATCTTCTATGATAAACCCTATCATTTTCCAAATTGTGTCCTTATTTTCATCATGTTGATCCCATATTTGATTAGAAAACTTCTTCCTAGTTTTTTGAGTATTTACGACTTTTCAATCCCCAAAAATGACATAAATATCGTACATATAGCATCCCGCCTTTTTATAACATATACTTTCATTACATTACACAAAACTGAGGATCTTTAAGGTTTAGTGTCTTGGAAACCAGGAACATAATACATGAAAACAACATAAAACATTCTTCTTAAACATTTGAAAGGATTCTCCTTAAGTTCATCCTAGGTTCATTATTGCATCTCATAACCTGGGGACATACATTAAAAGAAATGGTGAGCAGAAGGCTCAGTAAGGGAAACAAGAGAAACATTTAACATGTGAACTTGAGATACATCAACTATGTCATGAAAAAGAACTTTAAGGCATGAGAAAGAAATCATGTGGCATATCCTAATAAAAATAAAATTTTTCATAACTTTAAGATGTGGATACATCATTTAACATATAGAAAATCATGAACATATCAACAAGGTCCATCCCCAAGGTGTCATTTGAAAATTACCAATGTTATTCACCAAGATATCGTGAAAATTGTAATCTCTAGTGGTTATATCATTACCCAATGCATTGGAGAGATATCAGGGATCACCCTTAAATTTTCCTTTATTATCATGTGTGACACATATATAATCATCAAAAATTTCATAAATAACCCATATATCATTAAATAAATGGGTTTCATTTCATAATCATAACATTTTTAGAAAAAAAACTGCTTTAAAGACATGATCTTTACGTCACTTTAAACCCACGGAAGGGGAGACCGGGTCTCATGTATGTAAATCCAAGAATTTAAAATAGAACATTTTAATATATATGTGAATACCCCAGTATAAATAATAGCTTTGAGTATTCAATTTATAACATAAAATAATTTTGAGAAAAGAGAGGCATTTTGAGACGAAAATTCTGCAGCATAATAGCTATGTTTCGGGTTTTTAGAAAACATTGAAAAGAGAGGGGACATGGGTCAAACATTCATAAATGACCCATAAAACAGTAGAGGGACCTAATAAGAAGGATATATGAACATGATAATGAAATTTGAAGGACATACCATTTGAAATGAAAAACATGGAAGGATGACAAAAATTAGATTTCTCTTATGAAAGTTCGGCAGCCTAACGACGTTACTTAAACTTCAACAAAAATGATTTGAAAAGATAAAATAGGGTCTCTCATAATGTGAACATAAGATTTCAGTATAATATATATAGAGATCATACCACAGCATAATTAAAAGAAACTTGAAAGACTTGACATGAAAGTAGAACTTTGAAAAATGAGAAAGGTGAAAGAATACCTTAAAAATTCGGCAGCCCAACGACGCCACATAAACATTCATAAAACGAAATGATGAGAGTATAAGGGGGTCTCTCATCATATGAACATAAAAGGACATTATAATTAAGATAAAATAACATCCTCCAACATAAGAACATTGAGCATAAAAGAAATGACATAAAAGAGATTACTTGAAAAGAATGGGAGAGGTCGGATCCCTTACCTTAAAACGTAACTCTTAAAACTCAAAGGTTTGGACCTTGAGGGCTTGGGGGCACCTTGGGAGGACTCCTTGGGAGGTAAGGAGACCAGAACTTCATTGAGGATGGTTTTTGAGTCGAATGGATGAGAGGAGGTCTTGGTATTTATAGGGAAAGTGAGGGGACAACATTAATGGCCAAGGGACACCTCACAAGTGCTTTTCTCAAAACCATGTGCTCTCCCATGGAATTTACCATGGATTTAGGCCACATGGGGCCCCCAATACAATAATTCATCACCTTTGGTCGGCCAACACTTAAAACATCTCATGACATCATCATGACACAGTTATGATGTCATTAAACATACCAAAACCCTAAAACTGTATTTTTACTATTCACTGAAAATTCAACTTTCTCTGAAAAATCCCAAAATTTCACCTTAACCAAATATCAATTCTCTGAGTTCAAAAATAAACTCCATTTTATAAAAATAATTTTCTCAATATTTTTAATTTTTTTTTTAAATAAATACACTATTCACCGAAAATTCATTTTTTTCAAAAAAATCCCCAAAATTTACCTTAACATAATATCAATGCTCTGAGTTCAAAAATGAAATCCATTTTATAAAAATAATTTTCTAAATATTTTTAATTTAATTTTTAATTAAAAAATACTATTCACTCGAAAAAACTAATACTTGAATAATAATTTATGAAACCATTATTTAACCATTTTATTGAATCACATTACTTAATCAAGGTGCCTAGATTATATTAATAATTTCTTTAAGTGAGATTACTAATCCATTTGGTCACATTACTAATCCTAAGCATAAAATCACTATTCATAATTTACTATTCATCAAAAATTATGTTGATCTTATTAGACTCTAAATTTCATACTGAACATAATTATAGAAGACCATTTTTTGAAAATCATTACACATTTTTAATTATTTACGGTTTACATAAACATTTTTTTTAAATATACTTTCTCTAAAATTCACCAAAAATATGCATACTATATTTATCCAGACATTTGAAAAGTCATAAACATCATCATAAGAAGAAATCGCAATTTTTATTTAAAACAAAGGATTACACAAGACAGTTGCGGTCTCCTTACATAACCCCTTATCACACCAGCATAGGACCTGAGTGTAAGGTGCGCTAAGGTGAGAGAATCCGAGGGAGGCTCGACCAACAACGCACGAGTAGTAATTTCTATCAGTTTGAATTTCTCGCAAAGGAGATTCCGTTCTAGCTTCACACGACGAAGTTTGTCTTGGGTTTGGTCCAGAGAAAAGCCCAGTGGTGCTTCCTCCTTCCCAAGTTCTGTTATATGGGATTCGATCGGTCCAAGACTACTAGGTGAGGCCATCGAATCTTCTTTCTATAATAATTAACCAAGATTACTTGTATTTAGAGACAATAATCGAAACATTTAGTTTACAACGTTCATATCGACCAATGGTCATATAACAGTCAAAACCCAACAGTCTCATTTTAATTATACTCATGTTATCAAATGAAACATTTTTGTTGCGTATAAAAATAAAATAAAATAACACATAAAATTAGGAAACAAGATTTTTTCAAAATTTCAGGTCTTTACAATCTTCCCCCCTTAAGAAATTGCGTCCTCGCAATTTTTAAAATTGGGTTTTGAAATTTCATTGAAAGTCCCACATCGAAAAAGGAGTCAGTAAAACTATTACTTTAAAATAAAGAAAGGGAAGTACAAAGGTCACCCGAGTTAACCCACAGTAGGATTCCATGTAGGAAAACATGGACATGGAGGAGAAAACAAAGGGTCGAGTTCTGAGGGAGAGTGATAGAAAACATGATTAGGAGAAAGTTAACCATAAGAAAATCCCAAACTTATGATGTGTGTAAACGGTCTTTGATTACCTAGTAGGAAACTTAAACCAACAACGTTTTTGTTTTACGTTATTTTTCATAATTTTGAGGAATTGATTTACTATATAGAACAAAAACATAAGAAATATACCTACCTTCATGTAGAGTTTCATACTTTAATAAGTTTCTACCAAAACTAATCTTTTCTCCAAACGATGAGCATTCAAAACTACTTGGTCTCATCAAAACACAAGAATCATCTTCTAGAGAATCACATAATCCACAAAAGATTAACTATCTATTTCTTCTATCTTTAAACATTATCCCAAAAAACAGAAAGGGTAAGGTAAAACAACTCTTCAAAAAGAAATAATCCCATAGGAATGGAAACTACTTTTAAATCTTCAAAGTTCCATGGTACTACCCAAAGTTCATCATAGACCATTCCATAAATAACTGTCCTTAAAATTCTTCAAAATAAACCAAACTAAGATTGAAACCCAAATACAAGAAGGATTTGATAACATTGTCTTCCAAAATAAACTTCATTGTTCATCTCCAAACAACATCAACCACTCCTAACATCTTATAACAAAAGTAGATAACCTAAACATATTTTACTCAAGATAGGATAATCATTCTCATAAGTAACCTAAATTACTATAAGTCCACCTTAAATTCATCGATTCTTCAAAATATAAGTCAACCTTACTCCTCAATGAAAATACCATAGTAATCTATTTACCTCGATCATATAGGGTCCCCAAAGCAGTGAACGTCTTCCAAAATAATAATCATCTTTTAATCCTCTAATAATCTCTGTCATATTAATATGGCAATCATCGCATTTCCTATCACATTGGTTGTTGGGACATGTTCTTCCATTTCCCACCATTAACTAATAAGAGAAATTATAATTAGGGGCTTAAATACTTAGCCAATAATCATGAAAAGGAACTTAAATCATATAAGGATAACTTATAGAAGAAAAGTATACCCTAAATTGTGATCCACTAGGTTCCCATCTAGCTTATCTATGATCATATATTCTTATGTGAATCTTTATTTTATTTTATCTTTGTTCCTTTAATAATGGTTCATACTAAGCTTATGAATTTACCAAAGCATATCCCCCGGGAGTGTCGTAACCAAGAGTGCAGCAAGGCCCGTTGTCGTATACCAGTTCCCGTTCGAGTCTAGCTCAAAGAGGTGTTTTTGGGATTTACACCTATGTACATCTGTGCCAGAGCCACCTCTACCTGCTCGTATCCAGACATGGATTTATTTGCTTGGAAACCCTTTACTCAATACTCACCAAAATACCAGGAAGATTTCCTATATATAAACTTTTCTATAGGATTCTTGCTAAAGTTTTCATATCCTAATTTCCACAAATAACTAAACCATCCTTTGATACCAACTATAGCATCCTGCCTTTTTATAACATATACTTTCATTACATTACACAAAACTGAGGATCTTTACGGTTTACACTAGTAAAAAAACGGTTTTTAACGTTGGTTTTTTTTTATTTTGGACGTCGGTTTTTAACCGACGTCGAAGTCACCGACGTTAAAAATATGAATTTTTACGTCGGTTTTTGTAAACCGACGCGAAAAATGAATAACATTCGTTTTTTGGCGTCGGTTTTGTAAAAAACCGATGCCAAAAAAAAATAATTCATATAATTTTTCGCGTCGGTTTTCATAAAAACCGACGCGAAAAATTTAAAAAAGTAGTTTTGGCGTCGGTTATTTAAAAAAACCGACGCCATAAATGAAAAAAAAAATATTTTTCGCGTCGGTTTTTATAAAAACCGACGCCAAAAATCAAAATTTATTTTCTAGGTTTTAGATCATTTCCTAAGCTTCGATTTGATAGGCTGTGGACCTAAAACGGAGTTACGGTTCAAAAGTTATCGCCGTTAGAAGTTGAACCTATCAAAGTTTTGATTGATACAACTCGTTTCAAAGAAAACATGATAAACATAAATTAAAATCATATACACCAAATGCAATAAAATAATCATAATACATCAAACATATTTCAATGGTTTTAGGGGCTTCCATCGAAATGATATGTTTTTTATTATCATATAACTTGTATTTAGAAATGAGAATGAATCATCATTATAAGAAAGCCAATCGAGTTGTTTAGAAATGAAGGATAATAATAACAAAGAAAACAAATGAATAGAATATGTACCATGTTCAAATTAATGATTGAAGTCGCATTGAAATCGTGATTGAATCGAAGATGTTGAAAATGATGAAAGAAGGAGAAACTGGATATATATATAGTAAACGAAAATATTTTCAATTGCGTTGTATGAAAATGTAGGCGGGATTTTAAAAAGTTAAACGCGCGTTGTGAAAAAAATTGAAATTCTGATCCCGCATTACTCTTTGGCGTCAGTTTTGTTTGAAACCGACGCAAAATAGTATTTACATTGGACTTTTGGCGTCGGTTTTTTAGAAAACCGATGCAAAAAATGTCAATCAATATCCTTTTTGGCGTCGGTTCATAAAAAAAACCGACGCAAAAAATGAAAAAAAAATTTGGCGTCGGTTTTTATGAAAACTGACACCATAAAAGTTTTAAAAAAAAATCTTTGGTGTCAGTTTTTTAACAAACCAATGCTAAAAATTTAAAAAAAACTACATTTCGCGTCGGTTTTTTTAAAAACCGACGCCAAAAAGAAAAAATAATTTTTTTGGCGTCGGTTTTTAAAAAAACCGACGCGAAAAGTGAAATTATATTTTTGGCGTCGGTTTTTATGAAATCCGACGCCAAAAATTAAAATAAAAAATTACAGTGTTTTAGATAATTCTCTAATCTTTGATTTGACTGGTCGTGGAGCAAAAACGGAGTTACGGATTAAAAGTTATGGATGTCGGAAGTTGACCTTCTCTAAAAGAAGTCTTAAAGAAGTTCAACTTTCAAAGGCCATAACTTTTAATCCGTAACTCCGTTTTTGCTCCACAACCAGTCAAATCAAAGATTAGAGAATTATCTAAAACAATATAATTTTTTTTTTAAATTTTTTGGCGTCGGTTTTCATAAAAACCGACGCCAAAAATATATTTTAACTTTTCGCGTCGGTTTTTAAAAAAACCGACGTGAAAAGTAGTTTTTTTTTAATTTTTACCGTCGGTTTGTTAAAAAACCGACGCCAAAGAATTTTCTTTAAAACATTTATGGCGTCGGTTTTCATAAAAACCGACGCCAATATAATTTTTTTTTAATTTTTTTGGCGTCGGTTTGTTAAAAAACCGACGCCAAAGAATTTCTTTAAAACATTTATGGCGTCGGTTTTCATAAAAACCGACGCCAAAATATATATTTTTTAGTTTTTTGCGTCGGTTTTTTTAGGAACCGATGCCAAAAAATCACCGTAAAAATTATTTACGTCGGTTTATAAGAAACCGACGTCAAAATGGCGACGTTAAAAATCATTTTTCTACTAGTGTTAGTGTCTTGGAAACCAGGAACATAATACATGAAAACAACATAAAACATTCTTCTTAAACACTTGAAAGGCTTCTCCTTAAGTTCATCCTAGGTTCATTACTACATCTCATAACCTGGGGACATACATTAAAAGAAAGGGTGAGAAGAAGGCTCAGTAAGGGAAACAAGAGAAACATTTAACATGTGAACTTGAGATACATCAACTATGTCATGAAAAAGAACTTTAAGGCATGAGAAAGAAATCATGTGGCATATCATAATAAAAATAAATTTTTTCATAACTTTAAGATGTTTCTACATAATTTAACATAGAAAATTATGAACATATCACCAAGGTCCATCCCCAAGGTGTCATTTGAAAATTACCATGATTATTCACCAAGATATCGTGAAAATTGTAATCTCTAGTGGTTACATCATTATCCAATGCATTGGAGCGCTATCAGGGTGAACCCTTAAATTTTCCGTTATTATCATGTGAGCCACATATATCATCATCAAACATTTCATAAATAACCCATATAGCATAAAATAAATGGGTTTCATTTCATAATCATAACGTTTTTAGAAAAAAACTTCTTTAAAGACATGATCTTTACGTCACTTTAAACCCACGGAAGGGGAGAGCAGGTCTCATGTATGTAAATCCCATAATTTAAAATAGAAAATTTTGATATATATGTGAATACCCTAGTACAAATAAGAGCTTTTAGTATTCAATTTATAACATAAAATAATTTTGAGAAAAGAGAGAGGCATTTTGAGACGAAAATTCTGTAGCATAACAGCTATGTTTTGGGTTTTTAGAAAACATTGAAAAGAGAGGGGACATGGGTAAAACATTCATAAATGACCCATAAAACAGTATAGGGACAGAATAATAAGGATATATGAACATGGTAATTAAATTTTAAGGACATACCATTTGAAATGAAAAACATGGAAGGAAGAAAAAAATTAGATTTCTCTTATGAAAGTTCGGCAGCCTAACGACGTTACTTAAACTTCCACAAAAATGATTTGAAAAGATAAAATAGGGTCTCTCATCATGTGAACGTAAGAGTTAAGTATGATAGATATAGAGATCATACCCCAACATAATTAAAAGTAACTTGAAAGACTTGACATGAAAGTAGAACTTTGAAAAATGAGAAATGTGAAAGAATACC
Organism: Viscum album; assembly: GCA_963277665.1. Classification (NCBI taxonomy): domain Eukaryota; kingdom Viridiplantae; phylum Streptophyta; class Magnoliopsida; order Santalales; family Viscaceae; genus Viscum; species Viscum album. Next base: position 717,866,788 of record OY728143.1, on the reverse strand, counting down.
TTAAAAATTTGGCAGCCCAACGACGCCACATAAACATTCATAAAACGAAATGATGAGAGTATAAGGGGGTCTCTAATCATATGAACATAAAAAGTACAGTATAATGAAGATAAAATAACATCCTCCAACATAATAATATGGAGCATAAAAGAAATGACATAAAAGAGATTACATGAAAAGAAAGGGAGAGGTCGGATCCCTTACCTTAAAACGTAACTCTTAAAACTCAAAGGTTTGGACCTTGAGAGCTTGGGGGCACCTTGGGAGGACTCCTTGGGAGGTAAGGAGACCCGAACTTTGTTGAGGATGGTTTTGGAGTCGAATGGATGAGAGGAGGGCTTGGTATTTATAGGGAAAGTGAGGGGACAAGGCATTAATGGCCAAGGGACACCTCACAAGTGCTTTTCTCAAAACCATGTGCTCTCCCATGGCATTTACCATAGAGTTAGGCCACATGGATCCCCCAATAAAATAATTCATCACCTTTGGTCGGACAACCCTTAAAATATCTTATGACATCATCATGACACAGGTATGATGTTATTAAACATACCGAAACCCTAAAACTGTATTTTTACTATTCATTGAAAATTCAACTTTCTCAAAAAAATCCCAAAATTTCAACTTAACCAAATATCAATGCTCTTATTTCAAAAATAAACTCTATTTTATAAAAATAATTTTATAAATATTTTTAATTTATTTTTTAAATAAATACACTATTCACCGAAAATTCATTTTTTTTTCAGAAAAATCCCCAAAATTTACCTTAACATAATATTAATGCTCTGAGTTCAAAAATGAAATTCATTTTATAAAAATAATTTTCTAAATTTTTTTAATTTAATTTTTAATTAAAAAACACTATTCACCCAAAAAAACTAATACTTGAATAATAATTTATGAAACCGTTATTTAACCATTTTATTGAATCACATTACTTATTCAAGGTGCCTAGATTATATTAATACTTTCTTTAAGTGAGATTACTAATCCATTTGGTCACATTACTAATCCTAAGCAAAAAATCATTATTCATAATTTACTATTCATCAAAAATTATGTTGATCTTATTAGACTTTAAATTTCGTACTGAACATAATTGTAGAAGAACATTTTTTGAAAATCATTACACATTTTTAATTATTTACGGTTTACATAAACATTTTTTTTAAAATATCATTTCTCTAAAATTCACCAAAAATATGCATACTATATTTATCCAGACATTTGAAAAGTCATAAACATCATCATAAGAAGAAATCACAATTTTTATTTAAAACAAAGGATTACACAAGGCAGTTGCGGTCTCCTTACATAGCCCCTTATCACACCAGCATAGGACCTGAGTGTAAGGTGCGCTAAGGTGAGAGAATTCGAGGGAGGCTCGGCCAACATCGCACGAGTAGTAATTTCTATCAGTTTTAACTTCTCGCAAATCCGATTCCGTTCTAGCTTCACACGATGAAGTTTGGCTTGGGTTTGGTCCAGAGTAAAGCCCAGTGGTGCTACCTCCTTCCCAAGTTCTGTTAGATGGGCTTCGATCAGTCCAAGACTACTGGGTGATGCCATCGAATCTTCTTTCTATAATAATTAACCAAGATTACTTTTATTTAGAGACAATAATCGAAACGTTTAGTTTACAGCGGTCATATTGACCAATGGTCATATAACAGTCAAAACCCAATGGTCTCATTTTAATTATACTCATGTTATCAAATGAAACATTTTTGTTGAGTATAAAAATAAAATAAAATAACACATAAAATTAGGAAACAAGATTTATTCAAAATTTTGGTTCGTTACAGTACATATAACTCAATTCTCTTACATGTAGATAAATCTTCTTACATGTTCAAAAAATTTCATACATGTGACATAAATATTGTACACATAGATCAATTCTCTTATGTGTAGATCAATTTTATCACATGGTCAAAAATTTCATATATACTTCTTGAATATCATACACATAGCTAAATTCTATTATATAAAGATCAATCTTCTTATGCGGGTTACCAAATTTATTATGTGGTTACCATAATTTTTTACATTATTCCCATAAGATAATGTACTTAGCTAAATATTCAACGTTTAGTACAAGAATTATATAATACAACAAAAAACTCAAATAACATCTTGAATTTTATATATATCACCTCAAAACTTCTCAATAGCATTCCTCATAGCTTGAAATAAAACCTCAAAAACTTCAAATGATTCTAAAAAATTATTAAAAACAAATAAAAACTATCAACAACTCTAAGGGAACTTCATTTTTTCTTCCAAATGGTGTATTAAAAGAAGAATACTAATCTTAAAGTCATAGTAGGGGTATTTTGAAGTGATTTTCAACTCATTAAAAGAATTTACACACTCAGTTTCTCTGACATAGGGATACTTTTTATCCCTTTTATAATACATGGCATCAAGGTTTTGAGATCCGCATGAATTAAAGAGATAAGAATCATAATAAAGCACCCCTACTTGGTTGTTGAGGGAGTACTTTAGGAACTAGTGATATGTTGAAGATACATGCATAGAAGTAGAGCCAATGCCTTCCTATTAAGGGCATTTAAAGTGGTGTCCTGTGAGATAACCATGAATTCAGTATTAGATACCAAATCACCAAACTATGCCTTTTGTTGGATCTTGTCGAGCGATTTATAATCTCTTTCCATAACCTTGGATTGTTAGGCTTGGTGATTCTATATTAGTCTCTATATACCCCATATTAGAGAGTATCAAGGTAGGGATGAGATTGATCCCAAAGCAACTATCGACCAATCAATTGTGTATGTTAATGCCACTGAGATTAACAAGATGTAGTAGGGGTATATGTAACCTTGTATGATCACACTCTTATCTTCCATAGAGAATGATATGATGGAATGATATTCCTCTTAGTCGCTATCCTCTACACAATAGGCTTCATCAGCATCCACTTCAGTTTCAAACTCAAGAGGGATATTTAGGGCCTCGATGAGGGTGTTGTGAAGTTCCTTTGAAAGGCAGAGCATGTCAAGGAATGAGATCTATACCGAGATACCAATGAGGGGATTGATCACATCATACTTAAAAGGTTGGGGTGTGTTATTTCTCCCTTATGGTTTCTCTTTAATAGAAAGCATGGAGGGACCTATTGGTTGAGGCAATGATTCCTAGTTGGTATCCACCAATTTCTTCTGTTGGTTGGATGGTTGTGGATAATCACTAGATGAATATGAATAATCTAAACATTCAACCAATAGAATGGGTCTTAGGGTTGAACTGGAGAATGATTCCATGGATGGATTTAATTACTAACTTTGGAGAAATGCTTGTCTTCTTATATTAGCAATGTAGACAACATTTTCAGAGATAGTTCCCATGGCGTTGTTCTTGTCGGAGGGGGAATTTTCCCTTGGCCTAAGAGTGTTGGAGAGAGCCTCCGGTGGGAGTTCAAAACTTTGGTTCACTTATGGATTTAGCATAGTGATCCACCAACCTATTGATATTGACATAGGCATATTCCTCCTTTATAGTATAATGGGTCATATAACTTCCTCAAATTGTGGGGTGGGGGTGAGTATGAAGTCCAAGTGGGTTCACATTATATTTATCACTGGGAGAGGCTTTTGATCATACTTTTGAAGTCTACGTCAGTTCCTTTGAGCTTTATAAGGTTGCGAGGCTGATAAAACACGATTTTCATGTTTATTTTAATTCATATTAACTTTTAAAACTCCCTCATACCTTATTAAAACACCTAAGTTAATAATTTTTTATATTTCATATATCAACCATTCTCTTTATTACACACTTAAACATCTTTTCTACATAAGATTGCACTTAAGAAAACTCTAAGGATCGTGGGGTCTAGTGTCTTAGAATATTAGAAAAATTACATAAAACCTTAAAAAATGAAATACAAAATCTTTATTGAAAAATTATTTGATATAAAAAACTCATTCCTTCATACTTAACACAACATGTGATAACCTGATGACATACATAAGAAAAGGGTGAGCTATAAAGCCCATTAAGGGAGTAAAAAAGGCATAACATGAAGAATACAATACATGTTAGGAAATATCCATATCAATGGAGAAAAATATAAAAATGAACATTAAGTAATGATATAGCATGATTATGATAACGTGGAAATGTGGCAACAACATACAACATGATATTATCATGATTTAGGGCTCATTTCATATAGATTAGTATTAGTAAACCCTCATTGCACATGAATTTGAATAAGTAATCCCTCATCAAACATTGATTAGCATGATTAAAACCTCATTGAACATGGATTATCATGAGTATACCCTCATTCAAAATGGATTATCATGATAAAAAACATTACCTGATGCATTGGAGTGCTATCAGGGTGCTCCCTTTATAAACATTTCATTTCATTCATAAGTGTGCCACATAAATCATATAACATGGAATCATTAAACATAATCAGTTATTCTACAATTAAGGAATGTGGAAAACATAAATTTAAGCACCATTAAATATGTATATTTCCATGAAGTTGAATACCCTTGATAGATAATTGGGTATGGTATTCACTACATGATTATTTTGGCTTGAAAAAATGTGGTGCAATTTCGGCAGCATAATGTCGTCATATGGAAATTAATAAGTTGAGTTGATGAGAGAGAAAAGGGTATCTAATAATTTAAACATGAAATAGATAATAAGGGTATCATGGAACATAATAAACCAACATATGAAATGGAATTTATATGTATAATATGGGAGAAATACTTGAATAGAAATAAGAAGAGAGAAATCCCTTAATGAATTTCAGCATGGTAATAGGTGTACAAAGAAAGAATTAATTAGAGGTAAAGTGGTATATCATCATTAAAAAATAATTAGGGAAGTATGGGGGATGTGATAAATCATAAACCAACATTTTTAATTGAAATTAAATGGTATTACAACATAAAGGAAACTTGGATAAAAATTAGAAAGGAAGGAATCCCTTATGAAGTTTTGGCATAGTAACGAGTGTGCTTAAAGAATCATGGGGGGGATTGATGAGAGTTAAAGAAAGATATAATCATATATACATAAAATTTACATTATGGGGGTATTGAAACAAAATAACCCAACATATAAATATGGAGCTTAAGAAGCATAATGTAAAAGAGTAACTTGAATGGAAATGTGAAGAGTAAAATGCCTTACGGAATTTTGGCATAGTAACATCTTCGGTATGGGTCCAAATGGGGAGTATAAATGATCCCTAACTGAGATAAAATAAAATTTATATTAATGGGTTGATTATAAAATAATTAAATTATAACCATTCAATATTACAAGAACAACTTTAAAAGAAGATGCTTGAATTTGAAAGGATGAGATGAAAGTGAGGATCCCTTTCTTGGAAGTGTAATCCCAAAGGCTTAGAAGAGGCTTCTTGGGAGATTGGGGAAACTTGGGAGGACTCTATGGGGTATGGGGTATGAGTTGGTAAAGCTTAAAATGGTTTTATTTAAGAGGAATGGTATATTGGGTGGGTTTATATAGGAAAAGTGGAAGAATTATTTATTATTTAAGTTTTGGATACTACACAATAAAATATTAAAAACCACAAACCATACCATGGTTTTTGACCATGGTTTCTACCATAAGGGATTGGTATTAAATAATTTATAAGGCCAAGTCCTGAATATATAAAAATATTAGGCTTACTTATGTGGAGGTGAGTCACACTCTCAAGGAAATCATTTTAAATTGTTAAAATATTTTATAAGTCTTGGAGGGTCCACTGAGGCATTATAAAATTAATCAAAAAAACCTAAAATCAAATTATTTTAAATTTAAAACATATATTGGCCGAATATACCTTTTATAGTAATTAATTACATCACCTTTGGGTCATTATGATGTCCTGAAACACATTATATATTTATTCGATATTTAATTTTTACCCAAAAATTTGACTGTCTCAAAAAATTGTGATAAATTCATATTTGGATAATTTTGACATCCTGATTCCAAAAATTTTATTCATTTTATCTAAATAGTTTTCTAAATATGAGAATTTTCACTTTTAAAATGAAAACCAACATTTATTGAAAATTCATGGGTTTTGACAAAAAAGTGTTTTCAATCCTTGATAAAAATTAAATTTGACTTAATAACAGTTATATACTCATTTATTATTCATAAAAGTAATTTGATAATAATATTTTATTAAAATATTTGTTATTGAAAAAATTAATTAATTCTGTAAAATAGATTCTTAAAAAATACACATTCTTTTTTATCTTATAAAAAATATAACTCTTATCAAACTAATTACCTAATCATTTACAGATAAGGAACTGATATAATCATCATTTACAATAATTTTTTATAATATTATTAAAAAAACCATAGTTTAATATAATAATGTATATATTTCTCAAAAGTACAATTTTTACCTGAGAAATCAATTTATCAAATTCATCATTTTTTAGAAAGACTATTCTAATAAAGGAATTGATGGAATAAGAATTTTATTTACACAAATGGATCAAAAAATAAGTAACTAATACCTTAATACATAACCCCTTATAACACACACATACGACCTTAGGGTAAGGTGTACGATGGTGATAGAATTTTTTGGGTGACTCAGATAACATCACCCTGGTGGTAATCTCTATAATTTGAACTTATCCCATAGGCGATTCCGTTCAAGCTTAAAGTGTTGAATCTCATCTTTGGCTTAGTCAAGAGTGAATCCCAATGATGCTACCTCCTTTTTGAGCTCTGAAAAATGAGGTTCATACGACCTTGGTCTACTGGATGAGGTCGTCCTCTCCTTTTTATATGTTATAAAGATTCTTTTAAAATCATTAAATTTATATCAGTCATGTAATCACTGTTCAACGACTATATTATAAATGGTAATGATACATAACGGTCATTTAAATCCAATAATAAAAAATAGTGTGTGTGTTTTCTATAAGACATTAAAACAAATGGAATTTAATTTATAAAATATCGGGTCATTACAACATTCCCCCCTTATGAAATTGAACCCTTGAAATTTACTTTTCCCAAACTAAAAAAGATGAGGGTAACTCAACCTCATTACTTCCTTTTGTTCCCACATTGCTTCTTAAAAATTTTGGTTTCTCCACAACTCTTTGATGAGGGACATCATCCTATTTCATAGAACTTTTTCCCTACGATCTAATATCTTCATCGACTTATCTTCATAGGATAGTTTATTCTCTAATGGTACCACCTCTAGATTGAGTACATGTAATGGGTCAGGTATGTACATCCTCAAGAGTGATACATGGAATACATGATGTACTTGATATAGGTTTATTGGGAGTTCTAGTCGATATACCATTACTCCAATGCGATCAAGGATCTCAAAATGGCCGATGTACCTTGAAATAAGATTTCCCTTATTCCCAAATCTCATAACTCTATTCCATGGTGATATGTAGAGGAATACCATGTCTTTATCATCAAACTCTAAGTCTCATCGACGATTATCAACATATCTCTTATGTCTACTCTAAGCAGCTTTAATGTGCCGCTGGATGGTACTAACCTTCTCCACCATTTCTTCGACCATTTTTGGGCCTAGAAGTTTTTTCTCCCCAACTTCATCCCATCATGCCTTTGTTCTGCACCTCTTCCCATAAAGGGATTCATAAGGATCCATTTGGATGCTTGAGTGGAAATTGTTATTGTTAGAGAACTCAACCATAGGAAGTTGTTAATCCCATCGTCCTTTGAAGTCCATTGAGAATGATCTCAACATGTCCTCAAGTGTTTGGATAGTCTACTCATATTGGCCATCAGTTTGAGGTTGATAAGCTGTAATGATGTTCAAATTAGTATTTAGAGCGTGTTGGTGACTCTTCCAAAACATAAAGATGAATCTTGGATCTCGATCAGATATAATCAATAGTGGTACACCATGAAGCCTTACCACATATATGATATATATTCATTCTATTTGATCCAATTAGAAATCCTCCTAAATTGCAATTAAGTGTGTAGTATTTGTAAGACTATCCACAATAAACCAGATAGAATTTTTTCATTTGGATGTCTTCTAAAGTCCAGTGACAAAGTCCATGGTTATGTTTTCCCATTTCCATTATGGTATGGGTAATGGTTTCATCATCCATTGACACTTCTACCTCTCAGCCTTTACTTGCTAACATACCAGACACATTGATGTATACTCAGCAATGTATTTCATCATGTTATCCCACCAAAAATTCTCTCAGATATCTCAATATATCTTTGTGTTTTGTGGGTGAATAGAGAAATTAGAACAATGTGCATAATCTAAAAGTTCTTTCATGAAATCTGGATTTGATGGAACACACATTCTTGACTCAAATCTCACAATTACATCTTCATTAACATTGAACTCTAAAGATTTCAATTTTATGATAGTTTCAAATTTCTTCTGAATTCTCACATTATCCTTTTTACCATCCTTTAACCTTTCCAAAAGAGATTGTTGAGAAATCATTTGTGAAAGGATTGATGGTGTTCCCTTATTTATGATTCCCATGTCCATCTTCATCAAATATAAGAAGATTGGATCATTTTCAATTCTCATAAATGATAGAATTGCTGGGTCCTTTATAATTAGATCATCTACCACCTGGTTCTCTTTCCCAGGGTGTTAATGGATTGAGCAGTTGTAGTCTTTGATCAGCTCTAACCATATTTGTTGGCTTATATTCAACTCTTTATATGTGAATATATACTTTAGGCATCTTTAATCTATATATATTTTACACTTCTCCCCAACGAGGTAATGTCACCAAAATTTCAAAGTGAAGATTACTAAAACAAACTCCAGATCATGTCTTGGATATTTATGCTCATGAACTTTCAATTTCCATGAAGAATGGGTAATGAATTTATCATTTGGCCTCAGCACACAACCCATACCCTTATTTTAAGCATCACTATATACCATGAAAATTTATCCACTTGTGGGTAGTGTCAGCATGGGTGTAGTGATAAGACTCCTTTTCAACTCCTTGAAGGTCTCTTCACATTCATCATCCCAATAAAACATGAATCCCTTCCAAGTTAGCTTGGTAATAGGGTTTGAAAACCGTGAGAAATTTCTCAAAAAATCAGCGATAAAATCCAGCTAACCCAAGGAATCTATGGATATCTGTCATTTATGTTGGCCTTGACCATCCCTCAATTTTATTTTTCTTAGAGGAATCCACATATATCCCATTACTTGTGATGATATGACCCAAGAATTAGACTTCATTAAACCATAACTCACACTTACAACACTTTGCATAGAGCTTCTCCTTTCACAAGGTCTCTAGTACCATGCATAGATGCTCCTAACTCCCCTACATAGTTTTAGAGTATATTAGAATATTGTATATAAAAACTACCACAAATTTGTCAAGATAATCTCGAAAGACTCTATTCCTCAATTACATGAATATTTCTGGAGAATTAGCGAGTTTAAAAGGCATTACTATGAATTTATAGTGCCTGTACCTTTTATATAAAGGAATCTTGTGGATATCTTCCTTTTTCAACCTTACTTGGTAATATCCCAACCATATATCCCCCTTGAATAAGTATTGTTCTCTACATAGATGATTAAACAAGTCATTAATTTGTAAAATAGGATACCTATTCTTTATCATGATTTTGTTAAGCTCATGATAATCTAGGAAAAGGTGCATTGGCCCATCCTTCTTCTTGACAAAGAGGACAGCTGCACCCCATGGTGAATCACTTGGGCATATAAAACCTTTATCCATATTCCCCTGTAGTTGTTTCTTTATCTCTTTAATATCCACAACAACCATTCTATACAAAGTCTTGGATATTGGAAACACCCCATGTATAAGATCAATCTAGAATTCAACATCTCTTCTAAGAGGATGCCCAGGGAATTCCTCAGAAAACACATCAGTGAATTCACTCACAGTTGGAATGTATTTGAGGATGGTTCCTTCCTTAGACTCAATCATCTGAGAAAGATACACGTTCAAATAGGGAAATAATATCGATGCTTGAGATGATGGTGGAAAAGAATATTCATCCTCCTCCTTGCACTTGTACATAATCGGGTGTCGATTCACTATATGGAGAGTAATTTCCCTCTCATGGAAATTTATATTGGCTATATATAGGGAAAGACAATCCATGCTAATCATTTCATAAAATTATAACATAGGGAGTGTGAAGAGGTTTTTCTGGAAGTTCAATCTAGAAATTGTGATAGGAGAGGAGTTATATTCATTGGATACAATAATTTCCCCATTTTCCATTATCACTAAAATATCTAATCCCATGATTTTTGGTGGTGTTTGGATTGTTCTACTAAAACATCAGGATATAAAAGATTTCATAAAACTAGAATAAAAAATTACTTTCTCTATTCTTGAATGAATAACTAGCGTACCTATCACCACTTCATTGTCAGGATTCAATTCAGTGGTAGTGATGGAAAAATCTATCCCTTGCTTCCTTGGATGTTATTGGTTGCCACTGAAAACCCTTGTCTTTGGGAACTGGTTTTCAAAGTGCCCTGGTTCTTTGTAGTTTTATCAATGAACAATGCGTTGAGGTTAGAACAGATCATTTCGCTCATCTTTCATAATAGTGGGGTTTTCTTGTCTGCAATTAATGTCTAGGTTCCCTTCTCTCCACACCTAAATTATTTCCTCAACCCCTTTAAGAAATTTCTAGGGTGCTTCTTTCCGCACCTTTGGCAAGTGAGGTGTTGTAATTTCTTACAACCATTAAAATTATCTTTCAGACAACCAGAATTAAATTAAAATTTCCTATTCTTATCCCCATGATACCCCTGAGATTCCCTGATCTCTATTTCAACTTTGAGGGCATATCAGAAAATTTCCTCATATCTATTAATGTCACATATGGCTAGGGATTTCTGTAGGCTAGGTTTTAACTTTCCAAAGTAGCATTCAACCTTGCATTCAGGTGTAACGAAAAAGCCGAATGCGTATTGTGAAAGCCTTATGAATTTTTCCTCATACACTCTGATGGATTTTCCATCTTTTTTTAGGGAAAAGAAGTCCCTTTCCATCTGAAGTTAGTGGGTGCGAGGAAAATATTTATTGAAAAACATTTTTGGGAAATCCTTCCATTCCAAATCCTAGAGCTCTTCCTCAGGCTTCATATTTTTGATCTATGTCCACTATTGATCTTCTTCACCCTCCATATGATAAGAATCCAAAAGAGCCTTCTCTTTTTAGAAACATTGAAGGATTGATAAGATCTTTTCAATGTAGTTGATCCGTTATTCAGTGATTGAGGGATTGGATGATCCATTGAATGCAAGAGACCTCTGTCTCATGAAGCTCTCGATTGTAGCTTGTTCTTTCTTAGGGGGGTTGAACGTTCATTTTGACCCATGTTTCTATTCAAAACTAGGATTAAATGAGAGAGTATTGTAAATTTTTTTGCAATTCCTGCTCCAATCAGATTAGGCATCATATTAGAACAGTCATCACATTGATCTTCACATTGATTTTTAGCTTGATTCCTCTTATTACCGACCATTGGATAGAATGAAAGGAAAGTTAGGTGTAAGTTTATTAAACACATGAAGGGGAATCCAATGAAAAAAGGTATAAATTATAAATTAAATTGATTTACTTAACTTATGAATTTACAGGCTTCAATTTATGTTATCCATGATCTACTTTCCAACATATATTATTAGGGTCAATTTTTTTATTCCCTTAATAATGGTTTCTAATAAGATTATGAATTTTCCAAATCATATATCCTAGGAGTGTTGAACCAAGAGTGAATCAAGGCCCGTTTTCATGCACCAGTTCCCATTTGAGTCTAGATCAAAGTGGTGTTTTTTTTGTTTAACCCCTAGATACATCTATACCAGAGCTGCCTCTACTTGTTAATATCTAGATAGGGATATATTTTCATGATAAACCACTTACTCTATACTCACAGAAACTTCTGGATGTTTTTCTTATAATTAGTCTTATCCTTAAGGATTTAACTATGGTTTTCTAATAATAATCCAAAAAATAACTAAACATATCCTCTGATACCAACTATAAACAACCCTTCTCTTTATTACACACTTAAACATCATTTATTAAATAAAATGGCACTGAAGAAAACTCCGAGGATCGAGAGGTCTAGTGTCTTGGGAAATTAGGAACATTACATAACAACTTAAAACATGAAACAAAAAATCTTTATTGAAAACTTCTTTGACATGAACAACTCATTCCTTCGTACTTAACACTGCATGAGATAACCTGATGACATACATAAGAAAAGGGTGAGCTATAAAGCCTAGTAAGGGAATAAACAAGGCATATCATGAAGAACACAATAAATGTTAGAAAATATGAATATCAGTGGATCAAAAGAGAGAAATTAACATAAAGTCATGATATAGCATGATTATTATAACATGAAAATGTGGCAAAAAAATACAACATGATATTAGCATGAGTCAAGGCTCATTGCATATGGATTACCATGAGTAAACCCTCATTGCACATGAATTAGCATGAGTAAACACTCATTGCAAATGGATTAACATGACTAAAACCTAATTGCACATGGATTGGAATGAGTAAACAATCAATTCACATGGAGTATCATGATACTAAACATTACCCAATGCATTGGAGCGCTATTAGGGCACACTGTTTATAAACATTTCATTTCATGCATAAGTGTGCCACATGAATCATATAACATGGAATCATTAAACATTATAAGTTATTTGACGATTAATTAATGTAGAATAAATACATGTAAGTACCATTAAATATGTATATGTGCATAAATGTGAATACCCTTGATAGAGAAAGGTGCATGGTATTCACTACATGATGATTTTGGCTTGGAAAAACACGATGCAATTTTAGCAGCATAACATCACCATATAGAAGTTCATAAGTTGGGTTGATGAGAGAGAAAGGAGTATCTCATAATTTTTACATGAAATATATAGTAATTGGATAATTTAACATAATAACACAACATAATAAATCTAATTTAGATGTATAATATGGGAGAAATACTTGAATGTAAATAAGAAGAGCAAAAACCCTAACCGAATTTCAGAATGGTAACAGGTGTACACATAAGGCATTAATGAAAGAGAAAGTGGTGTATCATCATTAAAACATAAGTAAGGTAGTATGGGTTAGGTAAAAAATCATAACCCAACATTTTTAATTGAAATTAAAAGGGTATTACAATATAAAGAAACTTGGATAAAAATGGGAAATGATGGAATCCCTTATGGAATTTCGGCATAGTAACATGTGTGATTAAAGGATCACAAGGGGATTTATGAGAGTTAAAGGGAGATATAATCATATATACATAAAATGGAAATTATGGGGGTCGTGTAACATCATATCCCAACATATAAATATGGAACTTAAGAAGCATAATGTGAAAGAGTAGCATGAATGGAAATTTGAAGGGTGAAATCCCTTTCGGAATTTTGGCATAATAACGGACTAGGTATGGGTCAAAATGGGAGAGGATAAATGATCCCTCATTGAGATAACATAAAATTGATAGTAGGTAATTTATTATAAAATAATTACATTATAACCATTTCATATTACAAGAACTACTTTCAAATAAGATTCTTGAAATTGAAAGGAGGAGAGGAAAGTGAGGATCCCTTACTTGGAAGTGTGATCCAAAAGGCTTGGGAGAGGACTATTGGAAGATTAGGGAACCTTTTTAAGACTTTAGGGAGTATTTGGAATAGGTTTTTTTTCTCCAAATGGTTTTAGTGAAGAGGAATGATATATTGGGGGGGTTTATATAGGGAAGGAGGGGGGATTCTTTATTATTTATGTTTTGGACACAAGACACTAAAATATTCAAAACCAAAAACCATACCATTGTTTTTTCCTATTGTTTCTTCCAAAGAGGAGTGGTATAAAATATTTTATCAGTAAAAGGGACAAACATATTAAAATATTTGGCTTTATTATGTGGAGGTGAGTCACACTCTCAAGGAAATCATTTTAAAATGCTGAAATATTTTATAAGTCTTGGAGGGTCCACTAAGGCATTATAAAATTAATTAAACATATATAAAATCACAATATTTTAAAGGTAAAACATATATTGTCTGAATAAACCTTTTATAGTATTTTACTACATCACTATTGGGTCATTATGATGTCATAAAATATATTATATTTATTCGGTATTTAATTTTTACCTAAAAATTCGATAGTCTTAGAAAATTATGAAAAATTCACCATTGGATAATTTCAACATCCTGATTCAAAAAATAATATTCATTTTATGTAAATAATTTTCTAAATATGTGAATTTTCACTTTTAAAATGAAAACCAACATTTATAAAAAATTCACGGGCTATGACAAAAATTGTTTTCAAACCTTGATAAACATGACATTTGTATTCCTTAAAGTTATATACTCATTTATTATTAATAAAAGTAATTTTATAATAATATTTTTTTTAATATTAGTTATTTAAAAAATTCATTAATTCCTTAAACTAAATTATTTAAAAATACACTTTCTATTTTATCGTATAAGAAAAATATAACTCTTATCAAACTGATTACCTAATCATTTACAGATAAGGAAATGATATAATCATTATTTATAAGAATTTAATTCATAATATTATTAATAAAATCCTTAGTTTAATATAATAAGGTATATATTTCTAAAAAGTAAAATTTTTACCTGAAAATCCAATATATCACATTCATCATTTTTAAAAGACTATTCTTAAAAAAGAATTGATGGAATACGACTTTTATTTATAAAAAGGGATTACACAATAAGTAAATAATAACTTATTAAATAACCCCTTATAACACCCACATAAAACCTTAGGGTAAGGTGTGAAATGGGGACAAACTCTTGGGGCATCTTAGATAACATCATCTGGGTGGTAATCTCTATTAACTTGAACTTCTCCCATTGACAATTACATTCAAGCTTAACATGTTGAAGCTCGACCTGGGATTGGTCAAGATAAAAGACTAATGACACTAACTCCTTTGTAAGCTCTAACAAATGAGCTTCATATGGCCCGAGTATACTGGATGAGGTCATCCTCTCATTTTTCTATGTCGAAAGTGTTCTTTTTAAAAACCTTAAATTTATATAACTCGTGTGATCACTGCTCAACGACTATATTATCAATAGTAATGATACTTAAAAATAATTTAAAACTAATAATAAAAAATGTGTTCATGTGTTTTCTATAATACATTAAAAGAAAGGGAATTTTATTCATAAAATATCGATTCGTTACATTTCTAGCATGTTTTGAGTGAATAAATTAAATTTAGGTTAATTTGAGGATTTTAATGATAAAAATAAAATTTATGTTTCTTGTCTTAGCTTGATAGAATTATTATTGAATTAATTCTAAATTTTATAAGATGAAATTGTTTAATTAACCCATGTATCTTAAATTTCAGTTAATTATTTCATAAGTGAATTTTCATTTTGATGGGTGTAAAGAAAGAATTTAAATTTACTTCTACCCACTTTTATTGATTGATTTAGGTGCTTTTGGAGATGCACTTGTGGGTTGGACATTCTTCTCTAGGATGGACCCTCTTATGGCAGGATTGACCTATTCCCCTTTCCAAGTTGCACGAAGCACACCTGAAGACCCATAGAGTCTCTTAGCACTACCTCTCCACACAAGAATGACAACACCTTGAAAAAAATAATCCTGAAATTCAATATATTCAAGCCACAAAATAGATCTCCAAATCAAGTGTAGATCTATTTATAGATTGAATAATTCACAACCCAAGATTGAGTTCACTGTAGATCATGACATCATGCAACTTTACCAGTGGATTCCCTTACAGTGTTGCAACAACTCCAATCCTAGACCTTGAAATTACTATAGATTCTCTCTCCATCATAGAAATTTACCTCATACAACCTTCAAGGATCTCACTACACTATGTATCATTGCTTAGTAACCTAGAAAGAGATGAGTATGTGATATATTTTTAGAGGTATCTTGAGTGTGTCGTTTATTCAAAACATAATGGAAGTGAGGGATGGGATTGTATGTAGAGTAGCATTATAATTTTATGACTAAGATAAATATTAATCGGAAAATGAAGGAATTCATATAAACTCATCCAAGGGATAACACTTTTCTTTCTAACATCATAGTGTTTTAATTTCAATCATCACATGAATTTCCAATATTTTTACATTTTAACTCTCACAAATTTAACTCAAATTATTTTTCCCTCTATTTATAATTAAGAAAATAATAAAAACAAACATAAGTGTAGGAATAGTGAGTCTCTAGGACTAGCTCATTAAGAGATAACTACATTCATCCATTTTACTATATTCAGAGTTTATTAAATTATATTTCAGAAAATCCTCATGATAGTTTCTTCATTGAATTGGTGCTATTGTTAATGATACAAGTTGACTATTTTTCATTTTTATTTCATGATTTTATTATTTTAACACAATCCTCATAGTAAAAAAACTGAAAATATGACTCTAGAATAATTATCTTCTTGGGAAAATAATCAAAGAATTGTTAAAGATATGAAACAAATATATTGAACTCATGATTCAATTTCATAAGTGCAGAAGGAAGAGGAGATAACTAAGAGTCATATTTAAGAGTGGAAGGATAAGCCGAGTGAGATCAAAAAATCCCTCTTAAAATAGATTAAAGAAGAAGAGGATCAAGTGGTGGTGGAAGAATATGATCTTAAATTCATTCCCTTGATTATATCAACATTCAAAGTGGAGGGTAAAATTTGAGAAACCCCACAAATTGAGATTAAAAAATTATTTACAAGGAACTCATAAAGTTAAAAGAGGCACCAGATTAACCACTTATGGGTCATGACTGATCCTTGGACTCTATTGTTTTACCTATACTGAAATTTACTTGAGAACTCATGAATCCTTATTTGATTTAATAAATACCTAACTTATAGAGTTTTTATTTTATGAAGATGAAGAGAAGAAGGTAATGAGTTTCAAGGAAGGGATGTAGTGTCAACTATTGATACTAAAATATTGGTTCCTACATGTGTTGTACATGGAAAAGGAGTTTAAAGTTGATGTAATGGTGAGATATTTCCATATTTTTGAGTTCATTTTTTGACTTTACACAATATGAATAACAAAACAACTTCTTTTTTTAACCTTTTAGAATTAGAATCACTTTCATTGTATTTAGAGGATTTGGATGAGGATTCCATATGAGTGAAGGTACCCAAATTCAAGAAAAATATTGTGTTAAAATAAGAAGAGTTGGGTAAGGATTATTTTTAAAAAAAATTATGAATTCTTTTCTTGATTAATTTGAAGGAGAAACTGAATTGGAAGAACTTGGAACAATAATACAGATTTCCTCTAAAGAGACCAAACAAAAATATCAAGAAGACTATATTGGGGAGGGGGAGAATAATAAGAGAACCCATATATCATCCTTCTATCCCCACCCTATAAGTTGTCTGATATTTCTAATGGTTTGGTCACACACCGTACTATAAAATAGGACCTCTAGGATAAGAATCATTTTTTGAAGGACATTAGAGCCAAAAAAAATGTTGGTTCAAACAAAATAATCCCCCATCGACCACATGATTGGGTATAATATCAGTGTTGTTAGATTGTGGATAGTATAAAGTGAAATTCATATTGGGGGGTTTACCCAAGATCTCACTCCTATTTTCAACATTTTTTCTATTATTTTTAGTTATAAATACTAATTTTTTGAAAGATTTCTATTTCAATTTATTTCTATATGCAAGATATAGGTGGAAAATGACTTTAACACATACTGGGAAATTATTTGGAGCCAAATAAAAACAGGAATCACTTATTCCCAATACCATCTACAATAGAATGTCAAAATCCAAGTGAACACCTCCCATTATACTTTAGTACATTATTTCCAATTAAAAAAAAACTTGAAATATACATTATAATATTGAGTTTCATTGAGGATTATGTTGAAACTAACCATAGGAAGGGGATAACCGATGACTTCCTTGTTTTTTACCTTCTATTTTTTTGTTTTATATTTTTAGTATGTTTGTAAAAAAATAAAAATAAATTTACACTCTATTTTGAACAATGTAAAAAAGTTGTTTTTTGGTGTTTCTGAGTGTATTTTTCAAAATTCCATTAATTACATTTGAAAAATATAAATTGTTTTTTGATAGTTAACAAGAACAAAATAGTTATATATTGCAGAATAAGGAACCAAAATTACATTAATAGAGGAGGAGGAATGATGTAAGAAGAAAGTAGACAGTCATGTGGCGTTGTATCACCCTCACCCAAGATGAAAGATTACACAATCCTCATAGATGATTCCTAATAATATTCTCTATCTATGTAGATACTTTATTCCCATTTTATTAAGTGATTTAGAGAATACCCTTAGATATTCCCTTGGGACCACAACATATTAATCCCCATAATCTCTCTCTCCTAAACTCTTATTCCACCAGTAGTTACCATATAGTCCTTATTCATTACAGGTAGCATAGATGATCTCTATGACTGCTGCCCCCACAAAATTCACCTTTTCCTCAATTTGAGATACATGATGAAGTTTTGGTGAAAACTCCAATCCCAAGTGTTGTACATTGGGTCACACATTTCTATAGTGAGTGACTTGGTCCTACCTCATATAAGCACGTAATCTTCATGAAATCTTCCAAATAGACCTTTTTGATTTATGGGTTTGGACAAACTGATGGAGATGCACCCTTTCATCACATATTCTCCTAAAAATCTTCCAAAATCTCCATACATATACATGATCTAGAAAATATCCATGCAACATCCAAAAAGTGCAGTGGACTAGATCGACAACCAAAATTTCTCGAGTGCGGTATGAGCTTCTTGTGTCATCGTCTAAGCTCCCATCATAATTTCCAATGACAAAAATAATATTTTGTTACCCTTATTTTCATGTTTAGTAGTATACATCTTGTATTTTCCTTTAAGAAACACTAAAATCAAGGACAACAGAGTCACCTCAACATAAAGTGTCTCTCCTATGATCAGTGTGGACTATGCATTAACCCTTCTTAGTATCCCATCTGTTAGCACTTATGGGGATAAAGTGTGTTCCCCTATTTTTTGGTGCAGCTTTTCCAAGTCACATGGACTACAATTTGATAAAATATTACCCCTTTTTATGTACACCATTATTTGAAGCATTTTTTATACCTGAAGTCTTGGTCAAATTTATTAGGAAGTGAGAATAATGGGGCTAGCTGCTAGAAAAACCCACAAATAAAATGCACATCATGTAACCTATATAAAATGTGAAAGTGATGAGGATATATTCCATGAATATTTTCCATAGTATAAAACCAATTTAGGTCGTGTAAATTGGTTTTCTGAAAAATAAAAATCATGGAAATGCGAATTTCAGTGTATGTGGCCTTGTGAAAATACAAGACATGAATGTGGATTACATGCTGTGTAAATCCCTGCACCCATAAATTTTAGATACAAACAACATCTATTTTTTTCTCACACATCCTATTATTTTCCATCTTGACTCATGGGGTTTTCATAGGTGAATTCTGATAATATTGAATGTCCGAACTCCAATTACATTGAATCATTGAGTAGTTGTTTGTAGAATAAAATGTTAGGGTTCTGATCTCCCTTCTCATGTTTAATCTTCTTATGTTGGCTTGATTAAAACAATATATCACTGTTATTATACCCAAATCTATGGGTTTTGATTTATTATTGATATCTACATGGATTTTGATAAAGGAACAGATGAAAAAATTTAATTTGTAGAATCATCTTGGATCCTTTATGCTAATCATATCAAGGTAGGTGAATTCTATCACACTCTACCATTCCAAAACTTTTTGGCTCGATATTTTCTAAATCATTTTTCTAATATGTTAGAAATCTTTTGTGGTCTTGATTTGAAAACTCCCATTGAAGTGATTTCAAAATGGTGGATTTGGAAATATAATATTTTTGTTAAATAAATGTTTCATTGTAAATGTAATCATAAATGTGTGGTGTGTGTTCATGTTTATATAAGATAGGTAATAGTTAGAAGTACTACTATCAAATAGTAATTATTTGGGATGGTTAATGTTTGGAAGTACCACCATCAAATAATGATAATTTTGGATGGATCATGGCCATAAGTACCACTGTCAAGATGGTTACTAAGAGAAAACTAGGTGATAGGATGACTCAACACCCATGATTATATACAGGTCTATGGTTTCACGAATTTTTTATGTGTGTGGGTGTGAAACGGGTTAATTATTCCAAGGGAAATGAAATATTTTTAAAATATTTATCTTTATTTTATATGATGTGAGATATATGTATGAATTAGCTGGATTTTCTTATCTTCTTGTCTCCTATTTTATATGAAATGTGCTAAAATTTTCTTGTCCTAATGTCAGGTGATGGGAAGTATTTGAGGAAATACCACTGAGTGTTATACTCACCCCCTAATTAGGAATTTTTTTTCATTTTCATATTTTTTTCTACTGAGATAAAGGGAAGGGCCATGCTTCATAAATTTCTAGTTGTGATCCTTAAGATCATGGTTTGGTTACTGAAGTTAGAGATTGGGAATTTTTCACTACTTTGGGGAAAATTTTTATCTACCTAAAGTCTTATCCTTTCACTTTCCTTTATTTTTCTATCATACTTTGATGTTTTTCTTTATTGTTATTTTTTTGAGTTATGTGGTTTATTATCATGCATCATTTAGTCTATCTGGGATGTTGATTATCTCTTGAAATGTTGTGTGTTCTTCCGGGAAAATCGTCCCCCAATGTCCTCTAATACCATTGGAATTTATTGTTATTATTTGGTGTCCTGGGTATATCATATAAGGCTAGTAGCACTTTACCTCTTCTCAAGCCCATGATTTGGGGCTGAGTGTTACAAATTGTATCAGTTTTTTCATTACTTTAGTTTCATGTGGAACTAATTTTATCCATCCATTGAGTTGGGTTGGTATCAAGGATATAGGACCATTTGAACATTAAATTTATAGTATAAAAATTTGTGTCTAACCTTTTTATATTGAAATTAAAGTTACCAGGGTTGTTTGGGTATAAAAGTGTTTTAACAAACTTATAGGAGTGTTTTTATCTCATCATCATGGGTTTAGACAATAATTGTTTCATACCATGAATTATAGTAATACTTCTCACTAGGATTGCATTGCTCATCTATTGTTATACTTATATAAAATGGAACCAAGAATACATCATAGAAACTATAAAGAAGAATCTACTGAAAATATAGTTGTAACTGAACCATAGGTGAAATAGTAACTTGTGAAGAGTATGTTTCAAGAATTTCAAGCTGTTGATAGAGGAAATTGAAAAAAATTAATAGTGGCAAGTGGATCATTCATTATCGGTTTAGAATTAGAATCCACCAGTGATTTAAGGGGATTCTAAACCTAAAAAAGACGAATTGTGGATAAATTGAATAAATA
This sequence comes from Viscum album, assembly GCA_963277665.1. Lineage (NCBI taxonomy): Eukaryota > Viridiplantae > Streptophyta > Magnoliopsida > Santalales > Viscaceae > Viscum > Viscum album. Next base: position 717,845,291 of record OY728143.1, on the reverse strand, counting down.
GAATCTTATATTTTCTTGGTACACCTGAAGAGTTGAAGATTAAGTTCAAAACCTATATATTAGATGATCTTGCACATCAATGGGGGGATTTAGATGTCCAAGATAAAGGAAACCAGGGAATTATGTGCGAGGAATTTGAGAAATTTTTCAACAAAAAATTATATCCCCACACTTTAAAAATAGAAAGAACCACATGTTTTTTCATCTTAAATCAAGAAAAAAAATCCTTTATAGAATATGCAACAATTTTTATGAAATTGGTTAATTTATTCTCAGAGGTAGCTTCCAGTGCATCCTTGAAGGTGCATATCTTTGATTTGGGATTGTGACTAAAGATTCGATCCCAGATAGTTATTCTCTATATTATGTATTATAACGATATGGTTAATATGGAAATAGTGGTTGAATGAGATCTTGTTGGGAATTATATAGAAGGTAGTATGTTTATTCCCATAGGGATAAGTTTCAACTATAGTGCTAGAAACAGGAGAATAAGAGATTTTTATTCTCATGGAGGTAGTGTACCCTAGAATCAAACTATTGAATCAATTAATTTTCTTCCAAGATATGATATCAAATCAGGTTTTTTTGTGTTGGTCGTTAACGGACAAGAGGAAATAATTTACTGAACCACCATGGAATTTACACCATCGTGGAAAAAAATTATATATCAATAAGTATTATTATAAAATTATATGATCATTAAGTAAAACATGATCAAAACAGACTCAGCCTTCATATGCTTAGATGGAACAGTCACATCCGAATAGTTTACATCCACATACATAGATAAACTAGGATGTATCTTGGAACACTTCGACTATTCAGTCAACACCTCAGCAGGGAAGAAAGAACTATCTTGTAACATCTGAGCGATGACTTTATATAATAGAGTATGCTATTTTTAGTGATAAAATAGGTCCATTTATAGTGTGAGGTACCATTCTTCTCAACTCCACTCTTATAAAAGTCTTGGATGATACTAGAACGTTGCATTGTTTCCTTACTTATTATGTGGTTAAACAATTTGGATTGCACATGGAAATGATTCCACATGTCATGAATATCAAGACACCCCTAGGACCACATGAGTGAAGAGGATTTTAATTCCTAGGATGTTTCATTACCATTAATGCAGTGTAGTTTCTATGGGAGTTTATAGTCCTAGGGATAGACGTATTTGATCTAATCTTGGGTATGGACTGGTTGGATGGTTTTAAATACCTTATAGACTATTATGCTCAAAACATGACATTTACATACCCATATGGATATCTACATGTATTCCATGGAGATTGAGATAAAAATGTATGGAGAACAGTACCTCTAGTGATAATAGAAAGAGAAATCTCAGGCTAGTTAGCTACAATGTCCTTGGTAGCTATTGATGAAATAGGGAATTAGATTATTCCTATTATGTTGGATTGATACCCAAATGTTTTTTGAATGATTTATTTGGGTTACCACCTGAGTAGGAAATCAAATTTACTATAAACCTACTCCAATAAAGATGTCCTATTTATTTTCCATCTTATATAATGGTTTTATAAGAGTTACGAGAACTAAAGGATCAATATTATGAGTTGGATAGTAAAGGATTTATCAGACCCAAAACATAACCTTGGGCTACACCTATTTTTTTTGTAAATAGGGTATATGATACTCTTTGGTTATGTGTTGATTATCATAAATTGAATCAATATATGATTGAAAATAAGAATCATATTCCTCAAATAGATGACCTGTTTAACCAATTGAAGGGATCCAAATGGTTCTCTAAAATTTATCTATGCACAAGATATCCTCAACTCAGATTCAGAAGAGAAGATATTCCAAAAAATGGTTTTTAGAGTCACTATGGACATTATGAACAAGTAATCATGAATTTTGGTATAACAAACATACCATCATTTTTCATGTCTTTAATTAACATTATCTTCCATAGGTACCTCAATTCTTTCATTATGGTGTTTTTTGATGATATTCTAGTTTTTTCTAGAAGTAGGAATGGCCTTGAAGAGTAGTTGGAAATTGTTATGAGTACATTGCATGAACATTTTTTGCATGACAAGTTTTCAAAGTGTGACTTCTATATACAAGAATTTCATTTCCTCATGAATGTAATTTATGAAGCAGGAGTATCCGTTGACCCTATAAAGATAAAAGTAGTAATATCTTGCATACATTAATGAATGCTTTTTAGGTATGAAGTTTCCTAGGATTAATATGTTACTATAACTATTTGGTTTGGGGTTTTTCTAGGATTGATTCACCCATGAATATTATGACAAGTAAAGGTGTTTCATTCATGTGGGATGATGAATGTAAAAAATTCTATTTGTAACTTAAGAATATTCTCACCTAGGCACCCATCCTAATCTTCCCAGAACTAGGTAATAGCTATGTGGTGTACTGTGATGCATCTGGATATGGTCTTGGTTGTGTTATCATGTAGGGATACCATGTTTTGGACTACGATTTGAGGCAGCTATGACTGCATGAGAAGAATCATCCTATGCATGACTTGGAATTAGCTGCAGTTTTCCTTTGCTTAAAAAAATGGAGGAATTGTCTCTTTGTGGAAGATTTAATAGATTTCACTAAGCATAAAAGTTTTAAATACATATTTTCTCAGTGAGGCTTGAACTTGATGCAATGAAGATAGATGGAGTGCACCTGATGTTTGTTTTCAAGTTAATATAAACATCAACAAAGGTAATTTTGGGGATGATGTAATGATCCAATGTTTTATCATTGTAATTGACTTCATATAATTATTTATTATAGTATAATCACAAAATATTATCTATAGAACACAATAAAAATATTTTAAATGAATGATAAGTGAAATAAAAGGCATCCCTTGAAGTTAAGGAACATATACCGATGAAATAGTTACATGACCTTTGGAATAGAAATGTGGCACTTATGAATAGTAAAATGAAAAATGTAATAGTAAACTCACCAATGAACATATAAATAAAATTTGTCCATCTTATAAGTTACACTATTATATAATTATATCATAGTATAAATAAATAAATATTTTAAAAGCTATTAATAAAGTGTTGGTATTTTTGTTAGTCATGTTTATTTGATTACAATTGTATGATTAATTTAATAAATTAAAAGAAAATTTATTTTTATAAAATAAATTCATAAATTATTATTTTTTATTTCTTATGATAATAAGATAGTTTTATGAGACCTTAATTAATTTTTCAAAATGTTAGAAAATAAATTTTAATTTTGAAATTTGAATTTTTTCAAGTAAATTGTGATTTTAAATAAAAATTAAATTTATCATATTTAGAAAATTAAATTTGAAAAATTAATTTCATTTTTTAATTCTACACATAAAAAATATTGTTAGGGTGAATTTTTGTGATTTTTCTGAAATACTTGAATTTTTGATAAATAGTGAAATATGATAATTTACAAAATAAGCAAAATACATGAATTATTGAGTCATGGATGATCATATGCTAAGGTAAAAACCCTTGGTTTAAACTCACATGCTCTATTTACAATTGTTTTTCACATGACTCAACACTGAAATATAGTCTTGAGCGAAAATATTACACTGATGATTAAATTAATGGGAAACCCCTCCTCTCCTCCACTATAAATACCACCCATCTTTACCTCCTCTCCTCGCACCTATCAAGCCTTGATCCTAGTCCAAATTATTCTCAATTATCTCCTTAAGACCCTATAACAAGACCAGGATCTATTGGTATCATAAAAATACCAAAACCTATCCCCTAAAGAGGCTCTCAAGGAAGATATATTCAAGAGGTAAATTCCTCTGTTCATTTCTTTTATTTTCTATCAAGTTCCTTTATTTATTTTTCTTTCCCCACCTCCATTCATTCAAATGTTATGATAACTATAGTACCTTAAATTTATTTTAATTTTTTTATTATAATTGAATAATTCATCATTTTCTCTCCTTTCCATTCCTTTTATACTAGAAATGAAAACACCATCCGAGATGTGTAAATTCATCACATTCGAGGACAACGTGTTATCAATTTATTTTACCATATTAGATTCTAGTCATGAAACCATTTTTATGGTTGAACCAGAATTTTATATATGTATTATGAGTTATTTAAGGTTTTGGAATCTTTTTTACACATTATATTAATCCATAAATAAAAATATGTTCGTTGTGATAAAAAACTGCCAATTAACCAAAACAGTTATCATTGATGTTTTATATAATACTTCCTCTTCACTAAAAATAACCAAATGAATTTTTTAACCATTTAATCTTCTATATGTTCATTTATAACATTAAAAATAAATTCTAGAGAACCATTCTCATCTTACATGTTTATCCTTACATGTATATAAGTAAACTAATCATGAAAATCAAGGAAACAAACGCTCCCAAACAATGAAATTGAACCTCTTAACCCATAAAAAAGTCATGAATGAATGTAAAAATGTTATAGTGAATAAATTAAATGTGACATATATTAATGAAATATTAATTAATTAATGTAATTTGGTTATCCAAGACATTAATATAAAGGAAGGATATCATCAGACTTTAGGTAAGGGATTCTACCCAAACCTCCTCTATTCCTTCAGGTTTCTCTATATTTCTTTTTACACAAATTAAGTTATCTATTATTTTTATGTACATATTATAAATCATGTGTACATTCTCCAAAATCATGTATCAATGTCCATTAATCATTATCTTTTGGGGAAATACATGTTTTTAAGTAGTTCAATCCTCAATACTTCCAAACAAGAAAACCTGTTCAAGGGAACATCCCAAATTCTTACCCATTTTCAAGTACACTATCTAATATGTTTTTAAGACACAATTATTTTCATAAAACCAATATTTTTATTATGAAAAACTTATTGGTTCACTTATGGTTTTATATAAAAGATTATTCCCTTTTAATTTTTAAATGACCATTGTTATTTTCCTCTAACCACACCAAAATGTTTTAATTATTATGTTTCTTAAGTACTCTTTTTACAAGTTAATACTTCATTTTGACATAAATTTTTATGGTTTATTCCTATAATACCCTATTATTTTCCATGAATTATCTAATTTCTTTCATTCATGGACATTTTTATGATATTCCCATTTTTATGCTTTATGAAATTATTATGATACCTAATTCTTACTATGGGTAACCCGTATGTTTATGTATGATTTATTGTGTATAATTCTATATGTTGGAAGCATTTTCATAAAAATTTTATTTTGGGTGCACCTAGGTATAACTCCAATTAATTGGGTAATGTTGGGTCTCATGAGATGTTTTGTGCAACGATCCTGGTGGTTAGCCTTGAGTCATGCTACCATGTGTAAGAGTCTTCGTTGCTAACCTTGAATAGTGATCCTATATGTGAAACAAGCCTTAAATAGTGACAAAATATAATAAGTATGTAGTCATTCATTGGAATAATTCTCATGAATCATAGCCAAAAAATGAAACAAAGGGGAGTTTTGGATACCAATTGTATGGGTAAATGAGGAAATAGGACCTTCATTGATCAACATGATAAATTATTCATTATATTTAAATATCCAAACCTTTCTCTTTCTGACCAATGTTTTTAAACCCTTACACACCAACCTCAATCCAATTTAAAATATTTTCAATTCCTCACGATTGATTGTATTGTCATGTATAATAGTGTGGAGAGATGATAATTTTAAAAAATTCTATGGTAAATATTTTTTTCCTAATCATGATTATAACTCCATATAAATACATTCTATCGAGTGAAGTGCGACATTGAATTCTAAAAAAGTTAAGCCATGAAATAGTTTTTAATGATTATTTAAGGTTGAATTTCATGAGGATAATAGGATTTAATGCCTTGGATTAAATTCATATAGAAATATTAATGAAATTTTCAGTGGAAGGAACTGAAAAAGTTTCTTTACTCTTTGCTGGATAGTAAGGATTGGTTATGAGTTTATCTTTTCGGGTTTATTGATTAACCTTTTTAAAATAAATAAAAAATTTAATTGTGTTATAATGGAATATTGGAGACCTAATACCCAATAAAACTCTCTTCGTTGCGCCAAATATTGACATGATACCTAAGTCTGATGTGGGACTCACATCAATTTAAACTCTAACACTCCCACTCAAGCTAGGTTTACCTATCTTGGGTACATAAGAAAATAAAAATAAACATCTTTGATGCTCCCTCTCAATTTATAAATGTGTATCTTTAAATAAAAATCCAAAAAATTAAACTATGAAAACCCAAATAGAATAGAACCTTGATGGTGATCCGAATGGTGATGAGGAACACCACTGGTAATTTGAGTATCATGACAATAATACAAGAAGTAATGAGTAAGTATGATAGTGATATAGACAGCTCGATGATGATATGATCAATGATGAAGAAGCTCGATAGAAGTATAGATAATGTTGAATAAGTCATATGGCGATCCAAACTGTGTTGGAATGGCTTGAAAAAAATATAGGTAGTGAGGATGGAACCCAAAAAGTGCTAGGAGGGCGACTAGGTGAATTGGAACCTGCTCGGATTGCATAGTTTCCACATAGGTTCAGTGCATGAAATACTAAAGAAGGCCTTACTTGACTGAATTTTCGTAGAAGAGGTGACATGAAACATAATGGGAGGAGAAATTCCTGGTCTCACAATCGAAGGTTTCACATGAGGAAGGGAGACTGTTCCTATTTTGTTGTGCACTATAGTGATGTAGGGTGAAAAGGAGATCTACATTGGAAGGAAGGGGGTTAAAAATCTCTAGAATGGGTTGAAACACCAAGAAACCCCATGTGTCCCTCATCAACCTTGGGATTCTCAGCCCTCCCATCCTCCTGGTTCACTACCACCACCTGCACTGATCATGAGCTCTTCAAATGGAAGCAGATTAACAAGTAAGGATCTTGATGTGTTTATCATAGAGACAGTGATCCAGCATATGAATTTAGAACTGGATCAGTATTTGGAGGAGTCACTCTTTTCTCAGTCCAAGTATTTAGACATATTGGGGTGGTGGAAGATGAAAAAACTCAAGTATATGACACACTCACACATGGATCCAAATATTTTTGAAGTGGCAATGTTCATAGTGGTGTCAAAGTCAGTGTTTAATATGCGATCCATCAGTTGTATCTATATAGGTTTTCTTTGTGGCCAAAGATAGTGGACTCTCTGATTTGTGAAAAGGATTGGATTGAATATGGAACCAAGTTATTTTCCATTGATTGAAACCTAGAATGAAAGCAATCAGCTAGTAGTTGAAGAGTTAGATTCTGAATGTTGTGATGGAATTGTATCAATATTCTGATGTATCTTTCCATAATTCTATTGATGTTTTCCTATGAATAAAAATTAAAATTTTTATTTAGTGAACACTTTTAAAAAATAAGGGAGAACCCATTAAAGTACAACATACAACCCATCAAAAGACATACAAAATGGATGAACCATTAAAATCTAATTTGAGCCTATTTGACATGTTTTATTTAAATAATTCCCTATGAATATTGTTTACCTCTCTAGCCGAGTCATCTTTGATAAGGTATTCAAACCAATACACAATCTCTTCCTACGTCTAAATTTACTCCTCCATATTTAATTTCCCTGCATTGAAACCTATTACCAGAATAAGGTTCTGCTTATTGATCCAATCCATCTACTCCTTGTTGGTATCCACAAGTAGTATTCACTTTGACATCCTTTCAGCATCCTCATTAGAGGTATTAATCACAAGGGAGTATTCCATCATTTCTTACTCAGAGTGGAAAATCATCTCCCAGAGGTTGGATGAAACCTCTTTAAAATTCTTCCTCTATTGGTTCTTAGGCGCACTAGTAAAAAGATCAACTCGACTAGTAGTGTTCTCAACAACCACCACCGAGGCTTTCTGAATCGAGCAAATTGTTTTTATTCACCTAGAAGAAACCTTCAAGGGAATTTTGGACCTGATATTTTTCAACTCAACTTCACTTAAAGGAATATTCCAAAGTGACTGAAAACAATTTGTTCTCAACGGTCTACTCTGAAAGGAAAACAACAACATCATGTCTATCAGCCTGACATTATAAAGCTTCACCAACAGATTCTGTTACTACACTTGAACAACACTAAGATCACACCTTGAAATTACTACAAATTCTATCTCCATTTTAGTAACCCCACTCACATAGCCTTTACATACCACGCAACACCAAGAACGTGTACCCACATCATGAATTGGATTGAATTATATTTCAATTTCAATTTTTTATTTGTTTCTTCTATAAAAATTTAATACTTGGAAAGGCCAAGATACATCTAAATACACTATGGATTCCTTATTGAAGAATCATATATGGGGTGTTTGACCAAATTCCCAAGTGACCTAACTGGATCTAGTACAGTGAAATGTAATCCAATCCTAATCTACTAGATAGATCTAGTTTTCATGACTTTCATACCAAACTCTACTATTTCTCTCTTACTTCTACCTATCCCATAAAATCGGATATTTAATAATAATAGTACAACCTCAAACTTGAATACCTAAAATTGAATTAGTCTCTAAGAATACATGATTATTTCACCTTTTTTTCTTGTTACACCTGTGATTGCTGCACACGAAGTGATCAACATGTGTTCATATAAACTCAAAAACTAGCCAAGTCAACCACTAACTAGTGATCAGTATTTCTATTCATCCATCGATCAGGACCTTATAGGGGTCTATTTTTATGTGGGGATACTCCACTTAAGTAAAATAAAGTGTCGACTAGACAACTTGAATGATATTAAAACCCAAGATAGTTTTGTCCCACTAGTTACAGTCCAAACTGGGAATAACATGCATCGCCTATCTCAAAATCATCCTCATGTGAGGCTTGGAGGTGTGATTTCATGATTATGATGAGAAGAACCTAATTTCCATTATAGTAATGATGCAATAAAGTGCATCATATTCGATTATTCTCGAATTCAAACAAATATTGGTCATAATATGAGTCTCTCAACTAGTTATGATTCCTTTTTCAATTCCATTTAAGATGTGAGGATAGGTTTAGATATAAAAGGGGATTGGGGGATGTGGGGAATGATAATTACCATATAGTAGGATGAAACATATCTATTTTATTATGATTTTGTATATCCATTATTTTAGTGTTAGGTGAAGTGATATTATGTCTTTTTCTTCTTTGAATGTGTTATTCCATTCCAATCTAATTTTTTTACTTTGTGTTTCTTCACCACTCTATTGTGAATGTGATCTCATACTTTATGATAATGTAGAACTAACCAAGATTTTGATCTAAGGAAGTGGTGATGTAATCATTTAATAGTCATTAATAAATATAAATTCATTATTTCATTTAAAATCTATGGCTATAGGGGTTATTAGAGCCCGAGGTCGGTGTCATTGGCCTCTTATTCTAATTAATTATATATTTTCACCCCTTATTTTCAATGTATTTCTCACTCCCTTCATTCAATTATAAATCTCATGGTATGAACAGTGGGATGGAATGTCTAATGGTTTTAAAAGCATGTCGGGAAGGTGAGTGATGATATTCTCTAAGTAGAGGAGTATCATTACTTTCTAACCTAGGAGGATATGAGTAGGTGGTGCACTTTGAGAGTTCTCTTGAGTGTATCATTTATTTAAAACATAATGGTAATAATGGATAGTTTTTATACATAGGAGAATTATCATTGAGAGGTCTCTTGGAGATGTCAGCGACACTTGTTCATCTTGTAATAGTGGGTTCCCTATACCCAACTTGAATAGTACTTTTGAATACCATATCATGCATGTAGTTAGTTATGCATGATGTTCACTTACTATTATAGTGAAAAAATTCTTGCATCCACTATTTAAATGGTATTTTCCAAAGATTAATTCCCATATCAAATGGTTATAGCACATCCCATGATATAATGATAACCTCAAGTTACCTGGACACTAATATTAAACAAAGGTCGTTTGGTCTATATACATTATTCTGACTAGACATAGATGATCTTTGACTATCAGGTGTTGGGGGATCATAACCATTGAGACTTATTTTCATGAATTTTTCACTTGGTGATATCTTGTAGTTGAGATCATGATGAAAAAACCATCAATAGCAACACCACATGTTTTGGGTGTTATTGGATGTTCCTATCTATGAACACGTGTATTGGTATCTTGACTTGATATCATTATCAATGTGATCCATTGGATCACGTACCTTGATGCAAGGAATAAACTATAATAATGATATCACTTCAAGGTAGCTTATGTTGGGTATGCCATTAGTGGTATGACTTTGGTTGAATGATCAAATAATAATTTTTCACTTACGAGTTGAGGGAGTTATATATCTCTGGCTTGGTTGATCGGGATTGTAGTACCTTCATAAATCTAGCTCCATGATAGTCGAGGGTAAAACCATATAGTTAGATCAACAAATAATAAAGTAATAAAGGATGATGACATGAGTGTGCATCCTATTTTATGATATATCATAAGATAAAGATATTTTATTAAACAATGCATGTTCGTAGGTTTGTTGTGGTAACTATGACTACTCCTTTTCACTTTAGGGGCCATGATGGGTTTATAGATTCATATCTTTTTCTATGAATAGTATTCACTACTATTGAGATAAGAACCTATATGGTCACACAAAATAACATATTCTAAAGTCTTACCTGTTATGGTAAAAAGGATTTTTGGACATGGGGGACCCCACCACTTATGTTTGAGTTTTGTTCAAGGATGTACGATAAACAAAGGAATAAATAAATTAATATTATTTATGTTAAGATTAATTTTCATTAAATTTATATATTATATGTATTTACAAGTTTTAAATTAAATATATGTAAAATAATATATGAATGAATATTTGTTTAAAATATTAAATGTTTATTTAATATTTGAGGGAACGATGAGTCGAGTTAGTGACTTACGATTTATCATGTAATATATTTATTATATTAGAGGAAAGTGATAAAAATATAAAATATATTTGTAACTTAGTATAATAGTCATAATATGTCATTTATATAGTGTGCTAAATATTTAGGGACTAGGGAGCCTTTCTGGGTAAGTTTGAAACACGCTATAAATTGGATGAGAGGATCTCACCAATGGACTATTCATGGTGAGATCTTGAGATATTATTTATACTCTCCCACTTTATAGATATATAATCTCTCGATTCAAGTTATTTGATTAAGATATCCCTCATGCACTAAAGATATGTTGATGCGGTGATCATCGGGGCATCGAAGGCATTGTCAGATCTCCTCACTAGGACCCAGAATTCGATGATTGGTGCTCCTGAAAACTTTTGAAGCATTTTTCAACAATATAGAGAAATTTGACTTTGAATTATTCAAGTAAAGATCACTGAAGACTAGTATATGTCCATCAAAATATCTGAATGAAACTGCACATCATCCACTCTCACCAGGCCAAACCCATCAAACCTCCTCCCTTGGCCAACTGCCCATTGAGTCGTCCCACTTATTGGCAACCACTGTAGGCCGCATCACTGGAACATCTCCACCCTCCACTCACTAGCGTGAATTACACCAGGATACATCCCATCTCACATTTAAAACCTCTTATTTCCAATTCCTATACCCACAGTAGCCCGTCCTCCTTCTTATGTACAATGGAGTGGGTATCTTTAGTTTCATCATTGCCCTGATCGAGGTCGAATACCCACCAACCTTTTCCACCACTTTGTCATCTAGGCCACCTGAATCTCATCATCTACAAATCCTCCCATGAAAAAAAGGCTGAACACTACCTCATGGTCCCGACTACTCTAAGATCCTTAACCATCACCACCTCACCAGTGGCAAGCCGTGTAATGACCCAGGAATTTATGAATAAAACTACCCTTTTTATTTAATTAAATGTCCTATAGATATAGAAAAAACATAAAATTATTTTATTATATCCAATTGGATTTAAATGACTATTAAGTATCTTTATTATTGATAAAATATCCATTGAACAGTGATCCCATGACTAGTATAAATATGGGGGTTTAACAAATCCATTTGTCACAAACAAAGGAATTGATGGCCTCAACCAGTAGGATCATACCCTATGCAGCACATTTAATGGAGATTACATGGGAGATATCATTTATGGTATTTTCCTTAGACCAATACCAAGATTATATCCAAAATCTTAAACATGAGTGAAACCATTTATGAGAGAAGTTCAAGCTTATTGAGATCACATCCCAAACCATGTTCACCAAATGGCCCCATGAAAGACTCACCATCACGCAAATTAATCTTAGATATTATATTGGTGTAATAAAGGGATATGTATCAATACAATCTAAATAAAAATATATATATTATTTTTATAGAATAATGAATATATTTTCATCACATTATTATTAATTCATTAAATAATTTTAAAGAACAAATATTTTTTTGGTTAATATTCATATTCAATTAAGAAATTTATTTTGATAAATTAATGGATTTTTGAAATAAATAATTTTTTAATAAAATATTATTATAAAATATAAATGATCGTATAATTTTTATGAAGTAAAATTTAATTTTTATTAGGGTTTGTAAACTCTTATTGTAAAAAACCCCGCCAATTTTCAATAAATGTCAGTTTTTATTTTAAAAGTTAAAATTCACATATTTAGAAAATTATTTAAATAAAATCAATATTATTTTTGGATTCAGGATGAGTAAATTATACAATGGTGAATTTTTCATAAATTTATGAGACATTTGATTTTTTGGGTAAAAATTAAATACTGTATAAATATAGGGTGTATTTTATGGCATCATAATGAACCAATAATGATGTAATTAAAATTAAAAAAGGTATCCTCAGAAAAATATATTTTTCACTTTAAAATAATGTGATTTTAGGTTTATTTTATTTATTTTATAATGCCTTATTGAATCCTCCAATACTTATAATATATTTTAAACTTCTAAAATAACTTCTTTGAAAGTGTGACTCACCTCCACATAAGACAGGTAATTATTTTATTATCTTCAAACCTTGGCCTATTAAAATAATTTAATCCACTACCATTTTCCAAAAAACATGGAAAAACCATGGTATGGTTTTTTGTTTTGAATATTTTATTTTGTAGTGTCCAAAAACAAAATAATAAAAAAAATTTCCTCCTTTCCTATATAAACCCACCCAAGCTCTCATTTATCTTCACTAAAATTCATTTAATAACATCCAAACTCTTCCTTTTACTCTTTATAGTTCTCCCAAGGAACCTATAATCTCCCAAGAATCCCCTCCCAAAATTTTGGGGTCACACATTCAAGTAAGGGATTCTCTCTCTCCTCTTTTTATCAAGCACTTCATTTATGATATTCCCTTTTTATTTCCATTTTCTTAAGTTGGGATACATTATTACCTATCCCTATTAATTTATATTTTATGTTTAAATAAATTTATCCCCTTTAACTTTCATTTATCCATCTTATGAACACTTATGTACACCCGTTAATTTGCCGAAAATTCCTTAAGGGATCTTCCACCCTCATCTTTTATCAAGAATTATTTTTATATATTCTATTTTACTTTTCCCTATATTGGGATATGTTATTAAATATCCCCCATTACTATCAATTTTATTTATAAATTATGATATACCCCTTTGCTCGCTCATCTACCCATTTTTATTAATTTCTATATGACGTCATTATACTGCCGAAATTGCACCACAATTTTCCTTGCCAAAATAATTGTGTATTGAATACAATAACAATTTCTCTATCAAGGGTATTATTCTTTATGAACATATAATTATTTATTAGGTACTTAAATGTATTTATTCCACATTCCTATATCATGGAATAAATTATGATTTAGATCCATGTGGCACACTTAAGCATGATAATGATATGATCATGAAGGGTGTGCCCTGATACCACTCCAATACATTGGGTAATGTTTAATATCCTGATATATCGCGTTGGGATAGAGGTTTTTCCTGATTCCTTTATGGGACTTTTTTCCACTATGGGGTCTTTTCAGATTTATCCTTGATATATTTATGATTTGGTGTTTTATGTTGTTTCCATAGTTTCGATGTTATGATTATCAAGCTATATCATGCATAATTATTCATATTCCTTTTATGCTCCTTTTATATGCCTATTGTCTAGAATGTATTGTATTATTTATGTTATACCTTTATTATTACCTTACTATGCTTTATATCTCACCCATTTTGTTTGTATGTCCCCAAGATATCCCAAGCAGTTTTAAGTTTGATGGATTATTATGATCATGTCAAGGAAGTTTTGAATAATGTTGTTGTATCCCATGTTATAAGTTGTTATGTAACGTACCTAATTCCCAAAGAAACTATACTTATAAATATTTTAGTATTTTATTAAGTGATATCTCATGTAATAAATCATGTATTAATGTGTAACAAATATTAGGGTTCTCATAGATGGTATCAGATCTAGGGGCATTTATTTTTGGGATCATGATTAGAAAACCCTAGTGATTACCCTTAGGGTTAATACTAAGTGGAAGAAAACATCCCTAAATTCTGGTAAGTATAGAGTGATAAGTTTATAAATAAAAAACATACATGTCTGGATACTACAAGTGGACGTGGTTCTGGAACAGATGTTCCTAGGAGTAACAACTATGATAAGATGTTTTGGGCTTGTATCAGGGTAATTTGGTATACAACAATGGGCCTTATTGCATGTCTGGTTTGACAATCCCAAGGGATATGATTTGGTAAATTCATAAGGTCATTACAAACCATTATTATAATAAAAAAAATGAAATTCCCATAATAATATATGTTAGGATCAAGATCATGGATAACATATACCGAATCCCAGAAAAACATAAATTAAAGAGATAAATGTAATTTATAAGATACCACTTTAATTTTATTATATTCCCATTTATATGTTTAATTGTTTAGTATAATCATCCACAATTTCCATTTTATTCTATCCAATGGCTGGAAATAGGAGAAATCATGCTAAAAATTGATGTGAAGGGCAGTGTGATGATTTCCCCAATGATATGCCCAACCCGATGGGAGCAGGAATCACAAAATTTGTCTTGATACGCTCTCAGCTAACTCAAGTTCTGAATAGAAACCTAGACTAGGAGTAGTTCCCCCCCACAAAGAGAGATAAACCCACAGTAGAGAGCTTCATGCGACAAAGGACTCCTACTTTAAATGGATCATCCAATCTCTTAATTGTGGAATAATGGATCAAATCCATTGAAATGATATTCTCCATCCTTCAATGTTCCAAACAAGAGAAGGTTCTTCTAGCTATTTATTGTATGGAGGGTGAATTTTATTAGTGGTGGAAATTTATCTACTATACTAAGCCTGATGAAGATATCAATGCAATGGAGTGAAAGGAATTATAGAAATTTTTTTTGATAAATATTTTCCATGAACCCTCCATCTTAAGATGAAAATGGATTTCCTTGCACTCATGAAAAAGGATAACAAATTTGTTTGGGCGTACAAGGAAAACATTAGAAGACTTGCATGATACACCTCCAGTTTTTTCGTTACCCCCAAATTCAAGGTTCACCACTTCTTTTGTGGGATAAAGCCTTGTCTACAAAAATCCTTGGCAATTCATGACATTGATAACTATGGGTAAAATTTTCGATGTTCCCTCAATGTCAAAATGGAGATCAGTGAATATAAAGGGTATCATGGGGATAAGAAGAGGAAAGTAAAATTTAATTTTTGTAGTCTAATGGACAAATACAATAGTGCTATGAAATTTTAACACCCCACTTGTCAAAGGTGTGGAAAGAAGAACCCCATAAATTTTCTAAAGGGAACATGGAAATGATTTAGGTGTGGAAGTTAAGGGAACCTAGAAAATGATTATTGATAAGAGAAACCAACCAACATGATATAGGAAAGGAATGATCTAGTAAACCCTCAATGTGTTGTTTACTACTTCAACTTCAATGAACTATGAAACTTTGCTAACAAGTGCACTAAGAAAAGGGTTATCAGAGAAACCAACAACATCTGAGGTTTAAATGGAGAGATTTTTCCATCACTTCCACCAAATTGAATCCCAAAAAAGATGTGGTGATATGTACACTAGTTATTAATTCAATAATAGTGAACATAATTTTGATTCTAGTTCTATTCATTCCTATATATCAGGAATTTTTAGTAGAACTATTCAAACACCACCATAAAGAAAGGAAGTAGAGATGTTAGTGAAAATAGAAAATGGATAAATTATTGAATCCCAAGTATATAAATCCTCCCCTATCAATGTTTGTGGGACAAAAATTATCTTATAACCTTGTCATACTCCCTTTGGTGTAATTTGATACAATTCTATGAATGGATTGAATTTCCCTATATATAACCAACATAAATTTCTGTGAGAGGAAAATCAATCTCCATATAGAGAATCGACCCCCAATTCTATACAAGTGAAATTAGTAGGAGGAATCTTCTTTAGAACCATCATCATAATCATAGATTCCATTTCCCTATAAGAAATCATATATAGCAAAAACTATTGAGTCTAAAGAACAAACCATCCTCAAAGACATTCCTATTGTGAGAGAATTTGCTAATGTGTTTCCCAAGGATTTTCCTGGTCTTCTGCCAAGAAGGGAGGTTGAATTTTCCAACAAGCTTATTCTAGGAGAATTACCAATATCCAAGACTCTGTATAGGTTGGTTGTTGTAGAACTTGAGGAGATAACGAAACAACTATATGAGAATCTGGATAAAAGGTTTATACGCCCAAGTTCTTCACTATGGGGTGAACCAAACCTCTTCATCAAGAAGAAGGATGGGTCAATGTGACTTTTCATTGATTATCATGAGTTCAACAAGATCACGGTAAAGAAAAAGAATCGTTTTCCAAAAATTGATGAATTATTCGATCATCTATGTGGAAAAAATACTTCTCCAAGGTGGATCTACGATCGAGATATTACCAAGTAAGGGTGAATAAGGTTGATATACCAAAGACTGATTTTCATACAATGTACTAGAACTATGAGTTTATAGTGATTCCATTCAGACACATTAATTCTCTAGCAATATTTATGGACTTAATGAATAGAGCCTTTAGATATTACCTTGAAAAATTTTTGGTAGTCCTTATAGATGATATTCTAATATAATTCAAAACCAAGGAGAAGCATGAGGAGCATGTGAGAACTATTTTAAAGATATCGAAAATGAAGTATATCTATGAAAAGTTTTACAAGTGTGAGTTTTGGTTGAAATAACTCTCATTATTGGAGCATATCATCATAAACAATAAGATATTTGTGGACTATTCCAAGAAAAAAACAATTGAGGGATGGCCAAGGCCGACATCCGTGATAGATATTCATAGCTTCATTGGGTTAAATAGATATTATTGATTATTTTGGAGAAATTTATTATGATTATGAGACCCTCTTACCAAGATAAATCTAAAGGGAGTCAAGTTTTCATGTAATGATGAATGTGAAGAAAGCTTCATGGAGTTAAAAAGAAGTCTTATCACTGCCACTGTTCTCACACTACCCAAAAGTGGGGAACTATTTATAATTTTTAGTGATGCTTAGAAGAAGGGTTTGAGATGTGTGTTGATGGAAAATGAAAAAAATCATTTTCTAAGCCTCAAGGAAGTTGAAAATTCATGAGAAAAACAATCCCACATATGATCTGGAGTTAGCATCTATGATCTTTGCATTGAAATTATTGCAGTTTTATCTCTATGGAGAAAAGTGTGAGATACATACTAATAAAAAGGGCCTAAAATATATATTCTCATATAAATCACTTAACATGAGCTGGTGAAGATGTTGAGATCTCATCAAGGATCATGACTGCTCATTCCACTACCATCTTGGTAAAGTAAATAAGATGTCAGATTCTCTAAGTAGAAAGGATCAAAAAATTCTATCATTAATGATAATTAAAAAGTATACAATCTTCTTATATTTTAATAGAATGGACACGGGAATCATAAAGACAGGGACATCATAAATCCTTTCACAAATTATTGCTCAACCATATCTTTTGGAAAGGTTAAAGGATACATAAAAAGATGATGTAGGAATTCAAAAGAATGTGTAAACTATAAAAAAAGAGAAATATCCAGAGTTCAATATTAACGAAATAGGGATTATGATATTTGGGTTAAGACTATGTGTTCCATTAAATACAAAGTTAAAGAAGGAACTATTATATGATTCACATTGTTTGAATTTCTCCATTCACCTAGGACACACAAAGATGTATTGAGATCTCTGAGAGAACTAATTATGGGATAACACGAAGAAGGATATTGAAGAATATACATCAAAGTGCTTGGTATGTCAGCAAGTGAATGATGAAAGGAATAAGCCTGAGGAGATGATGAAACCATTTCACTTACCAACATGAAAATGGAAAAACATCACCATGGACTTTGTCAACAGACTTACAAATACATCTAAGTGAAACAATGTTATCTGGGTTGTTGTGGATCATATCATAATGACTGTACGCTTCATTACAATTTTATAGGACTTTTCACTAGATAAACCATCACATATATACATTAGATAAGTGGTAAGTCTACATGGAGTACCACTATCGATTTGTCCGATCGAGATCCAAGATTCACCTTTAAGTTTTTGAAAAGTCAAAAAAATGCTCTAAACACTATGATGAACATCAGTAAGTCTTATCACCCTCAAAATAATGGACAATCTTATTGGAATATCCGAACACTTGAGTAAATTTTGTGATTTTTCTCAATGGAATTTAAAAGTGGATGGGACCAACATCTTCCTTTGGTGGAATTATATTACAAAAATAATTTCCACTCAAGAATCCAAATGGATCCTTATGAATCCCTTTATGGTAAGAGGTGTAGAACACCAAAATGTTGGGATGAAATTGGGGAATGAAAAAGTATGGGTCCTAAAATGGTCGATAAAATGGTGGAGAAGGTTAAGACCATTAAACAACACATCAATGCTTCTCAGAGTCAACAAAAGAGCTATGCTGACAATCATGAATGAGACATAGAGTTTCATGTTGGAGACATGGTATTACTCTTCATATTTCTATAGAAGAAAGTTATGAGATTTGGGAAGAAGGGAAATCTTAATCCTAGGTACATCAACCCTTTTGATATCCTTGATCACATCAGAGAAGTGGCCTATTGACTAGCACTCCCCCCGAACCTATCTCAAGTACATGATATATTCCATGTATACCTCCTAAAAAATTACATACAATACCCATCACATGTACTCAATCCATAGGTTTTACCATTGGAGAATGACCTTTCTTATGAGGAGCAGTCGATGAAGATATTGGATCATAGAGAAAAAGTTTTTTGAAATGAGACAATTCCCCTTATCCAAGTGTTTTAGAAAAACCAAAATTTTGAAGAAGAAACATGGGTGCCAAAGGAAGTGTTGATGTAGAGTTACCCTCATTTGTTTTAAGTGTGGGAAAAGGAAATTTTGAGGGTAGAATTTCTATTTTAACGACCCAAATTTCTTTAAATAAACTTCCACTTTTCATTTAATTAAATGTATTATAGATATAGAAAACACATGAAATTCTATTATTATATCTAATTGGATTTAAATAAACATAAAGTATCTTTACTATTGATAAAATAGTCAATGACCAGTGATCCAATGACATGTATAAATTTGGGGTCTTATCAAATCCATTTGGCACATACAAAGGAAGTGATGACCTTAACTAGTAGGATCATACCCTATGAATCCCATTTATCGGAGCTTCTGAAGGATATAACATTACTAGGATTTTCCCTAGACCAATAAAAATCCTATATCCCACAAATTTAGCGTGAATGAAACTGTTTATGTGAGATGTTCATGCTCATCAAGATCACGACCCAAACCATGTTCACCGAACGACCCCATGAAATCCCCAACACCACTCACCTTACACTTAGGGATTAAGATTGTGTAATGAAGGGATATATATCAAGACCTTATAAATAGGAATATTTAAATTAATTTTATAGAATAATGGATATATTTTCATCCTATTATTATTACTTTGTAAATGATTTTTAAAGGAAAAATAGTATTTTTGGTTAATATTCAAATTCAATTAAGAAATATATTTTGATGAATTAATGGATTTTTTAAAATAAATAATATTTTAATAAAATATTACTATTAAATTACTTTTATAAAATATAAATAATCTTATAATTTTTATGATTTCAAATGTAATTTTTATTAGGGATTGAAATATATTATTATCAAAAAAACCCCATCAGTTTTCAATAAATGTAATTTTTTATATTAAAAGTGAAAATTCACATATTTAGAAAATAATTTAGATAAAATTACTATTATTTTTTAAATATGGATTTCAAAATTATCCAATGGGAATTTTTTCATAATTTTATGAGACAATAATTTTTTTTGGTAAAAATTAAATACCATATAAATATATGGTGAGTTTTATGACATCAGAATGGACCAATAGAGCTGTAATAAATACTATAAAAAGTATCCTAGGACAAATATATATATTTTACTTTAAAATAATTTTATTTTATGTTTATTTGATTTATTTTATAATTCATTAGTGAATCATACAAGACTTATAATATATTTTAAAATTTTAAAATCATTTATTTGAAAGTGTGACTCTCCTCCACATAAGTAAGGGAAATATTTTATTATCTTAAGAACTTGGACTTATAAAATAATTTAATCCACTCCCATTTTCCAAAAACCATGTTATGGTTTGTGGTTTTTATTATTTTATTATATAGTGTCTAAAACCAAAATAATAAAGACATCTCGCTCCTTTCCTATATAAACTCACCCAATCTCCCATTTCTCTTCACTCAAATTATTTTAAGTACGTCCAAACTCTTCCCTATACTCTCTATAGTACACCCAAGGCACCTCAAAGCTCCCAAGAAGCCTCCCCCAACCCTTTGGGGTCATACATTAATGTAATGGATTCTTTCTCTCCTCTTTTTATCAAGCACTTCATTTAGGATATGCCCTTTTGATTTCCATTTTCTTAATTTGGGATACATTCTTACCCATACCCGTTACTTTCCATTTGTTTTTTAAATTATTAAATCCCATTTAATTCTCATTTATCCCTCTTATGAACCTTTATATACACCCGTTATTTGCCAAAATTCTATAAGGGGTCTTCCACCCGCCTATTTTATCAAGAATTACTTTTACGTCTTCTAATTTCCTTTTTCCTATGTTGGGATATATTATTAAATATCCCCCCTTACTATAAATTTCATGTATAAATGATGATATCCTACCTTTATCTCTCATCTATCAATTTTTATGAATTTCTACATGATGTTGTTATGCTGCCAAAATTGCACCAAAATTCTTCATTCCAAAATAAATGCGTAGTAAATACCATACCCATTTATCTGTCAAGGTTATTCAACATTATGCACATATTATTATTGATCAGGAACTTATAGCTTTGTATTCTAAATTCCTAGATCCTGGAATAAATTATGATGTTGAATGAATCCATGTTATTTGATCTATGTGGCACACTTAGGCAAGAGAATGAAGTGATTATGAAGGGTGAGCCTTGATAGAACTCTAATGCAATGGGTAATGTTTCGTATCATGATACGTCATGTTGGGACATGGTTTTTACCTGATTCTTTTATGGGACTTTGTCCACCATGAGGTCTTAGAAGATTTAGACTTGATCTATTTATAATCCAATGTTTTAAGTTGTTTCCAGAGTTCCCATGATATTATTATCATGCTATATCATGACTTATTATTCATGTTCCTTTTAAAATCCGTTGATATGCCTGTTTTATTGCATGTATTGTCTTCTTCATGTTATACCTTATTTATTCCATTTTTGGGATTTATAGCACACCCCATTTTTATTAATGTCCCCAGGATGTCCCATGCAATTTTAAGTTATATGGATTATTATGATCATGTCAAGGAAGTTTTCAATAATGTTTTTTGTATCCCATGTTATAATTGGTTAGGTTATGTACCAAATTCCCAAAGAAACTATAATTCTTGATAATTTAAGGTTGTATTAGGTGATATATCATTTAATAAATCATGTGTTACTATGTAATAAAGATCAAGGTTTTCATAAGTCAGGATCCCTAAAGATCGTGGTGTATTCCCTTAGTACACAGCATAGATAGAGCCTAGCCTAGGTAAACCCTGCCTGACTCCTTTGGGTTCTTCCAGATCGAATATGTCCTGAAATGTGCTCATATGGGTTGGACCGACCTGGTATGCGTCTGGGAGGGCCTGACCAACCTATGATACCCCTGCATAGGGTTTACCCCACCCCGAATGGGCATGTGAGGGTTCGACCTGACCCGCATAGGCCTTGCCCAAGGTTTTCGAGGCTTGAGTATTTTAAATAATCAATAATTAATTAATTTAATTAATTTAATTTTTGTTTTAAATTAAATAAACTTAAAATTAATTTTTAGTTTAAAAAACATAGTTTTTTATATTTTTGGGTTTAATTAATTTAATTTATGTGTTAAATTAAATTAAATAATTAATTTATTTTTTTTATTAAAATCAAGGTAATTATTTTTACTGAATGACATAAATATTGAATTAAAAATAAGAGTGAATTTTTAATTCAATAAAATATCCCTCAAAATAAGTTAATGCATGTTTAATATTATTTATTCAATTATATTTAATACACGGGTTTAATGTGTATTGATTGGTCGTGATCCATGGGCTGACCAATGCATGTCTGGTGTATGTTTAATTAATTTATTTATTATAATGGTTTTTTGTAATAATTAGTTTAATAAATTATGATTTTCATATCATCTGAGCATCGTTATATGTATAAGTGCTTACAAGTCCAATTTATCACTTTTATTTTTTACCCTAACACCACCTTGCCTGTGTGCACATATTTTTTTTTATAATGATAAATATGAGTTGTGACATACTTCATGCTGGGTTATGGAGATACACAAGATATTATTTTGATACATTGAATGGGTGAGCGATGCAACTCGATTCGCAAGTGATGTGACTCAAGGAGTTACCCATAGGGTCTAGATTGATCTATTATTCACTCAATGGATTAAATATTATTATCATATCAATATCACATAAACATTTTATTTATGTATGGTTTATTATTTTATATATGTGTAGTTTATGTGTGATAACATAGAATAATTAACAAGCATTCACAGATAAATGAACATGTGACATGATAAATATTTTCTATTTATTTCATGGTTAGTTGTGAGCGTGATCACATGATATGTTCTTATAAAAGAGAAAATTATTTCATTTCTCTACTTAAAAATAATAAAACCCTAAAATAAATATTAAGGTGCAAAAATAATCCTTCATTCAAATTTTAACAAAATCGGGTGTTCGTGGTGCTCGTCATCCAAAGTTGAGGGTGCCTCTTACTGCCATATATTTCTTATGAAAGTGATGAGTTTACTTATATAAATTTGGCAGTAAACATGTATCCAAATATATCTTGCTATAACATTATAGGAAATTGTTGGTTAAATCATGTTTATGATTTTAGATTTTGGGGTTCACTCAAAAAAACAAGGAACCGTGGGTTAATGCAGTTATCCAGTCAAATGCCTACCTTGAACCCTCTAACTATTAGCATAGACAAATATTGTATACTTTGAGGTGAAGTTCAAGGTTCCTTTCCACTATAATACTCTAATAAAAGAGTATTCCAATTATTGTTCATAGAGTTCCTATAATTCGATAAAAGAGTGGGAGAAATTTAATGATTTAATTAATTAATCAATAATTTATAAATTAGAAATCAAGATAATAAGTACAAATATAGTAGATTTAATTTTTGTTTAAAATTGTAAGTTATACTATAAGAAATACTGTGATATCTAATGGAAAAATTAAATGTCCCAAGTATAATGAATTTACAAGTGTAGTATAGGTACTTACGTATAATACTATGATATTGTAAATTCAAGTTGCCAGTGTCCCCATTACCTGATTATCTACCTCAGGAAGCGACAGTGTAAAATTTCTTACATGAGACTCATGTATAGGTTATATGATGGCTAGGTAATTATGTCATCATCAATTTCCAGTTTTATTTTTTGATACTACATTAGGACATGGATGATATTTCATGTATTCTCATCTCCAAGAATCTTATGAGGAGAAAGTGAAGCAAGATATGAATGGGTGCTAATTATAATGGACAAGTCTAAATTGAAAGATGGATCACAATATTTCAATGGATCCCTTTCTCACATATTTTTTACCCAATTGCTCCAATTTCATTTAAGATTAAAAAATGAATAGGATGGAGTAAATTCTTCATTACCTTTTAGGTAAGGTTCATCAAACAATAAGAACTTAAAGAAAGAATAATCTTTAATTCTTATAGAAAAAATTGAAAGAAAAGGTAAAAAGGCCTATGGAAATGTCATTCCAAATAAAACTTTTCAACATCATTCAATGAAAAGAGGTATCAACAAGAGGTAATTTTATACGCGTATCATGAAATAATTTTATTGAAGTTTAAATGTAATGATCTGATTCTTAGAAGAAATAATTAGCTTATTATTCATTTTATATTCATTAATTAATATTTCTAACATGATTCTTGGGTATTAAATTCAATATTCCAATCACATATGTGTATTGAAATATAGTACCCAAATAGGTAATGGAAATATTACAATAATTAAGTTGTATTCTCTGAGAGGCTGAGAAAGGGTTGTTCCTAAGTTAGTAGTGAGAAGTAAACAACTTCTATATTTCCAAGAGAATGATTATTATATAAATTTTATTGAGTATAACCAATATTTTTTCTCATGTTCCATTTGTACATAAGGATTCATTATTTAAATTTATGGAATGAATGTTTATTGTGGTTTCTAATTCTCAATTAATAGTTTAGTGATACATGAATCATATGCAATATGTGAAAAATATAAATGTAATACTTAAATACCTAGTTATTGAAAGATAATAATTTTGCAAGAAAAAACTAAAAGTGTAAATCAAGCATATAACCAGTATGGTATTTAGACTTAGTATATCTAAACACCTTAGGTATTATTGACATATTTACTTAATTAGTTTGGACATAGAAACCTTTAGAAATAAAGTTATTCCATAAGGCTTTCAAAAGTAGTTCAACTAGTGAGATCTAACTATTCCAAGTGTAAGATAGTGGAAAATATATTTAATTAGATTCCTTTAAGTGTTTAAGGAATGGTATAGTGAAGTATAAAATATGAATTATCAGATGAAATAAGTTTATTTGTGCTCCCATGTGGAATAATACCTTGACCAATCATTTATTGATCAATATAGTGTAACATGAAGTAATTCCTAAACAGACATTACCTTATCTACATCAGGGCTACGATGGAAATAAGTAGGATCGATAATGAGACTTACATGTTAACATTGATCAATATAATATAGAATATAGTAATTCCTAAATACACATTTCCTTATACATATCAGAGTTATGATGTAAGTAAAAGGTGTATTAATGTTAAAAATTATGCATTGTAGAAACTTACATTATATTTCAAGATGTGCTTCGTAAATAATGGTGTTATCACAAAACCATATACCAAATATCATGAAAAATGGATATCACATGAGTTAAAATATTATATAAATCCATTATGTCATAAGAAAAATGTGTTTAGATGCAAAGAGTTTGTTGAGTATATAAACAGACTTGCATCGAGTACAAATACATTATGCATCGATTGTAATTATCCTAAAAGTTTCTTAGGATATTTAAAAAATCCCTATCATGAAAAAATGTATTCAAGTGATATAATATATTTCTATTGAATGGTGAAAATATCTACTTGAGATAGTGGGAGCTATATTGACTTGTTTTTAGTCAATTCCCATGATGCACAGGTAGTTGGAATAGGAATGAGTTCCACATGTGGCCTAGAATGGAATGTTCCAAAGACATGTACTGTATAGGAAGGTTAAAACCATGGGGTTTTTTATATTCACTTTTTTTGATGATCCATTATTCATTGTGAATAATAATTCATAAAATTAAGTATTATATGGAAATTATCTAAGATTGAAAAGATAAATTAAAATTGAATAATGGATTCCATTTATCAAAGTGAAAAGGGGATTATTATTTTGAATACTATGATGGGTATTCAAATGGCATTATACATGGATTGTATGTGAATAGTACCAATAAGGTGTTGGAGTTGGTGGCCTAGAAACCAACTACATTTTATTTATTAATTAAATAAACATCTTATCACATCTTGATTGTTCTTCTGCATGACAATGCATGTGATAATGTCCCAAGGATAGTTGTTACATTAAAGGGTCATAGAGGATCCCTATTATGATGAGAACCCAGAAGTGACATAACACTGTTCTTGAATATATATTCTATTTTCAGATGATGTTATTTGAGGGACACAAATAATACAGGCCATTATGGGTGAGGACTGATAAAATATTGAGACACCTTCTCATGGTGTGCACCCTTGGTAATATCCAGGAAAATATTATGAGAACGAGACCCACCAGTAGGAAATACACATTTCATAGTTTCATTGGATGTTCCTATCTACGGACATGTGTATTGGTACTTAGACATTAAGATTATTATTAATGGGTATTATAACTCGCGCACTTAGATTTATTGACGAAAACTGTGATGACACACTGTTCGTAGTGAGGTAGGATACGTTGGGTACGTCATGAGTAATACTTCAATAACAGATAATGTGAGAAAGGATTTGTCCCTTCTGTTCCATAAAGGAAGTAGATATCTCAGGCCCTTTGATGGAATTGATATGGAATAAATAAATCCATGGTCATGGTAAGGTATGGGAGAGTTCAATTCTGGAAAGTCAAAGAAAGAATAATCGAGCACAGGGGTTGATGTCACTAGCATGAAACCCGCTTGATTAGAGATATCGATCCAAAGGGATTATATTACACAGTAAGCATTCATATGAGGTGACACATAAATGAGGTGTCAACTTCTTTCTCTTGGGTGCCTTGACCCATTGCTAGATAGTAATCTTGGACTTTAGGCAATCCCGCCTAATGCCAACGAGAAAGAGGCCTAGAGGGCCACACACTAAGTGTGTCCATGTATCTCAGTTAAATATTAATTTAACAAGTTTAATAGATATTATTCCTGACTATGGTTTAATAATTATTTAAGGATGCCTGATCGCATTTATTTTGACACCAGTTATTCGAGATAATATATTGTGGGTGAAATAATATATTTATTAGCGAGTAGTGAAGTTACATTTATTTAAGAAATAAATAGCCATTACTCAAGGTCTAATAAATGTGGTGGAGGAAATAAAAGAAAATAAAAGTACATGCCGTGTATATTAAATATACACGCCATGTATGTTTGTGGAAAATGAGTACACACTATGTATTAATGATTACACACCGTGTAGTTTCTCCAATCAGGATTTTGAGGATATAATATTATTTTATGATATTTATTATAATTAGTGTGGGCGCATGTCAAGGAATTAATAATTCGACATGGGGGTTTTCAATAAGAGTTAATGAAATAAATAAAACGCGTAACACGTTTATTTATTGTGATAACTCTATAACCTCAAACATGATTATAAATATCCTCACAACCCCAACATTTTCAAGAGATAATCATTGTGCATAACAATATTGTGATGAATTATTTCAAGCCCGAAGGAACTCCTTCCTCCAAGAATGCTCTCAAGACCGAGAGACCAAGGCGATCGAAGGATAATATTGCAAGAGAAGGTTCTTCTATGCTAGCACCTGGAGATCCCTTCAGCGACATCCGGAGATACGTGGAACATGTGTGGATAACCGCTAGAGTAATCCTACACTTGGATTCTATGACGGAACGATGGATCACATCAGATCATGACCGGAGACATCAACGAAGAAGGAATTCCACAAAGGTAATTCTTGTGAATTAATTAAATTAATTATAACCAACATATGATTATATTATCTCTATGTTTCTAGGATTCCCTCTTAATTTTTTCGTTCATCATTCTATTCTGAAGATTCGACGTTTTAAATTGTGACGGATCTCGGATTGAACATTGTTTAATGTTAAAATTAATGTCAGCTAAACTCCCACCAACGCGCTTCCGCTACGCCCGGAACCTACAAGTGGTATCAGAGCGGTCATATTGTTGATTATAATTATTTAGTTTTTCGTTGGTGATTTATGCATTAAATAATTCAGTTGTTTCAATTTAAGTTAATCATTCTTTAAATCTGAATCTTGAGATCTTTTCCTCCTCTATCGTTTCTCGTTCACCATACAGAAACAAACTTTTATTTTAATTTTTTATTAAAATAAAATAGAGGATCTCATCCGTAGGAGCCAAAAATTTCTGGCTGTACAACACCAGAATACATGGCGTGTATTTGGAAGTACACGCCGTGTAGTCTAGGTTCATGCATCAGACTGGTATTCCAAATCAGGTCTTGTATTGATCTTATCTAAGTCATTTATGACGCCATGTGTTGACCAAGAACAGGTGGCACATCGTTTCTGGATTACACGTCGTGTGGTTCAATAGAACATGGCGTGTAGTCCCTTCGGGTTAGGGTTGGACCCTGTACCCCGTACACGGTCTGCCCGGCTGGAAATCGTGTAACACGGAAACTATACAGCATGTGTCCCACTAAACACGCCGTGTACTCTGAAAATTTCTGATGTACATTAACATTCCATGTCCCTAGGCGTGTACTTCGGATGGACGGTGAAGAAAAAGTACACGCCGTGTAGTCAGAACTACATGCCGTGTACTCACCCAAATTACGCAGATTTATTAAAATTTAATATTATATTATACAAACCCTTGAGACGTGTACCATAATGTAGACGTAAAGCTGAGGCATAACACGTGATAGGTGTTTTATATATATGTGTTTAATTTAACATCTGTGTAATAAATGGGAATTCACCGGGTTGCCTCCAAGGTACAAGTTGTGTACAAGGTTAAATTTAAATGAATTTATTTGTTTAAAATTATGATGGATGATAATCTCAAGGAAATTCAGAAAAGGATTTAAGATAAAAAGGATTGATTAATTAAAGATAATTAATTGATTCAAGCGTGATTTGTCTTATGCAAGAATGATTAAAGAATTTAATGCTAGTTTTATTTATGCGTAAATATCGTTGCATGTATGTATGATCATGAGATACACCAAGACCTTTGTATGTGAATGGTTTCTTTTAATTTAATTATTTAAATTAAATTTGTTGTCCTGTGAGCCTTCTCCTCATTAATATGTAGGGCCTACGTGCCCAAAGATTATTTTATGTAAAAACCCCTTTTTACCCCTCACCTATGTGTGAGATAAATGAATATGTAATGGATGGAGCTCCCTAGCTAGTGGAGGCGGCTCAAGTCAGGAGCCAAGGCAAAACCAATCCAAGGAGATACAAAGGTGGATAGGTGGAAAGCTGTAAACACGAACCCAAAAAGATCAAGGTGTTTCTCCCCTAGGTCTTGGGTTAGTTTATCAACTACTAGATAAACTAACCAATAGAAAATATCATGATCATACCATTTATTTTATTTCTGTCAGTTTCATGGTTTATTTATTGGGGGTGTGTTATCACGATCACACAATTAATGAATTAAACAAGCATGCAATATGGAACTAAAATAAAAACTGGCTTATGTGTAAATATTATCTTAGATGTGGTTGATCACATAAGTATATCCCACTTAATATTAAAAAGCATGTAATCAAAGATAATAAAATGGAAATTTACTTATAAGGATAAAATCCCTCAAAAGAAATATTAAGTTGGTATGGCCTTCCATAACCTTGGTTAGAATCGAACCATAGTTCAAAGTGCTTGACCAACCATAGTTGGGGTGCTTTCAATTATTAGGGAATTCTAATTCA
This sequence comes from Viscum album, assembly GCA_963277665.1. Taxonomy (NCBI): domain Eukaryota; kingdom Viridiplantae; phylum Streptophyta; class Magnoliopsida; order Santalales; family Viscaceae; genus Viscum; species Viscum album. The sequence goes on along the minus strand of OY728143.1, from coordinate 717,815,368 downwards.
AGGTTTTGGGTTAACTTGACTTGGTTCGCATCAAGGGTTAACAGCCACAATAGGACGTGGTGTGACCAAGAGGCATAGGTTGAGGAAATCCAAAATAAAAGGATTTCAGGATTGGGGAGTCCACTCAGTGGATCAAGGAGCTGCGAGTTAATGCAGTTGGAATTTGGAATGCCTACCTAAAACCCTTCATGTTGCTTGACCAACCCTAGTTGGGGTAATGCGAAGGGCAATATGGATCCTTGCCACTAAAATATTCGGGCAACAGAATAATCCAAAGTCAATGGTGATGGTTATTGGATTTCGATAAAATAGTGGGAGACTAATAAGTATTAATTTATTTATTTGTATCAGTTTTTATAATAAAGTAATAAACCTTTTCTCATCTTAATTTGTAGAAATGGAAAGGAAAATGAATTCAAACATATCATTGCGAACCATACTCGATAAGGAAAACCTTCTCACTGGCACCAATTTCCAAGAGTGGCATAGGCGTTTACACATCATCCATCGCCACGAGATGAAATTGTATGTGCTAGAAGAGCCTATTTCAGTAGCGCCTAGATCAGAACTTCTACCCTTAACTCACCAGGTAGATAAGGACATGGGGAATAACAAACCCGCAGTCCTTATTATGAATAAGAAAATAAAGGACAAGGAAAAGGGTCCAAATACTTATAAACGGTATGAATCCCCCGAGAACCATCCCTCCAAGAAGGGAAAGATCCAGAGGTAGGGCAAAGAACGGGAGGCGGTGTGTTTTGCATGTGGCAAGCATGGCCACTGGAAGAGGAACTGCACCTAGAAGCGTGGGGATGCTAAAGGTGTGTTCGTTATCGAGTGTAATATTTCTATTTCTACACATTGGGTATTAGATACAGCTTGTGGGGCTCACATCTGTATTCAAATACAAGAACCAAGTATATTTATAAAGGTTTCTAGAGGAGAGGTGGATCTTCGAACTGCCAATGGCTCAAGGCTGGTTGCATTGGCTATTGGTGATTACCACCTCTCATTGCCAACTGGCATGATTTTTTGGTTTTACAAAACTGTTATTATGTGCCTAATGTTACGAAGAACATAATTTCTATATATTGTTTGGATATGGATGGATTTATTTTCAAGTTTGGAAATAAGGGTTGTCTCTTTTATAAGAACAACGTATGTTATGGTATGGAGCATTTAAATAATGGTTTTTATGTATTAAATTACAAAAACCAGGTGTTGGCAATCGATAATGAAACAAACTCACATGACTCATACATCACTCAGTTGTGGCATCACCATCTCGGTCATGTAAATGAGTAGCACTTGACAATGCTCTGCCAAGATGGCTATTTAGACTCTACTGAGCTAAAACCACTTCATAGATGTCATTCTTGTTTAAAAGGAAAAATGACCAAGCTGCCTTTTGGTGGACAGGGTGAAAGGGCCATAGAGCTTCTAGGATTGGTACACACAGATGTGTGTGGACCATTTCCAGTAGAAGCTAGAGGTGGATATTCTTACTTCATTAATTTTACTAATGATTTGAGTAGATATGGATATGTCTACTTAATGAGGTATAAGTCAGAGGCCTTAGATAAATTTAAGGAATTCAAGAATGAAGTAGAGAATCAGCTTGGTAAGAAGATAAAGAAACTTCGATCGGATCGAGGTGGAGAATATCTGAACCAAGAGTTCATAGATCTTCTACGGGAGTCTGGGATTTTATCTCAGCTCACTCCTCCTTATACACCACAGTGGAATGGTGTTAGTGAAAGGAGGAACCGCACATTGTTGGACATGGTGAGGTCGATGATGAGTCATGCAGATCTTCCATTATCCTTTTGGGGATATGTATTACAAACTAAAGCATACACATTACACCGAGTACCAACTAAGGCGGAAAATGGAATTCCATCCGAGTTATGGAATGTATGGAAACCCAATTTGTCGCACACACGTGTATGGGGATGTGAGGAATTTGTTAAGGCCTTCTCAAGAAAAAAAACCAGCACCCCAGGGCACAAGGTGTATCTTTATAGGATATCCCAAGGAAATGAAATGATATTACCTATATAACCCTTCAGACAAGAAACTGACTGTCGCCAGACAAGCCATCTTTCTTGAGAGGGAGCATATCCTCAAGAAGGGTAGTGGGATCAAGATTGACTTCGACGAAGTTTATGCTCAAGATACACAGGAGTTCGTACTAGAAAGAGTTCCATAGGTCCCCGTGGAAGAGGTTCTAGAAACACAAGTACTGCGTAGGAGCTCAAGAGAGGTAAGGGAACCAGAGAGATTTGGTTTCCTAGTCACAGAGGATGGTGAATCATTATTGTTGGAAAATGATGAAACTCTCTCCTATAAGGAAGTAGTAGAAAGATCAGAAGCTGCAAGATGGGTAGAAGCTATGAATTATGAGATGGATTCCATGTATCAGAACCAAGTCTGGGTTCTGGTTGATGAGCCAGTTGATGTAAAGCCTGTTGTATGCAAATGAGTATTCAAGAGAAAACTGGACATGGAAGGTCAAGTTAGAACCTATAAAGTAAGGCTAGTGGCTAAAGGATTCAGACAGCATCTAGGAATTGACTATGACGAAACCTTCTCACCAGTTTCCTTGTTTAAATCCATAAGAATCATACTTGCCATAGCATCTTACCATGAATACGAGATTTGGAAGTTGGATTTCAAAACAGAATTCCATAACAGGAACCTGTAGGAAGATGTCTATATGAAACAACTAGAAGTTTTTGTGACACCAGGTGAATCCAAACGAGTTTTCAAGCTGCGAAAATACATTTATGGATTAAAGAAAGCATCCAGGTCATAGAACATTTGATTTGATAAATCCATAAAGGAATTTGGGTTTATTAAGAATGAATGTGAGCCATGTCTTTATAAGTGGTTTAATGGGAATGCGATCGTTATCCTAGTAGTATATGTTGATGACATATTGCTTTTTGGAAACGACATACCAGTCTTACAGTCAGTTAAGGACTAGTTGAACAAGTGTTTCTCCATGAAGGACTTGGGTGAAGCAGCCTACATTCTAGGGATCAAGATCATTCATGATAGATCCATGAGGCTGCTTGGACTAAGTCAGGGTATATACATTTACCAGATACTAAAGAGATTTAGTATTAAACAATCCAAGAGGGGATTGGTTCCAGTGTCACATATCCTACATCTTTCTAAGAAAATGTGTCCTCAGACACAACAAGAGAAAGATAGAATGAGTAAGATCCCATATGCTTCGGCTATAGGATCCATCATGTATGACATGTTATGTACCAGGCTTGATGTTGCCTATGCACTAATCATGGTAGACATATATCAAGCAGATCCAGGAGAACATCATTGGACTGCTATTAAGACTATCCTTAAGTATCTGAGAAGAACTAAGGATATGTTCCTGGTGTATGGAGGAGACGAGGAGATTTTCATCAGAGGGTATGCTGATGCAGGTTTTCAGACAGATCAGAACGATCTAAAGTCACAATCTGGATATTTTTTCTGTCTCAATGGAGGAGCTGTGAGCTGGAAGAGTTCAAAGCATCCAATTGTTGCCGATTCTACAGCAGAGTCTGAATATATAGCGGCTTCTGATGTAGCCAAGAAAGCCGTATGGATTCGGAACTTTGTCCATGAGCTTGATGTGGTGCCTATCAGTAAAGATCCCATTACATTGTATTGTGATAATACTGCAGCGGTGGATCTTTCAAAATAACCAAGGTCACATCAACGGACAAAGCACATACTCTAGAAGTATCACATCTTGAGGTATTTCTATCAAAGGGGTGAAGTTGCAGTGAGCATAGTGTCCACGGAAGAGAACGTGGCAGACCCCATGACTAAAGGCACATCTCAGCAGAAGCATGAATATCAAGTGAGAGCTAGTGGGTTAAAGGTTATTAGCAGTTGGATCTAGTCCAAGTGGGAGTCTGTTGGATTTTGTGGCCTAGAACCAACTACTTTGTACTTTATTCATTAAATAAACATCTTATCACATCTTGATTATTATTCTGCATGAAAATGCATGTGATAATGTACCAAGGATAGTTGTTGCATTAAAGGGTCATAGTGGATCCCTGTATGATGAGAACCTGGAAGTGTCATAACACTGTTCGTGAATATATGTTCTATAGCCGGATGATGTTATTTGAGGGACACAAATAACACAGGCCATTGGGGGTGAGGACTCATAAAACTTTGAGGCACCTTCTCATGGTGTGCACCCTTGGTAATATCCAGGAGGATATTATGAGAACGAGACCCGCCAGTAGAAAATCCATATTTCATAGTGTCATTGGATGTCCCTATCTGCAGACGTGTGTATTGGTCCTTAGAATTTAATATTATTATTAATGGGTATTACAACTCACACACTTAGATGTATTGAATAAAAGGGTGACGACGCACTATTTGCAGCAAGGTAGGATACGTTGGGTGCGTCACGAGTAATACTACATTAATAGATAATGCGAGAAAGGATTTTTACCTTCTGTTCCATAATAGAAGTGATATCTTAGGCCCTTTGATGGAATTGATATAACCTAAATAAATCCATGGCCATGGTAAGGTATGGGCGAATTCAATTGTGGAATGTAAAAGAAAGAATAACCGAGCATATGGGTTGATGACACTAGCATTCAACCCGCTTGATTAGAGATATCAAGGCAAATGGATTATATTACATGGTAAGCGTTCGTATGAGGTGACACGTCAATGCGGTGTCAACTTCTTTCTCTTGGGTGCCTTGACCAGTTGCTAGACAGTAATCTTGGACTTTAGGCAAGCCCGCCTAATGCCAACGAGAAAGAGGCCTAGAGGGTCACACACTAAGTGTGTCCATGTATCTCAGTTAAATATTAATTTAACAAGTTAAATAAATATTATTCCCAACTGTGGTTTAATAATTATTTAAGGATTCCTGATTGGATTTATTTTGACACCAGTTATTCGAGAGAATATATTGTGGGAGAAATAATATATGTATTAGAGAGTAATTCAGTTACATTTATTTAAGAAATAATTTTCCATTACTCAAGGTCTAATAAATGTGGTGGAGGAAATAAAGGAAAATAAAAGTACATACCGTGTATATTAAATATACACGCCGTGTAGTTTTTTTGGAAAACGAGTACACACCGTGTAATAATGATTACATGCCGTGTAGTTTCTCCAATCGGGATTTTGAGGATATAATATTATTTTATGATATTTATTATAATCAGCGTGGGCGCATGTCAAGGAATTAATAATTCGACATGGGGGTTTTCTATAAGAGTTAATGAAATAAATAAAATGCGTAATGCATTTATTTATTGTCATAACTCTATAACCTCGAACATGATTATAAATATCCTCACAACCCCAACATTTTCAAGAGAAATCATTGTGCACAACAATTCTGAAGAATTCTTTCAAGCCCGAAAGAACTGCTTCCTCCAAGAATGCTCTCAAGACCGAGAGACCAAGGCGATCAAAGGCGGACATCGCAAGTGAAGGTTCTTCCACGCTAGCACCCAGAGATCCCTTCGGCGACGTCCGGATATACGTGGCACACGTGTGGATAACCGATAGAGGAATCCTACACTTGGATTCTACGACGTAAAAACGGATCACATCGGATCGTGACCGGAGACATCAATGAAGAAAGAATTCCACCAAGGTAATTCTTGTGAATTAATTTAATTAATTATAACCAACATATGATGATCATATCTCTATGGTTTAGGGATCCCCTCTTAAGTTTTTCATTATTCGTTCTATTCCAATTATTCGGCGTTTTAAATCGTGACAGATCTCGGATTGAACATTGTTTAACGTTAAAATTAATGTTGGGAAAACTCCCACCAAAGCGCTTCTGCTATGCCCGGAACCTACATAAGGCTCAATTGGTTACACCAAGTCTTTATTCCAAAATCTATTAGAATTTTACTTATAATAGCTAATTTATATGATCATTTTTTCCATCATTAGATTTTTAGATCACCTTTCATGGAAGGTGTCTATATGACGCAACCAAAAAGGTGTGATGACATCATAAAATGCTAATAAGGGTTTCAAGTTACTTAATTATAGTTTTGGATAAAGTAAAAAACTAGATATTAGAGCATCCATTTAGAATGAATATTTTACATGTGCCTTATAAAGGTTATTGGTAACGCTAATGTTTTCTAAGTGAAATGTGTTTGGTAACATATGGAAGGCACCTATTGGTATTATAGTTAGCTAAGACTAGGATGAATGTAATTATACAGTGATGGAATTAAGGTAGAAACCTATCTTCTATGGAACGGGATCTACTATGGTTGATCTAATGGTTTCTTAGACCTAGTCAATCATATATATACTAACATAGTAATGAAAAATAAAATTTGGAATAATTTGAGAGAGGATTTTTACCAATATCACATGACAAATATCTCTCATGGTAGACATTTACGGGACAAAGTAGGATTTTAAAATAGTGATTTGAGTTCCATATTCTTATGTGATTTATCAATCACATATTTCATGATATTTCCAAGATATAATTTATAGTAAGAAGACATCAGTTATATCTAGGATCACTGTAAGGGAACCATTCAGAACTATCCATTTATTCATGAGAAAGTATATAGGATATATACCTGGTAAGTGGTGAATAAATGATACTAGTTTTCATGGCACAAAAAATATTATTCCTTAGATACATGTGATCTAATATCACAGCTAGTCTAAGGGAATTAGCATGAAAATCTCATTCAAGATAGTAGTATCCATACCTAGAAATACAGAGCACATTTTAGTTTCTAAGGAAGTTAAGAAGAAATTATTAAACACAACAATTTGTTCTAGTTTTTGGAATCATTCCTAGCAAGTGAAGTTTTATCATAATGTAAATTTTGATACTATTACTATCCATGCTGTCATGTTTTAATAGTTTAAAAAAGGGAAATACTTGGGGATACCATCTCTTGAGAAAAGGAGATGAGGTCACGTATAGAATAATAGGCATGTAGTGGAAACATATAAAACCCATCAACTAAAGCTGTGACTCAGTAAAAATATAATATGAATCATGTGAGAGCTGACAATGTTGGTTAATAAGTTGGATCTACTGAAAGTGGGAGTTTTGTAATAGTGGGTTCCCTAGACCCAACTTGAACAATACATTTGATTACCATATCATACATACAATTAGATATGCATGATGTTTAATTACCAATATAGTGCAGAAATATTAGCACACACTATTTAAATGGTAATTTATAAAGATTAATTATTTTATCATAAGGTTATAGTAGGTCCTGGGCTATAATGAGAACCTGGAGATACTATGAAATTAATATTAAATAAAGGTCATATGGTCTAGATACATCAATATGACTGGACAAAGATGATGCATGACTATCAGGTGATGGTTTCACATAAGCATTGAGACTTCTTCTCATGAATTTTACACTTGGTGATCTACAATATTAATACCATGAGGACATACCCGCAAATAGGAACCATAAAGACCCATACTTTACATGAATTTTTAATACTTCAAAATTGAAGCACACTTATTACAACATATAACAAAACCAGGAAAGGACCGTATAGGTATAGTGTCTTTAGAAACTGGGAAACATAAACAACTGGTTCATAAAACATCTACATTGTCTCCCATTTATTTCGTCATATCTAGAGTCCCTTTTGGAATATCCTAATTAATAACCTTCTTCCTGACCTGGGGAAAGAAAACATACCAAAGGGTGATCTCAAATTCTCAGTAAGGGTAAACAAAAGAAATATCAATCACATCACATTCATAAGAACATAACATTTTGGAAATCTTAACCTGCAAAAGAGATCATAATTTCATAACATGGGATAAATCATTATAGTGAAATGTAATCCCAATAATCATTACTTAAAACATGAAACTTTGTGGAACACACACATAATCATAGAGAATCATTTCTTAGTAGTCAAGACTCATAGCCAAGACTATCTTAGTAGACAAAGCCCATTTCTGAACCGAGTTCACTCCTCGTTTCAGTCCTGTTTCACTGAACCGGTTTAACCTGTCATTCCAGCCATGTCTATCTCATGAGATATAAATCTTTACCCAATGCATTATAGGGAGATATAGGTCCCACCCATCTCATAATGATACCATTCTTATGTGTGCCAAAAAATCATAAACCATACATCATAGCATAACCCATGTAATAAAAATAGGATTCTAAAACATCGTGACATCATAAAACAATTCATATAAGATAAAGGAATTCATAAAAATAATTCCATCATAAATAATCAAATCAATTTAATAATAGGGATAGAAATAGAAACCTATATTATCTTAGATGGAAAATAATTTTGATAAAACACTTGAATTCCATTCCTGAGGAAAATAACTTTCTACTTCAAAAACATTTTCCTTTATTAACATGTCATATAATTTTGAACTAAAATAAGTTGATTAAAAATAAACTTGAAAATTTGTAATGGAAGCTTCATGGAAATAATGTTCTAAAAATCCATTCATGCCATATAAGTTAAAAAAAACATTCTTCTCGTACTTTTTTCGAAAAAGTCAAGAAGTACCTCGTACGAAAAATGACAAAATATTCCTTTCATATCTTTTAATAAAAACTCACTGAAGGGTAAAATTGGATATAAACAATTGTAGAAGGATATAAATATTACATATTGAGGAAACATGGATGTGGATGATAAATATTCCCCAGTAAATTATGAAGTATAAACAGTCTCGAATAAAAATGAGATTGTGATATTTTCCCTTACCTTAGGTCCGATTTGCTTCGTAAGTGTCCGAACCTCTTGTATAATGATTTAAATAATGTCATTGACTTATTCCAGAATCATAATAATTTTTATGATATCATATATGGTCATATTCTTAGCTTCTTATTAGTAATATTTCATTGCTACTTGTTATTCGGGTGTTTATTACTTTTTGTTCTTATGCGTGTTTTGTCGAATAAATTCTTATTCTTCTCTTTAGGTTATAGATACCTCATTTCCAGAATGGTATTAGTGTAATATATCTCATATTAATTCATTCAATTCATTTATATAATCATGATTCAATGAAGATCATGTATAACGACTGGCATCACATCGTGGAGACAGTATTCCGTACGTACGCACGAGCGATGATATCGTTCCCATGATCGTGGAATTGTATTGGAGTGTATGTATACTATTTCAGAATCAATATCACTTTACAATAATCATATATAGTTATTATTTACACCATTATACCCATCCAAGTAAGGTGGTGGTGGAAAATCGATTACACCACGGCATGAAGACGGTATTCCGTACGTACGCACGCGCGGTGATTTCATTTTCCGTAGGATGGATAGATGGTGAAATAGGGTTGTTTCATACTTATAATAACATACCAGTATATGAGTGATACTGATGTTATTACTTCATAATGAAACAACTAAATAAGAATAAGTGGAAGAAGAAATAAAGTTGAAAGAATCGGTAACAGACATTACCTCCTCTTTGAAGCGCCTCTTTAAGACCTCCTCTTAGGGAACTAAAATTGGTCTTTGAAGAAGACCAGTGTTGGAGTTGGTGGTCTATAAACAACTACTTTGTAATTTATTCATTAAATAAAAGCCTTATCACATCTTGATTGTTATTCTGCATGACATGTCATGTGATAATGTCCTAAGGACAACTGTTGCATTAAAGGGTCATAGCGGATCCCTGCTATGATGAGAACCCGGAAGTGCCATAACACTGTTCTTGAATGTATGTTCTATGGTCGGATGATATTATTTGAGGGACACAAATAATACAGGTCATTAGGGGTGAGGACTCATAAAACTTTGAGGCACCTTCTCATGGTGTGCGCCCTTGGTAATATCCAGGAGGATATTATGAGAACGAGACCCGCCAGTAGGAAATCCACATTTCATAGTGTCATTGGATGCTACTATATGCGGACGTGTGTATTGGTCCTTAGAATTTAAGATTATTATTAATGGGTATTACAACTTGCACACTTAGATTTATTGACGAAAACTATGACGACACACTGTTCGCAGCGAGGTAGGATACGTTGGGTGCGTCACGAGTAATACCGCATTAATAGATAATGCGAGAAAGGATTTGTACCTTCCGTTCCATAATGGAAGTAGATATCTCATGCCCTTAGATGGAATTGATATAGCCTAAATAAATCCATGGCCATGGTAAGGTATGGGAAAGTTCAATTCTGAGAAGTCAAAGAAAGAATAATCAAGCACATGGGATGATGGCACTAGCATGCGACCTGCTTGATTGGAGATATCGAGACAAAGAGATTATATTACACGGTAAGCGTTCGTAGGAGGTGACACGTCATTGCGGCGTTAACTTCTTTCTCTATGGGTGCCTTGACGTGTTTCTAGATGCTAACCTTGGACTTTAGGCAGGCTCAGCCTAATGCCACAGAGAAAGAGGCCTAGAGGGTCACACACTAAGTGTGTCCATGTATCTCAGTTAAATATTAATTTAACAAGTTGAATAAAGATTATTCCCAATTGTGGTTTAATAATTATTCAAGGATGTATGATCGCATTTATTTCGACACTAGTTATTCGAGAGAATATATTGTGGGTGAAATAATATATATTTATTAGCGAGTAATGTAGTTACATTTATTTAAGAAATAAATAACCATTACTCAAGGTCTAATAAATATGGTGGAGGAAAATAAATAAAACTGAAAAAATAAAATTACACTCCGTGTATATTTATATATACACGCCGTGTAGTTTATTTTTCCGGGATTTGTGAGAAAATATTTTTTATTTTATTAAATGATATTAAATGTAATACGTTGGACGCATGTCAAGTAATAATGATGGTCAACTGTCATTATTAAGACATGGGGTATTGCTAAGAATTAAATGAAATGATTAAATGATTATGAGCAATTAATTTATTTTATTATTATAGGTATTATAAATCCTAATTACATTATTCTCAAAGTGGTTAGACAATTTTTGGTTGTGCACAACGGATTGGAAATACTCTCAAGCCAAGAGAGAATTCCCTTTCCACGAAGAACACTTTCAATTTACGAAAGAAAGATCCTCCACCGGATCAAGGCGATCGAAGATGGACATCGCAAGCGAAGGATCTTCCGCACTAGCACCCGGAGTTCCCTTCAGAGACGTCCAGATATACATGGCACACATGTGGATCACCGCTATAGGAATCCTACACTTGGATTATCTGCCGCAACGACGGATCACATGATCGTGACCGGAGACACCAACAAAGAAAGAATTTCATCGAGGTAATTCTTATGAATTAATTAAATTAATTATAACCAACATATGAAGATCCTATCTCAAGGGTTCCAGGAATCTTCTTTTATTTTTTGTTCTTCGTTCTATTCCGAAGATCCGACGTTTTATATCGTGACAGATCTCGGATTGAATGTCCTTTAATGCTAAAATAAAAGTTGGGCAAACCCACCAATGTGATTCTGTTGCGCCCGGAACCTTCAAGTGGTATCAGAGCGGGTCATATCTTTGATTATAATTATTTAGTTTTTCATTGGTGATTTACGCATTTAATAATTTAGTTATTTCAATTCATGTTTAATCATTCTGTAAATCTGAATATCGAGATCCGTTCCACCTCCCTCGTTTCTCGTTCACCTCACAGAAACGAATTTTTCTTTTAATTTTGATTAAAATAAAATAGAGGAACTCATCCAGAGGAGCCAAACATTTCTGGCCGTACAGCACCAGAATATACGGCGTGTATTCGGAAGTACATGCCGTGTAGTCCAGGTTCAATACATTGAACGATCCGCCAAATCGGGTCGTGTATTGAGGTCATTTATGATACCGTGTGTTGACCAGAAACAGGTGGCACAAGGTTTCCGGATTACACGCCATGTGGTCCAACTGAACACGGCGTGTAGTCCCTTCGGGTTCGGGTTGGGCCGTGTACCCCGTACACGGCTTGCCCTACTGGAAACCGTGTAACGCGGAAACTACACGGCGTGTGTCCAAAAGAACACGCCGTGTACTTCGAAAATTTCCGAAGTACATTTACATGACATGTCCCCGGGCGTGTACTTCCTATGGATGGTGAAGAAAACTACACGCCGTGTAGTCAGAACTACATGCCGTATACTCACCCAAATTACGCAGATTTATTAAAATTTAATTATTATATTATACAAACCCTTGAGACATGTACCATAGTGCAGGCGTAAAGATGAGGCACAACACGTGATAGGTGTTTTATATATATGTGTTTAATTTAACATCTGCGTAATAAATGAGAATTCACCGGGTTGCCTCCAAGGTACAAGTTACGTACACAGATAATTTTAAATTAATTTATTTGTTTAAAATTATAATGGATGAGAATCTCAAGGAAATTCAGAAAATGGATTTAAGATAAAAGGATTGATTAATTAAAGATAATTAATTGATTCGAGCGTGATTTATCTTAAACAAGAATGATTAAAGAATTGAATGCTAGTTTTATTTATGCGTAAATATCTTTGCAAGTATGGATGATCATGAGCTAGACTGAGACCTTTGTATGTAAATGGTTTCTTTTAATTAATTTATTTAAATTAAATTTGTTGGCCTGCGAGCCATCTCCTCATTAATATGTAGGTCCTACGCGCCCAAGGATTCTTTTATGTAAAAACCCCTTTTACCCCTCACCTGCGTGTGAGATAAATGCACATATAATGGATGGAGCTCCCAAGCTAGTGGAGGCGGCTCAAGTCAGGAGCCAAGGTGAAACCAATCCAAGGAGATACAAAGGTGGACAGGGGGAAAGCTGTAAACACGAACCCGAAAGGTTCAAGGTGTTTCTCCCCTAGGTCTTGGGTTAGTTTATCAACCGCTATATAAACTAACCAATAAAAAAGCTCATGATCATACCATTTATTTTATTTCTGTCAGTTGCATGGTTTATTTATTGTGGGTTTGTTGTCATGATCACACAATTAATGAATTAAACGAGCATGCAAGATGGAACTAAAATAAAACTGGATTATATGTAAATATTATCTTATACATGGTTAATCACTTAAGTATATCCCACTTAATATTAACAATCATGTAATCAAAGATAATAAAATGGGAATTTACGTATAAGGATAAAATCCCTCAAAATAAATATTAAGTCGGCATAGCCTTCCATAATCTTGGTTAGAATCGAACCATAGTTCAAAGTGCATGACCAACCCTAGTTGGTGTGCTTTCAATTATCGGGGAATTCTAATTCAATGTTTTGGGTTGACTTGACTTGGTTCGTATCAAGGGTTGACAGCCACAGCAGGACTTGGTGTGACCAAGAGGCAAAGGTTGAGGAAATCCAAAAAGGATTTCAGGATTGGGGAGTCCACTCAGCGGATCAAGGAGCTGCGAGTTAATGTAGTTGGCATTTGGAATGCCTACCTAAAACCCTTCAAGTTTCTTGACCAACCCTAGTTGGGGTAATGCGAAGGGCAATGTAGATCCTTTCCACTAGAATATTCATGCAATAGAATATTCCGAAGTCAATGGTGAGGGCTATTGGATTTCGATAAAATAGTGGGAGACTAATAATTATTAATTTATTCATTTGTCTCAATTTTTGTAACAAAGTACTAAACCTTTGCTCATCTTAATTTGTAGAAACTTCAAGTAAATGACTTCAAATATATCATTGTGCACCATACTCCAGAAGTAAAACCTTCTCACTGGCACAAATTTCCAAGAGTGGTATAGGCGTTTACGCATCGTCCTTCGCCATGAAAGGAAATTATATGTGATGGAAGAGCCTATTCCAGTTGTGTCTGGGAAGGAGGCTAGTGATGAGGAATTATCTCTCTACATGAAACACATGGATGATGCCACAGATGTCCAGTGTTTCATGCTATCGGCCATTTCTAATGAGCTCTTGAAGCAACATGAAAACATGGACGTGCATAACATGATGTCTCACCTTAAGGATCTCTACCAAGAGAAGGTGAGACAGGAGAGGTATGAGATCTCCAATGCTTTGTTCACCACGAAGCTTAGAGATTCTGCACCAGCTGGGCCTCATGTTGTCAAGATTATTGGCTACATTGAACGCCTGGACATCTTAGGGATTAAATTCCCAGATGAGTTGCGTACATATCTCATCCTATAATTACTGCCCACGACCTTCTCTAGCTTCATTGTCAACTATAATATGAGCGGCAATGAGAAGGGTATATTGGAGATTCTGACCTTGATTCTCCAGGTAGATAAGGACATGGGGCGTGACAAACCCTCGGTCCTTATGGTGAACAAGAAAAGGAAGGAAAATGAAAAAGGGCCAAAGACTTATAAATGGTCTGAAGCCATCGAGCACCGTCCCTCCAATAAGGGGAAGATCCAGAGGAAGGGAAAGGAACAGGAGGCAGTGTGTTATTCATGTGGCAAGCAGGGCCACTGGAAGAGGAACTGCACCCAGAAGCATGGGGACGCTAAAGGTGCATTCGTTATCGAGTGAAATCTTTCTATTTCTACGCATTGGGTATTAGATACAGCTTGTGGGGATCATAACTATATTTAAATGTAGGAACCAAGTATATTTAGAAAGATCGCCAGAGGAGAGGTGGATCTTTGAGCTGCTAATGGCGCAAGGCTGGCTGCGTTGGCTATTGGTGACTACCACCTCTCATTACCGACTGGGATGATTTTGGTTTTACATAACTGTTATTTTGTGCCTAGTGTTACCAAGAACATAATTTCTGTATCTTTTTTGGATATGGATGGATTTGTTTTCAAGTTTGGAAATAAGGGTTGTCTATTTTATAAGAAAAACGTATGTTATGGTATGGAACATTTGAATAATGGTTTGTATGTATTAAATTATGAAAACCAAGTGTTAGCAATCGATAACGAAACAAACTCACATGACTCATACATCACCCACTTGTGGAATCACCGCCTTGGTCATGTAAACGAGAAGTGCTTGACAAAGCTCTGTTAAGATGGCTATTTAGACTCTACTGAGTTAAAACCACTTGATAGATGTCACGCTTGTTTACAAGGAAAAATGACCAATCCGCCTTTTGGTGGACAAGGTGAAAGGGCCACATAGCTTCTATGATTGGTACACACGGATGTGTGTGAACCATTTCCAGTAGAAGCTAGAGGTGGATATTCTTACTTAATTACTTTTACTGATGATTTGAGTAGATATGGCTATGTCTACTTAATGAGGTATAAGTCAGAGTCCTTAAAGAAATTTAAGGAATTCAAGAATGAAGTAGAGAATCATCTTGGTAAGAAGATAAAGAAGCTTCGATCGGATCGAGGTGGAGAATATTTGAACCCAGAGTTCATTGATCTTCTATGGGAGTCTGGGATTCTATCTCAGCTCACTCCTCCTTATACACCACAGTGGAATGGTGTTAGTGAAAGGAGGAACCACACCTTGTTGGACATGGTGAGGTCGATGATGAGTCATGCAGATCTTCCATTATCCTTTTCGGGATATGCATTACAAACTACATCATACACATTAAACCGAGTAGCAACTAAGGTGGCAAATGGAATTCCATCCGAGTTATGGAATGGACGGAAACCCACATTGTCGCACACACACGTATGGGGATGCGGGGAATTTGTTAAGGCCTTCTCGGGCAACAAACTAGCACCCCGGGGCACGAAGTGTATCTTTATAGGATATCCTAAGGAAACAAAAGGATATTACCTATATAACCCTCAAGACAAGAAGGTGACTGTATCCAGACAAGACGTATTTCTTGAGAGGGAGAACACCCTCAAGAAGGATAGTGGGAGAAAGATTGACTTCGATGAAGTTGATGCTCAAGATACATAAGAGTTGGTATAGGAACAAGTTCCACAGGTCCCCGTGGAAGAGGTTCCAGAAACACAAGTACTGCGTAGGAGCTCAAGAGAGGTAAGGGAACCAGAGAGATTTGGTTTCTACTAACCGAGGATGGTGAATCATTATTGTTGGACAATGATGAACCTCTCTCCTACAAGGAAGCAGTAGAAAGCTCAGAAGCTGCAAGATGGCTAGAAGCTATGAATTCTGAGATGGATTCCATATATCAGAACCAAGTTTGGGTTCTGGTCGATGAGCCAGTTGATGTAAAGCCTGTTGGATGCAAATAGGTATTCAAAAGAAAGCTGGACATGGAAGGTCAAGTTAGCTCCTATAAAGCAAGGCTAGTGGCTAAATGATTCAGACAGCGTCAAGGAATTGGCTATGATGAAACCTTCTCGCCAGTTTCCATGTTTAAATCCATAAGAATCATACTTGCCATAACAGCTTACCATGACTACGAGATTTGGAAGATGGATGTCAAAACAACATTCCTTAACAGGAACCTTCATGAAGATGTCTATATGAAACAACCAGAAGGGTTTGTGACACCAGGGGAAGCCAAACGGGTTTACAAGTTGCAGAAATCCATTTATGGATTGAAGAAAGCATCCAGGCCATGGAACATTCGATTTGATGAAGCCATAAAGGAATTTGGCTTCATTAATAACGAATGTGAGACATGTGTTTATAAGAGGTTTAATGGGAATGCGGTCCTCATCCTAGTGGTATATGTTGATGACATATTGATTATTGGAAATGACGTACCAGCCTTACAGTCAGTTAAGGACTGGTTGAATAAGTGTTTCTGCATGAAGGACTTAGGAGAAGCAGCCTACATTCTAGGGATCAAGATCATTCATGACAGATCCAAGAGGCTTCTTGGACTAAGTCAGGGTACATACATTGACCAGATACTAAAGAGATTTAGTATGGAAAAATCCAGGAGGGGATTGGTTCCAGTGTCACATGGATTACATCTTTCAAAGAAAATGTGTCCCCAGACACAACAGGAGAAAGATAGGATGAGAAAGATCCCATACGCTTCGACTATAGGATCCATCATGTATTCCATGTTATGTACCAGGCTTGATGTTGCCTATGCACTGAGCATGGTAGGCAGATATCAAGCATATCCAGGAGAACAACATTGGAATGCTATTAAGACTATCCTTAAGTATCTGAGAAGAACTAAGGATATGTTTATGGTGTATGGAGGAGACGAAGAGCTTGTCATCAGAGGGTATGCTGATGCTGGTTTTCAAACAGATCAGAATGATCTGAAGTCTCAATCTGGATATGTTTTCTATCTCAATGGAGGAGCTGTGAGCTGGAAGAGTTCAAAGCAGCTAGTTTTCACCGATTCTACAGTGGAGTTCGAGTATATAGCGGCTTCTGATGCAACCAAGGAAGACATATGGATTCGGAACTTTTTCCAGGAGCTTGATGTGGTGCCTAGCAGTAAAGATCCCATTACATTGTATTGTGATAATACTGCAGCGGTGGCTCTTGCAAAAGAACCAAGGTCACATCAACGGACAAAGAACATAATCCAGAAGTGTCACCTCTTGAGGGATTTCTATCAACGGGGTGAAGTTGCAGTGAGAAGAGTGTCCACGGAAGAGAACGTGGTGGACCCCATGACTAAAGTCCTATCTTAGCAGAAGCATGAATATCATGTGAGAGATAGCGGGTGAAAGGTTGTTAGCAGTTGGCTCTAGTCCAAGTGGGAGTCTGTTGGAGTTGGTGGTCTAGAACCAACTACTTTGTACTTTATTCATTAAATAAAAAGCCTTATCCCATCTTGATTGATCTTCTGCGTGACATGTCATGTGATAATGTCCTAAGGACAGCTGTTGCAATAAAGGGTCGTAGCAGATCCCTACTATGATGAGAACCCGGAAGTGCCATAACACTATTCTTGAATGTATGTTCTATGGATAGATTATATTATTTGAGGGACACAAATAATATAGGTCATTAGGGGTGAGGACTCATAAAACTTTGAGGCACCTTCTCATGGTGTGCGCCCTTGGTAATATCCAGGAGGATATTATGGGAACGAGACCTGCCAGTAGGAAATCCACATTTCATAGTGTCATTGGATGTTCCTATCTGTGGATGTGTGTATTGGTCCTTAGACTTTAAGATTATTATTAATGGGTATTACAACTCGTTCACTTAGATGTATTGACGAAAACTATGATGACACACTGTTTGCAGCGAGGTAGGATACGTTGGGTGCGTCACGAGTAATACTGCATTAATAGATAATGCGAGAAAGGATTTGTCCCTTCCATTCCATAACAGAGGTAGATATATCAGGCCCTTTTATGGAATTGATATAGCCTAAATAAAACCATGGCCATGGTAAGGTATGACCAAGTTCAATTATGGGAAGTCAAAGAAAGAATAATCAAGCACATGGGATGATGGCACTAGCATGCAACCCGCTTGATTGGAGATATCGAGACAAAGGGATTATATTACACGGTAAGCATTAATAGGAGGTGACACATCATTGCGGTGTTAACTTATTTCTCTATGGGTGCCTTGGCGTGTTGCTAGATTCTAACCTTGGACTTTAGGTAGGCTCAGCCTAATGCCACTAAGAAAGAGTCCTAGAGGGTCACACACTAAGTGTGTCCATGTATCTCAGTTAAATATTAATTTAACAAGTTGAATAAAGATTATTCCCAATTTTGGTTTAATAATTATTCAAGGATGTATGATCGTATTTATTTCGACACTAGTTATTCAAGAGAATATATTCTGGGTGAAATAATATATATTTATTAGCGAGTAATGCAGTTACATTTATTTAAGAAATAAATAGCCATTACTCAAGGTCTAATAAATATGGTGGAGGAAAATAAATAAAACTAAAAAAATAAAAGTACACACCGTGTATATTTATATATACATGCCGTGTAGTTTATTTTTCCAGGATTCGTGATAAAATATTGTTTATTTAATTAAATGATATTATATGTAATACGTTGGACACATGTCAAGTAATAATGATGGTCAACTGTCATTATTAAGACATGGGGTATTGATAAGAATTAAATGAAATGATTAAATGCTTATGAGCAATTAATTTATTTTATTATTATAGGTATTATAAATCCTAATTACATTATTCTCAAAGTGGTTAGCCAATTTTTGGTTGTGCACAACGGATTGGAAATACTCTCAAGCAAAGAGAGAATTCCCTTTCTTCCAAGAACACTTTCAAGTTACGGAAGCAAGATCCTCCACTAGATCAAGGCGATCGAAGATAGACATCGCAAGTGAAGGATCTTCCGTGCTAGAACCCGGAGTTCCCTTCAGCAAAGTCCAGAGATACTTGGAAAAAGTGTGGATCACCGCTAGAGGAATCCTACACTTGGATTCTCCAACGCAACGACGGATCACATGATCGTGACCGAAGACACCAACGAAGAAAGAATTACTTCGAGGTAATTCTTAGGAATTAATTAAATTAATTATAACCAACATATGAAGATCCTATCTCAAGGGTTCCAGGTCTCTTCTTTTATTTTTCGTTCTTCGTTCTATTCCAAAGATCTGACGTTTTATATCATGACGGATCTCGGATTGAACATCGTTTAACTCTAAAATCAAAGTTGGAAAAACCCACCAACACGCTTCCGCTGCGCCCAAAACCTTCAACCAGGAACTCTAGGATGTTTCTAGGGAAGTGGAGAAGAGAAATTGGCAGGGGTTGTCTGAGCTTGAAAGCTCAAAGTGGTGTGAGGAAGAGAGGGAGTAGGTGCCCTTTTATAAGGGAGGAGAGGGGCACCTTAGGAAAAACTAAAAATATTATTTTATTATAAAGTCATATTAGGTTTTTAATAGATCCAAATTGATTTATTTCGAAGCTAAGGTGTGGATGGGTCGAAATAATCTCATCGAATAGAATTTAGACAAGTTTAGGCATCTATTTTAACCTTATCATTTAGATTTAACTTTAAGTTAAATAATTTTACTTTTACTGTGTCTTCTTGTTTTCTTACACTATAAGGTTAATAAACTTACTATAACAAGCCAAACTAACCCCAAGTTGTTTATTATTAATATATATAACCTTATCTAAGTCATTTGGCCTAACCTTAGATTTTTAGAAATAAAATAACAATTAATAATATAATATTTGTTTTTAAAAACTATTTTATGTCCATTTTGACACTATTTGGTAATTGATTTTTGTGAAAATCATTACAGAAAGATTAGTTCAAAAAAAGTTAGTTAAATAAATAATAACATGTCATATTAACCAATTAAAGTATTATAATTCAAAAAAAGTCTCAAATTATATTTATTTGGGTATGTATAACATCAATTATGTCAATATTTCATTAATAAGATAATTATTGCATCATCATTGTGTCATAAATAAATTAAATTATTTATTGTCTAAAAATTACAAATAAACTACCATTATGTAAGAAATATTTTTATCTTTCTAATTAATATTTATAGTCTAATTTATCTTATGTATAACCCTATATTAAAAATGATTTAGTTATTAAACTTTGATTTTAACTATTTTAACCCTTCTTTAAATAAATTAATAATAAATATCCTAATCTAATCCAAGTGGGCCTAAATGGTCATATTTTATTCCTAAGGTTGTTTTTGGTCGAATTACACTTATCCAATAGAATTAGGACATGTGTTAGAGTAATAATAATAACATTTTTACCCTTAATTACCCTATTTACTTTTCACCGTGGTAAAAAAAGTAAAAAGTTACTTTTCACCAAAAATTATTTTCATCTCATTGAACCACATTTTATTCCTTGATATTAATAGTGTCTCTCGGATTTTCGAAATTCCACTCACAGAAGTGGTAAAATTAAGTTTTATGTAAATTTGCAAATTCTCCAAGGAGGTGGGTAAAAGACGGTGAAAAGTTCAATAAATTTTTTATATATCTAAAATTGTTATAAAATGACTCCAATGAATTGAATTGAACTTATATAGGTATTATGTATCAATTTTTACCTAAATTAAATTTAAATAAAATAAATAATTATTTAAATAAAAAGTCGGTTTTTAAATAGTAACCCAGTGTTTTCACTATTTATCAAAAATTGAAAGTTTTCAGAAAAATACCAAAATTTCACCCTAGGCTAATTTCGATATTCCGAATCCAAAAATGATGTCCATTTTGAAAAATAAAATTTAAAAAATTTCAAAAAGTGGTTATTACTATTCATAACGGATAGTTTTAATAATATTTTAATAGCATATCGTTGTTTAGTGAAACTCGGTATTGCGTACGACGCAAGCTATCAAGGAAGGTTGCGATTAAGTGTAAAGCAAGCCAAGCTAGTGTTGTGTGTAGTGAAAGATTCCTCTGATGATTTATAAAAACAAAATATTTCTCACAAAAGTCTCGGGTGTTACATTCTACCCCCCTTAAAATGAATTTCGCACTCAAAATTCATCACTTTTTAACAAAAAGATGAGGATACCTCTCCCTCATCATATCATCTAGCTCCCATGTAGCTTTTTATAATTGGTGGTTCCTCCATAAAACATTCACCAAGAAAGTGGTCTTGTTCCGTAGGACTTTTTCACTACAATTGAGAATCTCTACCGGCTGTTCTTCATAAGAAAGATCGTGTTCCGGCGGTACTACTTCTGAGCTGAGTATATGTTAAGTATCAGGTATGTACTTTCTCAGGTGAGATACATGGAACACATAATGAACTTGGGAGAGATTCGGTGGAAGCACCAATCAGTAAGCTACCTTCCCAACACGATCCAGAATTTCGAAAGGACCGATATATCTAGGGCTCAACTTTCCCTTCTTTCCAAATATCATGACCCTCTTCCAGGGAGATATTCGTAAGAACACTTTATCACCCACTTCAAACTCTAGGTATTTTCTTTGGTTGTCGGCATAACTTTTTTATCGACTCTAACCTGCTTTTATGTGTTGTTGAATAGATCTGACCTTTTCTACCATCTCATCAACAAGATCAGGTCCTAATAGCTTTCTTTCCCCAACTTCATCCCATCAAGTTGGAGTCCTCCATTTCTTTCCATAGAGAGCTTTATAAGGAGCCATCTGAATAATGGAGTGAAAGCTATTATTATAAGAAAATTCCACCAAAGGTAGGTGTTGATCCCAACCACCTTTGAAATCCATTGAGCAAGCTCTCAACATATCTTCTAGAGTTTGAATTGTTCTCTTAGACTGACCGTCTATCTAAGGATGATAAGTAGTGCTAAAACTCAACTCTGTATCCAGATTATGCTGAAGACTTCGCCATAACTTCGAGGTAAACCTCAGATCCCGATCATATATAATGGAAAGTGGTACTCCATGCAATCTTACCACTTCCTTCACATATATCCTGGCAAGCTGATCCAGAGAGAAATCCTCTCTAATAGCAATGAAGTGTGTAGACTTTTTAAGATGATCAACTATGACCCAGATAGCATTATTTCCTTTGGCTGTTTTAGGAAGTCCGGTGACAAAGTCCATAGTGATGTTTTCCCATTTCCATTCGGGTATGGGTAATGGTTATAACATCCCCTTAGACTTCTGTCTCTCAGCTTTAACTTGCTGAAAAACCAAGCATCAAGAGACATATTCAGCAACATCTCTTTTCATACCATCCCACCAGAAGTACTCTTTCAGGTCCCTATACATCTTCGTGCTTCCAGGATGAATAGAGAATGAAGAACTATGAGCCTCATCCAGCAACTCCTTCTTTAATTCTGGGATGGGAGGAACACAAACCCGATTCTTGAACTTTATTATCCCATCACAATCAAGGTTGAATTCAGGAATATTTCTCACCTTCTTTTGTAACTATACATCTTCTTTCTATGCCTCTTTAATATTCACATGTATAGATGGTTGAACATTCAATTGAGAAAGATACAATTTTCCCCCTTCATTATAATTCGAAGATCCATCCTTTGTAAATCCAAAAATATTGGATCTTTTGTGATCCTCATCATGGATAAGCTAGCATGGTCTTGTCGACTTAATGCATCTTCCACCTTGTTTGCTTTCCCAAGGTGGTAATGAATTGAGCAGTCGTAATCCTTAATCAGCTCCAACCATCTTCTTTGGCACATATTCAGCTCCTTTTGTGTGAAGATATACTTTAAACTTTTATGATTAGTATAAATATCACATCTTTCTCCATAAAGATAATGCCTCCAAATATTTAATGCAAATATTACCACATCTAACTACAAATCATGATTTGGGTAATTTTTCTCATGGATTTTCAACTGTCGTGAGGGATAAGCTATCACCATATCATTTTGCATAATAACACACCCCAGCCCCTTCTTGGATGCATCACTGTAGATCACAAACCTTTCTTCACTACAAGGAAGTGTGAATACAGGTTCACTGGATAACCTTCTTTTAAACTCCTTGAAATTATCTTCACATTCCTCCGTCCACACGAACTTAACTCCTTTTCGAGTCAATCTTGTGAGTGGATTAGATAATCGTGAAAAATATTTCAAAAAACGTCGATAATATCCAGCCAAACCAAGAAAACTTCAGATCTTAGTTACTATTGTTGGTATCGACCATCTTTTGATAACCTCTGTTTTTGCTGGATCCACAGATATCCCCTCTTTTGAGATTATGTGACCCAAAAATGCAACTTTTTGAAGCCAAAATTCACACTTGGTAAATTTGGCATAAAGCTTCTCTTTTCTCAGGTTCTTCAATATAATTTTCAAATGATCTTCATGTTCTTCCTTGATCTTTGAATAGACAAGAATATCATCTATAAAGACTACCAAAAACTGATCAAGATAGTCTCTAAAGACTCTATTCATCAGATCCATGAAGATAGCAGGGCCATTAGTAAGACCAAATGGCATCACTATAAATTCATAGTGTCCATACCTTATATGGAAAGCCGTCTTTGGTATATCCTCCCTTTTGAACCTTAATTGATGATACCCTGAATGAAGATCAATCTTGGAAAAGTATTGAGCTCTACGTAGTTGGTCAAATAAGTCATCAATGCGCAGGAGAGGATATTTGTTCTTGATAGTGATCTTGTTAAGTTTTCGATAATCAATGTAGAGTCTCATTGATCCATATTTTTTCTTAACAAGCAGAACAGGTGCTCCCCAAGGTGACACACTAGGTCATATGAATCCCTTATCATGATTCTCTTGGAGTTTCTTTTTCAATTCCTGCAACTCAATTGGGGCCATTTTATAAGGTGTCTTTGAAATAGGCAAAGCACCTGGTATGAGTTCTATTGAAAACTCACCTTCACGATTAGGTGGAAGACCCAAAAATTCCTCCGGAAAGACATCATCAAACTCATGTACAATGGGAATATTCTTAATCGTGAGTTTCTCTCCAACCATTTGAGATAAATAACCTTCATTTAGTGGAATAAAAACACATAAGATGGAAGAAATTTCCACTGGAAGGTTATGTTTATCCTTGCATCGATATACAATCATAGATTGATCTGGAATATGAAATGTGACTTCCCTTCTTTGGAAATTGATATGAGATCCATATAAAGAAAGCCAATCCATGCCAAGAATCAGATCAAATTCCACTATAGGAAGGATCACAAGATTTCCAGGAAGCACTTTCCCACAAAATTCAATCGCAGAAGAATTATAAACTTTTGATGCAACTGTTGTGCCATTAGGGGTTGTCACAACTAACTAAACATCTAATTGTTGAGGTAATACGATGATACCCTTAGAAAAATCTTCAGAAATAAAAGATTGGGTGGATCCAGAATCAAATAAAACATTTTCTACTTTAGAGTGGATGGTAAGTGTACCTTTCACCACTTCGTTATCGTACTCCACATCGCTGATAGAAATTTCATGTGACTTTCCTTTGTCTTTGGCCTTAAGAGTTTGTTGACGTCGATCATCATCATCAACCCTTGGATTTGGGCATTGATTGGAATAATACCCCATCTACTTTCACTTGAAACATTGAAGGGTAGTAGGTTCATTATGTGTATCCCTTCCTTTGTTTGCATCATTAGACATCTTCTTACCATTATTTCGACATTCAATTTCCCGATGACCTTCTTTTCCCCACTTATAACATTTTCTTGTCCCCTTAAGACAATTTCCTCCATGTTTCTTTCCACACTTTGAGCATAAGTGAAAAACCATCTTCTTTTCAGTGTGCTCTTTAGATTTTCCTTTGAATTCCATTTTCCTTTTCTTATCAAACCCATATGACTGATGGGTTACACCAATGTCTATCTCAACCTTGAGAGCACATCGAACAATTTCCTCGTAGCTATTGAAGTCCCTTTTGGATAACGCCCTTCGAAGACTTGGTTTTAAGCCACTAAAGAATCGATTGATCTAACTCTCAGGTTGGATAATAATACCAGAAGCGTACCTTGCAAGTCTTGTAAAATTTGATTCGTAGGTACAAATAGATTCATCATCCTTTTTCTTTAGTTCAAGAAACTCCTTATCCATCTTTGTTCAGAGAATACGAGGGAAGTACTTATTGAAAAATAAGTTCTTGAACTCATCCCATTCCATGGACTCAATTTCATCCCTTTTCCTCATATTCGTAATAATATTCCACCATTGATCAGCATCACCTTCCAAACGATAAACTGCTAAGATGAATTTATCATGTTCAGAACATTGAAGAACTGAAAATATCTTTTCAGTGGTACTGATCTATTGTTCAGCCACTAATGGATCAGAAGACCCACTGAATGAAGTGGATGCTACCTCATGAAGGATTCAACAGAATGTTGCTCCTTGCTTTTATTGTTTGGATTTACTGCATGATTCATAACTTGAGAAAGTTGTGTGATCATGGCTACAAGATTTTTCATTCCAGCTCCCATAACGTTTGGTTGCTCAGGGAGACAATCATTGCATAGCCCGTCACATTCCACATTAACACGGTTCCTTCGGGTTCCATCCATTGACTAAAACCAAGAAGAATAGTGTGAGAAACACTAATTATAATAGAAAAAACACATAATCAAGAATAAAATTTTACACTTAAGGTCTTATCATAGTTTGTTCATGGCCATTTCTAAAACACTAAGATTGTGTTCTATGCTTAGACTTATCCTTAGGGTTCTTACTAAGGATTTCTCATCCTAGTTTCCAAAGGCTGACTATACCTTTCCTCTGATACCAACTATAACGACCCATAATTTACATACATTGTTAATAATTCAAAATTTAAGCACACTTATTACAACATATAACAAAACTAGGAAAGGACCGTATAGGTATAGTGTCTTTAGAAACTGGGAAACATAAACAACTGGTTCATAAAGCATAAAAATTGTCTCCCATTTATTTCATCATATCTAGAGTCCCTTTTGGCATATCCTACTTAATAACCTTCTTCCTAACCTGGGGAAAGAAAACATACAAAAGGGTGAGCTCAAATGCTTAGTAATGGTAAACAAAAAAAATATCAATCACATCATATTCATAAGAACAAAACATTTTGGAAATCATAACCTGCAAAAGAGATCATAATTTCATAACATGGGATAAATCATAGTAGTGAAATGTAATCCCAATAATCTTAAAATAAAACATGAAAATTTGTGGAATACACACATAATCATAGAGAATCATTTCTTAGTAGTCAAGACTCATATCCAAGACTATCTTAGCAGACAAAGTCCATTTCTGAATCGAGTTCACTCCTCGTTTCAGTCCTGTTTCACTGAACCGGTTTAACCTGACGTTCCATCCATGTCTATCTCATGAGATATAAATCTTTACCCAATGCATTGGAGGGAGATATAGGTCCCACCCATCTCATAATGATACCATTCTTATGTGTGCCACAAAATCATAAACCACACATCATAGCATAACCCATGTAATAAAAATGGGATTCTTAAACATCATGACATCATAAAACAATTCATATAAGATAAAGGAATTCATAAAAATAATTCTATCACAACATAATCAAATCAATGTAATAATAGGTATAAAAACAGAACCCTATATTATTTTAGATAGAAAATAATTTTGATAAAACACTTGAATTCCATTCTTGAGGAAAATATCCTTTCTACTTCAAAAACATTTTCCTTTATTAACATGTCATATAATTTTGAACTAAAATAAGTTGATTAAAAATAAAATTTAAAACTTGTAAAATAAGCTTCATGGAAATAATGTTCTAAAAATCCATTCGTTCCGTATAAGTTAAAAAAACATTCTTCTCGTACTTTTGTCAGAAAAGTCAAAAAGTACCTCGTACTAAAATGAAAAAAGATTTCATTCATATCTTTTACTAAAAACTCACCAAAGGGTAAAATTGGATATAAAAAATTTTAGAATGATATAAATATTACATATTGAGGAAACATGGATGTGGATGATAAATATTCCCCAGTAAATTCTGAAGTATAAACAATCTCGGATAAAAATGGGATTGTGATATTTTCCCTTACCTTAGGTCCGATTTGCTTCGTAAGTGTCTGAACCTCCTGTATAATGATTTAAATAATTTCATTGACTTATTACAGAATCATACATATTTTTATTATATCATATATGGTCATATTCTTAGCTTCTTATTAGTAATATTTCATTGCTACTTGTTATTCGGGTGTTTATTACTTTTTGTTCTTATGTGTGTTTTGTCGAATAAATTCTTATTATTCTCTTTAGGTTATAGATACCTCATTTCTATAATGGTATTAGTGTAATATATATCATATTAATTCATTAAATTAATTTATATAATCATGATGCAATGAAGATCATGTATAACGAGTCACATCACATCTTGGAGACGATATTCCGTACGTACGCACGAGCGATGATATCATTCCCATGATCGTGGAATTGTATTAGAGTGTATGTTTACTATTTAAGAATAAATATCACGTTACAATAATCATATATAGTTATTATTTACACCATTATACCCATCCAAGTAATGTGGTGGTGGAAAATAGATTACACCACGGCGTGGAGATGGTATTCCGTACGTACGCACGCGTGGTGATTTCATTTTATGTAGGATGGATAGATGGTGAAATAGGGTTGTTTAATAATTACAATAACATAACAGTATATGAGTGATACTGATGTTATTACTTCATAATTAAACAACTAAATAAGAATAAGTGGAAGAAGAAATAAAGTTGAAAGAATCGGTAACAAACATTACCTCTTCTTTGAAGCGCCTCTTTGATACCTCCTCTTAGGGCACTAAAATTGGTCTTTAAAGAAGACCATGACCTCTAGGATGTTTCTAGGGAAGTGGATAAGAGAAATTGGCAGGGTTTTGCCGATCTTGAAGGCTCAATGTGGTGTGAGGAAGAGAGGGAGGAGGTGCCCTTTTATAAGGGAGGAGAGGGACACCTTAGGAAAAACTAAAAATATTATTTTATTATAAAGTCATATTCGGTTTTTAATAGCTCAAAATTGATTTATTTAGAAGTTAAGGTGGGTATGGGTCTAAATAATCTCATCCAATATAATTTAGATAAGTTTACGCATCTATTTTAACCTTATCATACTGATTTAACTTTAAGTTAAATAATTTTACTTTTACCATGTCTTCTTGTTTTCTTACACTATAAGGTTAATAAACATACTATAACAAGCCAAAAGAACCCCAAGTTGTTTATTATTAATATATATAACCTTATCTAAGTCATTTGGCCGAACCTTATATTTTTAGGATTAAAATAACAATTAATAATATAATATTTGTTTTGAAAACTATTTTATGTCCATTTTGACACTATTTGGTAATTGATTTTTGTGAAAATTAAAACAGAAACATTAGTTATAAAAAGGTTAATTAAATCACTAATAACATGTCATATTAACCAATAAAATTATTATAATTCATAAAAAGTCTCAAATTACATTTATTTGGGTTTTTATAACATCAATTATGTCAATATTTCATTAATAAGATAATTACTGCATCATCATTGTGTCATATATAAATTAAATTATTTATTGTCTAAAAATTACAAATAAAATACCATTATGTAGGAAATATTTTAATATTTCTAATGAATATTTATAGTCGAATTTATCTTATGTATAAACCTATATTAAAAATGATTTAGTTATTAAACTTTGATTTTAACTATTTTAACCCTTCTTTAAATAAATTAATAATAAATGTCCTAATCTAATCCAAGTGGGCCTAAATGGTCATATTTTATTCCTAAGGTTGTTTTTGGATGAATTAAACTTATCCAATAGAATTAGGACATGTGTTAGGGTAATAATAATAACATTTTTACCCTTAATTACCCTATTTACTTTTAACCGTGGTAAAAAAAGTAAAAAGTTACTATTCACCAAAAATTATTTTCATCTCATTGAACCACATTTTAGTCATTGATATTAACCATGTCTCTCAGATTTTCTAAATTCCACTCACAGAAGCGGTAAAATTAAGTTTTATGTAAATTTGAAAATTCTCTTAGGAGGTTGGTAAAAGACGGGGAAAAGTTCAATAAATTTTTTATATATCTAAAATTATTATAAAATGACTCCAATTAATTGCATTGAACTTATAGAGGTATTATGCATCAATTTTTACCTAAAATAAATTTAAATAAAATAAATAATTATTTAAATAAAAAGTCAGTTTTTAAATAGTAACCCAGTGTTTTAACTATTCATCAAAAATTGAAAGTTTTCAGAAAAATAACAAAATTTCACCCTAGGATAATTTCGATATTCCGAATCCAAAAATGAAGTCCATTTTTAGAAATAAAATTTACAAAATTTCAAAAATTGGTTATTACTATTCATAATGTCTAGTTTTAATAATATTTTAATAGCATATCGTTGTTTAGTGAAACTCGGTATTGCGTACGATGCAAGCTATCGAGGAAGGTCACGATTGTGTGTAAAGAAATCCAAGCTAGTGTTGTGTGTAGTAAAATATTTTTTTGATGATTTATAAAAACAAAATATCTCTCATAAAAGTCTCAGGTATTACAGGAACACCACATATTTTTGGTGTCCTTAGATTTTTCTCTCTATAGACATGTGTATTGGTCTCCTTACTTGAGATTATTATCAAGGTGCAGCTTTTTATTATGTTATTTAATGCAAGGAAAAAACCATGATAATTAAATCATGGTGAGGTAGCTTATGTTGGGTGCATCATTGGTGATATGTCATTGGTTGAATTATCAATAAAGAATTTGTCACTTCCAAGTTGAGGAATTTATATATCTCTGGCTTGGTTGATTAGGATGAAAATACATTAATAAATCCATGTCCATGGTTTTTGAGGGTAAAACCATCAAGTTAGATCAACAAATAATAAATTAATAAAGGACTATGACGCGGGTATGCATCCTGATTTATGTTATATATAATGATAAAGAGATTATATTACATAGTACCTGTTCATAGGTTGTTTGTCATTGATATGCCTACTCCTTATCTCTTTAGGGGATATGATGGGTTTCTAGATTCCAATCTTGGTCTGTGAAAAATGTTAACAACTATCAAGATAAGGGACTAGAGGGTCACACAATAGCGTATTATAAAATTTTCCCTATTTTGGTAAATAAAAGTTTTGGACATGGTGGGCCCCACCATAGGGGTTCGAGCTTTGTCCAAGGATTTAAAATCACTAAAGAAATAAATAAATTTACATTATTCAAGTTAAAAATTATTTGAAATGAATTTATTTATTATATGTATTTATATGTTTTAAAGTAAATACATGGAAAATATTATATAATCAAATATTAGTTTCAAATATTCAAGGTTCATTTAATATTTACAGGAATGAAGAGTCAAGTTTTTGGATCAGGATTTATCATAAAATATATTTATTATATTACCAAAAAGTGATAAAAATATAAATGATATTTACATCTCATTACAACAATCATAATTTATCATTTATATAGTATGTTAAATATTTAGGGGTCGTGGAGCCTTTCTAGGTAAATGTGCCATGCAGATCGAATAATATGTTCTGTATATTGTGAAGGATCTTCTTTAAATGATTATATGGTAATTAGGATCAATAGGTTTTCTAGGATTTCTTTTCCTAAATAAAGGTCCCAAATCACATCATAGGTAGATTGAATTTTATCAGAAAGGATTATCACTAGAAGAAATCATCTGAGTCTGAAATTTGTCCTTAGAGAAGGAAGTGGTCCATGAAGGAGAAAGTGGTTCATGAGGGAGGATTCCATGAAGGCATAGTTCCCAAAGGGGGTCAGTTTTGGGGCACTATATCTTGTTAAGGTGAAGGGGTCGTGAAGTATCAACCATTTGTGAGACATCATCCATATTCAAAATGAAGGCCTTATATGAAGTAGACACGGCTCACAAATCACTCATGCTACAAGGTTCCAAGGTTTTTTCCAAGGGTCTTAAGTAGTTTGTGAAGGAGCAGAAAAAGATCATGAAAGGTTTATCTGTAAGAAAAACTCCCCATGTTGATGTGTATTTAATCTACTAGGTGAAAATAGTACTTTATGATGCACTCATATATGTATAGAACTATTATGAGGTGTTTTAGATCAATGTGAAAATATTATGAAGGATCATTTACTATATAAGTATTATCATTATCATATATGAATTTAGAAGAAGAAGTAGAAGAAGAAGGAAAAGAAAAAGGTTCTGAACCATTTGACTATATTTTTAGAAGAAGTTTATTCCCTAATACATTTAAGGCAGCCAAAGGAAGACTTGACATCTCTTGAATATATTTCTAGATCTGAAGAAAAGGTAATTTCTATGTCTTCATTAAAGATAAGTTTGTTCAAGTTATCTGTAAAGTGGAAGTAATGAATCCAAGTGATTTCACAAAAGCGAAGGAGCAACCCCAAAAGAACTTATACAAATCATCTATCTATAACTGAGGATGCATTCATTATCAAAAATTAAGGGACCTATATGTCCATAAATAATATATGAATCCTCTCTAGAGTAGTGAGGAAATTATGTTGAACAAGGAGATATTTTCCACCAGATGTGAGCCATCAAAGGAAAGGTCAATGGAGTGACCCTTGGGAAGTAGTGATCCTTCCTTAAATCATGTAAGACAGTGAGCCTAGACATAGAAGTGATCTAGCCCGAAACATTTATTGGTAGTGAGAATTAGTGGATTCGTTACATTGGTACATTTTCATTGAATGCTTCTTATACTAACCCATAGAGGGTGAACCATGTAAAAATAAATGATTCTTTATGATTTCTTTCGTTATTCACCTTATATGCATCATCATCAGATAAAGTTATTTAGGATATGATCAATATAAACATTAAAGATAAAAATAAGTGACTACCATAATAAATAGGTCATGATCTATTGGGGTAGAAAGAATTTATAAAAGAATATTCAAGACCTAATTCACTCCCCCTATTGGGTTATCTAAGCCCATTTGGGCCTAACATAGTGGAAGAGGTGGAAACATGTCTCTTAAATCATATATCATACCTGATCCTAAAAAATCATGGGTGGTATGTCATTGGTTCCCCCTAATTTTCCATCGATACTGATGTGGAAGTTCCTTGAGTGTGAGATTCTCTGAGTCATAGAGTGCCTTTCCAAAAGGATTTTCATTGGTGTTGCTGGAAGGACCTCTGTGATGACTAGTAGTCCCTCTACACTAGGTATGGACTTAAAGGATGTTGATTGTATTAATATGAGGATGACCTATGTAGAAGTTGCTGGTGGTGAGGGGAGGACCTTAGTTCTGCAGTCCCTAATCATGAGGAGGACCTTCACAATAGACACTAGTATTGCCAATGGCTAGGAGGGTCGACCTAGTACACCTGGTGGGAGGATGGGTTCTTAATCCATGTCTAGTGAGGATGTTCCCCCATGTAATTATCAAGATAACAATGGATGTGATGGGAGTTAGAAGATCTATCTATCCTATAGTATGAGTGACAACCTTCCCCGGGTGTGAGTTTCATACTATCTAGATAGGAGTAGGCTGAACAAGTGTGATCTCTATGTGTTCATATGTTAGTTGGGAGACCCTATGTTTTTGGCATCATCAAGTGGCATGAGCCCTCCTTGATGAATCTATAGTGGTAGTTGGGGCTTCCACAACATGGATGTCCCCTACCTCCTTGATGTAGGGGAAGTTATCCTTGGTGGGTTCAAGGGAAAGACTCCTGAAATAGTTAACAATGGTAATGAGGGGTTCTCCCTTTGAGACCTCTATTGATGGTGGCACTGGCATGGTGTCACAATTTTCAAATCCTCTAGAGCTATTTAGAGTTGGGATAATGCCTTATTCCACATATCAGAGGACGAGGTCATTGATGGTCCTCCACTATATGATTTTTTATGGGGAAAGGGAGAAAGGGAACCAAATATCCATGGAATATGTGGATATATTCACTTGGGAGTAGGTGTGCATGATCACTATGTATGGGTTCCCACGGGAGTCTACAACATCATGGGTGATCCTCCTACCTACACACTTGTTGGCCAAAGTGGATGTATCTTTCCTAGAATGTATAGTGGCTAGCCATTCTATAGGGTTATTGTAATGAACCAAACATTTTGAATGAAATTAGTTTCATAAGAAAATTTGTGTTATATTGTACCATACACAATAAAACCATATCTCTTTAATAATGAAGTGATTACAAAGAAAAATGTGACCATTTGGATTCAAATGTTTTGACCATTTTTCAAATATGACCATTGGACAATATGAATGTTGGAAACTATACTCTTGGTAATAATTTTTATGTTATAATTTGTAAGTATAAATGATAAAGAATGATTAAAGAATAACTGAGAAATGATGGCCTCAACCAGTAGATTCATGCCATATGAAGCCCATTTATCAGAGATTGGGGGAAGTAGCATCATTGGGGTTCACTCTTGACCAAGATCAAGTCTATCATCAACTAGTTAAGTTAGAAGAAAATCACCTTTGGGAGAAGTTCATGTTAGTGGAAATTACCACTCAAGAAATGTTAGCTTAGCCACTCTATGAATCTATCACCATTACACACCAAACACTTAGGTCATATGAAGGTGTTATAAGGGGTTATGTTTTGAGGCCCTTTTCACTTAACATTTAATTCCATTGTATAAATAAAATTTTTGTTCCATCAATTCCATTTTAAGAATAGTTTTTTAATAAAATTGGGATGGAATTTGATAAATTTATTTTTCAGATAGAAATTGTACATTAAATAAAAGATATAAATATTTATAATAAAATAATATATTATGGATAATACTTATTTTAATTAACCAATATGATAAAAACACTCTTATTTAAATATAAATGATAATATATTTTTTGTTTGAAGTGTCATAAATTTTACTATGGATTTTTAATCTTCTATTATTTTTAATAAATTAGGATTTTTATACTAAAAATTTATAATTACTATATTTATAAAATTATTCTGATGAAATTAATATCATTTTTAAAACCGTCACATCAATATTAGGTTTGGGTGAATTTATTTGAATTATCTAAAATACTTTGTTTTTTGTAAATAGAAAAAATACAGTTTGACTTTTTCGGTATGTTTAGTGACTTCATAATTATGTAATAATGATTTAATAACTAATTATCCATAATAAATACTTAATATAGGTTATTTTATTAAAATTAAGTTTCTTAATATATTTTTTATTAATTTTCAAACTTATATTTTACTTTCCAATGTCTAAAATGTAAACTTTAACATTAAAGATATCATTTTTTGGAGAAACTTTATTTTTCCCTACCAAAATAAGTAATATAAAATGATGGAAGAATATTTTGGGTTAAAATAACATATAATATGACCCATGTATCCAAAACCATTGGAAATCCCTTGGTTTTTCATATTCCATAACCTAGGTTTCCAAGGCCTATATTTGGAAATTAATAAACAAATCCTCTACTTTTGCAATAATTTTTCACCCATTTATCCATTTAATTTCACTCAAAATTTATACTACATGAAAATTTGGTAGTTTCACCTCCCAATGAGACCTCCCAAGGTTTCATCAATCCCCCAAGGTTCCAATCCTCATGTTTTAGGAGTAACTCTTTAAGGAATGGGAAATATCCTTCTTTTCCCTTTGTTTCAAGAGCCTCTTTTTGTACATGTCTTCTGAATGTTATGATAACTATCTCTTATTTCCTTTTTATTCATTCCATTAAATCCAAATTATTTTTTATAAATATGATACCCCTATCACCTCTTTTTTACTAATTTCTAAAAGAAAATTTTATACCTGTTATGCTGTTGATTTTACTTCTCAAAATTTCTCTCTTCTCCTCAAGAAATTCCCTATGATTTTATTTTTTCTAATAACTAAAACTATTTATTTTCTAGATGTATTAAAAAATATGTAAAAATATTTATTTTATTCTTTTATTTAAATATATAAACCTTCATTCCCTTTCTATGGGTTTAAAATGACATAATAACATTATCTTTAAGCACTTTTTAAAATGCAATGATTTTGATACAAAACCCATTTATTTTATTTCCCATGGGTTATTTATGAAATGTTTGATTATGATGTATTTGTATTATATTAATTAATAAATATGAAGGGTGCACCATGATAGTGCTTTGATGCACTGGTTAATGAATTTAATCTCTATAGATGACATGTTTTACGATACTTTGGTGAATAAACTTGGTAATTTTTATAAAACCTCTATGAAAAACCTTGGTGATATGCTCATGAATGTATCGTTTAAATTATATAGCCACATTTACATGTTATTATTCATGTTATTATTATTATTATATAACTATTTCTCATTTCTTATCATTATGAATCATGTTCTTATTGATATTTCTCAATATGAAAAGTAAAATATTTCCCTTGCATTCCTTTACTGGGCCTTATTCTCACCCTTTCCTTTGATGTATGTCCCCAGGTTATTAGATGTAGTAAAATTAATTAGGATGAAAAAATGAAGAATCCTTTAATTTTGTTTAAAATAATGTTTTGATTTTTCTTTTATAATGTTCCTTATTTCCAAGAAACTAAACTTTAAAAAATCCTCTGTTTATAAAATGTAATTAAAAGTTATGTAATAAAAAATAAAGATTCCATATTTTGTATCAAATAATGATTTAGTTATTTTTGGAAATTAGGATTTGAAAATTTTAATTAGAAATGTATGTACAAGTTAAAATATAATAAAACAACCTAGTATTTTGGTAAAGTATTAAGTAAGTGTTTTTAAAGGAAAGAAATCCATGTCTGGATTTGAACAAGTGGATGTGGATCTGGAACATGTGTATCAAGGGGTAAAACCTGAAAACAGTACTTTGAGATAGACAAGAATGGGAACTATTTCATGAAAACGGTCATTGTTTCACTCTTGGTTTGACACTCCTAGGAGAAATTTTTGGTTAATCACATGATTTTTATAAACCATTATGAATAATTTATAGAAAATTTAATTTTTTTTAAATAATAACATATTTAAGTATATTTTTTTAAGATATAAAAATCCTTTATAATTATAAGATTATTAAATGGAACAAATTTCTCACTACATAATTATTCTTTTAGAAAATATAGGGAAATAGGGGGAATCATGTAAATAGTGAATGCAATAGATCATGCATTTATGTCCCTCTAATGGAATATATAATATAAAAAACTCACAATAACGATGAATTAACTAACTTAAGTCATGAAAAATAACTTGAATCAAGCTGATAGACCAGATTCACCTCAAAGGGAACAACTTTCTGTTAAGTCCTTTATATGAAAATGATCACCTTCTTACAATGAATCTACTAACCCATTGATTTCTGAAAAATGGATAAGATCTATTGAAAATACCTTTTATGTACTATGTTGTTTAGAAGAAGTGAAATTCACCCTGGATATGTACTGCTTAGAGGGAGAATCTGATTAGTGGTGGAAACTGATGAAAAACGTGAATCCAAGAAGGGAGATTGAAGTTATGGGGTGGGAAGAGTTCTGGGAAACATTTTTCAAAAAATATTTCCACCATTAAATGAAAACAAAAAAAGATAATGAATTCATATAGGTGAAGAATAAGTAAAATGAATTTTTGGGAAGCTATGAGATGAAATTTAAAAGACTTTCTCAGTACACCTCTATCTTTGTCATGGATTATAATGGAAAGGTTGATATATTATTTATTGGAATAAGACCCCATCTATGAAATAATATAGCCAATCAATACTATGAAGACTCTAAGGAGATAGTTAACAGTGACATAAAAGTTGAACTAGAGTTCAGAGAGATGCAGTGGTCCCATAGATTGAATAAAAAGAAGAGATTAATAGAGCCAATATTAGGGAGGAAATTTGATCATGAAAGAGGAGGAATGAAAGTGAAACTTCCCCCATGCAACAAATGTGGGAAGAAAAATTCAGGGTACTAAATTCTTGTGAGCGGGAAATGTTACAAGTGTAGAAGAGATGGAAATATTTCTCTAAACTGTCTTATTGAGGTGAAGCCTTAACTTCTCAACACTAATGACAAAGGGAAGATGGTGCATACCCAACTTGAAGTCCAATTATTCAAGTGTGGAAAAATTGGGAACTTTTCTAATCACTTTACAAATAAAAATATAATGTATGGGAAGCATCATTAACCTCACCACATGACAAGAGATAAAGGTTGTGATTTTTATATCCTGATGACTAAAGTTGAAGATCTAAATAATGTGTTAATAAGTACTTTCGTTGTTCTCTAAAATCTAGAAAGTAATTCTTTTATTCAGGTTCTATGAAAACCTTTATTTCCTCCATGTTTTCAAAGAATATAGAGTCAATACTTGAACTTATATAATTAGAGTTACCAGTCAACACTCTTGGAGGGATTATCCAAGAATCAACAGTGTATATAAATTCTAGTATTCACTTAGGTGAGGACAATATCATCACAAATATAGTAGTCATTTCCATGATGGAATTCAACACAATACCTGGGATGGAATGGATCTAAAATTATAATACTATGATAAACTATAGAAGTAATTAAATCTTAGCATCCATGAATGGAAACCCTATAGTTTTTTTAGAGAGATATCTCGAGCTGAGATTTTTCTAGAAGAACTTCCCTTAACCTTCTTTATGTAAATTATTGGTTAAGATAAAGAAGTAAATTAAAGTATACTAATAGGGAATTTCACCATCATTTAAGAATACATTGACATATTTCTTGAGGAGTTACATGTAACTCCCCAAAAAATATAGGTTTATTTCTCCATTGAAATCATGTCTGGATCCAAGACGATATCAAAGAAGCCATATAGAATGGAAGATTTGGAGCTGGAGTAATTAAATAAACAACTCCAAGATCATTTAGAGAAGGGGTTTATCCAACCAAGTGTGTCTCCTTCTAGAGAACCTACTCTCTTTGTGAAGAATAAGGATGTATCACTCTGGATATGAATTGATTTTAGATAACGTAATGGGATTACTATAGATAAAAAGTACCCTCTTCCATGGATTGATGATTTATTTGACCAGCTTTATGGATTTTATGAATAGTGTCTTTAAGGGATACCTTAATAAATTTTGGTTGTTTTTAATAATGATATTATGATATATTCCAAAATTTATGAGGAGCATAAAGATCATATAAGGTCTATATTTCAAAATCTAAGGAAGGAGAGGCAATTTGGGAAGTTCAACAAATGTGAATTTTGGTTTCAACAAGTTTATTTCATGGGGAAAATTTCAACCAATGAAGGAATATCAGGTGAAACTTTGAAGATAAAGGTTGTAGAGGACTGGAATCAACCTATAATAGTAACTAGGATTCATAGTTTACTTGGTTTAATAGGATATTATAGGAGGTTTGTGAAAAAAATTTCATGAATTTCTAGTCCACAAACCAAGTTAAATTTAAATGGGGCCAAGTTCATCTTGAAAAAAGAGTGTGAAGAAAGTTTTCAAGAGATGAATAATTGATTGGTTACATCACCTATGTAAACTCTACCCTTTATCGAAGAAGGAATCGTTATTTTGAGTGATGCATCTTTGAAAAGGTTTGGGTGTGTCCTCATGAAAAAAAAGAAAAGGTGATTTATTATGCATCTCAACAGTTGAAACCTCATGAGAATAATTACCCTACACATGAATTGGAGATAACTATGGTTATTTTTTCTCTAAAGATATGGATGAACTATCTTTATGGGGAGAAATGTGATATATACACAGACCACAAAAGTTTGAAGTAGATTTTCCAAAAAAAATTAATTGAACATGAGATAGAGGAGATGGTTGAAACTTATTAATGATGATGACTATTTAATTCATTATCAACCTAGAGGAGAAAACAAAGTAAATAATGAATTAAGTGTGAGATTACCTATTGTTTTGGAAATGTTGAGGATTCATGGAGATCCATTGATCAAGGACCTATTAATGTTGGACATGGGAATCATGAGAGAAGGGAAATTATCAACCCCATACCAAATGATTTCTCAACCATAATTATGAGAGAAGATAAAAAAATATCAAAGAGAAGTTCTTTTATTATAGAATAAGATAGAGGATGTGAAGAATGGGAACTTTCTTGAATTCAATATTGATCAATAAGGCATAATGAAATTTCATACAATGCCATGTGTTCCATCTATTTCAAAAATAAAGAAGGGAATAATGGATGAATCTCATAGCTCTACACTATCTATACATACTATAAGAAATAAAATTCATAGGGACCTTCATGATCATTATTGGTGGGATAACATGAAAAGGGAGACTTCTGACTACACTATAAGGTTCCTGGTGTCTCAACAAGTGAAGGCAGAGTGAAAAAATCATAACCACTACCCATACCCACATGGAAATGGGACAATATCACTATGGAATTTGTCATCGGTTTCCCAAGAACATCCAAAGGAAACAATGTGATATGGTTTATAGTGGATCATCTCACCAAGGATATCTATCTCATCCATATTTGGGAAGATTTTTCTCTTCGACAACTTTCCATGATATATGTAAAGGAAGTGGTGAGGTTTCATGTTGTGTCACTTTATATCATTTATGATCATGATCCAAGATTCACATCAAAACTCTAGATAATTATTCAATATGATATGAATAATAAATTGAATTTAAGTATAACCTGTCACCCCAAAATAATTTCCAATATGAAAGGACTATTCATACATTCGAGGAAATTATAAAAAGATGATCAATGGAATTTAAAGGTGAACGAGATCAACATCTCCCATTAGTTGAGTTCTCAAACAAAAAAATCTTCCATTAGAGTATTCAAATAGAACCATATGAAGCTTGAAATGGGAATAAATGTAGAACTCCTATATGTTGGGATGAAGTTGGTGAGATGGAGCTTCTTTGGCCTGATCTTGTGTATGATATGATAGAAAAGGTTCATGCCATCCAACGACACATAAAGTCTTCTTAGAGTAAAAAAAGAGATATGATGAAAACCATCGAAGATAATTGGATTTTGATGTTGGAAACAAAGTCTTCATTTTAAAAAGAACCTTGTAAGAGAGTCATGTGGTTTTTGAAAAAAGGAAATATTTTCCCTAGGTACATTGGACTCTATAAAATACTTGATTTCATAGGAGTAGTGTTCTATCAGATTGAACTTCCTCCAAATATATCTCAAGTTCATGATGTATTCCATGTGTCTCTCTTGAGGAAGTACATACCTGACCCTTAACATGTACTTAATCCTGATGTGGTATAAATGGAACATGACCAATCTTACGAGGAGAAACCTATTGAGATCTTGGACTGTAAGGAAAAGCCTATACATAATAAGTCTACCCCCTAAAAGAAGTGTTGTGGAGGAACCATAAATATGAAGAATTGAATTGGGAACTAGAGGAGAGAATGAGATAGAAGTACCCATACATTTTCTCAATTTAGATAATGATTTGAAATTATAGGGAAGAAATTTTTTAAGGGGGGAAGAATGTAATGACCTAGAACTTTTTAATGAAATTTTTTTCCAGGGAAAATATGTGTTATATTATACCACACAAAAAAAACCACATCTCTTTAATAATTAATTGAGTTTAAAGGGAAATGTGACCATTGGTATTCATCCATTTTAACCATTGTTAAAATATGACCGTTTGAAAATTTTATAGTTGGAAACTATACTCTTTCTAAAAAAATTCTCTTTATAATCTCTAAGTAGAAATGATAAAGAATAATTAATTGAGAAAGGAGAAATAATAGACTCAACTAGTAGAGTCATTCCAAATGAAGCCCTTTTTTTCAGAGCATGGGAGAGAGTTAGCATCAGGAGGCTTTTCTCTTTACCAATCTCAATTCTAGCTTCAATAAGTGAATCTAGAATGAAATCTCCTT
Source organism: Viscum album (assembly GCA_963277665.1). NCBI lineage: Eukaryota > Viridiplantae > Streptophyta > Magnoliopsida > Santalales > Viscaceae > Viscum > Viscum album. Next base: position 717,774,253 of record OY728143.1, on the reverse strand, counting down.
CAGGAAAATATTAAGTTAGTGGAAATTACCAGTCAGTCAATGTTAGCTAAGCCGCCCCATAAACCTATAACCATCACATAACTTACACTTAGGTCATATGTAGGTTTTATAAGGGTATTATGTGTTGATTCTGTAGTCACTTAATGTTTATTTCCATTTTATAAATATTTTTTTTTCATCAATTCTCTTTTTCGAATAGTTTTTCTTAATAAAATTGAGATGGAATTTGAAAAATTGTTTTTTCAGACAGAAATTGTACCTTCATAAAAAAATATAAATAATTATAATAATCTAACATATTATGAATAATACTTATTTTAATGAAATAGGATGATAAAAACACTCTTATTTAAATATAAATGATAAAATAATTTTATTTTTTTCAAGGGTCATAAATTTTACTATGGATTTTCAATCCGATATTATTTTTAATAAATAAGGATTTTTATATTTAAAAGTTTTAATTCTCATTTTTATAGAATTATTATGATAAAATAAATATAATTTTCTAAATCATCATGTCAAAATTATGTTAGGGTGAATTTATGATAATTTTATAAAATACATTATTTTTTTATGAATAGTAAAAACACTTTTTGAGTTTTTCGGTATGTTTAATGACTTAATAATTATTTTATAATGATTTAATAACTAATTAAACACAATAAAAGACTTAAAATATTTTATTTTATTATTATAAAGTATTTTAATATGTATTAATTAATTTCCAAACCAATATTTTACTTTCCAATGTCTAAAATGAAAACTTTAACATTAAATACATTATTTTTGCGGAAACATTACTTATCCATGCCAATATAAGTAATATAAAATTCTAGTAGACTATTTTGTATTAAAATAAAATATAATATTACCCATGTTTCTAAAACCATGGGAAAATACCCTTGGTATGCCCATGGTTTTTTATATTCCACAACCTAGGTTTTGAAGGAATATATTTGAAAATTTATAAAACAATCCTCTATTTATTCTATAAATACCAACCCATTTTTTCATTTAAATTCACTAACAATACATACTCCAAAAATATATGGCATTTTTACCTCCCAAGTATTCCTACCAAGGTGTCCTCAAGATTCCAAGCTTCCAACCCTCAAGTTTTAGGAGTAACTCTTTAAGGTAAGGGAAATATCCTTCTTTTCTCATCATTTCAAGAACCTCTTTTTGTATACGCATTCTGAATGTAATGTTAAATCTCTCTTATTTATTTTTTATTCATTCCATTACATCTAGATTATGTTTTATCAATCAGATACCACTATCTCCTATCTTTTTACCCTTTTATAAAACCCCATTTTATATTCGTTATGTTGTCGATTTTACTTCTCAAAATTTCTCTCTTCTCCTCAAGAAATCCCCTTTTATTTTATTTTTGTAAATAACCAAAAATATTTATTTTCCAGAGGTATTAAAATTGATGTAAAAATGATTTATTTTATTCTAGTATTGACATATATTAAATCCTCATTCCCTTTCCATGGGTTAAAAATGACCTCATAACCTTGTCTTTAAGCACTTTTTAAAATGCCATGATTTTGATATGAAGCACATTTCTTTTATTCCCCACAAGTTATTTATAAAATGTTTAATTAATATCTATATTGATAAAATTAATTAAGAAATATCAAGGGATCACCCTGATAGCACTTCAATGTATTGGGTAAATAATTTAATCTCTATATATGACATGTTTTACAATACCTTGGTGAACAACCTCAGTAATTTTTATGACACCTCGGTGAAAATCCATGGTGATATGATTATTAATGTATCATTTAAACGTTTTAGGATCATTTACATGTTATTATTCATGTTATAATTATTATTATTATATGCCTATTTCTCATTCCTTATCATTATGACCCATGTTCGTATTGATATTCCTCAAGATCACAAGTAATATATTTCCCTTGATTTTTCTTACCAGGACTTTTGCTCACCCTTTCCTTTCCTGTATGTCCCTGAGTTATGATATTTAGTAAAAGTACTTAGGATTAACCAATTAATAATCCTTTTATTTTTTTATAATAAAGTTTTATATTTTCTTGTATAATGTACCTTATTTCTAAGAAACTATACTTTAAAAGACCCTCTATTTGTACAATGTAATGGAAATGTATGTAATAAGAAGGTGGGATTCCATATATATATATATGAATCCAACCATAATAACATGTATGCACTACTGGAAAAGTAGGCTATACCAACGGTTTAAAACTGTTGGTATAGGCTGTAAAACCGTTGGTATAGACAATACCAACGTTTTTCCAAACCGTTGGCTAGTAAGCTGTGAAGAAATCCCTATACCAACGGTTGCACTTAAACCGTTGGTATAGGTGTTCCAAAATTCTGGAGAAGTCTATACCAATGGTTCTGAACCGTTGGTATAAGCTTTCCAGAATTCTGGAAAAACTTATACCAATGGTTCAGAACTGTTGGTATATCTTTTTCCAGAATTCTGGAAAAGGCTATACCAACGGTTCTGAACTGTTGGTATGAGATTTTCCAGAAAAAAGATATCCCAATGGTTTATAACCGTTGGTATAAGATTTCCAGAATTCTGGAAAAAGCTATACCAACGGTTCTAAACCGTTGGGATAGCTTTTTTCTGGAAAATCTTATACCAACGGTTCAGAACTGTTGGTATAGCCTTTTCTAGAATTCTAGAAAAAGATATACCAACGGTTCTGAACTGTTGGTATAGGTTTTTTCCAAAGCTGCTGCACAACAGCCCCCCAGAAGCCCTCCAATATCCCTACCATCCACCTGCATAAAAAAACATTGCACAACAACCCTCAATATACCCTCCACTATACACCTGTATAAAAAATATCACAAAAACCACATACATATTTCAAACAGTATAAAAAACACCAAAAATAGGTAGAATAGTTTGATAAATATCTATTAGAGTTGAATAATAATTTCAAATTGGCTAAAATCCCTTTTTTTGTGATCCTAGGTTTGGGTATGTAATGATTTGTGATGAATTTTGCATTGAACTTGTGTTGTTTATAATATATGGTGAAAAGGTATTTTCTTAGGAGTCTCTTCACTTATGAACCCATTAGTGAAACTACCCAACTCATGAAAAATAGTTTGCGACTATCGTTGATGAGTGTAAATTTCAGTTGTTTTCACTTAAAATGATTTCATTTTGAAATAAAAGAGAGACTTTGAGTGGTGTTGTCCACACCGCACCTCGGATTGAGGCGAAGTTGACTTTTACACGTCACAAATGACCCATGGATCGTTTTCCTAAAGTATCAACACAATCCAAATGTGTTTGGTTGGTTTCCCGTATGCCGGTTGTTTTTACATAAAAGCGTATCCATTTTGAACAAAAGAAACACACTTTGAGTGATACCGACCACACCATGCCTCGGATTGAGGCAGGGTTGACTCGTACACATCAAAAAATGACCCATAGATCCTTGTCCTAATGTATCAACAGTATCTAAATCTGTTTGGTCCATTTTCCATATGTCAGTTGTTGTTTTTACTTAAACTGTTGTCCATTTCAAAAAATAGTTAGACACTTTGAGTGGTGCCGCCCACACCTCGCCTCAGATTGAGGCGGGGTTGATTCCTACAAGTCACAAATGACCCATGGATCTTTGTACTAAACTTTCAACAGAATCCGAATGCGTTTGGTTGGTTTTCCGTATGTGGTTTTTTTTACTTAAAAGCGCATCCATTTTAAACAAAAGAAAGACATTTTGAGTGGTACCGGCCACACCGGCCCTTGGATTGAGGCGGGGTTGACTCCTACATGTCAAAAATGACCCATGGATACATGTCCTTAAGTATCAATAGTTTCTGAATGCCTTTGGTCTATTTTCCGTATGGCAGTAGTTTTTTTAACTTAAACTGTTGTCCATTTCAAATAAAAGTGACACACTTTGAGTGGTGCCGGCCACACTGGCCCTCGGATTGAGGCAGGATTGACTCATACATGTCACATATGACGCATGGATCGTTTTTATAAAGTTTCAACAGAATCTGAATGCCTTTGGTCAGTTTTCCGTATGTTAGTTGTTGTTTTTACTTAAACTGTTGTCCATTTCAAAGAAAAGTTAGACAGTTTGAGTGGTGTCGGCCACACTCCACCTCGGATTGTGGCGGGGTTGACTCGTAAAAGTCAAAAATGACACATGGATCATTTTACTACATTTTCAACAGAATCTGAATGGGTTTGGTCAGTTTTCCGTATGTCAGTTGTTGTTTTTACTTAAACTGTTGTCCATTTCAATGAAAAGATAGACACTTTGAGTGGTGTCAGCCACACCGTGCCTCGGATTGATGCGGGGTTGACTTATACATGTCACAAATGGCCCATGGATACATGTCCTAATGTATCAACAGTATCCGAATGCCTTTGGTCCATTTTCTGTATGTGTTTTTTTTACTTAAAAGAGCATCCATTTAAAACAAAAGAAAGAAACTTTGAGTGGTGCCGCCCACACCTCACCTCGGATTGAGTCGGGGTTGATTCCTACACGTCACAAATGACCCATGGATCGTTTTCCTAAAGTTTCAGTAGAATCCGAATGCGTTTGGTCAGTTTTCCGTATGTGGTTTTTTTTACTTAAAAGCGCATCCATTTTAAACAAAAGAAAGACATTTTGAGTGGTACCGGCCACACCGGCCCTTGGATTGAGGCGGGGTTGACTCCTACACGTCACAAATCACCCATGGATACATGTACTTAAGTATCAACTGTATCTGAATTCCTTTGGTCCATTTTCCATATGGAATTTGTTTTTTTAACTTAAACTGTTGTCCATTTCAAAGAAAAGTGACACACTTTGAGTGGTGCCGGCCACACTAGCCCTCAGATTGAGGCAATATTGACTTGTACACATCACATATGACACATGGATCGTTTTCCTAAAGTTTCAACAGAATCTGAATTCCTTTGGTCGGTTTTCCGTATGTTAGTTGTTGTTTTTACTTAAACTGTTGTCCATTTCAAAGAAAAGTTAGACACTTTGAGTGGTGTCGGCCACACCGTGCCTCGTATTGTGGCGGGGTTGACTCATAAAATTAAGAAATGACACATGGATCATTGTACTATAGTTTCAACAGAATCCAAATGGGTTTGGTCAGTTTTCCGTATGTTAGTTGTTGTTTTTACTTAAACTGTTGTCCATTTCAAAGAAAAGTTAGACACTTTGAGTGGTGTCAGCCACACCGCGCCTCATATTGAGGCAGGGTTGACTCATACACGTCACAAATGACCCATGGATACATGTAATAATGTATCAATAGTATCCGAATGCCTTTGGTCTGTTTTCCGTATGTGGTTTTTTTTACTTAAAAGCGCATCCATTTAAAACAAAAGAAAGACACTTTGAGTGGTACCGGAAACACCAGCCCTTGGATTGAGGTAGGGATGACTCGTACACGTCACATATGACCCATGGATCCTTGTACTATAGTTTAAATAGAATCTTAATGTGTTTGGTCGATTTTCCGTATTCCAGTTGTTGTTTTCACTTAAAATCCTGTCCATTTCAAATAAAAGTTAGACACTTTGAGTGGTGCCGGCCACACCGCGCCTCGGATTGAGGTGGGGTTGACTCCTACACACCACAAATGACCCATGGATACATGTCCTAAAGTATCAACAGTATCTGAATGCCTTTGGTCCGTTTTCCGTATGTGGTTTTTTTTTACTTAAAAGCGCATCCATTTTAAACAAAAGAAAGACACTTTGAGTGGTACCGGCCACACCAGCCCTCAGATTGAGGCGGGGTTGACTTGTACACGTCACATATGACCCATGGATCGTTTTAATATAGTTTAAACAGAATCTGAATGCGTTCGGTCTGTTTTCTGTACGCCAGTTGTTGTTTTCACTTAAAATCATGTCCATTTCAAATAAAAGTTAGACACTTTGAGTGGTGTCGGCCACACCACGCCTCGGATTGAGGCGTGGTTGACTCGTAAACGTCACATATGACCCATGGATACATTTCCTAAATTATCCACAGTATCCGAATGCGTTTGTTCCATTTTCTGTATGTGGTTTTTTTACTTAAAAGCGCATCCATTTTAAACAAAAGAAAGACACTTTGAGTGGTACCGGCCACACCGGCCCTCAGATTGAGGTGGGGTTGACTCGTACACGTCACATATGACCCATGGATCATTTTCCTATAGTTTAAACAGAATCCGAATGCGTTTGGTCTGTTTTCTGTATGCCAGTTGTTGTTTTCACTTAAAATCCTATCCATTTCAAATAAAAGTTAGACACTTTGAGTGGTGTCGGCCACTACTTCAAAGAACATTTTCCATATCATTTTCCACATGCATAAACATGAAATACATGGCTAACTAAGAAATCTAAGTAAAAAAAATAGAAAAATGAGTATCACAGTACCAAGGAATACTAAAGGTCTAGGTAGTAGACTAATCATACAATAAGAATCAAGTGCAAAAAACAGAATCCGAATGCAACGTCCCTATGAAGCAGAGGAAAACCCCAAAGTGGAAAACCATGTTAAAAAATAAATATTTATACATAATTCAAAAAATTTATGGATCAATATGCCTCTGATCACCATCACCATAACCACTATCATCATCAGCCTCATCCTCTCCGCAATCTCTGTCCTCGTCGTCGTCCTCGTCATCGTCCCCATGCTCATCGTCGGCCTCATCCTCATCCTCAGCATCATCCTCGCCCTCGGCCCCATCCTCGCCCGCGACCCCATCCTCGCCCTCATCCACATCATCATCCTCTCCCTCTTCCTCTTTAGCATCCTCGTCATCACCAGGAACATCATCATCTTGATCGCCAATAGAGATGCCTCCTGGTGCATTGGATGATGCACCCATCGACGACATAAATGTCTGACAAGCTGCACTAGCCTCTAGTGGAAGTGATGAAGATAATGCTTTCATCAGTTTCATAAATTCTCTGTCTCTTGTTTGAACTTATACTTCCAACTCTGTGACCATTTTATCAGACTGTCTTGCATGCTCCTTGACCTGTTCCAACTTGGTGGTACTAGAATGGATACCTAGAGACGACCAATACCTCGTTGGGACTATATTATTACCAGGTTGGTAGCGTACTCGATCGGAGTGCTCATCTCCCAAAACCTGATATAAATGATCGTGTGGCCCAAAATTGTCAGGCTCCTGGGCATCAAGATCCTCTAAAGCATCCTGTAAAAAATCTTAATAGATTATTAAATTTCAAATTAGATTTTAAACTTTGAAATAAACAAATTAAAACTTACAATCTTTTCTTGGGTCGGTTCATTTACCACAATTCCATATTTTTTTCTTCTACTCGAGCAAAACAATTTTGCTCGAGGGATACGTCCTTCAATATTCATTTTGTGCTTCTGTAATGACATTGAAACAATATAAAGTGAAATTATAATCATATATTAATTATTCAATAAATCACATAATTTAAGTAGGATCCACTAAAAAGGGAAAGTCCTAAAGAAAAATTATAAACAACTATATCGTACCTGCTGCCTCTCATGATCTGCCATAGTTGTGTGCCCCAAAGTGTGGAGGTATTGCTTTGAATCAATGTTTTTTTTTGTTTTTTTCAGAAGATTCCTAAATAGTGATTAATAATTAATAAGATTATATTAATGAAAAATATGAAAACTCTCATTTAAATAACTCAAATGAGATTAATACCTTAAATTTGGCAGTCGCCCAATGGGGAATCATTTGGAGATATTGCTCTATCGGGCAGTCATCCACGATAGGTAATGTATCTAACTCCGTGCCCACTCTATCATGATATTTCAGTCTTCTCGATCGAGTATTCTTCATACAAACAGGACATGACAATTTTCCTTTTGTGCTCCATCCAGACATCATTTCATAAGCAGGAAAATCATTGATAGTCCACATAAGTGCCGCACGCATCTGAAATATGTCTTTCGAACATGCATCGTATGTGGGAAAACCCACATCCCAAAGAAGTTTCAACTCTTTTATTAATGGTTTCATGTATACATCTATATAATTTCCGGGATCAGAAGGGCCAGATATCAGTATACTCAAGAAAGTGTAAGGCTTTTTTATACACAACCAAGGGGGAAGGTTATAAATGTGTATGAAAACTGGCCATGTGCTGTGCGAAGTAAGCATCTGACCAAATGGATTAAAACCGTCACATGAAAGACCCAGTCTCACATTACGCACGTCGGCTGCAAATTCAGGATATCGAGCATCAAATCTCTGCCATGCAAATCCATCTGCAGGGTGAGCCAACTCTTCATTATTCTTTTTTCTCTCTATGTCATGCCATCACATTTTTACGGATATTTCATCAGACATGAAAAGGTTCTGTAATCCGGGGATCAATGGAAAGTGCCACATTACTTTTTGTGGCACATGAGATGGTGTTACATCATCTTTTGGCTTCCATCGGGAGGTTCCGCATTTTATACAATCATTTCTTTTAGCAGTTTCCTCCCAAAATAAGCTGCAATCATTCGGGAAAGCATGATTTTTTTGAGAATCCAAGTTCATCAACCAACTTCCATGCCATATAGTGGTTTGAAAGAATATCTGCATCATCTGGAAGTAAGTCCTTCAAGAAGGTAAGAATGTAATCAATTGCAGTATTTGAAATCCCATACATAGTTTTCCCATGAAACAATCAGATTAAAAATTCCAACTTTTTCATTTTATCACATTGACGATATACTGGAGTCGTCGCAGCATCATTCAATTTTTTCACCCTATCAACATCATCATTTTCATTGGACGCATCATGTGTGCTTGTATCAAAATCTTATTGGCTGGAAATCCTTTCCTTCTCATGATGTCGAATAAATGGAAACCGATCATATATCAAACTCTCCAATTCAGTCCTATCATTTGGATCATCAACATTTTGAGATTCCATTTTCTCTCCATTGTGATACCACACATAATAGTTTGTTTGGAAACCATATTTGGTTATATGATAGTTAACTGCTTCACTGCTCAACCAAGGTCTTCCAACACAATTAAAACATGGGCAGTGTATGCGACCACTATCTGAAGCCTTGTCAAATGAAAAATCTAGAAAGCTGTTCAAATTATTTTGAAAATCGGTTGAAATCCGATCAGTTTCGTACATCCAACTTCTATCAATTCTGTAAAAAAATCGCAATAAGTCATTTCAAATAAATTAAATAATATTAAAGTTTAATCAAAAAAATATTTACGTAAATGACAATTGTTTACTCTATATAAAAGCATAACTGACACATTACTCTATATGAGAATCATATTAAGAAATACAACAAAATACAGTGTATATAAGAAAATAAGATACAAAATTTCTAATGCCTATATTCAAGGATTGACCAGTAAGATATTGGAAGTGGATCAAGGAATACATAATACTTAAGGGTCTTGTTGGGAGTATATGAGTTTTATACTTTAACTTCTTCAAGTAGATCAGGATGAGGAGTAGGATGAGGATCATGGGAGTGGCGGGACTGTCCAAGGGGGTGTGGCGTGTCCAGGGGGTGCGGGGTGTCTAGGGGGTGGTGGGGCCGTCCGGGGGGTCGGAGGTGTCCAGGGGGTGGGGGGCTGTCTAGGGGGGTCGGGGTGTCCAGGTGGGCGGGCTGTCCATGGGGGTAGTCAGGTTGTCCAAGGGGGTCGGGGTGTATAGGTATATTTATATGAAAAGAATACCCCCACAATAATCATGCAGCCCTGTCACTAGTCTAAACCCCTAGAACACATAAAAGAAGCTAGTATGGACATTTACTAAAATATTTAACACCATACGAATGAAAATACACTCTAAATATAGTTTGAGAGGATATAATGGTGTGTGTGAAAAAAATGATATTAAATCAATTTAAATGAATATGGAACAAATGAGGGATTATAATACACTAAGAGTACCTCAAACAATCCAAAACCACTATAGCACCACATATTAAACTTCATGAAACATGACTTGGAAATCTTACCTACGACTTTACTGATGACCACCTAATTGGAACACTCTATTTATGGTTCTTGAACACAAGGAAAAAACAATGTTTGGTCTCTACCAACTCAATCACCCCCTTGTAGATCATAATATCATTTCCCCTTATACTAAAATGGTCTCACTAGAAGCTACTATTAATACCAGACCTAAACCATTCATTCTCCATAAAACAATGATCAAAGAACCATCAGAGGTATCTCTCATATAACCACAACTATTTTATCTATGATGTAACGAAATTCACACGAATAACTTTTATTCAATAACCTTTTGGTATATAATTTTCATCAACAATGGTTCAATTATATGGTTCATCACATTCCAATTTATTAATCACCCATACATGATAAAAATTGAACATTGAATTTCATTTAATTACAACCATCATATTTCATTTAATTATTAACAAGCATAAAAGCATGGAAATTGGAATCTAATAACTTTAATTAGTCCCCAAAACTTTTTAATAAATTTAACATGAAAAATAAAACACTTTGAAATCTAAATAATCACTATGAAGTAGCATGAGCTTGGAATTCTATTGCACAAGTAAAAACACTCAACGATAGAATATATGAAAAGATTATTAATATAAATTATTGAAAAAAGATAATAAAGTAACTATGAATGTTAAAACTAAACATGTGATTGAATTTTATAACATATAATAAAAATTTATTGGTAATGAAACATGAAAGGCACATCAAAAAATTAGACAACCGTCTAATTCAATCTATAAGGGATGGAATATGCATGGAATTTAATAAAGAACTGAAACATAAATAGGGCTGGAACATAAATTGGGTGGGAATATGAGAATAGAAATTGGTCTCATCCTAAAGAGAAACATATACACATAAAAATCGAAAATAAAAACTGAAAGTTAAAGAAAATAACTTACCGTGGATGGGATGGAGGAAGAGAACCGAAAGCACCTCCAAAATCACCGATAGCTCTCGTTTAGGGCTATGGATCGTGAATGGGGGAGAGGACGGGCTTCTGCCAATTTGGGGGAAATTTTTACCAACGGTTTTTAGAAACCGTTGGTATATACATTCAGACCAAACCTTTACCAACGGTTCAATGAGAACCGTTGGTAAAGGTCACCGAAATCCAACTTTTACCAATGGTTCTCGTTGAACCGTTGGTAAAAACTCCTCTATACCAACAGTTCATTACAACCATTGGTAAAAGTGTCTATAAAACCATCTATACCAACGGTTTTTGAGAACCGTTGGTATAGATGACTATTCCCAACGGTTTAGTAAACCGTTGGGATATAACTGTTGGTAAAACTAGGATTTCCAGTAGTGATGATAATGATGAATACCAAAATTTCCAAAATTGATGATTCCATTTGGTGGTGAAGTCTAACACTATTCATCCACTCACTATTCAAGGAGAATCGATTCACATAAGGTTCACCATTTTTTTTTTCGATGATTCCACTAAGAAAAGTATGTCAGTCTACAACATAGATGATCACCATATGATTCCCACATTCTCAATTTACAATAGTGGAAATTTTTTCATCATCTAGGGTCTATAGTCTTGAATCCTTAATCAAAATGAGATGATGAGATATCTGCTCTTCCTTTTATGGATTTCTTCACTTAGTTCGGGGCTCCCATATATATTTAATAAATGTTCATGTATCTCATTACCGTAGAATAATATATTTTTCCACATAAATTATCTTAGTCTCATAACCCAAGTAATATAATTTTCATCACATAAGTAAAATCATGCTCCTCACATGAGGAATTTGGCGCTCGACACGCCCAAAAACTTATGATCATTACATATGGAATCCTAAGATCGTCACCTAAGGAATCATTTTCTCAACACATGAGGTTACATAGGCTTATCACCTAAGAAATCCCTAGATAATCACCAAATGAATACTTTTATCATCACATAAGGCATCCTATACTTGTCATATAGGAAAGAAGTGGAATGTTAGGCTCTTCACCTAAGGTAAGGGTGTAGATATATGATGATCATCACATAGGATTCTTATGTTCATCACATATGGTAACATAGGCCCATAAACTAATAAAACCATGGATTGTCTCCAGAGTAATCCCATGATCATCACATGAGGTGACATATTCTTTTCAAATAAGGTTTCTTAGGATCATCTCTTAATAATGTGTTTCTAATTCAACAGAAAATGGGGTTGTCCTATGCTTGTCACAATGGACACTTCATGTTCATCACACGAGGAAAGAGTCCAATTGGTCTCATCACCTATAGGAAGGAACAAGTTAACATATAGTGGAGATGAACCCACTTACACTCTTCGTGTATGGGAATAATAATTTTAAAGTCTATTGGGGACACTCTGAAAGGCTTAGGGTTTTCTAAGATGGTTTTGGTTATCCATATCTTGAAAGAGATATGAGATGGTAAGGTTTTTTAGTGGTTAGGATTGAACCTCAAAGAGACATCTTGCATATCCAATTATATTAGATTTAAATATCCATTTATTTCAAGGATCATGGTGTAAGTTCATGTGACGGGATCAATCCATGTGGTTTAACACCATGTGATTAGTGTGATTATGTCAGAAAAGGGAAACATCAAGGGATTAAATGAGGCTTATGTATTGAGTTTATTAAGAGGCATGAATCATTGAGTGGATCAGGGTATGAATCATCATTGACTACATGTTCGTTACTTATACTTAATATAATTCTTGGGTTGCTGCTTGGGAGTAGGAAATATACATGGGGGATTACATGTGTACTTCTCAGTTTGTGCCTATGCTTAGAAAAAAAATAGAAAGGTGGTTTCTCATCCCATGATTTTAAAAAATGATATGGGGGTGTGAGTTGAGGATTAGTTGTGTTTATGGATTTTTCAAAAATAAAGATCGATAATATTTGTGTGAGCACCAAAGGCCCTCAACTTCCATGATATAATTTTTCATGAATGGAGGGCATTGAGTGGATATGCATGGGATGTGTTTTGGAAAATTTGATGTTGTGTGAAATTTCAACTTATAAAATGTTTTGTACGTTTTTATGAAGTGTGTTATTTATTTTAGAGATCTTAGTATGAACATATCAAGTTCAATTCACTAAATTAAAGGACTTTTGTGAGTTTATTCACATAATTTTCTCACATATAAGAGTCTATGGAGGTGTTATTAGGGTGAAAAAAGCATAGAAGTTAGATTTTCAGGAGATGCAAGATTAATATATCTGAAATCTAGAATAAAGAAATGTGGAACCCCTAAAATGAAATTTTGAGGGGTATTTATATGCCTCTTTTGTATGGAAGATGGTAGGATCATGGAATTCTTGTATGTGTGTGAAACCCCAGACTTGTGTTCCACCTCTAGTTATGGACTCATATAACTTGGAGTTAAATGATAATTTTTCATTTTCTCTAAAATTTTTATTATAAACTACCATTCTTCCAAGATCGTTTTGGGGTGTATTTTTTAGTGCCAAATTTATCCTTGAAGATGAAGCAATCTTGTTTTTTTCTAACAACTGGTGGTATGGTTAGTAATCTGGGAGATTATTCAATCCAAACTCATTGTGTTTCTTTTCCTTGTTAATTTGATCAATTAATTATCAAAGGATGATATGAAAAACTAAAGTAATTTTTATTTTTTGGATTATATCTTATTTTTATGGTCTTAAAATTTCAGATAACTTTTATCCTTATTTACCTCTTAGTAAAGGTTTTATTTAAATAATTTATTATTTCAAACCTGGCATCACATGATAGTGAGAAATATTAGGTATTAGAGCTACATTAGCATTGGATCGAGAATAAATTTGTGGTATCTGATCTTCTATACCTCAATCCATGTACTGAATTTTTTGGTTGAGATTTTTCATTATTTAATGGAATATTCGTATCATTGTGATACTGTTTAAAACTCTTAAAAACTATCAAGGTACTTTAAGGGAATAATTTGTGTTTTTAGTTCTTATCATATATTTTGTATACATATATTGAATAATTTTTCTTGTAGAAGATGTATATCCAAAGAGTATTTAAGGCTCTTCCATTAGGAAATGAATTATAAAAACCTCTCATTCTTACACTACTTTAAATTAGAGAGGTTGGGGACAATTGTCTTCCTCATAATAGAGCTAAATTAATAAAATAATTTTCATTACATATTTTTCTAATTAGAGATAAACCATGATGGTAGGTTATTATAGTGGAAAAATGATATAACTTCAATTTTTTTACAAAACATCTAATTTTTGTTGCATATTATTGTTTTGGTGTTCTCTTCATTGGTCCACATCAAGATTTAGAGGCCATGAGATGCTTCTTTAGATCTCCTTAACATTTTATATTTGGAACAAGTAATTTTCAAATTCAGGTAGAGGGGGAGGTAATGTTACCCATTCTAGGTATGGTTTCCCCTCTTGTCACACTGGTTAACATCCACCTTCCATGACTTCCATTAAATTTTTGAAAGACTAAATGGATTCAAACAGTTCTAATGAGACTATTTCATGGGATGAATCTTGAGTGGAGGCAATATGTGCAGCTTGATATTATGGGATAACATTTTCTTATCTTTGATAACCATATTCAGTCGGTCTAAGGTAACACAATTTAAATAACGGTTGTTTCTTCCCTAGAAATGGAAATTTTTGACAATCCTTGACTATTATATTTAAGTATATTATTTTTCTAAGACTATATTTGATTGGATTACTAGACTCTACTCTAGTTGATTGAGTGGTTCCCTCTTGTTGAGGGTGGTTCACCAGAGGAGGTACATTGGCCTCATCCTAAAAATCACACTTGGTAGAAATATTGCCTCGGGGAATCTCATCATTGATCTAATTCGTCTTGTATATAATGACTTCATACTATGAAATACTATCCTCTATAGAGATAGGTTTATATCCTTTGGGTGGTTGGTAGGATATAACCTTACCTTTACTTTTATCCTTTGTTGAGGCTCATTGAGTAAGAAATAATTGGATGTTCAAAGGATCCCGTGTACCTTATGTGTGTCTCTATTTTTGGGTTTCCACACCTACCTCACATATATCGATTTGAATCACATTCTGAATGGGTGATTCCTTAGTATGATTCTTTGCATTAGTGTTATGGTTTGTCTTATTTATGGGATTGACACTAAAAAAATTTACTAACAAAACTTTTGTAGCATGAGTAAAATCCTCATCATATTTTCAAGTAGATTTATAATATTTTGAATATATTCTAAGGGATAAAACAAAATCCTCCATGATATAAACCTTTTTGATGGAGCATTTCAGGTTACAACCCCTATGAGGCTTCCCCTTTTTTCTCTGATGTTTCTCAAGAAGAAGTTTATGGAAATTAATCCTAAGGAAATCTCTAGTGACTTTCACCGATCATGGTCCCAATGAAGGGGGTGAATCATAAAGTGGAAGAAACCATAGAGGTGCTTTTTATGGATCCCCTCCCAACCCAGATAAAACCAAATTCCTCATAGTAGGGGGAGGTAATAGTTCACCCATCCCTATGGGTCAGGGTTGATGTTTCTATACCACCATCAAATCCTATATCAACTTTATATTTGATGATCCTAGGGAAGGTAATGGTAGTTTAAATCCCCAAAACCTTGAAGGCTGGTGTTACTCCGAAAATTCCATTGAGGTACCTATTATCACTACCTACTTCGATTTTTAGGCCTCTATTTAGGAACATGTTGGGTGTATCTTTTTCTCGATGCAAGATTTACTCACCATCAAGGGTTACTTTATGATTATAGGTTATTTCTTCCTCAGATGTGAAGCCTGCATGAATTTCTTGGAAGCCCAGTGTAGGAGTATATCAATGGTATTACTCCCTTTTACTAATCCTTTTATAAGCCCGAATATTGGTAGGGTTTCACTATAATGATAATCTAGGAAGGGAAAACCAAGGCCTAAAACTTGGCTCGAAGAAATGATGATATATGTTTCTGATAGATCTTGTTGGCTAGTGAGTATGGTAAAATGTAGAGATCCATATTCTCCCCACCCACTGATACACATGTCATATGGTGTGTCAATGACTATCTAGAAAAGTTACATTATACCAGTGAGGTGGTCGTGCTAGTGGCACTCATGTTTTCCCAAATTATGGTTCTATGCCACTTAAAAGTTGGTTAGGTTAACATTATGACAAAACTCTTCCAAAACCTCGTGATCATTGATGTAATCTCCATAAGATAGGTATTTTTCTATAAAATTGAGGAGATTAACATACAATTTTTGTCACAGATAAGGTATACACTCCTATTTCAATGCCTCAATAATGTCATATTAAGCTGTGTCCATGTGCTAGAACATGACTAATATTCAGTACTCATCCTATTTTTTCAACATGATCTCATAATTATATTTATCCTCTATGTGGGTTTATTCAATGGTATCTTATCATAGTGGTTGTTTCTCCACTATTTTATTAATAGGTGTAGTAACATTTAAAATATCCTTAATTACATCAAAAGGATAGATAGTCCATGGGAGGTATAGATGATGTTCATCACCTTGGACTAACCTTTGATTTGGATGAGACATTTTCGATTGATAATGAGGTCCCTAATGTATCTATCCTTGATTTCTCATGTTTTTCTCAGTACAAGGAAAGAAATGGAGTTTCTTTGACACAGGGAGGAACTTTATTTTGAGAAGATATGTTATTTTTTAGAGGGACTTCACAATGGGCGCTATGGGGAGGAACTCCATGGTTGATTTAATATTTATCACCATGTGGATAACCTACATTATATATGTTTTCTTTATCATAGGGAGGACCACAAAAACACAGGCTCTAGGGAGGAGCACTAGAGTTTTTACCATGGATACTATGTGGAGGACCATCATGGTTATTGGTTGTTGATAAGTTGGTAGTGGTATGAAATAATTATCAATTGATCTCCATGTTGTATGTAGGACCTCTATAACTACCATCATGGGGTGGTCCTTCATGATTGATCTTGATATTTCCATGGGTAGGACCTATTCATCAGTTGATCATCATGATAAATGGAGGAAATTCAAAACTAATATAATGAGAAGGTCATTCATAATTTATCTTTATAATTACACAAGAGGGGCCTCTATAATAGGTACCCCAGGGAGGAACTCTAGAGTTATTGATCATAGAACTGTAGGGAGGATCTCTGAAAACATATCTAACCTCTCATATTTATGAAGAAATGGTATATTCTTGGATCACTACCAAAACATTCCAAATAGACTCAAGAATATTAACTTTTATAGGGTCATGGACATGATTCTAAAATAAATACTCCCCTTTATAACACTTCATTATATATGTTCATAACCAGGTGAATAGTGTTGGAACCTTGATCTTAATTAGGGTCGTGATGTGAGGATAGTGGCCTGAATGAGTGGAAACTCTCCTAAGAAAACATCATGCTATTTTCAGAATATTCCAATGACTTTCATGGATAAGATAAGGGATATAATCCCTCTCCTATGTCTCTATCAAGATAATCCATCAATATTCTTAAAAGAGAGCACGAATATGGGCCTTCTCTTTGATCACCACTAGAATATACCAACAATCTTCACAAATCTAGAGGGGAATAATGATATAATACTACTCTTTATATTTTTTCAGAATATACTGATAGGATTTTATAATATAAGTGAGAACATGGATATAAAATTGTTCTTGAGCTTCAGTAATCAATCGCTCCTGATGATACCTCCTCCTGGGTTCCCTGGATTGGACAACTAGGGTCAATATATCTGAAGTGGACTCCTCAGAATATTCATGATAGGTTGGGGATGTGTAGTGTTTGTGATGATGAAGGATGATGGAATCCATCCTGGGAGCCATTGAACAATTGTGGGGATGTTGATAAACCCCTTCATATCTCTATGTTTAGGCACATGAGTATTTTTATGCTCCATAGAAAGACTCCTAATGCATTTGGATGTTCCCACAGGGGCTACCCACTTCTCACTGGGATTTTTTGATAGGAAGGATAATGGGGATTCATCACTTCGAATCTCTTCCAAACTACCTCCAATGTCAGTATGGATCCATTGGGGAGGTTCTCTCATACCAGGTCATTCACCAACTATTGTTAGAGGCATATGTCTGGTGTATTGACTAGTGGTGTGTACCAGCCTAAGGTTTCCTATGATCACTACCATATTTTCCTTGATGTTTATTATGAAATAGTTAATTCAACAATTTAATTTGTATTGAAGGGAATTATTAATGAAAAAAACTCATCAATGTAGAATCACAATAAAATATGAATGGTTGATTGATCTATTTCATGGGTAAAAGTTTTACATCAGGTTTTCCATTCTGTTTCAGACACACCTCAAGACCCATGATTTTTTAGTCAGTACATACCTTCTATCCAAAGACAAAGGATCATTGGTACATACCAATGATACTTAGGTTGTACATTGGTTGAGAGGATATAAGGTTGGATCATCACTCAAGAGGTTATGATACATATCTCTTTCTCATCTAATTGATTTAAGGTATGTTAATAAATCCTTCTCTGCAATGATATTTATATCAGTTACCTCTATATAAATGATTGATCATTAACATGCATTGATGTTTAATTATATATGTATCAGAGGTTCTCCATATTCATATACTATTATAGTTGTTTAAAAATGAATAAAATTACAATATAATATTTCTCACCATCTTGGGAGGTGGTAGGTTTTGTAGATTTGGGATTGGGCCCATGAGAGGGGGCTATGATATATCCCTTTTAAGGGAATCAAAAACCACATAATTCGATGCTACTTAACTGGACATGTCTCACATATTAAATTCATGTGACAAGAACCATGTTGTAACCTTTTAAAGACATAAAACCATGAACAAGTGAAGTTCCTTTCAATGTCACGCATCCAAGACCTATTCCTAATAGTTTAACATCATGAAAAATTGACTATATTATATGAAGTTTAAATTCATTCAGTTATGATTTCTAGGTAAAGGGGCCTAGAAATGGTTAGTGTGAGAGTTATTCATGAGTGTCTCTTTCTGATTCATCTTGTCCGTTGGATACTAAACAAGATAAGTTATATTTAGGGATTACACATATTAGGAGGCCCATATATGGACTTCCACCTCATATCTATTGGTAACTTGAAGAGGAATAAAGATTGTAATCTTGATGAATATGAACATATGAGAAAGGTTTGGGGCTTACGCCTGATGAAAGGACCAAATCGTTTAACTTAGTAGATGATTTGTGTGAAGGTAGGTTTCAGTTACTAGAATGATTATGGGGATTATTTGTGGATGTACACCTTATTTCTGTTGGTAACTATATAAGGAAGAGAGACTGGATTCATGAGTAATATGGCATGATGAGAAATGGTTGGGGATTACACTTGATGGGGTGGATAATTCATTCAACCTGGATGATGACTCAGGTAAAGGTAGATTTTAGGGATTGCACCAATTATGAGGCCCATAGGTGGACATCCACCACCAATCTGTTGTTAAATTGGAAAGGAATACTGGACTCATATAGAATATGGCTCGGTGAGGAAGGGTTGGGTCTTACACCATATGGAAGGACCATATACATCATTGTCTCATAGAGTGAGTCAAATAGTCCCATTGAATATTAGGGATAATAGTATGCATGATAAGGGATAGCCGAGATGAGAATCTTGAGAGAATAGAGGTTTCACTGATATCCATATGATATAGACCCTCATTGTCATGGTAATACAAGATTACAAACCACATGAGTGCCCTATCAATTAGGGAGGAAAATTAGGTATGATCCATTATCAAGGTAATTTATAATCAAAGAAGATCACTCTCATGGGAATAATATTGTCATGTATCTTATGAGTTCATGAAATATACCTAGGTAGGTAGGTTTATATGGTGGGAAACTAGGGCGGAATAACACCTAAGTATGAGACTTAGGTGAAGTGGTGATGAAGTATAGGACCTAGGGAAAGTGGAGCCCTATTTGGATAGATCAGGTGATGTGTTTCCCTAATTGGATAACTTAGAATAAATCTAAACCTAATGGGATGGTTTGGGAAAAATTTCACCCAAGTTGGATAGCTTAGGTGAAATATAACCCTAGTTGGATGGTTTGGTAAAAAAATCACCCTAGTTGGATATCCGGGGTGGAATTTCACTCTAGTTGGATTTCATGGGGGAAGTGTCTCCCAAATTTGATGGATTGGGAGAAATGTCACCCAATTTAAATGAACTAGGTGAAGTTTTTGTCTTAGTATGATAGCCTAGGTGAAATATCATCCTCTTTGGATGGTCTGGGAGAAGTGTTTCCCTAGTTAGATAACTTGGGTGAAATATATATCTAGTTGGATGTCTAGGGTAAAGTGTCACCCTAGTTGGATGGTCTAGGATAACATGAGCATGTGAAACCTTGGTATGATGTGCTCAGAATGATCCAGGGTCCTTCACCCAGGTTTTGAAGGAATTTATGGTAAGTGGTCTTTCACAAAAATCATAATTCTTAACCCTTTTATGAAACAATTACCCCAAGTTCCCATAGTTTTTCATAAGGGTTTTAGTTAGAAATCCACCTAAAGGAGAGGTATGAGTCTTTGAAATCCATGAAAGTGGATTATATTCCAAAATTAAAGCTTTGGGTCTTCTAGATTTTCTCCCCCTTCAAATGGTAACCACGAGGTCTATTTATAGGTATTGGGGGAGCATGGAATGGATCTAAATATGTATCCACTCCTTCCACCCTACTATGATATAGGAACACAAGGGTCTAGCATGAAGAAGGCCAGGGCACATGCATGGTCTATGAAAAAGATTCACATAAATAGGAAAATCATTTTCATGGAACACCATAGAGATTCGTGCAAGGAGGCCAAGGAATGTACGAGGGTACTTGAGAACACGCTAGGGGACCTGGGCACGATTACTTTTTGTTTTTAATAGAAACTATCCACACCAAACCAAGTATCCATTATTATCAAAAGTAAGCACCAATAGAGTGATAATATTATTTATAATATTCAATGTTCATTTATATATCATAAAAGAGAAGAACAATTTCAATGTTATAAATACATTCACTAAAATATCTATACCAGTTAGAGAGATTGATTCCCCCTTCAAATATGATAGTTGTATATTAATTTTTTCAACAATTTCAGTGAAATGTGATGCTTTTTTCTAAACCCAAATCAAAGATACAGCTAAATATATAAAGGTAAGAACAAATTATTACTCCCCTAATAGTTTCATTACATTATACAACCCTACTTGGATAAACCATTTCCCAATCAATATTTGAGACTTCTACCAATTGATTTTCTACCAAAAGATTTTTTATACTAAATGAAAGTTTCCCAATTTTTTTTAATATTTTTATTACACCCTTTTAAAAAGAAGATGATATCATCAACATAGATTAGGTGGGAAAGAGAAACAAAGCCTCTATTAGCCTGAATGAATTTAATTATTCCATCACCCACAATTCTTATAACAACATGATTGTAATATTCCTTTACAATTTATAAATAACGAGATTAAGGTGAGTCCCTTTGTATTTCCCTTTAAGATCATGTGACGTACCCTTTGGGGAAGTCATTAACTAAAGTAGAGATACTAACATATTCAAAACAAGATTGACTTCTACTAATAATAGATCATAGGACCTAATTTTTTAAAGTATTTAACCATGAAATCCTTTCTCATGGTGTCAAAGGTTTTCATGATATCAATCATTAAAGAAAAATTCCGACCCCTCATTGTCTTTTTTACCAAATTGATACACTCATAAGCTTTAATTAGATAATAATGAACCTTTAATCCATGCATAAAGCCAAAGGGATGTATTGCTTCTTAGGAGGTGGTCTTAAGAAGCAGTATAAGAATTATTAGATCCATGTGGATTCTTATGCTTCCCCCCATTAGATGCCTTCCAACCATATCCATGAGAAGAGGCTTGCATAGGGTTTCAATCTAGAGTATTTTAATGTGGAACCATTTTAGGTATTTTTTCACATACCTTTTTCATCAACATTGGTTTAAATTTTTATTGAAATCATACTTTTATGGTGATATTCTTTATGTTTAACTATTATGCATTAAAAAATTATTTTTAGTTTATTTAATTTATAAAACAAGTATTTTTATATTTTCATTGAAATATCTTTTTTTGAGATGAAATATTAAATGAAAATATAAATTTTCATGAAATTATTTTTGGAAGGAAATATTGTATTGATTTTAATGCGTTTATATTAAAAATACATTTTGGTGATTGTTCATGCATATTTTGGATAATATTTTGAATGATAACTTTGGTTTTTAATGGTTTTTAGTGGAATTAAACATATATTTTGAATATCAATATAATATATTAAACAACTAAAATGGTATTTAAATATTCTTAATTGAAAAATATATATTGGAGAATAATGTTTAGATTTTAAAATGTTTTATTGACTTATAATTATGTGTTATTTTTTAGTTGATGAATTAAATAAGGATTTTTATTTAGGATTCATGCTAGTTCTTTTAAATTAGTCTAGAATAATTTATATCATTCAATAATCCACTTAATATTTGAGCTGTCCTATTGATATATAAATAGAAGAGGAGATAAACATGAAGGCATGTCTATTAGGGCACATGAGTTACTTACTCAAGAAGTTTCTCCAAGACAATTATGTATTTGAAATAGAGCTTGAGTTCATTTAATATACTATCTAAAAATGTGGATGAGGTTAAGGTATCTATTGAATTTGTTCAAGAAAGTTTTTTATGGTTTTATGATTTACATAGACTCATTTAGAGCTGGTTTCTGACGGCTAAAGCTGAGCATGATTGGTTCTACTCATAAGTTCATTGAGCCATGACATCTAGGATTAATTGGTTGTCACATATGGTTGGTTGATTTGTTTTAGGAGGTGTTTGAAGACCGTATGCTTATGTAAATTTACAGTTGAATACGAATCAAAGATGAAGGCAATTGTAGTTTTTATAGTCGAATAGTGCAATCGAACAACTAAAATGGTGATTTTTTGAGTGTTTATTAATTAAAAAGTAGAGTTTGGTTTGATTTATATTTAAGGGAATTTTTTATGATTATATATATATTAGAAAATAGATCCATGGGAAAGGAATATATAATTGTATAGTGAGAGTCACATTTATGAAGGTAGAACAAAGATATACATTAAATCAATAGACTAAGAGGGAGGAAGATGATTTAAAATCAAGACTAGATGATTGAGATATCTAGTAGGGGATGACCCTGAACTGATATCAGGACCTAGAGGGAAATAAAAGGGCTTGATTCATCCATCCAAGATTGATTAAAATGAGATATAGAATATTAATTAACCCTTTTCTTGATTTTTTTTTGAGAAATATGAATTCTATTTAGGATATGTTATTCTTGAATTTAATGTCTAGATGATCTTTTTATTAAGATTATGGAATTTATAAAGATGTTTTTCTTTTAACATTGTATGATCTTAAATCACATTGACTTAATATTTTCTTTTATAATCATTACTATAAAATTGAAATGGAAACATAAATTCTATTCACTAGTCAAGATTAAATTTCTTTGATGGATATGGTTAAAAAGCCTAGTTAATGATTTTCTTATGAATAACTTCAATTAATTATAAATCGTGATATTTAATCTATTCTTATTTTCATTTAATTATGGTTAATAATTTGAAATGTGTTATTAGGTTATGATCTAATAAAGACACATACAATACAAGTTCATGGAAAACAATGGCATTCAAGTATTATTCATAGTTTTATTACAAGATAAAAGGAAAAGAATGATAACACGGTAAGGGGAATGAAAAGAGAGTCCTCCTCCTTGGATGACTCATTCTAAAGAATGGACAACTGGATCTAGAACACTTTTCTAGACCAAAAATTACACCAATGTTTCTCTATTTTCATGGAATACCAAATATCCCTTTCAGTCCCCAAAATTGGATTTTATAACCTGAAAACAGAACAAACAAAACTAACTGGCACCCCCTTGCCTCATCTACTATAAGTATGCATAATGGGGGTCATATTATAATAATACCACACTCCCCAGATCCCACCTTGTAGTCAAGGTGGTAGTGGGGAAACTATTTCTAGATAAAATGGGCATCTTCCCAAGTAGATTCCTTTCTAGGTACCCCTTTCCACTTAACAATACATTGGTTGAAAAAACTAGAAAAAACATGGTGGTTATTGAGTATTTTTCTCATTCAGTCAGAAAACCAATATCACTGGACAGACTGATGAGAAGTTCTATAGGTTATGAACAATCTCCTTCATCACGTTTTAATTGAGAAACATGTAAAACTATATGAAAACTAGAGGTTTTAAACAAAGAAATTTTATACGCCACATTTCCCAAAAGTTCCAATAACCAAAAATACCCATAGTACTAAGAAAAAAGTTTAGGATTGAGTTTTTTAGATTTTAAAGTCTATATATTAGGCCGAAGATTAACAAAAACTAGATTCCAAATATCAAACTGCACATCCATGAAGGGGTGATTATAATCTTTTATCATGACTTTATGATCCCATAGAAGGTTGTGCTGAAAGCTGTCCAAAATTTCATCCCATTCAAGAACCAAAAATTCTACCGAACCACTTTAGTTTCCCCTTGCACATAGAATAAGGGTTTTGGAAGAATCCATCAATAAAATACCTCAAAATGTGGTATTTTAGAAATATAATTAGTGGTGGTGTTGTAAAAAATCCTCCCAAGGGATATACTAAGCTAAAAAACAAGCTATTCTGAAGAAAAACACAGTAAATATGTCTCTAGAATGTGGTTGACAACTTCTGTTTTGCCATCAGTTTGTGGATGATAAGAGGAGATTAACTAAAGTGTGGTTCCCTCTAACTAGAAAACTCATTACAGAAATTAGTAAATAATATTGGATCTTGGTCACTTAAAATTGAGTTGGGCATCCCATGTAACAAAAATAATCATCGAAAAGATCTCCACCACTCCCTTGGATGAAAATGGGTGGTGTAACAACACAAAATGTTCATATTGGAATAATCGATCAAAAAACACCAAAAGGAAATCATAATCAAGGAACTTGGGAAATCCTAAAATAAAATCCACTAAAATATCATCCTATACCAAAGAAGGTATTGGTAGTGTCCATAAAATCTCATCCAGAGGCATGGCTTGATATTTTTATCATTGTAAAATATCACATTCATTTACAAACATTATAACTAAACTAGTCATACCTATTTAAAATAAACCATTTTTAAGTCACTTGTAAGTATTATAAAAACCCACATGTCCTCTCATGGAAGAAGAATGATAATAATATAAGAATTTTAGAGGTAAAACTGAATGTTTAAAGAGTTCTAATTTGTTTTTATAAAAAAAAGAAAACCTTTATGGAATTAATCCCAGGATAAGAAGGGTCGTGTTGCTAAAAAAAATTAATTTTATTTCTTTAGCGATGGATATTATATAATTTCTTTCTTAACTATAATAAGTTCCAAAAAAATGGTTTATAAACTACTGAAAAACGTATTAGTGGTTTGTTGGGTGCTGAAAATTCCATTTCGACTAATTTGGACAAAGAATCTACTACTTAATTAGTTTTCTAGAGCTAATAAATAACCTCTAAATCAAATCCCAATAATTTTTTACCAACATTGCTGGTTGTTCAAAGAAATATAATGAGTTATCATGTTCTTTAGGGATCTTTGATCAGTATAGACCACAAATATGTTTTCGGAAAAAATATTTTTTACATTGGTTAATGAAAAAAACTAATGCCATAATTTCATTTTCATAAACCAAATTTGAAAGAGTAACAGTATAAAATGACTTATTGAAATATGAAACTGGATAATTATCTTGCATGAACATTGTGAAAACCCTTATAACTGATGAATAATACTTAATAATGAAGGGATGTTTAAAATTTGGTAGGGCCAAAACTGGTGCAGAAATTAGACAGGCTTTTAGATCGTGAAAAGTTGCAGCTATTGCTACAGTCCAGAGGAAACCACCTATTCTGTTAATTCTATTGAAGGTTTTGATATTTTCCCAAATTCTAGGTAAAAATTTATGTAACAACCAGTAAATCCCAAAAAACCCGCATACCCCAGTAACATTATGTAGTTGAGGCCATTATTGGACATATTCAACCTTCTTCTGGTCCATTAAAACTCCTTCTCTAGAAATAATATTGTAGAGACCCTATTTTTTCCATGTAATAATTTGAAATATTTCTAGATATATTTTCGGAGCTAGGAGTTAGTATGACATGAGATTTCTATTCATGGTGCGCCAAAAAATAAATATATTAAATATTAAATATATTTTATATTACACGTGCATGATTTATTAAATAAAATGGGATAAATCTTAAATGGAATCTCATATTAGAAATTTTAGACCATGATTGAATTCGTAATGTGAGCCTTACTAATGATGTAACTTTAAATTGGTCATCATGGGGCATTCATATATGGGGACCATTAGTAGGTGGGTTTAATAAAAATGAATAATTAAAATTTATTTATTTACTAAACACCTAAACCTAGTACCCCTATATAATTATGCCGTTATGGTAGTATTTTTAGGGTTATCTTTATAACCCCGGGATCATAGTGGGGAGTACTTATACCCTCTTATTTGAGTATTGTAATTAGACAGTTGTCATGTACCCTTACCACACTTTTTATAGGTGTGGTTTAACTAGTCTCACAATGATAACAACTCTTCAATCGAGGAAGAAATTTAACTACAATCAATCTGGTACTCCCCACCATAGTAATACCCTTATCATCATCTCAATAATCGGAATCAAGACAAACGATCCATGGAAAATGCTGAATTTCAACTAAAAATGAGGGTCACCACCCTCAAACAGCCAATGGTTCACTCCCTACCATTTTCCTACCTTATATCACTCCTCGAGTGTAACCTCAATAGGTTCCATCATTAATCTATGAAAAGAACATTTTGTAAGAAAATGAGCTCGACATAGAGTTGATGATCTCTTAGTGTACTCAACATGAGTTCAACATATAGCATGATCATCCCTAACTAGAAGTACAATAAGATTATATAGAAAGGAATGTACA
Organism: Viscum album; assembly: GCA_963277665.1. NCBI lineage: Eukaryota > Viridiplantae > Streptophyta > Magnoliopsida > Santalales > Viscaceae > Viscum > Viscum album. The sequence goes on along the minus strand of OY728143.1, from coordinate 717,747,178 downwards.
AATATCTCCAAGCCACACTCATCATCCTTTCAATACCTAACCATGATTTATCCATGGGTCAACCATCTTCCAGTATGCCACTTATTCTTGAAGACTCTTCAACTAAAAAGGGACATTCATCATTTACATAAAACTCTAGGTAAACCATGCCTATAAAAAGTCTTAAAAACATTTCTCCTCATCTCACACCTTACTATTCACTGATTTACAATTAAATGGTACCCACACACAATTAGAATGTACCCTTACCACCAGAATCAGACACCTGTGAATCATTTATCAAAAGACTAAGTTGATCATGCCCCATGGAACGTTAGTCACAATAATCCAGAAGCTCCCTTTGATCTTATCCTCCAATTCAAGCACCTCACCTATGCCACGGTTTATTCCATGACCATCCATAAACTGAAATCATTCCAGTCAAAAGCATTTACCCATTCTCTGAAAACATTTGCAATAGTAGAAACACTGGTCGACCGGGCCAAGAAACCGAATGGTCTTTCCCTTAGAAGACAATATCAATACTGAAGAACCCTAGGTTCTTATCAAAAGGTGAATGTATCAATATTACCATAACAAAAACATGATAACACAATGTTCATTGGTCTCAAAATGATCATATAAACAAGATCACTGCCTAAAATGCATAAAAAATCCTTGGCCATCCTCTTACATAGGATTCCCTTGAACATAAAAAACATCAAACTATAAGGGTTGAAATCAAACTTAGTGAATCTAGGTCTCCAACCAAGAACTATTGATCAGGTCTCACAATAGGGTCAAAAGGTCTAACCACCTAGCCTAAAATATCAAACCTCTCTAAGGGAGGTAAAGATAAAACTTACCTATATGGTCCAAAACTACCAACACAGCCTACAAGGGCCCTAATCCTCCCTAAGAATCCTCATAAAGATCTGCTCCCTAGAGGTCATGATATTAATTTTGAAGAGAATAATGAAATTAAATTACTGGTCATCTATATATGGTAATACCCATGAAGGTCCATTACACAAGAAAAGTCCTGGTACCTATCAACATCATACTCAATGACCTAACTAGATGGCCATAACGAAGGTTAGTTAAGTAGAATTTCATTCCAATATATATAGTAAAACACTGTATATAATTTTAATGACTCTTTAAATAACTGAACCAAAGAAAAAAAACTTTGGGGACTATAAAATTTGGGAATCAAGTGCCCCATCGACCTATTAGGTTCACTACACATCTCATGCATATGGACTGAGTCAGCAGCCTCACCACCAAAAACCACAATGTAGATCTACATAGTCTAACATCAGAATGAAATATATAAATATATAAATTTACTTAGTTGAGTATAATGTCCCAAAAAAATCTATATTGGAAAACACCATTTTTTTGTTGAACCTTTAAACAAGTGGCCTCTATCATTAGTAAAATCAAACACTAGAAGGCCTACTACATGTGATCCCTAATTATGAAATATGATGCATGGAACACCTATTTCATTTGTTTTTAAAGACTCAAAATCCATATGTATCCTATTTACAATGGAGAAGTGCCATAAATCCATAATAAATCATTACATTGACATAACATGTGCGCCGATCAAAGGGAAAATCATATACAACTGTAATATCCCAGATCATAACAAAAATCCCATATCCCTAATAACCATGAATTCTTACCAGAATATGTTTTCTCGACACACTAGTCTGATATCAATCACATGTTCCAACACATTCCTAATACTTCTATCTACCATATCCTAAATAGTAAATCTAAGGAAAGTAAAACCTATAATACCACTTTGTAATGTCCTGAACTGGATTCCACTAAAATAGTGCTCCCAAGAAAATTAATTAAGAGCCCTCATGAAATCCTACCCATACACTAGGGGTCAATGACTATCAATGATGGCCTAGTGTGTGATAGCGGGGAGAATATGTCCACTTATCAGAGTAAGAAAATACTGGAAATTTATAAATATTATCCAAAACAGTAAATAAACTATGTGTGGAAGTAGTAAATAAATTGAAATAAAATATGTTGTAATGATAAATTAAAATTATTTAAAACACTGAACAATTATTTCATACATACAACAATGTTAACTCATTGGGTCAACCATACATTTAGGATTACATAAAGAAAATAGTTTTTAAAGTATAGAGATCTACTACTAACTATGAGCCAAGCCACATACCTAATCTTCATACACTATCAAACTAAACCAGCATGATCATAAGACATCACATGATCAGTTCCAATTGATCATGCAACTTTGGTCTTCATCCCTACCACCATGTAATCTGTGCACAACCTGAAAAGAAGATACAAGATCTACATGCACACCGAGGTACATGTATAGGGGTGAGAATATAATCTTAGTTGGACACCCAAATGATGAACCTATAAATATGATACTATAAATTAATGATCAATAAATATGATCATCCTAGCTATGACACAACTATAAAGATAAATAAATAAAATTATAACAAGTCCACAACCAATCATTGGTTTTATGATCCTGATTTTATAGATGCAGTTCCATCATATATAAGTATATCTATGCATGTATATTTATATTCCCATATATAAATATATATATATATACACATTCTCATCTACAAAATTACATAAGGAACAAATTGAATAAGCGACATAATCCACAGTCAATCCCTGACTAAGCATAGGATCAACTAGACATCCTATGACCAGGGAACTGAGATGAATTCCATACCACCTAAGCCATGTATAATTATGTCGATCTCTGGGTTCATAATCCTAATCGACAATACCTTATTTGACCAATTGATAAAATTTTTTGAAGTAAGCTACATCACCACTAGTGGATACTTTTCCTAACCCTAGGGTCACCCGTACTCACCTCCAATCACTATAATGAAAAATTATAGGGACTACATAAAGACTTCATATATATATATGGAACAAAGATGGATGTCATACCATGATCTCCATGTAAAACCATTCTAATTTATAATCCCTAGATCATGGTATGTAGGCGTTCATGACATTACGAATCAGATATCCCTAAGGGTCTAACCCTTAGGCAATATAAGTGAGCTTATCAATGAGATGCCATGCCCACCCCTTAAGGTCTCAAATTAGGTAGATCATAATCATCCATTCCATCTCAGAGAGTATAATCATCAATGTGTATCTAATGAAGTTTAACCACCATTTCCAACATTACAGTATAGTAATCGATTAGGGAGAGTGTAACCATCCCTATCACATGGAAGAGCATAATCATCCATGAGTATAATCAAACTGAAAATAGAGTAATCATCCTTAACACATAACAACTATATGTGAGTGGAATCATCCTATTCACTGAGGAGATTGTAATAATCCGTTATTATCAAATATTAGGGATTCCATGACCATATATCATAATCATAATCTCAATATCCATATCCCAGTAAGCACCTTTGGAGATCCCAATAATCTAAAAGTCAAATATACAAGGTCAACAGCCAGATCCCTAGCATTACCTATGGATATCCCAATAATATAAATTTTAAATATATAGGATCAATAGATAGATCCAATTTACTACCTATGGGCACACAAATAATACATGAAATAACATGTCTTAGAAACTGGGTCCCAAGAAACACCTTTGGGCATCCCAAAGAGAAAGAAAGATGCCTCGTGTCAGGATCATCGTCCACCAATTAGGAAACACCTATGGTAACCATCCCTTCATTAGATGTAAACATGTGAATGTAATAAAATAAAGAGTGGTGGTGCTTGAACACCTAAACACAACAATACTATCATAGAATCGTGGGATTACAAGTTTGGCATTGGTTCTAAAGTGATACCTACTACCATATCTACCAAAACCTGACGTACTAGATTAGGGTTGGTCAAACATTGAGCACCCACTAGGTCCCTCAAGTCATAACACAATATAGGAATAGTACATGGGGTACTCTATGTATACACATAAGAATATGCATCCCACTAGGGATCCTTAGATGAAAAAGAAATGGGTAGGAATCCTATAAGGGATCCTTGCATGCTACATAGGAAGGGGCATACTATAGGGGACCCTCAATAGATGGTGCATAGGTCGAGGCACTCTACATGGGATCCTTAGAATTGTATGAACGTAACGGGCTACTAAAATATATTCCCTGTGTTATCATGTAAATGAAGGTGTCCCATTGGGAACCATCAAGAATGGTAGGATGATATAGGAATCTTACACTAGATCCTTGAGATCAAAACATAAGCAGATGAATCCTAGAGGGGATCCTCGAAACCGCCTAAACTCATGGACTCCTAGGACAGAATGAAACATCTCATAAGGAAGATATCATAAAGGGTAAAATCTAAAAAATCATTGGTTAAGATAGATATATCATGGCCAATCTCATATCAATGGGTCTCACTCTTAGGAGACAAATACATCCAATTACTGGAGGAAGTACCTCTCCATTTAAGGAAAATCCTAAAACACCACTTAGGATTTCTCAAAACACCAAAAGGGTTTCTCCATCGTGATCCACATGGGAAGATACTCATAATAAACTAATCATAGATCCAATTTTGACTCCCAGTTATAAAGTTATAAAAAATAGGAAAACCCATAAAAAGTGTGATAAGGATGAGTACACTATGTGTTAACCATAGTGCATAGTGTGTACCCTCATGACCCAACCTGGGTGTGTACTCCATCCAGAAATGAAATATAAAAGGCCAATTAAATGGTGATTAAGTGAAATACATGGGGTACCTACATGTGTACAATACATGGCTTGGTAGTGTGAAACCCACATAGGGTCTGGCCGTGTATTTTACACATCCATGTACCCCTACATGGGTTGTCTGGCCGGGTACTCAGCTACATGGACAAGTCATAGAACATGGTTTGTATACCATATACAAAACATGAGCTTCAGAAAATTAATATTCCCTAAACAAAAAGAACAAATGACATATGTTCTCTGAACTAGACACTGTGTAGATGGGTTTTCCTGAATTGAAAACCACCAAATCCCCCCAAAACCCATGTTTTCTCAACAAAAGATATATATTAGTCCAGTAGGGGTCCCAAAAAATCATAATAGGGGATTAAAATTTGATAAAGGAAAATATAAGGGTATATATGTCAAAAAACAAAAATGGACTACCTTTGGGAAGAACCCGTTGAAGCTCTACCCGTTTCTGTTGTCCACCACTACCACACGACGATCTAGTGTGTCCTGAGCTCTATAACGATACCTCTATTTTCCTCTCTTAGTATCTCCATCACAATAAGTTTTCTCCTTATTAGTCATTAAACATAATAGGACCTCAAGTAAGGGATAATACATGGGAATTCAAAGGGTAGGATAATAAATTAAAATATGAAAAGAAAAGGAGGAAAAGAAAAGAAAAAGAAAAGGGAGCTCGGCCCGACCCCAACACCCAACTTGAGTTTATACCCTTCCCAGAAAGAAATCCCCATTATAAACTCAATAGTGGAGGAAAAATATGGATTCAAAACTTTTATTCAATATAAATCACCAAAAAAACCTACATGAATAAATTCATATTTAATTTATTAAATACTAAATATTAATTATTTTTCTAAAATTCGAATAGTTCAGAATTCTACAAAACTATTTTACTAGGGTAAACACCCTATTTTGAGACTAATGGAGTGGGTAGAAAAAGTTTCTAAAGACCATATTCTCGGGTAAAAATGACCATTTTACCCATAACAAGAACCTGAAAGAAAAAGTTCAAATTTCTACTCAAAATTACAGTTTGGAAAAACATGGGTCCTTAGAAAAGGTGGTTGGGAATATATATAGGATACAAATCCTCATACATCATCATATATCTTTAACCATAAAACAATGATGTATTTACAACACAACTTTATTATTGTTTCTTCAATGAAGTTTTATCCCCAATATTAGGGTGAAAAAATAAACAAAGAGAGGAGATTCATTGGAATGTGAAAACATTATCTTTTCTCGATCCTTACACTCTACAGTGTGAGATAGAAGTGAAAAATATTTTACATTTTCAATAACTATAAAATCAATTACATGATGAATTTAAATATTCAAATGGAGTGACTAAATCACATATACCAGTGGTAGATGCAATGACTAGAATTGAGGCCCAAAAGATACAATTATATAATGATGGTACAAAAATCCAAAAAACACGATTGATATGTGGAAGAAAAATAGGATATGAGGATAGAAATCCTTCGAAAATTAAAATATTGAGAATAATTTAAAACCCCATTATGAAGGTGTGTGTTCTAGAAGAAACAAGTAATTTAAGTGTTCTTAAAAAACAAACAATTATAATCATAAAGAGAATCTATAGGATATAGAAAAACCTTAATGTTTTGAAAATTATGAAACCTCGCTTAATTATTATACTATATGTGATATATGAAATCAAATTTACGCAAAAAATATTGATGAAATATTTTCATATTCTAAGTCACATGATATTGAAAATGAATACCCTAAACCAAGGGCTATTATAGGATATCAAAAATGACCCGATTGGAATAATTGGAAAGACACAATGCCAGTTGAATTAAATTCAATTAACAAGTGAAGGGTTTTTGGAAATATCATGATCACACTAGAATATGTAAATCCTATTGTATTAAAATGGGTTTTTTGATTAACAATAATGATAAAAATAAGATTTGACGATACAAATCTCATCTTGTCACAAAAGTTTTTCTTAGAGACCAGTGATTGATTATGATGAGACATTTTCTCCTATAATTGATGATATTACTTTTCAATATCTAATCATCCTTATAGTAGATAAGAAGAATAATATTCATCTTATGGATGTTTTTACAACTTATTTATTTGGTTCACTTGATTGTAGTATATACAATAGAATCCCTGAAGGATTCAAAATAACAAAAGTGTTGAAATCAAAACCCAATAACCTATATTAAATTAAATTATATAAATATCTGCATGGATTAAAACAATTTGGGAATATGTAGTATAATCATTTGAGAGAATATTAATTAAATAATGGGTATGTAAATACCCTCAAATGACCATGTGTAAATATTAAGAAAACAACATCTGGATATACAATAAATTTTGTTTATTTCAATGATTTTAATATCATCAGAACTCGAGAAGAGATCAATGAAGTAATGAGAATCTTAAAGGGTGAATTTGAAATGAAATACCTAATAGAAACCATGGATTGTGTTGGATTAAAAATTGAGCAGATACCAAGTGGTTTATTTTTCATCAGTCAAATTACACTGAAAATGTCTCAAAACCCATTAATATGAATAATGTAAATACCTTAGGTACTCCAATTGGTTTTCACTCATTAAATATTGAGAAAGAAAAAAATTTTCCTTCTAAAGAAATTAGGTGGTGGTTGAACCATAGGTATCGTACCTCAGTGCTATCGAAGCACTAATGTATCTTCATAATTATATTTTTCATGATTTGTTTTTTCTACAAATTTATTGGTAAGATTTAGTTCAAAACCTACAAAAATATACTAGAATGTAATTAAACATGTTTTTCATTATCTTTGTGTCACTACTGAATTGTATTTATTATATTCTAACAAATTAGAAAAGAAGATGGTTGGTTTTGCAGATGTAGGTTATTTATTCGATCCACATAGTGCACAATCAAAAACCAGTTATGTGTTTATAGTTCGATTTATTGTCACATACTACAACACACAAAAATAGACACTTGTTGCACCATCTTAAAATCATTAATAATTAATATAATTACATGAAGAATGTTGAGAATGTTTCTGGTTGTGGTCTATGTCTCAACACATTTAAGCAAAAAGTGTATTACATATATACTATATCTAAACAATATTATTATAATATAATACTATGTGCATCAAACAATTAATGGAAAGATTCATAAATAATGACTAGAAAAAACACATACCACTACAATTTTTCTTCTTCACACAAGATTTAATGAAGAACAGATATATCAACATGAAATATGTTTGACCCAATAGCAATGTTTCATATTTATTTACAAAGGCTCTACAAACTATTATATTAATAAAGATTCTACATAATATATGGATTTTTAGATTAATTTTTTTAATGTAATATAACTTTAAAGGGGATAATATATTACTATTCTTTTTTTCTTTTTCCGATTTTTATCCCAGTAGGTTTTCTAGAAAACGTTTTTTAATGAGGTTGTATCAAAACACATATGAAATTGGTAGGGGTGTTCATCCTAATGTATGGTGTTAGAATTTTTTTTAAAGGAATATTAATTCTTTAATGTTTTTGGGATTCCCACCCCCACCAATTACACTCACCTACCATGATACACTTATAAAAAGGAAGTGTAGCCCCCTAGAAGTAGATGAACAAATATAAGAAAATTTTCAGAATCCTCAATCAAAAATCTGTTTTTTCTTTAGTATCATATTTATTCTTTTTTTAAACTTTAATTTTTTTTAATTTTGTTTGTCATAATAGGATATTATTTATAATAGTTTTTATAAAGACATTGTTGAGGATGGATATAAATCCTTAATTAATCAATAAACACTTAAAATTCACAAAACAATTTTATCCCTGAAACCCTAAAACATAATTTAAAATTGATGTTTTTAGTGGAGATTTTATAAATATTAAAAATTTCAATTTTATTTTTTTGAACTGGAAATGAAATCACATCTTTTAAATCTTAACAAATATTTTTGGTTAAATTTTATTTTCCTTTGAAAATGAAGTGGTGGAGTCAAAGGTATAGATAATTGATGCGTTTTCAATGTAAAAAATTTCTAAAAACTATTCTCAGTAATTTTTGTATCCTTATTAATAAATTGACATTGAGGGTTTGGAGGAATATAATTGGAATCTTGGAAATATTAACATCAAATTTTTAGAGGTTGAGTTTAGTATTGATTATCCCAATTTTGATGTGAAATACTAAAAAGATTTTTTTTAGACCTTGATGATTGAAAAGATGTGATAAGGATTGAGCCTAATTATATTAATTACCATTCACTAATTAATTTCACCATAATATATTCATTTGGGATCCTTCACACCTTTAATAAAATGAAACTAGAAGAATTTATAGAAGAATATATTAATATAAATAACCTTTATTTTGATTCTTTTTGGATGAAATGAATAACTTTATTCCATGTAATGAAGTGAAATGTTTAACTGATCATGATATTTTTCTATATGATGTTGAGGATGTGTCCATAAAATATGATCACATTTTATTATAACATTTTATTTTTGAGGAGGTGATACTAGAAAATGTTGATTCATTTATTTTTAAGTAGTGAAAATTCTAAAATACAGAAAAAGTAATTAAATATTTGGGGTGTATAATATGAGGTTAAGGATATATTTATATTTCTATTTCTCTTAAAAACAAACTTGAAATTGACTTCTCAGTTACATATTATGGAAATTACAATGACCAATAGAAAGTTCCTTTTTATGATTGTATTTGAATCCCAATATTTTTACCATGGATATAAACTAAAAACTGATACCTCAATCACATGATCCAAGATATTTTATATTTATATGTATATTTACCACTACTATGTGGTGGTTATTTCAAAATAAGCCCTTTAATCCATATTTTGGTTGAATTAAAGGGGGATTCCAAGTGAGGACTTCATTGTCAATGTTACATGGGATGAAACCCATGTTTTTTATGTTTTCAGTAAATATTTTTCTTTTCTTAGTTTAGTTTTTTACAAATTTTTTAGTTATGGGTAATAAAACTAAATCAATCCTCTATCAACTGTTAATTTAGTGTTTTTTCACAACTAAATTCATTCTATTTCTCTTATATCAGCTAAATTGCCTCAAGAAAAAAATTGTTACATGATACCTTCATTGTGCATAATTTCATTTAGTTTGTTCAGTGAGAACTTGGATTTAGTTTTCTACTCATAATAACAAATGGGGATTCATTTTATCACTTTATTTTATTATTTAGTTGTTTTATATTAAACTTTAATAAAGGTTTTATTGTCAAATATGTCGTTTTTAGGTTATAAAAAAGGGAATGACCAAGGTTACTTAGATGGGATAAAAAAGTTATATTGTTTTAGCAATATGTGGGGGTTGGATGGGTGGGAGGGGGTGTGGTCAATGGAGTGTAATTAGGGGAATGATTGTGTTTTTGTTTTTTTAGTTGTTAGAGTTATTAGCGAGTAAGTGAGTTGTTGGCTAGGAAGGTTATGTAATAAAAATGGGTTTGGATGGTGGGATATGAGGTACAATTCATTTGGATTTCCATCCAAAAGGATGTTGTGGTTATCGGACAACAGGATGTTTCATCTAGGGCCTCAGAGAAGTGGTATTCCCTTAGGTTCCTCTATATCATCTTCATCTTCTTCCTCTTCTCCCACAAACTGGAGCTCTCTCTCTCTACCTACACTACTTTCTACCAATACAAGAATATACCATTGTTCCTTCTTATTTTTATCCTCTCTTAATATTACTCTTAACAATTGGTGACTCCACTGGAGTATCCTATGAATTAATATTACATTTTTTATATGTATTGAAATATAAATTCTTTATGATTCTATTGTCAGATATAAAAAAGACACATCATCAAGAGTAAATATATTCTTTACTATAAATAGATAATTCCTTTTAGAATAATGGATTCTCATATCACCTTAAAATCTAGACATACTATAGTGTGGTCCTCCAGTTTCATTTTGGACTTGTATTTTAGATTCCTTATGATTTTCAATTGACTCTTACAATGTATTAATCCTCACAATGCTACTATATTTTTTAAATGTGACCATTTTTTAATCTTCTTTATGTCTCAAATAATTTTTTGGTGGCATTATTAATGTGGAATGATCCAATCCACAATTACATTCTAAAACCACACAAATTTATCATGGGATCTTCATTGCAATAAAATATAAACTCACTTAGAAAATAATTATTGTACCTACATCTCAATTAGAAAAACATAAATAACATATCATTAATCCCACCATTGGTATATTGTAATTTTCTCATATAAGTATTAACTATACCCAAGAATAAGGTTTTTTCTAATCTATAAAATCACATCCTACCTCCAACGGACAAACCCAAATAGTAAATTAACCTAAAAAATGGTTTTATACAACTCTGTAATGTATATGCCTGAATCATTCAAATGAAACCCAATTGGGGGATGCCAAAAGACCTCAGTCATGCCTCCCTATATGCCTAAAGATTCCAAATAGCTGTGAGAGTTAAAAAAACATGGAGAGACTATACTCTTGGTACCATGACACATAATCAGGGATAAATAACAACAATATAATTCAACATTAGAGTAAGTGCATGTAACTACAGTTAAGATCCAACCATCAGAGAATGATAAACAATAACATGCTATAAAAAATGACAGTCCTTCTTAACATTCAATAAGACATCATGGGTCACTTACCAGGATTATAAATATAAAATAAATAGAAAAAAAGGGGAGACTCAACTATAAAACTTAATTCCCTTATCAGAACAGTCTCCCAACATCTATCCAGATATTGTAGATGGATTCACTATAAAACATTTCACTTGAAAGTGAAACATAATGTTTTTATATGCAATTGGATTTCCATGTGGGGCATGAGAATAAAACTTGGCAGTGCCTCAAAAAGTTCCCCTTATATACACCATCATATACAGTGTATTAATTATATGATAAAATAAAATTCCAAGTGATATAAAACATAAAAGAATCCATGTTGGACCATTAGGTGCTAACCAGGTTACCCCAACACTTAACATCACATGTTTCGATCATTTCTAGTGATACATCTATTGTATCCACATGTAATTAGTGTTCCATTAGAGAACGAAATTCAAATATCTAGTACTAATCATAATAAAAATAATAATTGAAGGTCATCATAATATCTTGTGCTAATCATATAGAAAATCCATCACATATCACATGATATTTAAGGACAGAATATCAATATCCAAACTCTCTTACAAGGTAAATCATTCCCTCTGGGTATGGTCCCATGGAAACATCTCATATCTACTAGTGGACATCAGAATTAGTTTGAGTAGGGTATCTCAATTTCCAACCTCCCACATAATCCATACCATATCAGTGTAAGGTAAGTCCAATATCTAGTTCCATACAGATCGAGCATTATTAGAAGTGGTGTAAGGAGAAAATATTAATATTTTACCTACTGTATGATCTAAACCACACTAACTTGAGGTATATAACATAGATAAACACATATATATAACTCAAGAAAAGATGATAACCTAGGAGATGTAACTGTACACTCTAATCCTTATGTCTTTAGTCCTCAACCTCATCTTAAACAGGAACATATACTACATAGAATCTATAATGATATCATGGACTTATGCCGCACTTACATCACAACTTTACCCAATGATCATACCACTCATTATGACACTCATGGGGTTTTCACTATCCTAATATCGTTGGATTCTTATTCCCCTTCCCATAACTTCCCAAGAACCAAGTCCATATATGAACTAACCAAAATACACTTAGTTCCTCTAAGGCATACCACTTTCATCACTATCTAATTCTTACATGAAGATTCACTAGGAATTCTTACTTATATCATGATTTATCCTCACTCCCTCAGGATCCCCACACTTAAGAGAGACTACTCCCCCAATTACAATCACCTAGTTACACTAAACACACCCAAATAGAATCAATATTCTCTTCTATGACCCCCCAACAAATATACCCCAATAAAAATGACTTATCATGGTCCATTTGACCCATTCCCACATTCCAGTATTCTTACTCAAGGAGTTTCAATATTCTATGTATATTTCCATATCTTATCCTATATAATTTATATGGACCTACACTAATTAGTATATTTCTCAGAGATAACCCCTTAGAAGCCCTACATTTAACTTACTATGGTTCATACCATTTCTAAAACAACTAATTCCACAATCTAAGACAACTTTGTTGTCCTTTAAGAAATTATATATATCACTTACCTTGTGAAATATCCACTGAGAAACTTTGAAATCCTCCACCAAATCATAAAACAATCACACCACTACATATACACTATATATCCCAGCTGACTATTAGGCCTTCAATGTTCATAACACCATGGGTATAGTCCTTTTGGATTTCACCATTTTATATGATACTCCACCTATCAACCATTTCATTGTTTACCATGGGTGTCATGTCTTTTTTATTCTTTTTCAAATATATATCAACATGTTGAACACAACCTTCTTTGATGCTTCATTTTAGACCTTGAAAACATTTTATGTCATTTGTGAATATTTTATAAATACAAAAAATATTTGGATGACATCCTCAAGAGAAGTCTATAAAACTAGTTGTAGTAAGAAGGAAATAGAAAACCATATTTAAAATGTTTCATTATTTATCATTGTTATGTATATTTTGTTTTTTAATACTGTGAATCTGTTATCATTTCTAAGTTTTTTTCTACATAATTTTTTGGAAATATATGTTATGAATTTTATTTTATTAAATGATGGGAATGCCAAGGAGGAAGCATTATATTGTTCCATAGACCACACTAACAGATGATGATCTATCTGTCTCCCTCCCTATAGCATCTGAGACACCATCTGTTTCCCCCCTACACCATCTCTCACACCCTCTGTGAGAATGCCATTTGTAGCTCAGTTGAAACCTTCCCATATAGCAGCCCTAGTAGTGAGGTATCAGGGTTCCACTCCTAGTTTCTTATGGGGGATATTGGAGGGTTACTGTTATAAGTAAAATTTTTAATATTAATAAATTTGTTTCAATTTTTTATACTAATTGATTGATTATAAAAGATGGAAATAATGAAAATATGAAGGAAAAAAATGAAAATATCAGATGTATGGAATCTAATTGGACTAAATATATTTTTCCCATTTTATTCCTATGGGTATCTATGGATGACACCACATGATTAGTTGGATAGATTCTAGGTCAGATGGCTGTGGATCCGATTTCCCTTCTGATTACGTATGATGATTGGAGGCATATGCCTTCATCTTAGAAAAATGATGTTTTTGCTTAAAAAATAAAGGTATTTTTAATACATTATGGTGTAATTGAATTTCAGTATTTTATTAAATTATTATATTTTTGAAATGAATTTCTGTGTATATATGTTTTTCCACTTTACGATTGCTTATTTCCTAGCACGAAAGTGGACATTGAAAAATCTAGGCTAGGCAAGAAATGGAAATAATTTAAATGGAGATTATGGGGAAATGTCAATGATAATTTATTGAGAACCCAACAAATGTATGACAAGGTACCCAATTTGGTACCTAGAGAGCAATGGAAAGTTTTTATTAACAGACATCGTGATGAGAAGCACATAGTATTTAAATATATATTATTATATTAATCTCATTTTACATTAGTACATGTATATAAAATGGATATTACATTGCATAAATTACTATTAAATTAATTTTTATTTATTTCAGGATCCTTCAAGTAAGAATTCATCTAGCCGGGATAAGAAAATCATCCCTCACACTGTTGGGTCAAAGAGTTTTTCTGGAATCCGATCGACTCTATTAATCTATTCATTAGTTTAAATATTTATAAGACAATATTATTAGTTTAAACTGTTAAATTGTAGATTTATCTTTTTTTAATGCAATCACACAGTTTAGTTATCCAAGCATCCCGAAAAGAAGTTTGGTTGGATGTTCATAAAAAATATAATGGGAGTTTTGGTAATGATCATGACAAAGAAGTTGGGGTATGAATTAATTTATCATTATAATAAATTATTATCATATATCCCTATTTTAATATATATTACTTCTAATATGACTAATATTTGACTTATAGGTAAAAATTAAAGAACTATGGGATGACAATCCCACATAGTCTTACTTAGTCTCCCAAGATGACTCAGTTGGTAAAGTGCTTGGGAAGGAGCATCCTGGTCAAGTGCAAGGGATGGGTTTGAGACCCTTACCATCTGAGGTCTTTAGCAGGCCATCGGGGATTCAAGCTGCATCTACTCCTATTTGTAGTCAAGATGCTCTGAGAGATTATTTTTATATGGAAAAAAAAATTCAGGAACAAGGGGATCGAATATATGCATTGCAGAAATTATTGGTTAATTTATATCAGATGATAACCGAATTTGTCTCTGGTGATATTTCATTGATGATAAGTGGTGAGAAGGTAAATAACAAAACTTCAAAATCATTTAGTTTTCAAAAAAAAATGGTTTTAATTTTAAATATAAATATAAAAAATTATTTAAATTTTAATATAATTGTCTTACAGGTGCCAATATCAGGAAGTAGAGATGGAGGTGGAGAGGGTGACAAACAGTGTTCATCATCAGATAGTGATTAGTGGTCTTGTTGATATGTTTGAAAAATATGAAAACATAGGGTTTTTTCATGTATCATGTATCATGTATCATGTGTGTTAAAGAGTATTTACCTAAAATTTTCATGACCTAACATTTTCATGATTCCCCATGTTTCATAAAGGCATTATAATTTGATATGTCTTGATGATTTAGTAAGGTAGTGAGTCTAGAATTGGTAGAGTATGAAGTTTTTGGAGTATGAGGTAATCTATGTTCCATATAGAAGATGAATATATTAAATAGTTTCATTTGAGTTATGTTAGGATGTTTATATTAGTATTTTGGACTAACTATTATGTTGTTTATTTGATTCATTTTATTCATGTTGGAGACACAATCTCCACATCAGTGCCATTCAATTATGAGGCCCACAAATGTTGGGTCAACCATTGACCACATTTGAAACATGGGAATGATCACTTATCACAAGATATCCTTTGATGTGTGTGCCCTAGATGGTAGGCAATCCTATTTTGACCACGCCCAATTACTATAGGGTAGAATAATACTTAGAGGATGATGGGGATCCAAATTGAGGGAGACCTAAATTGTGGATGTGAACATTATGTGTTTTTTGGATAGATTTTAATGCTTTGGGAGCTACACCACATTGTTCATGATCACATTGAGTGAGCCTATATATTATGGATATTCAACCCCATTATCAAGGGGAAGGCCCTAAGGTTTATCATTGTTTGGTATGGGACTATGATATGATATTTTGGAATCTCTTTGTATCCATTGAAACTTATAATCCCACCATATGTAGTTTTGAAAATCGTTATGGTGGATGACCATCATCAGAATATAAAGTCCTGTAAGGAATGTTCTAGAATATCATGTTCATTACATACTAGACCAAGATGGTCAATGAAAGGCCAGGTAGTTTAAATTATTTTATATCATAAGTTCATGATATATAGTTTTAAGGCTTACAACTGAGACATTGGTTCTATACAGTTTAAACTTGTAGATTTATATCTATGAAACATTGTTAGATGGTTGATATGATATGGTTTAAATTATTCTGTTATATGTTCTCTATATAAGTTTTTTTTGAAATATTGTTAGATTGTTGATAGCCAAAAAAAATTATATGGTTTAGATTATTTTGTTATATATTCTCTACACATGGGGTTTTAGGGTAATGGTACTAGTGATGCCAAATATATTGCATTTTTTTATTGTTAAATCTACATTTTGTGGTGGTTTAAAATTCCACTAACGAAATGGACCATATTAAGCAGCAGTTTAAACTAACAATATAGTTTGATATTTTCTTATAGGTGGCTGTAAAAATCGCCTCTAAATAAATGCATGTTATTTTTTAGTAGTGGTTAGGGTGATTTTAGCGGCGGTTTAAATGTAAAAAAATGAAAAACATTTAGAGGCAGTTTTAACCACTGTTAAATACACCATTTTTTCTCATAAAACCATCACTAAAACCACCAAAACCACCCCTAACTATGATTACCACAAAAAAATCTTGACACCACTACTAAATTGAAGAAACCACTGTGAGTTGGATTCCAACACCTAATTTAGTAGTGGTTTTATGAAATCATCATAGAATCATATGGCGATGGTTTAAACCACCGTTATGTGGTTCTTTTCTTGTAGTGATAGTTATAGAATATCTGTGTGAGATAGATGATCATTACTGTGGAACAACTATGGAAGAGAGACAATTGCAACTGGAGGGAGAAAAAGGTATATTGAATGATACGTTAATGAGTCATGGTTGTTGCATGGCCTTTTTTTGAAATATTGTCAAGATTTAATTAGTAGATAGGATGATAAAAGTTTGGGAATCACATTTCAGAAAAGGAGATGTGTGTGCTGGATAATTTTGGTGAAGTTGATTCAAAAAATTATCATGTGATCAATAGCTATTATTTATAGGTTTTCTCATGTGAATGATAGTTTTTTGTACTGTGTAGTAGGAGATCATTTTTCATGATGAATATTTTTTTCTTTCTACTTATTCTATGGAGAAAATAGTAGGGGAACAAATTTTTGGGAGATGACATTGTGAGGAGGTGGAATAACTTCTAGTTGCTGAAGATATTTAGGAAGAAGTAAAAGGATACACTGCTAGGGTCATGATCATTGTTGAGAGTAAATAATATATTTTTCAAGATGGATAGAGGAACATTAGAGTGGTTGACTAAATTAGATCATGGTGAAGTAACAATAGAAGCGAGTTCAGAATGGATAGAGAATATAGGTGTTGCAGTTGAGTCGATAGTGGAGAGTATACTATAGACGATTTCCACTATGAAAGAAATTTTTAATAAGATGGAATGTGTAAAAACATATCACTTGTGATGGATGTATGGATGGTTTCACCAATCTGAGGAAGAGACACCACTCAAGTGGATATTCAAGGAGCAGTATCCCACTTCTAGTTTGTGTCCTACTTCTCTTACTAGTGAAGTAACATTTTTTAGTGATCTTTCAATAGAGTAAGAAAGTAAAGGGAATGAAAAATTAGTGAAATTGCATTCTAGAGCTATCATTCATCTTTTTCTACATCCATCATGAGATAATCGATTAGGTTTATACATGGTAAAGATACGTTGCTAGAAAATAGATCTCATGAAAAAGAATCTCTTGATTGTGTAACTAGTATTCATAGGGATGCAATAATGATTCTAAAGAGTTTAAGGTCTAGACATGAAAGGAATGTTAGAAGTGATAATGTGGAGAAAATAAAATCTATATCTAGTCATTCAAAACTAATAGAGGTAATTCTAGATCAGTGTTTTTCCAAGTTTACATTGGAAAAGGACACCATGTTGACATTGTTTGTTCCTAGATAATATCATTTTACTGACGCAGTAGCAAGTAGGAGTGTATTACTTAATGAATAAGAATAAAATGGAATGTGTAAAGATTCATCAAATTCTACTCTCTATGATATGGAAACTCCTATATAGTAGATAAAAGGATAGGATGATAAAAAAATAGAGAAAATCGAGGGGCAGTTATTAATGTATGATCAGGTTTCAAATTTGGGTGAGTAGTATAAGGCATCCAAATAACTTTGGAGTAGAGTTGTACATCTAAAAAATAGATGGTGATAATGAACAAGATGATTTCCTCAGAGCTTGTGAGTACTCTTTAGATCTATGTGTGGGGGTTGGGCAACCAACACCTACTCAAGTGACCCATGAGATCTTTCCACAGGCAAAGAGAACTCAGATTGAGTAGATTTTGAGTGCTGAGAAGGAGGATAATTATTTCAATGTAGGCACCGAAGAAATCAGAATACCAAGAGTTTCTGGATTACTTGTTGGTTCTATATAAAACATTCATAATTATAATCATGACCTTAAAAACATGGTAGAGATTCTCAAGAATACTTTGAATTCTCGGGAATCATTCTGTATAGGGTGATTTATGATCCTTTTAAGATGATAGAATTTCACCAATATGTTGAGTTGAATGTGAAACAAAAGTGAGTTGAGATCAATACTCTTATAATAGATTCTTCCATACTTGCAGGATTTTTCCAAATATTTTTTATGAATTTAATTTTGTTCCTGACTAGTCAGTTTATAAAACAAAAGTCTAAAGAACAATGTTTTTTGAGGATGAAGAGATATTTAAATTTTTTGTATTAGCATAAGTAGTTATGTCCAAATGGTGTTGTAGGAACAAAATTTTCTTTTATGTTGTCAAGAAACCCAAGAGTTCCTATTTTGGACTTGAATTTATCCAAAAAATAAAATCTTTTTAATAAAAAAGAATGACTTGCATTGAACGTATTTGGAGAAACATGCAATAGGGTGTGTTTGATTCGATGACACAATTGTTTACTTTACATTGGAGATACTTCACTACTTTTACTTGATACAATCATTCTAGTAAATGACCCAGCACATATTCTATTGCATTGGACTATCGATCACCTTATTCCAATAGAGTCTATTTTGAAGACTATTATGGTTGTTTCACATGTTTTCTTGGAGGGTACTATATTGTAATGGAAAATTCAAGGAATTCAAAACATTTTTTTGGTCAAGATGGAATAACTTGATCTACTTACCAAACTTATAAGGAATTAATTCAATACCAAATCGTTAATACTATTGGAAGGTGGAGGTTCAGCCTTCTGTTTTGGAGGCTCTAGTAGAAAAAGTTATTTAAATACCACTACAAGCAAAAATAGACCACATTTTTTTTATAGAGGGGAACTCTATAAGTAGTCTTAGGCCACAGAAAAGCCTTTATATGTGACGATATTACATTTGTTAAAGAAATTGGAGGTAGATCATATTTTTTAATCCTAGATACATGGTCGTGGTCCTACCTAGATCAATTACGAACCAGAGAAAGAGTGGGCTCATCTCTACTATTTTTTGAACTGGTATCAGTGAATATTCATCTATACATGGGGAAGATAAAAAAGGAAATGATTCTCTATTTCTATCTTGACCAAGGATGAAAAAACCTTGAAATTTGGGTTTGAGCTAAGGGTTCCACCCATATTTTCTGAGGGTGTTGACATACTAGAAGTAGAATCAAAGGTGTTTGTTGTTAGAAATATAAGTGGAGAATTATAATAAAAAATATATATACCTACAATTATTTCCCTTGTTTTCCTTAGTGTGTTTCTAACATTCAATAAAGATCCATTGGTGTTGAGGCCTCCATCAACACCCCCACCAAGAGCTATCATCCCAATACATAACTGAGCAAATCTTTTTTTATTACACCTAGAAGAATGGTGGTTTTTAAGGGGGGTAATGCAAGGACTATGTGGGGGCTAGTTGGAGGTGTGTGGATAGTGGTATGTAATTAGGGTAAAATTTGTATTTATATTGTTTTTTAGTTGTTAGAGTTATTATTAAGTAGCTGTGTTATTTGCTGGGTATATTATGTAATAAAAAGGGGAGTGGCTGGTGGAGAGGGGATATGATTCATTTATATTTCCTTCTAGTAGGAAACTATGGGTCTCAAATGTTGGTATGTTCCAACTAGGGCCTATATAAGTGATCTTCAATTAGGTTCCTCTCTATCATCATCATCTTTTTCCTCTTCTCCCTCAAATGGTAATCTCTATATTTACCTGCACTGATTTATATAAATACAAAAATATACCATTTTTCTTTATTATTTTCATCATCTATTAATATTAATCCTAACATGTAGTCAAGGGAGTAATGCTTCTTTAAATTAGTATTTATATCTTTATTGTGTGACAAATTCAATGATGGATTTTTCTATTATATCATGCTAATACATTCTGAGAAATCTTATAAAAACTATCTTTGGTTGAAATAAAAAATTTATTCTCATTCTATTATTAGTTTCATTATTCTCATTGGGAAATTTTCAATATTTTTTAAAATTTTCATGCTATATTTTGTGCACAACTGCAATTGGTTGTAAAATTCAAACTGCATAAAACATGCATATTTTCTTTAAAAATTTAGTATTGGCTAGTAATTAATTATTTTTTGGTATATTTGAATAAAATGATTGATATTAAAATAAAAAACATTCATTGAATTCTAAATTTATTGAAAAATTGTTCTACAATTTATTTAATTTGAATTTTCATCCTATCTTCCTTCTCATTGATTGTTGTTTAAACTTGTTTAAAGTCATTAAACTGAAAATGATGATTTTTCCAAACCCTTTTACATTTTTTTAATTAAATTGAAAATATATTGTTAATGTTAAATATTAAATATGTACCCCTATTAGGATAAAATAATGAGAACAATGTTAGATTTTAAGTTTAGGGGAAGAGCATCACATCGATGAAACACCTTATTATTTAATTACTTCTCAATTTTTACATGAACATTTTCCAATGGTCTTGTATTCATTCCATTATTTATATGTACAAAAAGCTCACTATCTATAAAAACTCTTGTTGATGATTTTTGTGTTTGGTATGATTGTTTTTTTTCAAATTTCTTCATGGGATTTAGCTGGAGAAATCAGTTTAAGCCACTTTAAATATACTGTATTTATTTAAATCTAAAATTACATTTATATTTTTCAATAAAATTACGTGGTCTTATAGTAAAATTGTTTTCTAATTCTATTCTTGATAACTCTTGATGTTATAATTATAATTCATGGTTGATTTTTGTGGGTTATTTTATAATGAAGAATGTTGATTTTAAATTAAATATAACTATTCATTTTACATTATATCATTCATATATCATGACTTTTTGGTGTAATTATGGGTAATTTATATTTATAACTATTTATGTATTAATTATTGGGTAGTGTGAGAATGTAACAATGACTCAAATGTGTTGTAAGTAAATTCTCATGATATCTGAATTAGTTTTTTCTAGTACTATTTTCAATTGTAGTTTTTATTGTCATCTCAATAATGAAAATTGATTTAAAAACAGAATATATTTAAATTGATAATGTTGATAATGTTTTGTTCACTTGTTGAATTTCATGGGGGGTAAATCATTTTGATAAACCAGACCAAACATATCATGTTATTATTCTAAAAATTCAATTATTTTATCTTAATAAATATGTTTATTTGATTATTTGATGATAGGAAATCCATTTAGTGTGAGAAAAGTTTATGTGGTTCCATTTGAGGTGTTTGATACATTCATTATATTTAAATGATGAAAGTTTTCTTTTCTTCTTGGAATTGAAATATATTGGTTTAATGTTAAATATTTAATGAAAATACAATTTCTCTTGAAGTATTTTTAAAATAAAATATTATGTGGATTTCATGGTGTAAACAATACATTTTTTCAAATGGTCATGTATATTTTGGACAAAATTTAAAATGGGAACTTTATTTTTTAAAGGTATTTAGTTAAGATCAAAATATTTTTGAATATAAATATCAAGGGTTTAACAAAATTAAATGGTATTTAAATGTTCACAATTAAAAATATATTTTAAAAGTAAGATTTGGTTTTTAAAATGTTAAATTGAATTAGAATTATGTTTTAAGTGGATGACTTGATCCAGGATTGTTATTTGGGATTCATGCTAGAAACATGAGTTGGGATGGAATAATGGAATTTATTCGATCATCCACTTTAACATTGATCCATTTATTGGTATCGAAAGAGAATCATAAATAAAAACAGAAGGCTATCCATTTGGGAAAAACATTTTTCCTCAGTAAGATTCTCCAAATATGTTTTGTTAGAAAGATTGACCTGGAGTTCATTGAATCTTCCATTTGGACCAATTAAGGGGAAACTTTTACTAGGGATTTTCATTATCTTTAATGAAATACTCTTCTTTTTCATCACTAATATAGGTAAACATGAATAATTTAATTTATTTACATATTTATATATTTTTTAATATGATTTAAATAAAAATAAGTGTATATGTATTAATATAATATTTAAATATGATTTATATAACTATACTATAATAAAATATTATTATCGATCCTATTTTCATAATTTTATATGTAAAAAATTATCAAATTTATAATAATCAATAAAAATGTTTTGTAATATATTTATATAGATAAATTACAAAAAATATATAAAAACATAATATATTACTATTTTATTTTAACAAATATATAAATATATAAATTAATATATATTTATTTAAATACAGTTCATATTTGAATTTATATATTTGTATTCATATTAAATGATTTAAAATATACACATATAGTTGCATGTATATGTATTCATGTGTGTGTGGATGTATGTGTACGTTTGTATGTGCGGGTATGTATGAGCATCTGTTTGTATGTATGTGTACGTGTATGCATATGTATGTGTTGTATGTGTATGTGGATATATGTTTATGTATATAAATATAAATGTATGTGTGTTTATATGTGTATGTGTATGTGTGTATCTGTATCTGTATGTGTATATGGATGTGAGTGTGTGTGTGTGTGTATTTATGTAGTACATGTGTGTATATGTTTATGTAGTATGTGTATGTATGCGTATATATTTCTGTACATGTAAGTTACTATAGGTATGTGTATGTACATATTTATTTGTTCATGTATGCAAGTGTATATGCATGTATATACCTATATATGTATGTATGTGTATGTGTGTGTATGTGTATCTCCAAGAATATGTATGTGTGCATGTGATTGTGTATATGTATATGAATATATCATCATATAATTAGAAAATTCATCTATTTTTTCAATTTGACGTATCTCATTTTAGTATATATATACATATACATAGACACAATCACGATAAAATTCATTTGGGTTTTCAAATATAATTAATACAATTATATATATATATATGAGTTTTTAATGGGTTTTATGATTTTAAAAAATAAAAAAATAGGGTTCAAATTATTAAAAAAAAGGTTGAAGGAGGTGTGAACATCATTCATGCCTCCATTTCTGCAACAGAAGCCTAAATGGGGTTCACACTTCCATGGGGTTAGCAAGGAAGTAGGAACCCCATTCTTTCTTTGTAAAATTTTCAAAGGAGGCAAGAATGAGGTTTGCACCTTCGACCATGATTTTTTATAAAATAAGGGCCCCCTTCATTCCATTCAGTCACACCCTATAATTAGCACCAAAACTTTGTTAGATTTCTTTCTAAACACATATCTCCAAATTTTTAGAAGGTAAAATTTCTATTTAAAAAGTTTAATTTTCTAATTAGTTTATTTATTTTATTTGTATGATTTATTTATTTAAAATGTATAGCTGCATGAATTTATAAATAAATTTTCTTTGTCTGATTTAATTTCAATATGAATTATTGTTCTTTATATGATTTAATTTATATTGAATTATTTATCAAATTTAAATATAGAGTTTTCATAATTTAAATTGTATTAAATAATATTATTTTTATTTAGAGAAATATTATTATTTAAAAAAATGTATATATTTGTAATTTCAGTTGTGAATAATTAGATTTAAATATATTTATATGTATATATTATTATATGTTATATCTAAAGTAAAATAATTTTAAATTATAACATTTGATACACATAGGTAAATAAAGTGAATCTACTTAAATATTTTATAAAACTTATATTATGAATTATTATTTATAAAAAATACAAGTTATATTATGTGTAATATTTAAATTTATTTAAATATAAAATATATTATTCAATATATTTATAAATAATATTATTTTTATTAATGATACTAGAAAAAGTATACTATGAATAATAATTTTAAATTATATTAATTATAAATAATTATTATTTCAAGTAATTCTGTATAAAATATAATTATTTAAATTTTTTAAAGTATAAATACTTAAAAAATTGTATATATGCTTATGTAATTTTATTATTTTGAAAGTAACATAAGTTTACAATATGTTAATGGTTATTTAAGTGTAAGTTATATTGCTTTTGATAATTAAATTTAATAAAATTTACTATTAATAATATTTTCAGTAGTTATGTATAAATTAATAATATTTTTTAGGAAACTATGGTTCTTTACTAAAATATTTATAATTATATTTTAAAATATTAATAAATAATGTTGAATATATTTAAATGTGTATATATATGTTACATTATTAGAACATAATATGTGAAAATATATATATTTGTAATTTAAATTGATAATAATTAGATTTGAATATATTTTTGTGTACATATTATTATATATTATATCTAAAGTAAAATAAATTTAAATTATAATATTTGATACATATAAGTAAATAAATAGAATCTACCTGTATATATATATATAGACACACACACACACATTGAAATGTTTAAATTTTGGAAATAAGGTAATATAAATATATGGATATATATGTAGATATTTATTATTTATTAGATATAGTTATAGGTAAAGTTATAATACTTATAACAAAAAATGTATACCAAAAGACATGTTAAGAGTATTGTATGATGACTGATCTTGATATAACCAACCAATGTATGATTGAAATTATATGCCTTTTTTTAATGCGATTATATAATTTGTAATAATTGCATTTTCACTATATTATTGATTGGATGTGTGTCATCCATTTTTCTAATTATATAAGGACCTATGTGTCCATGTAAAAATGTTATGTATCCCAAAACATTAGAAATACTCACTTTTATGTGAGAAACACTGTAATAAAATGGTGTTCAACAAGAGGTGTTGCTATTTGAAATTGAATTTTTACATCATGCCTTAAAAGAGACTGATGACTGCTGAAATCTTAGATAATAGAGGATCCAGGAGCCAACCCTAGGTTTTTGTTGTTTTATCAAATAATTATAAACCAATCTATAGAAAAAGTCTCAAGATCAATCCACGGTTATATAATTATAATTAAATAAAACATGTTAAACATTTGATGATGTAGTATAAATACATATAACATTTTATTAAATTTACTTTCTAGGTAATCATGTCAGCATCAATAGTGAAGTTATTTATATCGATCTGTGTTTTAGCTATACTTTTCCACCTAAAAGAGTGTCAAATCTTGTTGGGTCTTGTGCCTTGGGCCTACGGGTCTTGTTCGGGTTCCCCTTCAACCCTTAAAAGGGAGATTATCCATAATAAAAATAAAAGAGAAGGATTTCAGGCCATTCAAAGAGTATCAAATCTTCATGAAATAATGAATATAAATAGGTGTGTGTGTTTTATTTATTAGATATAGTTTTAGGTAATGTTACAATATGTATAACATAAAAAGTATAAAAAACATTTTATTAGTATTATATGATGATTGATCATGATATGACCAACTAATGTATGATTTAAATTGCATGTCGTATTTTTTCATATATGATTATTTAATTTTTAATAATTTACTCATCTTGAGATGAATGACCAATGTATGAAATTATATATCATGCTTTTTTAGGGTTATATAATTTGAAAAAAATTCATTTTTTTTTCTGCATTGATGACCTGCATGTCATACCTCTTTCTAAGTATGTGAGGACTTACATGTCTATGTAAAAATATTATGTATCCCAATCTCCTATCCCCCTCACTTTCATGTGAGTAACATTATAATAAAAAGGTGTTCAAAAATGGGTGTTGCTGTTTGAAGTTGGATTTTTACACCATGACCGAAAGGATATGGTTACTGAAATATGAGATAATAGAGGCTCCAAGAGTCCTCCCTACGTTTTGATTGGTTTATCAAATAATTATAAACCAATACATAGAAAAATTCTCAAGATCAAGTCACAATTATTTAATCATATCCAATTAAAACATGATAAACATTTGACGATGTAGTATATAAAATATTTTTAATAATTTTTTATAGTTAACCATATCTACTAAAATTTTATGTAATGGTAAGGTAATTTATACTAATTAGGGTTTCAGCTATAGTTTTACTCCAAAAAGAGTGTAACATCTTCATAAATGTGTGACATTAGATGAAGGGGTGTCCTTTTATAAGTGAGAGGAAGTTCATTCTTGGAATATCTTAAATTATTAAATTAATATAAATTAATTTTCATATAAAAACGGATTCAAATTTATATAATTAAAATTAATATGACAATGAGTCCGAATCCTCCCATTTAATAAAATTTGGGCATGTTTTAGTTATTTTTTAACTCTTATCATTTAGTTTTAACTGCCTCTTAACCCTTTTGACAATTACCACAAAATTAGAGTTTTCTAAAGGGTCAAGAATGTCACCATAAAAATAAAAAAGACCTATAAATGAACCATGTTTAACGTTTTAAACCATATCCCATTCAATTATCCTAAAATAGTATTTTTATGAATTTTAAATTATTTAATAAAATATTATTTATTATAAAATACCATTAATATCATTTTTGGATCTATTCATTTAATTTGACATTGAAAATAACATGACAATAAAAGAATTCAAATATAAACCTTTCACACTTTACTAATATGTTATAGTTATATATAAAATTTTTGGGACACTATAACTCACTCAAATTATAATACTTTTAATATTTTTAAAATTGTTTATTTTATTTTTCAATTAATTGAACAAATAATGTGTTGGTGTTATGTAAGAATTTAAGGCAATTAGTTCATTTTTAAAAAATAGAAATAAAATTCCATGATAAAAAAATTAATTAATCTTTCAAATGGATATTTATAACTAATCATAATTTGTTTTTATTACTATAAAAATGTTATATATATTAAAAGGAGGAGAATGACATTTTGACTTTATCCTTTACTTAAATATTATAATTTTCAAAATCAAATCTAAATTCCAAAAAGTCATATTATTGAATTTTGTATAATTATGGATGAAATATACACATAAATTTAAATAAATTAATGTTTTGTATTTTTTTAGTGTCTTATCATATTATTATTAATCTTTATTAGCAAATTTACCCTTTATTGAGGTGAACATTTTTACGTCGATTACTATTCATAATAAATAAAAATAAAAGAAATATAATTACCAAATTTTAACTTTATGATTCCTAATATTGAACCCATTTTATCAACTTCAATCTCTAAAAGGGGTATAAATTCATTTTATAATAATCCCTCCAAGTGCGATAAAAAACTATTTTTTTTTTAAAATGAATTCCTAAGTGTAAAAGTATTTTTATACCAATATCAAGTATAATTTTGATCTATGTGGGATAAATTAAATATTTTTAACATAAATAATCTATTGAAATTTTAAAACCAAATAAAATCCAAATTAATCTTTGAAAATACTAGAAAGTAAAATATTATTTTCTTTAAAAATTTATATTTTCACTATTCTCCCACAAATTAATTTTTTTAGAAAATTACAAAAAATTCAACCTAAGATAAGATTGAAATGATGATTTAAAAATTATATAATTATAGAATAATAATATTTTAATATCATGACATGGTTATTTTAAACTAGGTGTTGCGTGTAAAGAAAGATATCAAATAAATTTAAAAAAAATATACCATAAAATCTCAGGATGTTACACAGTAAGTATTCACTTGAGCTACCTAGTTGTAGTTGGTGGATATGGCCTCCTTGAATCTACTCTAAAGATGGTTGAAAAATCAATAATATTTGATAGTATATAATAGTTTGGAGGTTGATTAATGAATTCCAAATATATCTGGCAGGCATAAAACTTTCTAGTGATCTCTATGCACTTTTGCATCATTGATGGCCAATAATACCCAAGCCTCTTAATTTTATGGGAGATCTTGGTTCCTCACTAATGGGTGTCATAGGTGCCTATGTGGACTACATTCATAATGGTTAGGGTGTCTCCTCCATTAATTCTTATGAGGATAGCCCCATCAAAGCCTCTTTTAAGGAGGGCTTTCTATAAATTTGATCAATATGAGAGGATTAATTTCACCCCCAATGATTAACCTTATCTTTCTTGGATTTAACTACTTGAAGGATCCCATTTTGGATGTAGTATATTATGGGAGAAATCTATCCAACTTTTGGATCAGTTAAAAAATTTATATGCTGATCTCTCTCCAAGTTAGTGCACATTAATTGATTTAATTTATATCATTGTCAGTGAATGGTAAGATTGTCTATGATATGTGATATGGATGACCATTTCATCTTGATCGATGTTTTCTAGGTCCTTGTACACCTTATCCAATGCATCTAGGAAGACACTCCTGGAACAGGAAACATAATATAATGTTGGTTTGAAAAGTAATTACACCTTCATTCATCATGGAAAATCAAGCAAGGGAATTAATTTATACTTATTAAGGGTATATTAATTTTTTCATTTCTTGAATGTTACCTTAGATTCATTATTTTATCCAGGTGGGCCACCGGTATCGACAAGGCTATATTTATTCATGTGATGGGGAATTAGTATTCTACCTCATTGTTTTTGTACCCTTCTAAAAATATAAAGGAATATGGAAAAAAATCTTAGTTAGAGTGATGAATATAATCACCTGACTAACTCAGTTGAACTTTGGATCTTCAAAACGTCTTCCTATTTAGATTTTGGAGTCACCATCAATGTAGATTTTCTACATATGAGAATTATCTTGGATAGAGAATATCTTCTTACCAGGGAGCTCTATATTCATTGGAACCTTTTCCAAAGTTGGGTGTTCCCTGAGGGAATATACCAATACACATGCTTTAACAGCTTTCTGCGATACAAACTAGATGTTATACTTTTTAATGTTGGATACCCAATGTGCCAGACATCCAGTTGGTTGGGGAAAATTGAGGATGTATTTTAACAGATCTATATGGGATATAAAATGGACCTCATGGTGTTGTGGGTGGTTCCTTAATATCTTAACCATGAATATTAATGTGAATTAATTCTTCCCAAAGTCAGAATACCATGTATTGGAATCAATCATTGTCCTTTTGAGAAAATGAAGGCTATTTTATTTACCTATATTATTTCACTAATAAGAGAGTGTTATAGAAGATTTGTTTAATGTTTACTATATTAGAAAACTAATTTACCTCCCCCATCATCATCAATATTGGTAGGTGAAGGAGATGTCACATTATACTATCAAAAACGTCTTGAATAATTTGATCCCATTGGTAAGTGGACCCTTTTTTAATTAATCTTGTAAAGGGATGGCGCCAAACGACTAGGTTGTCTATAAAATGTATGATATATACAAGTAATGCCTAAATTAACATCAAATAATTTATATTATGATTAGTGGTCATATTTAGCATCACTTTGGCCTTCTTGAGATGCACTTTGATTCCATGTTGTAATACCACAAAGTAGAGAAATTGTTTTGACATCACACCAAAATCACACTTTTGGGGGTTCATTTGAAAATGGGTTTTTCAAAGTTTAATAAATAATTTCATCAGATTAAAAATATTATTACAGTGCTAGAGGGATTTACCATTGGGTTATCTATATAACACTCAAACACCTCTCCCAAAAAATATTTAAATATATGATTCAATGCTAGTTGGTATGTTACATAAAAATTCTTCAAACTGAAGGGTATCACTTCATAACATTAAACTCTTTGGGGTTCCTTAAAGGTAGCGACCACATTGTGGTTCTCTAAAGTTAGTAGACTCTTCCTATTCATGGGTCATTTTGATATATTTTTAATCATAATATCCATCCATTAAGAAAAGGTCTTGGACTGAAACGGTCACATCAATAAACAGTTCAATGATTATATTAGGGAATTCATCCTTTTAGTAGTACTGATTGAGTCCATAAATCCAATATAGACTTTTATCTCCCCATTCATCTTCTTTAATAGAATGATGTTGGATAGACATTTTAGGTACTATACTTCCCTAAAAATTATCCTTGATCAGCTTATCAACTTCAACCTCAACATTTGGAGTGTGGGTAAGAAGAATTATCCCTAATGCATGTTGGAAACCATGTTGATTCCCTGGTAGGCCCAAGTGTTGGGTAGAAACCTTATAATTCCATCCAGATATCTCAATATAGTTCATGGATAACACATCGTGATACTATTTTAGAAGGTAAATATAACCCTTATGCTATTCAGGGGTCATGGTGGTGCTGATCAATGTGGATCATGGATCCTCTTCTATACATAGATTAACCTACTTGAGTTTATCAATGGTAATTGAGACACACTCTTTGAAATTTGGAGGGGTATCTCTAATATCCTCCTATTCATATTCCACTATCTTTATGTCATCAATACTGGAATAAGAAGAGGATTCTTTGGATCCATAAAACCATATGGTACATTTTCACATCCAAAGGATAATGAGAGGGTGTTTCTAAATCTAAAGAATGTTAATGAGGAGGCATCATTATTAGAGGAATTATCGACATATTTCCCTCTTCCTCCAATTTCATCAGGTATAGGAGAGGTGACGACATTATGAGATCAAGTAGATGATATAATGAGATCTTCATTGGAGGAATCATCATGACAAGCATTGTTATCTAATTAATAATCATAACTATGGAATCCCACATTTTTTATCACATAACTTTTCATTACATGGTAAGAATAGAGGATATTTTTAGGTTTAGTTTCTAGGAAATATGATACATAATACATGAATACATAAAAAATTATTCTAAATCCACTTTAAATGCATATTAATGGGTTTAACCTAAGTTAATTTTACTTCATCTCATATCCTAGGGATATACATAAAAGGAAAGGGGTTAGCATGAATCCCAATAAGGGAATAATAAAGAGAGACATGTAGCATGTGATCTTGAGACATATCAATAAAAACATTAGTAATAATGATAAGGCATGATAAATAGGTGTATCATTATAATAAGAACATGAATAACCACATGGAAATGTGGATGAAACATTTAAATGATATATTCATAATCATGTCACCAAGTTTTGTCACTATCATAAATGAAAATTACCAAGGTTATTCACCAAGGTATCGTAAAACATGTCATCTCTAGAGATTAAATTCATTACTCAATTCATTGGAGAAAAATCATGGAACAACATTAATATTTATTAATTAATGTGATCCACACAGATCATAATAAATAATTTCATTAATAATTAGTGGAGAATAAAGAATGGGTTTCTCATCAAAATCATGGCATACAAAAGTGCTTAAAGACACGATAATTACATCATTTTTAGCAAAAAAAATGGAATGTGGTTTTATTATGAGTAAATACAAGAATAAAATAAATCATTTTTACACCTAAGTGAATGAACATGGAAAATAAAAAGTTTTTGGTATCCACATAAATAAAATAAAAGAGTACTTCTTATGATGAATTGGTAAATTTTGAGAAGTAAATTCAGTAGCATAACAATTTTAAAACATGGTTTTAGAAAAAAGTAAAATGAGAGGGGAAATGGTTACACCATTGATTAAACATAATTTATAATTGTATGATAAAAATGGTAATAAAATAGAGTAAAAATTATAATTATAAGACATATACAAAAAAGTTCTTGAATTGATGAGAAAATAATGATAATTCACTCACATTAAAGAGTTACTCCAAAATCTTTAATATTGGGACCTTGGGGGATTAAGGGAACCTTATAGAGTCTCCTTGGGAGGAAACATAACTAGAAATTATTGGAGGATAGATTTGGAGTGAAATTAAATGGATAAAAGGGTGGGTATTTAGAGAAAAAGTGGAGGAATTGTTTAATCATTTCCAAATACAGGCCTTAGAAATCTTGTTTGTGGAAAAATAAAAACCATTATATCACCCTTGGTTTTTCCCATGGTTTTGGAAAATTGGGGACATATTTTAGGTTATTTTAATCCACCAGAATCAAATATTATTTTTATTACTATTTTTGGCATGGAAAAGTAAATTTTCCACAAAGTAATATTTTTAAAGTCATAGTTTCCATTTTAGACATTGGAAAGTCAGATATAGGTTTTATAAAGTGATTAAAATATATTAAAATACTTAATATTAATAACATAATATATTTTAGGTTTTAGATTATATTTAATTAATTATTACATCATTATGACATAAATATGAAGTCATTAAACATACTGAGAACCCAAAACTGTATTTTCAATATTCAAAGAAAAAATAATGTATTTTTGAAAATTATAATAAATTAATACTAACCAAATTTCGACATAATAATTTCAAATAAAAAATTTATTTTTAAAGAATAATTCTATAAATTTGATAATTTTAACATTTATATATAAATTTCCTTATTTATTTAAAAATAGAAATTTTAAAAAAATTTAAATTTATGACACTTATAAAAAATTCCCTAGACCATTATAAAATTATTTAATCATTTATATTTAGGTGAGTGTGTTTTATAAGAATATCATATTAAAACAAGTATAATTCAAAATAATATATTTTATTATAAAATTGTATATATTTTCTATAAAAACACAATTGTGTCTTATTTGTGTCCAAAAAAAATAAATTTATCAAATTCATCTCAATTCAAAATATATTTTATTAAGAAAAAATATTATTAAAAGGAATTTATGGAATAAAAAAATTATTTATAAAAAGAAAAAAATACACTTTATATAACTACGGCCTAGATACATAACCCATTATTACACCCACATACATCCTAAGAGTAAGGTGTGTGATGGTCATTGTTTCATGGTGTGGATTGACTAACATCACCCAAGTGGTAATATCCACTAACTTGATCGTATCCCATAGGTGATTTAGTTTAAGCTTCACATGTTGAAGCTCAGCTTGGTTTCGGTCTAGGGAGAACCCTAGTGACACTACCTCCCTCCCAAGTTCAGAAACATGGGCTTCAAATGACACAACTCTACTAGTTGAGGCCATCTATTATTCTTTCTGTATCATTATTACTTATAAATTCTAATTATAATGGTAATATTATGAACCAAGGGTATAGTTTCCAAAAATAATATTGACCAATGGTTATATTTGAACAACAATCATATATTGGTCGAATCCTAATGATAACATTTCCATTTATACACTATTAATACCACTTCACTATTTCACTCAAAATTCCCCAAAATATCTTCATAAGGTTATAATTTAATTGATTAATATTTTTATTGCTTTAATAATATTTTGTTTCATCTCTATATAATTTACAGTGGGGGAGATTATTCTAGAAGATTGGGTCGATCCTTATTTTCCCATTTTAGCTATTCTATTTTATATTCTTTGTCCAATTGTAATGTATGGCATTTTAACTGGTTTCATAGATAACTAATTTAATGGTATTTATTAATGATATTAATTTTTTTGGTTTATATTTATTTTTATGTTTATAATATCACATAATATGTAAAAACATTTATTCAAGAAAAAAATATCATTTAGAACGTCTGATTCATTACACTCACTACTGGAAATACAGGATTTCCCAATGATTTAGAACTATTGGGAAAGGCTGGAGAACCGTTGGTATATGTTATACCAACGGTTCTGCAAACCATAGGGAAGTAAGACGTTGGGAAAGGCTTTTCCCAATGGTTTATAGTGAACCATTGGGATAGGGTGGATAAAAATTTCCCTATCCCAACGGTTATGGAAAACTGTTGGGAAAGCTTTTTCCCAATGGTTTACAACCGTTGGGATAGAGTGGAGAAAATTACCAAGTTTTTCCCAATGGTTTGGCCAAACTGTTGGGAAAACCCCAAGTTCTCCTCTTTCCCAACAGTTAGAAACCGTTGGGAAAAGTTTTTTACCAATGGTTCTATGAACCGTTGGTAAAACAAAACCCAGACATGCTATGCCAACGGTTTCAAACCGTTGGCATAGCCTTTGCTGGGAAAATTGCACAACAACTCTGCAATTTGCCCAGCAGGTCTGCAATTTTCCCACCAAGTCTCATTTTGTGGGTTCCCTCTCATTTTCAATCCAATTATTGTACCTACAATAAAATAACACATACATATACAATTATTGTACCTGCAATAACCAACTAACACTTGCATATAGAGAACAAATTCATACACATTTAACATATAATGCTGGAACTATACACATCCATAATTAAATTAGAATTCATAACGTAATTATAAACATACATAATTAATTTAGAATTCAATTTAAAATTTAGATGACAATTATATGTGGAATCTGGAAGTCAATTCATAATTTGATCGGTTTTTTGTATACCATATATTTTTACCTGAAATGACGTCCATTTTAAACAAAATACATACACCTAGAGTGCTACCGGACACACCGCACCTCAGATTGAGGCAGGGTTGTCTCGTACAAGTCACATATGACCCATGGATCATTGTGCTAAAGTATCGACACAATATAAATGCGTTTGGTCGGTTTTTAGTATACCAGTTGATGTTTTTCAATTAAAATGACGTCTTTTTGAAACAAAAGGAAGACACTTTGTGTCACGACCCATCCTCGGGGCCCATGTCCTGACTACCCCAAGCCCGCCTTCCATAGGCCAGGGGCTGGCGACTAGCACCAAGGTGTAAATACCGATAAACAGGGAAGACATTTCCTTTGTAAATAAAACAACCACCACAGAGTAAGAAAGCGGAAAGAGTAAACACTAAGCAAAAACTATAACAAGCAGTGCTGAAAGTAAAAAGGGGCCAGAAATACAAGCCCAACTGTAAAGTACAACTGAAAGGGGAAAACAACAACTGAAAAGAAAATCCGCAGCGTCGGGCCGTCCTCTGGAAATCCCACCTGAAGGGTGGGTACAGATAGCTCCACTGCTCCTTGGGTCCCGCCGTCCGCTCCGAGTACGTCCCGCCCAGTGGTCCACCTCCAGGTACCGTCCTGCTCTGCAAGCCTCAACCACGATCAACGCTGTCCGTCGTCTGCAACCAACACAACGTAGTGCAGGCATAGCCCGTGCAGGGGTGAGTATAAGCTACTCAGTAGGGACCCCGAGACCCCCGAAGGTCTCCCGAAATCCACAAAGGATAAACCACAACGGAAAGATACAATCACGAAGTAACAACCGACACTGCTTAGGTATATGCCCATACATATACCTAAGTCATCATTCCCTATTCAGCTCCAACATCCGAGCCCAAGCACAACCCAGTCCACACAGGAAAGCAAACGTAAATCCACACTGGATAGCACAACACAATCCACAAAGGAGAGAAAAATGTAAATCCACACAGGATAGCACAACACAATCCACAAAGGAGAGCAAAACGTAATCCACACAGGATAGAGTGACACAATCCACAAAGGAAAGCAAAATGGAATCCACACAGGATAGCACAACACAATCCACAAAGGAGGGTAAACAGTAATTCAGCTAACACAGGTATACATCGTCGAAAAGGTGAAAGGGATGACCAGATATAGATATTGAATCATCTAAGCCGGGACCCACATAGGATACAAGACCCGTATTGAATCATCTAAGCTGGGACCCACATAGGATACAAGACCAGTACAGCTAGGACCCACATAGGATACAAGACCAGCTGTCTTCATTGATTTATCTATACTGGGACCCACATAGGATACAAGACCAGTATTGAATCATCTAAGCTGGGACCCACATAGGATACATGACCAGCATAGCTAGGACCCACATAGGATACAAGACCAGCTGTCTTCATTGATTTATCTATACTGGGACCCACATAGGATACAAGACCAGTATTGAATCATCTAAGCTGGGACCCACATAGGATACAAGACCAGCACAGCTAGGACCCACATAGGATACAAGACCAGCTGTCTTTATTGATTTATCTATACTGGGACCCACATAGGATACAAGACCAGTATTGAATCATCTAAGCTGGGACCCACATAGGATACAAGACCAGCACGGCTGGGACCCACATAGGATACAAGACCAGCACTCTTCATCGTCTCATTCCACTGAGGATCTCTGCACAGTCGTCGTCGTCGAAGTCGCAACCAGCACAAGGGTTCCCGCACACAGCAAGCTCATTTGGGAGGGTCCGCTCCACGAGCCGAGAGGCTGATACATCAACTGTCACATAGCCCGAAGTTGATGTATCCAAAAGTTCCGTGTCGTCAACAGGAACTCAATGCAACAGACGACGCGTCAATCGGACGCCCGGTCTGAGAGATATTGGCCTTTTCGTCCCAGGCGCCCGGTTGGTTTTTAAGGAAAAACCAACCTGACCGTACTCCACCTGCGTCCAAACCTCGATCGGAGTATTCCAAAAGATCCGTCTCACTTAGAGGAATCCACCAAAGCCGACGACACATCAATCAGACGTCCGTAGCTCAAGATATGAGCGTTTCCGCTCCGAGGGCCCGGTTGGTTTCGTGTACGAACCAACCCGGCCGAACCCAAAGTATTCCGAAACCTTGAGTGCAATATACCAAAACGACCGTCTCGATCCAAGTATCGCGTTTCTGCTGACGGCGCATCGTTCGGAGGCCCGTAGATCAAGTTACGGGCAAAATACAAAAAATGGTCCGAAGATGGGGGGTCTGGGCCCGGCCCGACCCCCCCCCCCCCCCCCCCCCCCCTGGGTCGGCCGAACCGGGTCGACCCAACCCGGTCCAACCCGGCTGGACCCGGTCCGGTCTGGCCAGGGCGCGGCGCGGCCCGGCTCGGCTCGGCCGAGCAGCCGAGCGCGGCAGCCGCGGGGCGCCGCCCCCGCGGGACGAGGATGCCACGGCCCTCGAGGGGCCGCGCTGGACTTCAGCGGACGCGGAAACGGCCGCGTCCCGTGCGTGTGAGTCGGACCCGCGTGGCAGCGGGTCTGCTAGCCGCCGCCGCCACGGCTGAAGCCGCAGCGGCGCGCCGGGGCGCCGCCGGAGGCTTCCGCAGGCCACCAGAGTTGCTCCGGTGGTCCGTTTTCCTTCCCGTCTACGCCGTTGTTCCTCCCGGGTTCCGTTCTTCACTGCGGGATCCTTAAATTGCCTCTGCGGCACGTTTTGTCATCGCCCGCCAAATCCGCACAACAACGAAGAACTGCGGAGGGTTGTCGGGCCGTGTTCGTTTGGCCCGCACCCTCCGCGTTAGGTGATAACAGTTGGGAGGATTAATCAACATATCCAAAAACAATTTTTAATAAATTAAAATTGATCTTAAGAATCTGGGTTCTTTATTTTTAAAGAAATGATCACGGGAATAATAAATAATTCACAACAAACTCCTACCTCGTCAAGACGTCGCACACGCGTTCTTTGCGGAGTTGATCGTCGTGGAAGGAAGCGATCGTCGCTTCGCGGAAGGGCGTCGCGTCGTCGCGGATATGCGTCGCGTCGTCGCGGAAGGGCGTCGCGTCGTTGCGGAAGGGCGTCGCGTCACAGAAAATGGTGACGCATCGACGAACTCCGAGGTTCAAGAACAAAAGATTTAATTAATAATAATTAAATCCATGTTTTGTTAAAAACCACAAAGGAGTTTTAAAAGAAAACCGAAATTTCTTACCTCCAGCAGTAGGTGATCGGAGATCGGGGCGAGGAAGAACGTCTCGGATGAAGCGTCGTCAATCTCTGAGGGTGACGGCGTTCTTCGCGTTCTTCGCATTCTTCGCGTTCTTAGCGAAGGAGGGTGAAGGCACAAAACTTGTCAAAACTTCTCAACGAGCATTTTTCCAAATGTCGTGCATTGGTCTTATTTTATTATTACGCCAACGGATTTCAAACAGGTTAAGAAACGAATGAAATTAATTCATAGAATTAATTTCAATGAATAAACCACCCATTTAATTCAATGAAGAAAACCGCCCAATTAATTGGTGCATTAAGAAATTAAGAAAACGCGTCAGTTGACTTTCATAATGATGGGTTATCGTGGGTGCGTTACTTAGCGGAAAAGAAACGGTGGGGCTCGTGCGGGCCCCACCTCACAAATATCCTACCAAGAGGGTAGGATATTTTTGGATAGCACCCTATCCGCATTAACTCATCTTAAGCATCTTTAAGTGGTCTTTAAGTGGTCTTTAAGTGGCTTAAGTGAAATAAAATAAAGTTTGCCGTACAATTATTTTATTTCTTAACTTTAAGCCCGAAAATTAAAAACCACCCTTGAGAAAATGCAACTCCGGAAGAGGCGTTTTTAAGCAAGTACCGGCGCTGCGATTCCATCAGTTCCCTCAGAATTCGATTCCGGGCATTGGTTCAAAAGTTAGAAAAACCCGCTCGTCCGTTCACTGAACATACCCGAGCCAAACTTCGAAACATGATTCCGGGCACACCGGGCCTCAGAATCAGGTGCCGTCAGAAACTGCGCTCCTGTAAAATTCCAAAGAAAATTAAGAAAAAAAAATTTCCTTGAAATTTATGGGTCTTAACACTTTTAGTGGTTCCGGACACACTGCATCTCAGATTGAGGCGGGGTTGATTCTTACATGTCACATATGACCCACGGATCGTTCTCTTAAAGTTTCAACGGAAACTGAATGCGTTTGGTCGGTTTTCCATATATACTTAAAATGTTGTCCATTTTAAACAAAAGAGAGCCACTTAGAGTGATTCCGGTCACACCGTGCCTCTGATTAAGGCAGGGTTGAATCATACATGTCAGATATGACCCATGGATCATTGTGCTAAAGTATCGACATGATCTGAATGCATTTGGTCGGTTTTCCGTATGTCAGTTGATGTTTTTCACTTAAACTGACGTCCTTTTGAAACAAAAGACAGACACTTTGAGTGGTGGCGGCCACACCGCACCTCGGATTGAGGTTGGGTTGACTCGTACACATCACATATGACCCATTAATTGTTTTGCTAAAGTATCGACACAATCTGAATGCGTTTGGTTGGTTTTCCGTATGCCAGTCGATGTTTTTCAATTAAAATGACGTCCTTTGGAAACAAAAAGCAGACACTTTGAGTGGTTCTGGCCACACTGCATCTCATATTGAGGCGGGGTTGATTCTTACACATCACATATGACCCATGAATCGTTCTCCTAAAGTTTCAATGGAAACCGAATGCGTTTGGTAGGTTTTCTGTATGTACTTAAAATGTTATCCATTTTAAACAAAAGAGAGGCACTTAGAGTGATTCCAGCCACATAGTGCCTTTTATTAAGGCAGGGTTGACTCGTACACGTCACATATGACCCATATATCGTTTTTATAAAGTATCGACACAATACGAATGTGTTTGGTCAGTTTTCCGTATGCCAGTTGATGTTTTTCACTTAAAATGACGTCCTTTTGAAACAAAAGACAGACACTTTGAGTGGGGGAGGCCACACTGTGCCTCGTATTGAGGCGTGGTTGACTCGTACATGTCTCATATGACCCATGGATCGTTGTGCTAAAGTATCGACACAATCCGAATGCGTTTGGTCTGTTTTCCATATACCAGTTGATGTTTTTCAATTAAAATGACGTCCTTTTAAAACAAAAGGCAGACAAATTGACTGGTTTCAGCCACACCGCATCTCATATTGAGGCAGGTTTTATTCATACATGTCACATATGACCCATGAATCATTCTCCTAAAGTTTCAATGGAAACTGAATGCGTTTGGTCGGTTTTCCGTATGTACTTAAAATGTTGTCCATTTTAAACAAAAGAGAGACACCTAGAGTGATTCCGGCCACACCGTTACTCAGATTAAGTAAGAGTTGACTCGTACATGTCACATATGACCCATGTATTGTTGTGATAAAGTATAGACACAATCCGAATGCGTTTGGTCACTTTTCCGTATGCCAGTTGATATTTTTCACTTAAAATGACGTCCTTTTGAAACAAAAGACAGACACTTTGAGTGGTGTCGGCCACACCGCGCCTCGGATTGAGGCGGGGTTGACTCATAAACGTCATATATGACACATGGATCGTTTTTCTAAAGTATAGACACAATCTGAATGCATTTGGTCGGTTTTCCGTATGCCAGTTGATGTTTTTCACTTCAAATGACGTCCTTTTGAAACAAAAGACAGACACTTTGAGTGGTGGCGGCCACACCGCACCTAGGATTGAGGAGGGGTTGACTCTTACACATCACATATGACCCATGGATCGTTGTTCTAAAGTATTGACACAATACGAATGCGTTTGGTTGGCTTTCCGTATGCCAGTTGATGTTTTTCAATTAAAATGACGTCCTTTTGAAACAAAAGGCAGACACATTGAGTGGTGGCGGCCACACTGCACCTCGGATTGAGGTAGGGTTGACTTGTACGCATCACATATAACCCATGGATCGTTGTTCTAAAGTATCGACACAATCCGAAGGCATTTGGTCAGTTTTCCGTATTCCAGCTGATGTTTTTCAATTAAAATGACGTCCTTTTGAAACAGAAGACAGACACGTTGAGTGGTTCCGGCCACACCGTACCTCATATTGAGGCAGGGTTGACTCATACATGTCACATATGACCCATGGATCGTTCTCCTAAAGTTTCAACGGAAACCGAATGCGTTTGGTCAGTTTTCCGTATGTACTTAAAATGTTGTCCATTTTAAACAAAAGAGAGGCACATAGAGTGATTTCAGCCACACCGTGCCTCAGATTAAGGTGGGGTTGAATTTTACACGTCAAATATGACCCATGGATCTTTGTGCTAAAGTATTGACACAATCCAAATGCGTTTGGTCAGTTTTCCGTATGCCAGTTGATATTTTTCACTTAAAATGACGTCCTTTTGAAACAAAAGATAGACACTTTGAGTTGTGGCGGCCACACCGTGCCTTGGATTGATGCGGGGTTGACTCGTACACGTCACATATGACCCATGGATTGGTGTGATAAAGTATCGACACAATCCAAATGCATTTGTCGGTTTTCCATATGCCAGTTGATGTTTTTCAATTAAAATGACGTCCTTTTGAAACAAAAGGCAAACACTTTGAGTGGTGGCGGCCACACTGTGCCTCATATTGTGGAGGGGCTGACTCGTACATGTCACATATGACCCATGGATCATT
Organism: Viscum album; assembly: GCA_963277665.1. Classification (NCBI taxonomy): domain Eukaryota; kingdom Viridiplantae; phylum Streptophyta; class Magnoliopsida; order Santalales; family Viscaceae; genus Viscum; species Viscum album. The sequence continues at coordinate 717,705,614 of OY728143.1, read as the reverse complement.
TTTCTAAAGTATCAACACAATCCAAATGCGTTTGGTTGGTTTTCCGTATGCCAGTTGATATTTTTCACTTACAATCACGTCCTTTTGAAACAAAAGATAGACGCTTTGAGTGGTGGAGGCCACACTGTGCCTCGGATTGAGGCGGGGTTGACTTTTACACGTCATATATGACCCATGGATCGTTGTGCTAAAGTATTGATACAATCAGAATGCGTTTGGTCGGTTTTCCGTATTCCAGTTGATGTTTTTCAATTAAAATGAAGTCCTTTTGAAACAAAAGGCAGACACTTTGAGTGTTTCCGGCCACACCGCACCTCGGATTGAGGTGGGGTTGACTCGTACACGTCACATATGACCCATGGATCATTGTTCTAAATTATCGACACAATCCGAATGAGTTTGGTTGGTTTTCCGTATTCCAGTTGATGTTTTTAAATTAAAATGACGTCCTTTTGAAACAAAAGGCAGACACTTTGAGTGGTGGCGGCCACACCGCGCCTCGGATTGAGGCGGGGTTGATTCGTACACGTCACATATAACCCATGGATCGTTCTCCTAAAGTTTCAACGGAAACCAAATGCGTTTGGTCAGTTTTCCATATGTACTTAAAATGTAGTCCATTTTATGATAATCCTCATGTCTCTATTAGGGGAATGGTATTTACTTAAAATCTTGTGGATATTTATATAAAATATATTTATATCATTATTAGTATGGATTAGATTTTAGTTTATAATGCTATGAAACATTTCGGAGCTAACAATGTCATGCCCAATGAATACATCTCTTTTATAACATACCAAGAATTTATGATATTGATTAGATGTGTAAATGTGATTTACATTGATTATCATGATGAAAATAAATAAAATACATATTATAGATTTTCTAGTATTAAATGAAATCAAGGAGGGTGGGGGGGCTATCCGGCGGGGATGTCTGGGGGGCTGTCCGGTGGGTGTCCGGGGAGCTGTCCGGGGACAAAGGAGGAGGGTGGGGGGGGGGCTGTGCGGGGGGTTGTCCGGGGTCCAAGGATGAGGGTGGGGGGGCTGTTTGAGGGGCTGTCTGAGGGGTAGTCCGGGGGGTTGTCCGGGGGGCTGTCTGGGGGGTTGTCCAGGGTCCAGTGAAGAGGGTGGGTGGGATGTCCGGGGGGGCTGTTCGGGGGGCTGTCTAGGGGCTGTCCGGGGGTGTTCAGGGGGTTGTCCGGGGTCCAAGGAAGAGGGTGGGGGGGGGGGGGGGGGGCTGTCCGGGGGGCTGTCTGGGGGGCAGTCCGGGGGGCTGTCCGGGGTCCAGGGAGGAGGGTTGGGGGGCTGTCTGGGGGGCTGTTCGGGGGGCTGTCTGGGGGGTGTTCGGGGGGTTGTCTGGGGTCCAAGGAAGAGGGTGGGGGGGGGGGTGTCCAGGGGGCTGTCTGGGGGGAAGAGGGTGGGGGGGGGGGGTGTCCAGGGGGCTGTCTGGGGGGCTGTCTGGCGGGGCTGTCCGGGGTCCAGGGAGGAGGGTGGGGGGTTGTCTAGGGTCCAGGAAGGAGGGGGTTTCCCAAACACACAACCACTAAAAGACAACAACATCCATAAAAACAGATAATATATAAAAATAACTCAACTCCAATACTATACTACGAGTATAGATAAAACCAACAACTAGAATAGATTAAATATCAAATCTCAGTAATATCAGTCAAAAATGTAATGTATCAACTTGTCCCACATAACCATCACCATCATCACCATCATCATCACCCTCGTCCTTGTCCCCATCATCATCCTCGCCCTCCTCACCCTCGTCCTCCTCCTAGTCCTCGCCCTCCTCCTCACCCTCGCCAGCCGTCTCGCCCTCCTCCTCGCCCTCCTCTTCCGCATCAGACTCCTCACCATCATCATCGTCAAGATGGACATTGTCCTGACCAACACTAGAAATTCCACCTAGTGCACCATATATAGAACGTATCAACGACATATACTCATCAAAAGTTGGGATGGCCTCTGCTGGAAGTGTAGGATGTAGAACATCAATAAATTTTATAAACGCACTGTTTCCCTAGAAGACTGTTCTGCAGTCTCTGTGTCCCTTTTATCAGCCTTTTCTGCCTATGCCCTAACTTGCAGCAGCTTGGAGGCACTACAGCTCATACCTGAGGAGGGCCAATACCTCGTCGGGGCTATCCTAGGTTGGCAGCGTACTCTTCCAGAATGCTCCTCTCCCAACACCTGATGTAAGTGATCTGTTGGCCCAAAATTGTCTGGTTGTTGGGAATAGAGGGCCTCTAAAGCAGCCTGTTACAAATATAAATATATCATTAAGTTACAAAATAGATATTAAAATATAAATTCAACAGATTAAAACTTACAATCAGCTGCTGAGTCGCTTCATTGACGGCACTTCCATCCTTTTTCCGTCTACTCGAGAAAAATAGTTTTGCTCGAGGCACACGCCCTTCAATATTTTGTATTTGCCTCTACAATGACATTGAAAACTAAAGTTATATGAAAACTTTAGAAAACTATTAAATAATTGTGGAAAAAAAAGAATGTGTAAGTAATAAAGAAAACTTATAAACAATTGTCATACCTGCTTCCTCTCATGATCAGGCATCATAGTGCGTCCCAGTGTGTGGAGGTATTTTTTTGCATCAATGGTATTTTTATTTTTTCCAGATGATTCCTAAATAAAATTCAAAAATTAAATATATAGTATTAATGAAAAACATGAAAGTTATTATTTAAATACCTCAAATGTTATTAATACCTTAAACTGGGTACTCGTCCAATGAGTAATCATCTAATGATACTGCTCTATAGGACAATCATCCACCACTGGTACCGCCTCTAACTCAGTTCCAACTCTAGAAACCCAGCCAATATACAACTCATGTTTTTAGGCCCTCCAAATCTTTCCTAAATCTTTTAGACGTTCCGGTCGTGCACCCTCACTATCGGGGAAATTAAATCGAAGCTGAAATCAAAATATTAATTCATATAAATAAAAAAATAATTCATGGAATTAAATAGAACAGATTTTTTTACCCATATCTCTGCCCAAGCTCTATCCTTGACATCATGTGGAAAATGTGTCCATGATAGCGGGCTGACGGGAATGATGTTGGAGTATTTGGCAAGCGTCGCCAAAAAACTCCGACATTGCTACCTTGTTTTCTCAACCATTCGGTTGTCTTCATTATAATCCACCATAACCTGTGTGCTGCAGTTCCACACCGAACGCATGCGTGTACGCCCCTTCCCACGCCTCCTGTCAGTAGATGTATCTGTCATGAAACAAAAACAAATATTTTATCAAAACATGTTATAATGAAAATAAATATTGTTATAAAAATTTGTTAGGGTTCTATAAATATACCTGTGTCGGTCTGATCGCTGAGCACCACTGGATCCACAGAAACTAATGGAACACCCTGTGGTGGAACAGGAGTCGAAGATGATGGAATATAGAAGCTCGGAGAGACAAAAGTATAAGGAAAAGAATATGGGACAGCTGTCTGACCAGATGCTGACTGGGGAGTGGGAATCATCATGGGATGTGAAAATGATGGGCCAGAAGATGCAGAAGGTAGCGAAAACATGGGAGGCCTAAATATCCAATGTGTCCCTAACGACACATCGGGATCAGAATGTGGGAAGGATGACATGTCAGTGGGAGGGTCAGGGTCTATTTGGGTATGCACAGTTGCTCGTCCACCTCTGGTACGAACCCTCCTCGTACCACCAGCCTGAGTACTAGGACCAGTACTAGGCTCCTCATCGAATAACTATCAATGTATAGGTGGATCCTATAAAAATTTTTACAAAAAAATTAATCACATGACATTATATATTCTTTAAATATATCAATTTGAAATAAAGTACTCACTACAGGCACTAATGATGGAATTCCCAACTCCGTCATTCGACGATTGTTCTCCATCATTTTTTTCCTTCATCTCTCTTCAATTTGATTCATTTCCTTCTTTTGAAAACAAATATGTAATTAATTAGAAAAAGAAAACTAATGTGTAACCCAAAAAACTAAATATATGAAGGAATAGGGGGATTCATTGGTAATTTAGCTATCAATTGTTTTAGAAGAGCTTGAATAGATTTAATAAATCATACAAGTTGTAATGTTCACCAAGTTAGAAATATTGTTTGACTATGTTTGAATACAGTTCAATTCCAAATTAAGAAATGAAATTCAAATAAAACTAAAACCAATAAACATTGAAAGTTAACATAATGGTCAAGTCATCTATCAATTGTTTTAGAAGAGCTTGAATGGATTTAATAAATCATACAAGTTGTAATGTTCAACAAGTTAGAAATATTGTTTGACTATGTTTGAATACAGTTCAATTCCAAATTAGAAAATGCAAATCAAATAAAATTGCAACCAATAAACATTGAAAATTCACATAACGGTCAAGTCAGCTATCAATTGTTTTAGAAGAGCTTGAATGAATTTAATAAATCATACAAGTTGTAATGTTCACCAAGTTAGAAATATTGTTTGACTATGTTTGAATATAGTTCAATTCCAAATTAGAAAATGCAATTCAAATAAAACTGCAACCAATAAAAATTGAAAATTCACAAAACGATCAAGTCAGGTATCAATTGTTTTAGAAGATCTTGAATGGATTTAATAAATCATACAAGTTTTAATGTTCACCAAGTTAGAAATATTGTTTGACTATGTTTGAATACAGTTCATTTTCAAATTAGAAAATGCAATTCAAATAAAACTACAACCAATAAACATTGAAAATTCACATAACAGTCAAGTCAGCTAAAACATATTTGTGATCAATACTAAATCAATTTGAATATTACCAACCTTAACAACCCAACTTGAGGTAAACCAAAATAATTCATAACATGGATGAATGATTCTATATATTTTCAACCACAACATTAGGTTCACAATCAACTCTGAAAATTGAGCTATTTGAGTCATCAAAAGAAATAAATGGATTGGTTCCAATGGAACTAGGGATAGTGTCAATTCCATCATCACCAACATCAAAAATATGTCTTGGAATTACTTCAACTATGACACCAAATTCAGGTCGAAGTTGGTCTTTGACATAAAAAACTTGTTTAGCCATTGATGCCAACACATATGGTTCTTCGGTAGCAAGAGTGTGAGTCATATTAATTACTCAAAATCCACAATCATCAATAAATTTGCCATGTCTCGTCATCGAATAAAACCAATGTCATTTCATCATTGTGACTCGTCCATGAGAGTAATAATCCAATATTATTATTTTCTCAACAACTCCATAACAACCCACATTTTCAAATCGCTGTCTACTATCTGATGCACTGGCATAACAATCTATTGTGGAAGTAACCATAACACCATCATGTTGTGTTCTCATTTTCTTTTCTCGTTCAGTGACAATAAATTTGTACCCATTGATAACAATTGATTTACAGTCACGAACCACGGTATTAGGACCAAAAGCCAAAGCTCTTATTTCCTCAGAGACAGAGTCAACAGAAAAAATCAATACCTGCAATATAAATGACTATTAAACTTAATTAAATATTGATATAATTATTTTAAAAATTAATTTTTCTATACCTACAATTTTAACCAAGCAGAAAACTCTTTGCTATGAAAAGTCTCTCTCCTTCTCAAAGATAAAGAACTATGCTTCCTATTTATCATTGTTTTATGTTCCCTGTAGATAAAAAATATGAATAGTTTAATAGATATATATGTAAGATATACATAATCAATTTAGTTACCTGATATAGTCATCAAACAAATCAGAGTTGAACAAAACTGTGCGATGTGCCATCTCCCGCTCTTCATGGATTAATGTCTTCAATGTATATGATCCAGGAATTACTCCTGTTTGAGGAAGTGATAGAAAACTGAGTTCAATTTGCTCATACTATTCTTCTTCATTTCTCATTGGTCTGTTCAATCTTGTAGTAAGATCAGGAAAATACATCGAGCAGAAATCCATACATTCTTGAGCCAAGTAACCGTTCATGATAGAACCTTCAGGATGATTTCTGTTTCGGACATAAGACTTTAATGTGAACATATTTTTTTCAGTTGGATACATCCAACGAAAAGAAACAGGTCCTCCGAGAAGTATTTCAGTGGGAATATGGACAGTCAGATGCATCATGCATGTGAAAAATGATGGAGGAAATATTTTCTCCAACTCACACAAAAATTAATGGGGCATCTGTCAACATTTTTTGCAAGAAAGACTTGGAAAGCTTCTTAGCACAAAGATCTCTAAACAAATGGCACAACCGAATAACAACCACCCTTACATTATTGGACAAAAGATGATGGATTTCTATTGGAAGAAACTCATGCAGTAGAACGTGATAATCATGAGTCTTTAAAGATTTTAGATTCAACTCTCTTCTTTTTGACCTGTTTAGATATGTTTCTTGAATAGCCATCAGGAACTCTAATAGTCTCTAATACTTCCAGAAATTGTTTTTTTTCTGTAGGTTTCATCACATAAGAATCACATGAAAGTTTCCATTTATTTTCACTGATACGCATAGGATGTAATTCTGATCTGATGCCCCAATCCACCAAGTCACGCCGAGATCATAAATCATCTTTTGTCTCCCCCCTTGACATTTAGAAGAACCAAAAGAAACATTTTGCATATATTCTTTTCAATATGCATTACGTCTAAGAAATGACGTAACAAATTGGTTGACCAATAAGTAAAATAAAAAAAGATACTCATCTTCCTCCAATTGTAACAGGTTTCAGTGGAAACATTCTTTCTCTTTCCATATTTCATTTGACCCTTCCCGAAATAAAAACTGAAATCTTTCAATTCCTTAAGCACGTCAGTTCCATACATACACTGAGGTGGATCATCAGTCTCTATGGTATTATCAAATATTCGACGATTCATTCTATATGGATGAACCTTTGGAAAGAATAGTCGATGTCCCATAAAACTGAAACTACAATGATGTTTCAGTCTTTGGGATCGTGTATTCTTCATACAAACTGGACATGACAATTTTCCCTTCGTGCTCCATCCAGACATCATTGCATAATCTGAAAAATCATTGATCGTCCATATATGCGCAACGCGCATATGAAATATGTCTTTAGAACATGCATTGTATGTGCGCACACCCACATCCCAAAGATGTTTCAACTCTTTTATCAAAGGTTGCATGTAGAAATCAATATCAATACCAGGATCAGAAGGACCAAATATGAGTATACTCATGAAAGTGAAAGGTTTTTTCATACACAACCATGGGGGAAGATTATAAATGTGTATAAAAACTGGTCATGTGCGGTGCGAAGTAAGAATCTTCCCAAACAGATTAAAACCGTCGCATGAAAGACCCAGACTCACATTACGCACGTCTACTGCAAAATTAGGATGTCGAGCATCAAATCTCTGCCATGCAAATCCATTTGCAGGATGAACCCAACTCATCATTAGTCTTATTTCTCTCGGTATCATGCCATATAATTTTTATTGATATCTCATCAGACATAAAAAAGATTATGGAGTTTGGGGATCAATGGAAAGTTCCACATTACTTTTTGTGGAACGCGAGATGGTGTTTCATCAGATTTTGACTTCTAGAGGGAGGTGCCACATTTTATACAATCATTTGGTTCAGTGGTTTCCTCCCATAATAAACTGTAATCTTTCAGGCAAGCATGAATTTTGTTTCTTGAAAATCCAAGTTCCTCAACTAACTTCCAGGCCATATAGTGGTTTGAGGGAATATCTGCATCATCTGGAAGTAAATCCTTCAAGAAGGTAAGAATGTAATCGATTGATATATTAGAAATCCCATACATAGTTTTCCCATGAAACAATCGGATTAAAAATTCCAGCATTTTCATTTTATCACATTGTCGATATACTGGAGTCGGGGCAGCATCATTCAATTTTTTCACCCTATCAATATCATCATTTTCACTAGATGCATCAGCTGTCCTCATATTGAAGTCTTCTTTAGTCAAAATCCTTTCTTTTTCATGATGACGAATAAACGGAAACCGATCATCTAACAAATTCTCCATTCCAGTCCTTTCATTTTGATCATCACCAATTTGAGATTTCATTTTATCCCCATTGTGATACCACACAATGTAGTTTGCTTGAAAAGCATATTTGGTTATGCGGTAGCTGACTTCTTCACGGCTCAACCAAGGTCTACCAACACAATTGGAACATGGGCAGTGTATGCGACCACTATTTGAAGCATTGTGAAATGAAAAATCTACAAAGCTCTCCAAATTGTTTTGAAAATCGCTTGATATCTGATCGGTTTCATACATCCAACTTCTTTCCATTCTGTAAAAAGAATTTATATAAGTCATTTTGTCATAAACAATTCAATAGGATTGAACTTTAATAGAAAATACATTTAAGTAAAGGATAAAGGAAAGAGTTTCTTGTTGATGTAGTGAACTATTAAAACAATGTAAATATACACTAATTAATTCATTTATGTGTGCCTAGATTTGAGGTGAGATGTGTTTTGTAATTTTTTTATTTATCACATACCAAGAAGACACCATAGACCTGATAAAACATTGTTCAAGATATTACAAAGTGAAGGCTTTTCATGAAAGATGAAGAATGTGTATAGAGAGTTTTTTAAATAAGTTATTGATTCTAAAAAATGGAAATATTGTGAAAAGTTAGTACATTTCATAACACCCAAACTAAAGTCCACAGAAAGTACCATATCACCCCACTAAAAAAAGGAAAACCACCTACCGCACTACCACAACCATGTCAATTACCTCAATGAGGGATTCTATGTCTATATTTGGGAAGAGGTTGAAGGAGTCTAACCTAGATGGGGGAGTTGCAGCCAATCAGATGGAAGACCTTAGGGTAAGGTTCACCTGCATGGGGGATTCTGGAAATCGGGGTAAATGCAGAGTTATTTTCTTCTGTGAAATCTGGGGCGGGCTGTACACGGGGGGTGGTGGGGTTTTCCAAGGGGTATGGGGGTGTCCAGGGGGTGGGTGGGCTATCCACGAGGGTGGCGGGGGCTGTCTAGGGGGGAGGGGGTGTCTAGGGGGGTGGGCGGGCTATCCATGGGGGTGGGGGTGGGGTGGGGGTGGGGGGGCTTTCCAGGGGGTACAAGGTGTCCAGGGGGGTGGGGGTGTCCGGGGGGGGGTGGGGGGGGGGGGGGGAGTTTCCAGGGGGGTGGGCGGGTTGTCCACGGGGGTTGGGGGGCTGTCCAGGGAGTAGGGGGTGTCCAGGGGGTGGACAGGATTTCCACGGGGGTGGCAGGGTTGTCTAGGGGGTACAAGGTGTCTAGGGGGTGGGCAGACTGTCCATGAGGGTGGTCGGGCTGTCCAGGGGGTAGGGGGGTGTCCAGGGGGGTGGGTGAGCTGTCCACAGGGGTGTGACTGAGAGCTATGAGATTTAATTGGGTTTTAATTCATGTTATG